>CM063508.1:56205543-56310543 GCA_032207245.1 Pardosa pseudoannulata
AAACCACTGAGAGGATAGTTTGTCGGGCTACCATGACCAACAAGTAAGTAACCGGAGCCAATCCGTGGTTCTGTATAAGGTTGATAACCTAACAAAGATATATACTTCACATCCCACGTCCCTTGGTCTCGAAAAAAGATATAGGCCCCTGACATGATACCCAAGTAGAAATGTTGTGTTAAAAAGAATTAGAATTAATACCTAGAATAAGAGATCTAGGATTATTAATATATAAGACAGTAGAAAAAATTGTCCTAATGGTTATTCTCCTTTTTGAAGTTTTGCGCTAAAAATATTTAATTTATTTTTTGAGTTTTACAAGCAAAATACTAATGCTCTTTAACAATTTGGTCATCGTCGGGTTCAATCAAGTACACTTCTTTGGGAAAAAGATTCCACTTTGTGTTACTATCAAGATAAACAAAAAAGCAAATTGTACAATATCTCTCCCGATCGGAATTGCCTAGGATATAATTAATTTTCAATTGGATTGTTTGATGTAGATAAGGAACATAATTGGTAAGAAGAAAATCTGTATTGGGCTACGTATTAGGACAGACAAAGATACTCCTTCTAACTCTTCCAATCGGATCTGCCAAGGGTACATTTTTATCCTACATTAAGTATAATTATAAAAAAGGAACAACCTATAATTCTCGTGCTTTGATATTTCTAGGATACTATGAATTGTCTTCAATAAGGCAATTCTATCATTATAAACTAACATAATTGCTTAGCAGAGTATTTACATTGTGTTAAATATTAGGATAGACAAGGAAAATCCTCCTAATTCTCGTGACCGGATTTGAAGAGGTTCAGTTGTTATACAAGAGGATGCTACCATGTCAGTCCTTGATCTATCATTGTGCGTGATTATAATTGCCTAATAGAGGACCTAGACTGTGTCACGAAATAGAATAATCCAAGCAACTGCTTATAATTCAGACACTTGGATCCACAGAGGATACAGTTAATCTCCATTCTCCAAGAAGACTAGTCTAGCATGAAGTATACAGTAAAATTGTTTGATAAAACACCACATTGTGTAAAGTCTCAGAATTTAAAAAGAAAATCCTTGTAACTTTTACAATCATATGCGCCATGAATGTAATTTCTTTACAAGATGACTGCTCCACCATGAATAGAGAGCCATGAATATCATTGAGAACTCACATTGTGTTTAGATCCGTATAAGCAATGAGTCACCTTTTAACTCCCGCATTACGACAAACTTCAGATACAAATCATTTCCAAGAAAGCCGTTCTAATTTAGTACGTAAATATGAAAGTTTAAAAGTGAACCTGCATAATTTTACGAATCCTAATAAACAAAGAAACTCTTATAACCCTCGTGATGGTTTCTACAGAGAATACAACTCATTTCCGAGAGACCAGTTCTACCATGGTGCGTGAAATTAATTGTTGGGTAAACAAATCCCATTGTGTTACACATCAGAATATCAAAGAATACTTCTTTTAATTGCAGATCGGATTTGACTAAGATATAATTTCCATTAGGACTATTTTACTACGTACGAAATATAATTAAATGCTCAAGACTCGCTTAATTTTTCAAACAAGGGGAAATTAACTAATATATCATTTAGAAATAAAACTAGAGGTAAGTCGCATTCTTTGAGTATACATTATAATCAGATAACAGTATTTATTACTAAATAAAATTTTGCAGAATTAAATAACCTTTATATTCTGCCACTTATCTCGATTTTGTTCATAAGTTTATCTTACTTAATTATCACATATTTTGGCTAATACATTTATTTCCAAAAGTCTAGGCTGCATAGCATTTATTTATTCAGCGACTTCTCGAACAGTTTTAAAATGCATTTATCAATCTCAAAACAGTTCATTGAAAGGGGGGTTGGAACCATAATGCCGTTTTTCCCGCCAACCCAATCGATATCTCAGTCATAGAACTTTATTTGAGATACATTCGTAAATGATTAATGTGTTGCATTATTTTCCATTGTCAATAAGGTCGTAGCCGGGCTTGAAAGACCGTTCTGTTTCAGAATAATGAAGCAGTGATGATACAATTAGTTAGTTATCTGATAAAGAGCTTTTCTATTCCTGTTGAATTAAAAGGTCTAGACTGTAATAATCACGGTGCATTGAGTTTAAATAACTCTCGTATTCCCTGGAATGATATTAGATGAGATTATTAAAATAAATATATATTTATGAAGCATTATTAGAGAGAAATGGATATAAAGACAAAATGAAAAAACTGAATATAAAAGATACGCTAGTATATTTAAAGAGAAATAATAAATAAGGGTTAAAAAAACTAAATCATTAAATGCACAATCTTGAAGAAAAAAAAGTAGATATTTTGATGTATAAGAAACTGGTTTCATAATAAAAAAACTTATTGGAAGAAACAGCAAACTTTAGTTGTACATTGTCATTTTATTTGAAACATATCAAAAACGAAATAAAGCTATAAAACTTCATGACCCAAATCTGCGATAATCATTGAGATAATTTCAAAATATAACTCACCTTTGTCGGTGAATTTCATAAAAGTTTTTGCTAATTAATTTCTTGCTTCATTGCATCAGGATAGGAGATTGTTAAACTTTTGATACAGCATTTATACTTTACCATCTATATAAATAAAGCATGTAAGTATGCAGTACCAAAATCGATGATATTTCTACATTTCGCATGGCAATAGTATTAACAACCTAATGTAAATGTTAACGGTCGTCCGCGATTTGCACTCGCATGTTTTGATTGCAATCCTGTACTTTAGAAATGAATTGCCTGCATCAAACTCTTCACTACATTCGATTCCTGTTTATAATTGCGGAATTCTCTTTTCTACTTAAAAACTTAGCACCTCTTAGTAGACCTGTTACTTCTATTTCCCCCTCAAAATGAAAATAAGACAAGTTGCATTGTACTTTTCGTTGTTTCTGTCTAATTTTTGTTTTTCTTTTTCGTTTTTGGCTACTATATTATTTTTATTTTTGTCTTCTTTGCCAATTGTGATGCCATCGTTCTCCGTTCGAACATGCGTTACGTGCATTTGAGCTTTCTTTTCAGTAAAAGGCATTATTAGAATTTATTTCTTTAATTAGTTTTATGTAAACACTTTTGTTTCCTCCGACGTCCTAAAGTTTCCGGCACTGTACTTACTTTCCCATTTCTGCCATTGTCAAAGACGACCACTCTTTTTTTACCCTTCGTGGCATATATTTTCACTCAAACCTTTGCCGTACTATTAATTTTAATAGTAAAAAAGAAACTTATTTTTCTTAGGATTTAATTTTAACCTCGCTTTACCCTTTCAGAACTTTTTAGCATTTATTATGTTCGGGTGATAAAGCATTCGTTCATCTCCTTCGCAATTAATTCCAAAAACAAATTGACGTGGACTCATTTTTTAAATGCACGGTATTGAAATGGAAGCAATGATTATAAATATTTACCCTGATTATTAACATGCCTTGACTTTTTTGGCTACATTGAATTAACACTTTAAATGCATAGTGAGCCTCGGTAGCTCAGTCAGCAAAGGCAATGAACTCGTAACTGAGATGATGTGGGTTCGGAGGTCACAAAAGAACGTAAAATTAGTTCGTGATTACAATGTCCTCCAAGTCTTCATGAATAACTCTGGGGGTGGTAGGCTAAGTCTATAGTTCTTCTACTGGGTCCTTGATTCAAAATTACGAGGACCCACTTGAGCAAAGTCGTTCTTTCACCTTTCACCTTACTGGTGCTCATTAAAAAGAAAGAGGCAAACCTTTATCTTAATACAAGTAGCATATGGCTCAATCGTGCTTGGTTTGTCCAAGTGGAATCAGAAATAACAACTCATGTGAAGTATGAGCCGCGGTAATTCAGTCGGCAAAGGCAACGTTCTCGTAACTGTAGCGTTAAGATTTCGGGACTCGAACCGGCCTTAGATCCGCCATGTTCGTTAAGTATAACTGGGACACATAAAATATGTTTGTGTTGACAAAATCCTCCAAATTCTCCAATGATACCTATGGAAGTGGGAGGTCAAGCCTGGGTGTTAAGTCCCTGATTCTAAATTACAAGGACCCACTTGAGCTAATACGTTTTTATACCCAAGCGGTGTTCATCAAACGAAAGACGTATCCCTTTACCTTAATTCGTGTGTCCTCAGACCTACGTGCTTGGCTCAAACATACGGAATTGGCAACAACAAAAATAGCATGTAAAGCATTCCTATCTTTTAACCATGTTTAAAAAACAACTTTATTGAGCATTTAGTAATGATTATAAGTTTTTTAGCTGAGCTTCCTTTACTCCTTTAGGGACTTACCACACATTAACACGTACATGTTGAAAAAGCTACAGATTCAGGCTAGAATTTCATTTCCCATTGAATAATACGCAGACTTCTTGTGCGAGAGCCTACGAAAAATTTTCAAGCGATTAAAGGACTTGTCACTCATTAACCTGAACCCAAAAAAATCGGATGACATCATTACATTCTTATGTGAATTTTTTACATTAGAGCAAAAGAACTTTCAACCGGTTTATTTTGGTTCAGGTTGACGGGTGATAAGGTCTTTAATCGGTTGAAAATATTTCGCTCTCATTTGAAAAATCTTCCTATTCTTCAACGGAGAAAGGAATCCTAAACTGAACATGTTGCTTTTTCAACACGTATATGTTGACGTATGATAAGACTTTAACAATGTATATTTATACAGAAAAGGGTAACAGTAAAACTTCTGCCATTTGTCTTTTTCCACTGAGTTGTTTTGCGAATGAAAATGTAAAGTTAAAAGTGGTCATTCTGGTCTCGCAACGGCTGGTTTTGAAAAAAAATATTATACTGAGTGTGTCGCGTCCGTTTCAGTCGGTGTTAAAAACAAGTGCTTGAAAAAGCGAATTATAAGGTATTATAAAACGCCGAACAATGGGAAATCATAATTTGTGTTCCAGTAATGACCTGCTTGACACCTGAAGTTTTGGAATGTGTGTGAACACACCGACAAAGGAATGAAAGAAGCTTTGTGCTATTGTGTCGACCAAGCGCCAAGGGCTCTTCGATAACCCCAAGTACGAAGGTCAAAAGAAGGAGGAGTGATCTCCCATAAAACCGAAGTTTCCTTGTGGGCAAACAAGAAGCGTTAGTCACTCTGGTCTGGACTCAAGAACTGTAAAGTCCCTGAGTCCAGACCAGAGTGGATATCTCTGGGAGAGATATCCTCCGAATATTACGGATGGAGAAGTTTATTTATTTATTTATTTTCGCAACGGAGGAAAGTAACATCCTCAACATGCTATTCATCATGTTTTTGTAAATAAATCAACAATTTTAAATACTTAAAACATCAACATATGTCTCGTTTTTTCGTCATCAAGGCTGCATTATACACCTGAACATGTACTATGTCGTACTGAAACGACTAGGAGATGACAAAGGAGAAATTAATACATTACGACAGCTCGGCTATTCTACACTGAGTTCTTATAGTATTAAACATAAAAATACCAATAAAGTTTTATAATTTAACCTATGGAGACCCCTACTATGGCTCGACGATGCTAAATGAAGTATCCGCAGGGATCACTACATACATATAACCATGCTCAGAAGGGATTTGTATGGTGCAGTTAAAATAACACAACTGATTCTAAACATATGCATTTATTTAAGATTATATAAACAATAAACAGACATTAGCACCCTCAATGCAACCGAGCCTCTGTGCTACTGGCACACTGACTCTTATATAGGCAGACAGCATACTGATATTTTGCATATTTACAATGGTGTGCTGCCACAAATAAAACTACAGTAACAAAACTTTACAAACGTTAATAAATATCAATTCATATTACAACATGTCAAAATACATTACAATACATTACAAAACACTTTATAATGACTAAAAATATACAAAACATTGATATACGACATATGACGTCAATCGTTGGCAAATTGCGTAATCACCACAAACCTATGGTTCTTCGTTTAAAATTCCCTTAAACGTATAAACATATTTTCTATTTGAAAAATATATTCAAGAATTTTCCAAACTTCTTTATTTTTTAAATTATTGTTTAAACGTAAGTCCTAAAAACAAATTAATAAATAACACGACTTCTTTTACAGAGAAGGGTTTTAAAGAGATTAAATTGTGGGAAAATTGTATTCGTAACACAATATATCTTATGAAACCAGTAAGTAAAGGTGTATTTAGTATTGTTTGAAGAACTCGACTAGAGTAATATATTTTTGCTGAAATCTGGAACAATTTTGTTGAAACATAGTGACATAATTTCTTCTCCTATTTTTCTAAAGTTTATTCTCCCACTTTTAAGATAATTGTGGTGTTTTTCTTTATCTTTGCGATAAGTGGTAAATATTTCTTAACACAAGTAGAATGTTTCTAATGTTTTTCTCACTCTTGGGTGCTGTTCAAATTTAGTTATCTTTCAGTGTAAGTTATTACACTGCAATACTTTTATCAAAAGAAGTCTTTTAAAAGAACATTAACTATATTTATGAGTAAATAGGAATGTTATACTGCTCGAATTTAAGATTTTATAGAGGTGAGTTGTTCCAAAATTTCCATTACAGGGATATTTATTAACTCTATTGAAGAAGCAAATATTTTAAATTTTGAAAGTCTCTATGACTATGAAATTAAATTTATCACTAAATAAATCTTATGTTTTTAGCTAAAATAATTATTAACGTTTTTTTTTTCAAATAAAAGAAAAATGGAGGTACAAAGCAGACTTTATCAAAGAAAAGTGAGTAAAGGTATTTAGAGAAGTTAGATGTTCAGAGAATCGCAGACTCTCAACAATTTGAATATTTCGAGCTGAAAAATTCTTCGATGACTACTCTTTATGTAAGAAGAAAATATTGTATTGGATTATTTCAATATGGATGGCATATTCCAAAAATCAAGCTGTAGTGAAGAACTTTTCAAGCTGCTTTCAGTACTCTTGTAGTAATGAATTTATAAACAACTCCTAGCTTACAAAAAATGCTTTCAAATAATTGAACTACCAACGTTCACTTTTTGTTCGTTGGTTTGAAAATGGGATTTAAAACCGATGGACATTAAATTTTATTTGGCTAAAACTAAAAAAAAAAAAGAAAATGAAATAAAAACCATTGTTGAGGTTCACTCCGATAGGTAACGTTTTTGTCATGTTCCGCGAGAAAGAAAAAGAATTCTCTGTGTGTGTGAGAAGTGGCACCAGAGGGAGATGGTGTCCTAAACTGAAACAGTTAACTTGATTATAAATGTGCATTAAAAGAAACGAATGTTTATCAACTGAGGTAATTTGTGTGACATTCAACAACCATCAAATAAATATTTATAATGTATGACTTGGTTTACTATTGGTGAATAAATCCGAGGAACATGAAAGTAGTAGAGTTGCCTTAAAGGTTTAGTCAAATAGAATGCTACATTGCTTTCAAAATACTCATTAGAAATGTTTTGGACAACAATTTGATTTAAGCGAAGAGGTTGAAACCGAAAAAATGGTGGGTATTGGGTCCCAGAAAACCTTAGTCAGATTCTATATGTATTGTATATGTATGTCCCTGCTGTGATGAGTAACTCGACAATATGGCCAGCATAAGCCGCAGGTTATAAGCCCGGGGCTAACCTTTGTAGCCAAACCAAAGAACCCCAATCCCAGAGAGAACCACAGCTCACTTTTGTAAACATCAAATGATTTATACACTTGTATATTCCATACATTGATATTCCATACACAATGATATAAAATATAACATAAAAAAGATTTATATAAAACATAGTTCATTGTGTATCACATGTGATACGTAAGCATATAAAGCTTCAGATGTTTAGACCAAATGTGATGGTTATGCTTAGTATGATTTTGAGCTCTACGATCTACTCTTTTGCTCACGAGGGGTAATGAGACCGGGACTTACTGCTTAAAGCCGATTCCAAACGGCTACGAATATCCATACAAGCAGCAGAATTAGAACCCATGATCTCCGGTACCGAAGAGCAGCGCTCTATCATTCGGCAATCATTCGGCTGATATGGGATGTACAGTACAAACAGGTTGGTTGGTTGATTGGTTTGGAGTGCCACGGTCTACTTTTTCAACACTAGGACTAATGAGACCGGAACCTACAGTTTAAAGCGGATCCCGAACGGCTACGAACATCCCTGCGACAGTGGGATTCGAGCCCACGAACTCTAGTACCGAAGGGCCAGCACCCTAACCAATCGGCTATCGTTTGGCTACAGTACAGGCAGACGGATAAAAAGCCATAAACTTTTGCTCCAGACTTTTTGGAAACTGTGTATTAAAGCCAATATTCGTCGACAATAAACTTTTAATTGTATTCTAAATATAATTTCATTCTCAAAAACTTTGCAGTCATGTGCTCGGACACAGAACAGAAAGTGCCTAGAAATGTTCCTAGGGATAGTCTTAACCTTTTAAAGGTCACCAAAGTAAATTCATTTGAATTTAATGTAATTAGTTTTTAAATGTTATCTATGAACCATATAAATGTAAAATATATGTTAAGTTTTCTTTACATTTCTTAGGAGTGCTTGTTTCAGAGGATACTTAAGAAAGGTTTGAGGAGTGGTTAAACTGATAAGTCCCTCCTCTTGTACAGCGTAAACATTCTGCTTTTTTTAAGTTTAACTACATTGGAAGAACAATAAATAAGAATCCTTAAAATAGTATAATAAATAAATAGCTTAACAATTTATAAGTGTTGTTTGTATATATACATTTATTTGGGGTCATAAGTGAGATAAATTGAATTACTGACTTCTCTCGTACAGGAAGTTTAAATATATATGTTTGTAAAGAAAAAATAAATTAAATGCAGAGATTGCAAAAGCTCTTGATTCTACATCATTGGCTTCCACATATCACAGATGTAAGAGATTGGAACCGTAAATAATTATAAAAAGATAAAGTAAAGTAATCCAAAAAGTAAAGTTTAAAAAAAAAGATGTTTAATAGGTGGTTTTGCTACGAAACCACTGTCCGTTAAAGGGTTAAATAATTATAAAAAGATAAAGTAAAATACTCCAAAAAGTAAAGCTTAAAAAAAAGATATTTATTGGGTGGTTTTGCTGCGAAACCACTGTCCACTAAAGGGTTAAACAGAAGTGAACGTGCTGAATATAGAGCAACAACTAAAAACGTAGCAACCATAACCTAAGTCTCAATTCAGAGTTCAAGTCTCATTAGCCCCCCCCCCCTTCAGTGTCTAAAAATTGGCTCGATCGAGCTGATTCTTTTCTCAAACTTCTTCCGTGCTGTAACAGCTTCCTCGTTATTTATGATTCTTTATAAAGTTGCTTAATCTCAACTTATATCTCAATTAAAGACTCGCGATTGCCTTGGCAGCTCGGAGGACGGTAATTTTGATACAAGCAAGCGGAGGATAAGTTTAACCTCGATAGCAGAGAACATTAATAGGACTCATTAATCACGCACTGCTACCCATCTGCGAGACTCCTCTGCGTCTTCCATATCAGTACAGGATGAAAATGTTATTCCTGACGAGCAATTTGCTGCATTCTTAATCACATTTAAAAGTATCGCGCTTAGCCATTTATTTCAAGGGCCTCGTTTGCTGTAAAACGGGATCTAAAATGTTTACTTCAATCTTAATAACATACTGGATATTTTTATTTAAAAAGAGTTCTTTTCAATTATGATAATTAAAGTAAATAAATTTAATACAGTTTTACTGACAAAGAAAATATTAATTGAGCTTTTTTACTTAAAGGTCATATAATTATTAATAAGTTGAAAATTTAACAGAATTTTTTTTAATTTAATATTTTATAATTTAATATCCTTTTCTATTGGTATTCAGCAACGTTTATGCCTCAGTATAAATTTTGAATGCTAATTTACTTGAATTTCATTTTTCTTAATCACAACTTTGAGCTTTTCTAAACTTGTTTAAACAAATAATAATTCTAATAATAATTTTCTACTACAAGTTTATAATTCTTTTAATCGATAAGTCAACTAAAATCAATAATAACAGCAAGGATTCGATTTGGGTTAGAGAGTTAAGGTCCTTTTTTTTCAATGCGAGGGTTAATAAGACCGAAATTAACTGGTTAAAGCCTATTCCCTACAACTATGAACATCCATGCCAAAATTTGAATTCAAACTCTGGTATCAATGAACAGCGTCTTACCCGTTCGACCCTAATATCAGCATTTTAATGTGTTGTACATGTCTGACAAATTATTACTGTGCTGCTTTTTAGTGCCGTGAGACAAATTCATATCCATGTCATGCCTTTTCAACTGGTATTTTTACCACCAATGTATGTATATATATATATATATATATATATATATATATATATATATATATATATATATATATATATATATATATATATATATATATATATATATATATATATATATATACATATATGAACCTTTTACTGGGTCTCAATAAGCCAATTCCTTCAGATGGCCGCACAGGAAGGAATCAAAAGGGGTTATATATGGAGATCGTGATGGCTATAAAACAGGAATCCCACACGATGTTCATGTTTCGAATAAAGGATTTTATCCTCAAACCGATATGAAGTCATGAATATTCTATACCACTTTTCTCGGAAACTATGAGTCGGGAAAACTGTCTAGAAGGTCAGCAGTTAGAAGGAGAGAGGTTAGTAATCCAGAAAAAAAATACTCTCTCTTGAATCTGTTCAAAACTAGAAGCTTCTCCAATGTGACTTCACAAATGTTTTTAGATTAAATATTCAGGATGTACAGGGTTTTGTTTGGAGAGCTAGAATCTTCTTTTTTGACACAGGAGGACCTACAACTTAAAACCTATTCCGAACGTCAACAAAAGTACTTGCCAACAAGTGAATTCGGAAATCATGAACTCCGGTACAGAAGAGCAACTCACTTCCTATTCGACCATTATTCAGTTCGAGATATCCATAAAAGAAATAGCAGTTTGAGTTCGTTACTCACTGAGCCAGTCATTTTCAGCTATCTCCAGGTCTGCAAGAAAATTCATTCTCAGAAATCAAGAGAACGATGCTAAAGGAAAAGTGTGGGAGACCCTTCTGTATAACCCAGTCCCAATGAATCTTCCCAGATAGACCGTCTCTGCAAACTTTAGAATTCTTACGGGACATGACTATTTCCAAGGACACTTGCTCCGAATTGGTGTGAAAACACTCCTAACTACCCTCTATGTCTTAAGGAAGAGGTTATGAATATTAATCACTTGGCAGTTTGTGCTTTCTTGGTCAGCATTAATCTTGATTTTTTATCCATTGACAACTTTTCTGCAAAGGCTAATTTAATTTTTATTGGGCTGCTCCCAGGGAGATGCTCAAGGTCAAGATATTGGGTCTAAAGGAGTGCCTAGCGAAGTGGAAAGTCTTCACTTTAACCTCCGAACATAAAACAGATCAAAGCATCAATTTAGGCCTCTAGGCAAAAAGTAATCCAAACAAAAATTTAATACACTCCAGCTCACTAGGATGCGAGGAAGTGAGAACGATCTCATAAAAAATTATGAGTAACCAACGCGTTGCCTAATTAGGGGATAATTAGACTGGAACCTTGACTATGACCAGTAGGTGTGGTTAACAATAATGCAGAGTATTCAATACAACATGAAGCTCAATCACAGGGAGACGGTCTATACGGCCCCCTACCCGACGTAATGTAAAGAAAAAAGTTTGGATTCTTTATAATATTAATTAAATTAGGTATATACAGTTGTTTATGTACCCAAAATTCAAACAGAAAGTTTCAGAATTTTAGTTTTAATCCTACAGATGCAAGCAAATAGTTTCATTTTTCCATTTGGCAGTCTCAGTAACAAAGATATCGACTCTGGAGCTATCTAGTCGTGAATCTGTTACTACAATTCAATGTAAATTGCGTAAAGAGTTCGAATATGATTATCCCAAACGTCAGCAACATTTGTCGACGTCATAACAAGTATAAAAACAATCGGTTGTCTATGTATAGGTAAAAATTTGGGGCAACCGAAAGCGTAGACAGGTTAGATCTATATTGCGTGACAAATGTATCTCACATTGAATACATACAGGGAACCCTAGATTTTTCACTGTACTTGCTACCATATATTTTTTATTCCTTGCAGATAAAGAGTAATTAAAGATGTTTAAAACTCCTATGTTCTTTTCTACTCACCCTATATTACACTTCTTAAGCTCTATAGCCAACCACTGGCCAAGACTGTCTCAAGATATCTAAACCATCTAGATCTACCTAATGCCATCGCCTTCCAGCGACCATGCCAATGGTCTAAAACTATCAAGCCATCTTGTTCAGTCTATCTCTTTTTCTTTCTTCTTCAGGCTTATAAAACCTTTATTTTTTACAGGATTTTCATCTTTGTATACCTGCGTGTGTCTGATCCATCTTATTTGTGAAGTTATGATCATATTTATTATGTTCTGTGTATTTCTATTGGATTTCTATATTGTTTATTATCTTCCATAT
This sequence comes from Pardosa pseudoannulata, assembly GCA_032207245.1. Lineage (NCBI taxonomy): Eukaryota > Metazoa > Arthropoda > Arachnida > Araneae > Lycosidae > Pardosa > Pardosa pseudoannulata. The sequence continues at coordinate 56,218,050 of CM063508.1, forward strand.
TCCATTTTCTTTAACTGCTCCAAAAATTCTTCTCAATAGTTTTCATTCAAAAATCAACAATTTATATTCGTGAGCTTTATTTATTGTTTCGCACTTAATATCATATAAAACTATTGGTTTAATTAGTGTTTTGTAAAGCATATACATCATCTATACTCAAATTTAGAATTCATTTGTTTTCTCCATCCAAAAAAGTATCTATTCGCCATGTTAATTCTGTTTGTTATTTCCGTTTCAATATAATTATTAATATTTACAGTTGGGCTTAAGTTTTCAAACTGGATAAAACTTTTAGAAACATAATTATATATTTTTAAGGGTAGCATATGTTGACATCTGTTTAAAACTACCATAAACCTAGTTTTTCTTCATTTGCTATCCCTTACTACATTTTTTCATGCATTAAAAGCTTTAACTATTCCTGGTTTGGTTCTACCCACAATGTCAATATCATCATCATAAGCCAACAATTGTACTAACGTCTGATATACAGTATTTTGAGTTTGTATTCTTAAATCTATTACTGCTTTTTGCAATGCTATATTAAATAATAGGCTTGATAAAAAAAACCGCCCTGGTTTATCCGTTTTGTTGTAAGGTACTTACAACACATACATCAGTGTTCATTCTTCGAAGGGGAAACACAGTAAAATATACTCTATAGAATTAAAAGTAAATGCCTTATATTTAAACTAAAACATTTATTATATACATTATTTACAGATTAATATATGACTTGATTAATATATAACTTAACATTCATTATTTTGTTTTGATATTCATTAATATTTTTAAAATGGTATTCCTTAGTTAAAATGTTATTAGACCCAGGTAACAATAATGGATATTAAGTTGGTTTAACTGCAGGCATTCACGGGGAAGCAGAGAGGGGCTGAAAGGCAGGCTGAAAGTCGTAACGGTCGTCCCTTTGTCGGATGCGGGATCGGGCAAATATTGCTGACCCGGGCTCTCTGGCTTGCTCACGGGATCTGGAAGCACCCGTCCACTCTGGCTTCAGACCTCGACTTTTTTTCCAACTTTTTTTCACAACTTTACACCTCGGTTCAACGCCTCTTTTTTTCTCTCTTTTGCAATCACTTGTTAGTGAAATTTTCTCACATCTGCACCCCCTTCGGGAGTGCAGGTGAACTTATTAAAACGGCCCCTTTGGGGACATTCTTACCCAGCCCCTGCCCCCATATCTCACGCTGCATCCCTGCCTGGGCTTGACCGCTAGGACACTTGGGCCACTCCATCAGCTATAACTCCTCCACAGGGGTCCCCCATTTAAGGTTGAAGTCAAAAACTTCGTCTATATTCTCCTTAGAAATTAGTCCACAGCTGAGTGTGCACTTAATGACCATCGAGTTAAACCAACAATTGAACTTACCTCTGATATGCAGTATTTTGGGTTTGTATTCCTAAATCTATTACTATATTTTCCAATGCTATATTAAACAATTGGCATGTGTGGTATAGCCATATTCTATTTAAAAGAGAATGCCATGAATTGCGGGTTTCCTGACCTCTTATTTTATGTAATGGGGCTTGTCCATGTCCAAGTCACCTTGAATCTTCCCCCGCTAACCATCCGTGGGTTGCCGTTTTGCTCTCCCTATCTTTCACCGTTTGTCCAGCTCGAGCGTTGCTTGGCGCCATAAGATTCCTAGGCTGTTCTTCCTATTCGCGCTACGTTTTGGCGATCATCTTGGGTTCCCGCTGGCGGGATTTTTCCACTGACCTCGCCATGTGCGGTGTTGAGTGGGCATCATTTTGGCCTAAATTGGGGGAGAGATCACCCACATCATTTAGAAAACGAGTACTTTTTTAGCCATTTTGCTTTTTCTTATCTTTGTGTCATGTCCAGAATGGGTATTTTTCTGACAAAGTCAGAAAGGAATAGAAAATAAATAAAATTCCTTTAAGCTAATCAATTAATAGGACTCTTTTCTATTCGTCAATTTGCATTCACCTCTGTTCTAAAAATCTGGAGCATACCATATAAATACACTGAATTGTGTCTGCCGCCATATAGTTCCACCAAAGAACCGGTGAAAGGTTATTGCGGCTTAAAGGAGAAATGTAATATTCAACAACATCAATAATTCTACAATAATAATTCTACAGCATGATAGAAAACCGCTCTGGTTTAGTCATTTATCCGTATAAAAGGCATCTGATAATTCTGAACTCAGCTTTACTCATCATTTAATTCTGCTGAAGGTCATTTTTGTTAGATTTACATGTTTCTTGAATGTTAACAAATTAAATTTAGCTACAAACAATTGTTCTCTATCAATGGAGCCATAACCTTCTACAATACTGATAAGCATTAAAATATGGTAAATAAATCCATATTAACACGTTGAATGCCACGGCAATTTTCAGAAATCTGGCCTAAAATGACAATTTGATTTAATCACATCATATTATTAAAAACTCTAATTTGTGGACAGAAATTCAACAAGGTCCTCAATTATTCATTTTTCAAGAGCATTGATTTTTTGTTCTTTTTCCAGAAGCCGTCTATCGATATTAGCACTGATATACTGCACGTTTATTGGTAGCTGCACAAAAATGGCAAGTGAACACAGTACGAGATAACTCGTAGTTAGTGTCCTAGAAAAGAACGCAATATGTATGAGTTATTTCATAGTTGACAGTCAAAGTGTTAAATAGTTAATAGCTGTATTTAACATGCGTAATATTATAAGTATTAAATTATTAATAGGTGTTAATAGTCTGATGGTTAAATTCACTGTCTTTTCTGCTCTTATTTATAAAATGTTCAGAAAATAATTTTGCGTTATTTACATTGTTACTGACTTTAAAAAAAAAGACAAGAAGCTCAAATCTGTAAAAATGATAGCGATGGCGCTAAGTTAAAAAACGTTATTTAACAAAGTTCAAAACATTCTAAACATAAAATTAGTAAAAATATCTGTATAAAGGCTAAAATCCAATTTGAAATTCACCATACTTTATCTGAAACACAAATAATTACTCGTCTTTAAACATTTCACACTTTTTCCTCCGACATTTAATTATTGTCATACGCCTCTAGGCGGCTTATTGTTTTCTTTTCTCCTCTAAAAATATGAGCAAACAAATGCTGTAAACAAATTTTCAACTCGTGTTTCCCGAAATTGAACTGAAAACCCTCTAACCAAATTAATCTAAGAGAGAGTGGAGTTTAAAATAATTTCGCTCTCAAGTTAACCATTTTTTTTTTCCCAGCTGAAATATTTTGCTTCCCCATTCACTAAATGTTCAGCTAATTGCCAAACAGCTAAAAAGAAACTTATTCTAAACAACCATATTTAAAAACACACACAGAAAAAAAATATTATCTGTCTCTCCATTAAATTTTATCGTCTGCTTTGGCAGCACCTAATCCATTTTTACACACTCACACCAAATTCGAGCTCAAAGAGAAATAAGTGTTTATTTAGAAATAATTAGAGCACTTTATTTTAAGTTTTATTCGCCCAGAACTTTAATTTCTATTTCGAAGCGATATTCATTTCTTTGACGAAGTAATCGAATGAAACAGATTTCCGGATACAGACAACAATTCTGGAAAAAGGCTTATATGGGTATTTCTTTTTTTTTTCTAAACTCTTCTCTTTTATTACGCTTTATCCGGGGATGAAATACTTTAATTGCTGCGGTAATTGTAACAAATGTGTGCTTTAGGTGCTTCGAGTTAAAAGGGTTTCCTGAATCGGGGGCGTTTGTTTGAAATTATAAGTGCTTAATTAGCATAAAAGACGCCGAAAATTTCCTCTGCAAAGTGCTAATCCCAAATGGCTGCAAAAGTAAAAGTCTTGCAGGATGGCGAGCAGCTGATAGCTGCGTTCCAGGAAGCTAATAGGGGTGATATTTCAGCGAAAATTGCAAGGAGGAGGAGCTGGGAATCCTTAGCTTATTCGATTGTGTTGAGCATGCAAATTAAGTGGGTTAAACAGAAAATTGTAATTGTTTGAGGAATAGATGACAGTTTATTGAAACGCTTCTTTCAAAAAAATTCCGAATTTAATTCAGATTTAAGAGGAAGAGGGTTTTGTTTTCGATCATTTTTATAACTTAAAGTTTAAAAAGTTTATAGAGCTAGGAACTCACTTGTGCGAAGACGAAGTGAAACAGAAAATTCTTTGTACAAGTTAATACTTTGTGAATAGTAGTCACTTCCAAGTATATGATGAAACTATGAAATTAATATTAAACTATTTTTGGTTTCTTTAATATATAAACACAGATTAAAAGATGTTTATCTTATCATTAGTAGACTATAACAAAAAATAGAAAAATTTTGTCTATATTAACCCTTTAACGGACAGTGGTTTCGGAGCGAAACAACCTGTTAAATTCTTTCTCTCCTTTTGAAAGACAGAGGATGTACTTTTAGGTTTTTTATGTTTTTCCAACATTTCCAACTCCCAACAGAGAGTATACAAGAGTTCTATACTTGTTTGAAATGTATGTGATTAAACTTACTTTCTCTGGAAAAGTCAGTAATATGATTATTTTTCTTATAAACCCAAGTAAATGTATCCAAACAACACTTATAAATTGTTTATGTTTGGTACGGTCTACTGTCTTTCAACAAGTGAGTAAATTAGACCGGGAATTACAGCTTAAAGTTGATTCCGAACTGCTTCGTACATCCATACCTGCAGTGGGATTTTAACCCATGCATTCCGATACCTACAAACAGCGCTGTACTATATGGTCATCGTTCAGCTGTAAATTGGTTAGTTATTCTTTATCATACCCTTTTAGATAACAATCATTGTTCCCGCAACATAATTAAACCTTTAAAAAAGCATTCTCACTCTGTACAAGGGGCTGGATTTTACATTTTAACTACCCCTCAAAGTCCATCCCCTCAAAAAAATGTAAAAAAATTATGCATTTACATTTATATAGTTCATAGATACCATTTATGAACTAATTTCCTTAAATCCCAAAGAATTTATAGTAGTAACCTTTAAAGGCTTAAATACAGCAATTGCTGTGTGCATGTAATGCAACATGGCATATTTATTACCCCACGTGACTCAAGATGTAACCCCTATCGTTTTGAATTGCACGAACTTACTAGGTGCTGGCCTTCGGTACCGGAGTTCTTGGGTTGTATCCCATTGTGGCATCAATGTTCGCAGCCATTCGAAATTGGCTTTAAACTGTAGGTCCTGGTCTCATAAGCACTCAAGTTGCATAAAAGTATACCGTAGCACTCGATAAATAGCTTTCGAATAATTAATAATTAAATTAATATAATAATAATAATTATATTAATAATAATATTATTAATTAATAATTAATAATAATAATTAAATTTCGAATTTTAAATTAATAATAATTCTTGACTTAATTAAACAGAAAATTGCGAAGTCTAACGTAGAACTTTGAAGTTTATGAAGACTAAAAATGACGTTTTTACACAACAGGAGCAAAGCATTGAATGATGCCGAAAACACACTTCTATTACAAATTTATCCAACATCGAGGAATCGCTCAGATTGTTTCCCATGATAACAGCAGTTTAGTCAGCGTCATGCAACAGTTTAGACCAGGGTTACCCAATCCAAATCGGTTGGTGGGCCAAAAAACAATTTACTGAACTGAGGTGGGCCGGCACATATAAAAATAAAGCAACAAATTATTCAAAATATTTTATTATCGTGCAATATTCAAAATATGCATTTTTTTCATTTGTTTTCATTAATTTATTTTCACCTTGTAACTTCTGATTTAGTGCATTCAGTTTCATTGTTATATCTGTTAAAAACATAAATCTAGAAGCCATTGATCATCCGAAAGTTCACTTATATCACTACTGTACTGTTTTATACATCAAATTAAACATTTTTGAGGTTAGAATTTCAAACGCATCGTTAGCTTGCGTTTTCTAAATAAACAATACCTTAATTATTCCTTACAATTAATGATAACTTCACAATAGCCATAAATATAATTTATAACTTTCTTTCCATAGAACTTTCACTGACTGGTCGGACAGAGCACGTGCACGTAAAGCGAATCAGCTGGTTGTATAAGTAATGGCCGATTGACAGAATATTCTAGAACACTCAAATTTCAACGTAACCTGTCCAACCCTACTCAAAGACCAGGTTTACGTTGGTTACTATCAAGTCTTAACGTACATAATATGTGATATTTATTATTGCAAACATTAACAATAAAACAGGTTTGAGTGTATAGTCAAAATGACTAAAACTATATAGACAGTTGAAAACTTCAAGTGGGCCTCAAAAAGCTTTTAAATGGGCCGCGGGTTGGGCATACCTGGTTTAGACCATGCTTGTTTAAAGTGCGGCCCAAAAGCCTTTAAAATTCGGCCCAAATGCAAATTATGAAAATATTTAAATTTGCACATACATTTCTATTAAAAAAAATTATTAATAATATGTTTCAATCAATGAGAGTGTTTCATAGAAAGTTGAAATTTTAGCACAATCAAATAAATATTAAAAGATTCGACACATTTCACTACTTTGGCTGCACATAAAGCTCTGTGAATTTCACAAAATATGCTGAATTAATTTTTGATTTAATTCAAGAGTTTGAAAATAGATTTCAATATTTTCGAAAAAAAATTAAGAGTATTTCAACATATTTTCTATACCATTGTTCAGTCTTCATGAAAGACTTACTATTTAATTTAATTATTTAGTAATTCATAATAGTTGTTTTATTTTTATTTTGTATATTTTCTGTTCTAACGGTTTTTCAATTTCAACAAATGGCATCACCATGTAGCCTTTTTTGTTTGTTTTTTTTTAATACTCTGAGCTAAGAAAAAATGGCTGTTAGCTTGTTATTCTGTGTGTGTATAATTCTATTCAATTTTTCGCCTGTATTCCATTCGTATTCGTCAGTAAACATGTGTTTAAAACCTAATTCACAATTCTAAATTCATTTTGTGTACTTTCGATTCATCGTTATGGGTTTCAACATTAAAGACAGTGTTATTTGACAATAGACTTCTGTTTTGATTCGCCTTTCGGTTTCTACATATCCTGCATATCAAATTCAAAAGAATAAAAACAAAGGTACGCAATTACCTGATTCCATTATTGATTACTCATTACTGTTGAACATTGTTAATAATTAATTGACTTTAAACCAAAATTCAAGATTCATGGTTATTCGAAGTAAAATTCTTTTTATCCAATACACCCATTTTCTCTAGAAATAAACCTTCAAATCTTCAAACGAAATGCATTGAACTGCAAAGTGACATTCAACCGAAAGAAAAAATTGGAACTGTTTCTTTACTGCAGTTTTATAAAGATTACATATCCCACGATAAATATCCTAATTTTCACAATCCTGCTTTATTAATGTCTTCAACTTTTGGCAGTACCTATACTTGTGAACAATTATTTTCAAGAATGAAGCATACAAGAACAAATATAGTACAAAGATCACTGACAAACATCTTGAAAATGCATTATAAATTGCAACCCGATATCGATTTGCCTGTTCAACAAAAGCAAATTCATCCATCTCATTAATTTGAATTTTTACCATCTTTATGAAATCCAAACTAAATTAAACGAAACTTTTACAAATTTAAAATAAATATGTATTATACATACCTAATTCAAATTTTTAAAAATATAATAAAAAGAAGGGAATTTATTTTAATAAAACTATATAGAGTTAATTTTTACTTCAATTTGTTGAAAAAATATTGTATGTGTGGCCCAGAACTTCTTTTCTTTGGCAGTGCGGCCCTCAAGCGGTCATAGTTTAAGCACCCATGGTTTAACCATTGAAAGAGTGAACCATTTTTCCTGGTGCTGTGGTGTAGTACATTGCTGTTGTTATTTCAAAGCATTTTATAACCCAAGTTTATTTCATATCGTCTTTAATTATAGTAAAATGCCACTGATCTATATTACAACATTCAAATATTGAACAAAAGACAAGGAAATATGCTAAAAAAATATTTAAAAAATTAAAAGAAGCACTCCACGTGCTACGCCTGAAAAAAAAATTGCCAATGTCCAAGAGAAAGCTGCATTCTTTTCCTTCCTTCTTTCTACTCAGGTAACCCTATACTTTTTCCATTATCCTGTGCTGATGCGTTCGTTGTTCCATTGTCCTTTTTACAATGCGTCCTTTCCCGGCTCTGCCCAGAAGGACCGGGACTCCAAGGATGGTCCTGAATCGCCTCCTGGAGACCAATCACAACTCTCCAAAACTTGGTGAAGTTTAAGTGCAATCGTTTTCACTGGCCACACCACACGCTTCCTGGAGTAGCGAAAAAATCTTGGGTATTCAACCCACAACGTGTGAGTGCGGCGAGCAAATCAGTTTCTCAAACCTTATGTCAAATATAGCTGCACTCTCACACCTGGGACAGCTGGAAAATGCGGCGAGAGGCCAGAAAATTAGCATTTATTCTAGCATTAGTTTTGGGAGACTGGTAAAAATAATTTAAGTCGGTGAACACGTCTTCAAATTTAAGATTTAGTGACTGGGAAATTAAGAATGAAAGAATGAGAAAGGGAAAAGGATAGTTTTAGATAGATGTTTTAGGTGTAATAATTTTGATATACTAAACACAATACAGTAAGCCATTTTTATAAAACATTTTAACAGTAAAATGGTATTAAACGTGAAAAAAAAAAGAAAATCCAAATTAAACGAAAACACTCTAACCTGTTTCTATAGAGTAATATAAACTATCCTGAAAAAAATGTAAGAAAATTAGAGGAAATATTAATATGAACAGAAGTATGCATTAAAATTATAAATTTGCTCCTTTTGGATCTTACAAAAATCGGTAATCTATTTCGCTGATTTCCTTTTCGAAACAGTAAGCGGTTCACGGAACACCTGCTCCCTTCGTATAACGCATAAGTTCCCAATGGAGTTGCTACAACCCCCCGCCCCTGTTACGCTCTGAGAACATCCTATCGCGGTTTCAGAGAAAAATGGGGTGGCCAGTAGACACAATATCTGTAAAATAGTTAGTGGCAAACTGCCTTTCAATACTAGAATCTATAGGTTCATTTCCCTTAGTTGAATTGAAAGTTTCTAACAGCTGAGTATAACTTAAAAGAAAAGGTCCCAGTCTAATCAGCCCTAATGTTACAAAATATTAACCTTTCTGTCTTAAGCTTGTTTACGGAGAACTTTATCCGTTGAACTTATCCCCAATCATAACACCAAGAGGTAGACATTTCCAGTCATCCTTACTCTAGTGTTCGTTAAAATAAGTAGACTTATTACGGTTAAAAATGCATGAGATATGTGAAGGACAAAACGAGAGCTAACACGACGGCTTTGTGACGACTTCAATATTCTCAAGTGGAGAGGTAGCGTGAAGAAGTATCACAGTCACGATAAAATTGGAAATCCCTTTTATTTCTCAAGTAAATACGGGAATTCTATCTCCCAAAGCAAGTCAAAGTGCAAGGATTGGCACCTTCCTAACATCACCACGACGATCACAGTCGAAAGAAAAGAGATTAAATAATCTCATACAAGTAGTAGGGACGCTTTTCCAGGGTGCAATGCAAACCGAATTTATAGCTCTTTCGGTATCCGAGACTCTACCGCTCCCTATATGAGCGGACTTAACGAACCTCCCGAACTAAAAAACTAGAAAACTGGCTCTGGTCAAAAGCTGCAAAAGCCTCCACGAAATCAAAGAACCTACGTCAGAAAAATGTCGAAAAATTCTAGGCTTTTTATACCTAGGGTCAATTACGGTTCCAGTTGGACCTGGGAACTGCAGCTAAGGTTACAGCTAATTTTTTTTTAGCTGAATTCTCATAGGAGGCTTCAAATCAGCTGATTCCAGTCGTTAGTTCTGGACAAAGGGGGTCTTCAGAACCTAAAATACTCGTAATAGGAAAGGAACTCCAGTGACAGTAATATTAGAGTTAATTACTATTGTTGTTGTTGCTTATGCCACTTGGTCAAACCAAGCACGATTGAATCGGAGGCTACTCGTATTAAGGCAAAGGGGTGTTTAACGAGCACGATAAGGGTGAAAGTACGTCTTATGCTCAAGTGGGTCCTCGTAATTTTGAAACAGAGACCAAGCAGAAGACCCATAGGCTTGACCTTCCACCCCCAGAGGTATTGATTGAGAACTTGGAGGACATTTTGACCACGAACACATTTACGTGCCTCAGTCACCTTTAACGAATGAAGCGGATCTTAGGCCGACTCGGGCTCCGAACCTGCAACCCTCCAATTAAGAGAACATTGCCTTTGCCGACTGAGCTACCGAGACTCCAATGGTATTGTAATGAGAGGTATTTAAGGAGTTTAGCGAAAAAGTGGGAAATATTTGCAGTACATGATGCAAGAACATTTTTAATTTAAAATAATAAATAAACTTAACACGATACAAAGAGTAAACTGAAGAAATAAATATTTACTGAGGACACGATGCGTTTACAATAGAAATAAGAAAGTATTAAACTATTATGTAAAAAAATTAAAAATGGCAAATTAAATTGGAGTGAATAAAAATATTTACAAATATGTACAAGAGGGACATATTTTCATACTACTCTCCATCTATTAAGATATGAAATTTCATTAGTCTATTTACTGAAATTCTATTGGACGAATCCATGATTTCTGATTGGCTCTCCTTCTCCCGGTCTCGGGTGAATCTCTTAGAATCACAAAAGCCTTGATTTCATCTATCGTCGCAGAAGAGTACAGATATCCCTGTCTACAAAAATATTTGTGTTTTTCTCTTTTTCTTTGTGTTATCCTTAAACTTTCTACTCTTTAGATTTTATGTTATGAAATCACGAATCCACCCTACTACCTATTTCTTTCCTCTTTTAGCTGTTTTTTATGCTCTGCTCGTTATCAGTTTTATGCTTACTGTTAGGAATCTCTGATTAAAGGGACAATCCAGTCCAGTCCAGTCCAGTCCAATCCAGTAAAGGGTCCACACAATCCAGTTGCACCATTGCCTCGTAGGCCTTTTACAAGAGGGAACCATCCGTAGGAGCTTAGGCAACACGCCTAATGAAGAGGAAATGTTAAACGTAGTTGCACACCAACTGAAACGTTGGTATCATTTTGTTTCCACCAGGGCACAACTATCCCAAAAGATATCTCTGAAGGTGACAGACCAATCTTCTGCCTATTCTGCTTGGTCATATTTCTAAATTATGAGGACCCATATTTTGTTTGTGTTGTCCTAAACCTATATGTTGTTATAGTTGTTTTGACCCAAGGTCAAACCAAGCAAGATTCTCGTATTAAGGCAAAGGGGTGCTCCTTTTTTTAACGAGCACCTAAAGGGTGAAAGTACGACTCCTTGCTCAAGTGGGTCCTCGTAATTTTGAAGCAGGGACCAAGCAGAAAGCCCATAGGCTTGGTCTACCACCTCCAGAGGTATTGATTGAGAACTTGGAAGCCATTGTGACCACGAACATATTTTGCGTCCCCCAATCACTTTTAACGAACACGATGGATCTTAGGCCGGCTTCGGCTCCAAACCCGCAACTCTCCAGTTAAGAGAGTGTTGCCTTTGCCATCTGAGGTACTGTGGCGACCACCTATATAGTATTCCTATAATAAAAAGCTCAACAAATTCCAAGACGTTATATAGGCGAATGATTAACAGACAAATGCCGCAGGGTTATTTAAAAAAAGGACGTATACATATATATATATATGTGTGTGTGTGTGTGTGTGTGTGTGTGTGTGTGTGTCAAGGCACAGCATTAGCAGAAGACAACTCCATGAACTAGACGACTAGACTTTTACAAACTGTGAATGGCAACGCAAAGAAGCGCACGCCACAGACAGATACTGAGACAGAGCTTGTGTATGCAGAAGAGAGTGAGAGTACAATGTCGATCGATTTATGATGATTTTAATCAAAACGAATTAATGTCTATTTTATGTTTAATCGTTTAAATTAATATTTTATGTTTAATCGTTTAATTGTTCTGTTTTTGTGCTTTGAAATTAAATGTTCCTGTTTTTTAAAATGTGCTTGACGTTGTTTAATCACATATATATAATCTGCTTGCAAGGTTTGGATAAATAGCTCTTCTTAAGAATTTAAAACAAAGATACAGATGAATTTGGTAATACTAACTCGTGCATGTTCCACAAGAATGTAAAGAAAACTGTAAAAGTATTAATTTCACTAAATGCAAAAATTTAAATTCTTTACAATTTTCTCCACATTTTTAATCCCAAAGAGAAATGTTGCTGTATCCCTTTTCTTTGCAAATTTTGGTTACTTTGAAAACATTTAAAACTGCAGATGACCATGTCAGAATAATCTGGTCATAGATACTGATAACAATAAATATAATTAAATAACTGATGTGGTGAAATATTCAACTCAGCGTTAATAAACTTCCCACTAATACTAGAAACTTTGGCATATAAGAGTCCATACTTTCTCGCTGACTGGAGGTGGAGAACTTTATGTATGTCCTGAATTGAAATCATTTGTCACAACTTCCCAGCTGCTGTTAGTCATCGCCGATTGAGATCGTGACAGATGCAGAGAGATTAATGTATTGTATAAACTGTCGTATGTCAGAAAGTGGTTTCCATGAGTCGCTTTAGACAGGATTGCTCGCTAGTAGTTTGTTGGGAGTTGAAGTAATCCAAACTGTCTTGTTTCAAATTTAAAGGCAACTAAAGTTTTATTGTTTGTTGAATACTTTTAAATAAACTACGTAGATGTGGAAGAATAACATTACGGAATGCTTGATTCTCATTGTCTTTTTAATTAGCTCATGGAAAAGAATCTCTAAAGTGTAATACTTTACGTTAATAACGTAATACTTTATTAACGTAATACTCTATAATTACGTTTATAACGTAATTAACTTAACGTAACGTAATAGTATTTTTACTTGAATAAATTTTGAAGGTTTATGTGCGAAATGGAACACAAATTGAGGCGTAAAACAATTTATTCTGTTAATGAAAAGTAATAGATAGTGGCTTAGTTATGGAAGAATCTAAATGAATTCAAGCCTTTGCAAGAGTGAAGATTACCTTCTTTTTTTAAACATTTTATATGCACAGTCTAGAATACAAAATTTTAATAAGTGTTAGAATTTTTGTATTTTTAAATGGTAATAACTGATTACTTTACCAGCAATAAGATGCAAATGCGTAACGTTTAGGTATAACTTTTTTCTTATAAAACTAAAAAGAAAAACTAATGTTGTTGTTTCTGATGCCACTTGGTTAAACATAGTTCGAATGAATCATACGCTACTCGAATTAAGGCAGAATGGTGCACCTTTCGTTTTAACAAGCACCGTTAGGATAAAAGTACGACTTACGATCAAGTAAGTCCTCGTAATTTAGAAGTAGGGACCAAGCAGAAGACCCCTGGATTGGCCTGCCACCCTCAGAAGTAGTGATTGAGAACTTAAAGGACATGTTGTTGTTGCTTCTCATGCCACTTGAACAAACCAAGCACGATTGAGCCTTCAGGCTTTCTTATTAAGGCCAAGGGGTGCGCCTTTCGTTTTAATGAGCACCATTAACCCTCTCGCAGCTCAATTTGTAAATCGAGATCTCTAAAAATTGCTAAATTTTTTGTTGCATAGTTTAAGTACGTATATAAACTGGAGAATTGAAATACTAATTTTTTTTTATAGAAAAGATTTATTATATTGAGAAACTAAGCTTTCAGAAAGACTCATTTCAGATGTTATCACATAAAATTGTTTTTAATAAATTTCAATTGAAATACAGTTAATTTCTATTTACTATCTATAATTCTATTATCTAATATAACTATAGTTCTAGTCATATAATTCTATTTATTACCTAATTAAATGTCTAATGCTGTATATAATTTATTCCAATGTTTAAATGGTGAAAAGGCGGAATGTGCTTCTTAATAAGGGAAGAAAAACACATGCCCGCGAAAATCTCGGGATGAGCAGTCAGAGGGTTAAGGTGAAAGACCGACTTCGCTCAAGTAGGTCCTCGTAATTTTGAAGCAGGGACCAAGCAGAATACCTGCTTGGCCTGCCACCCTCAGAAGTAGTGATTGAGAACTTAAAGGACATGTTGTTGTTGCTTCTCATGCCACTTGAACAAACCAAGCACGATTGAGCCTTCAGGCTTTCTTATTAAGGCCAAGGTGTGCGCCTTTCGTTTTAATGAGCACCATTAAGGTGAAAAAACGACTTCCTTCAAGTAGGTCCTCGTAATTTTGAAGCAAGGACCAAGCAGACGACCCATGGACTTGGCCTGACACCCCCAGAGGTATTGATTGAGAACTTGGAGGACATTGTGACCACGACATATTTTACGTGCTCCAGTCACCTTTAACGAACACGCATCTTAGGCCTGCTAGGCCTCCAAACCCCAACCCTCCAAAACGTAATTAAAGAAAAACTAATTAATGTCTTAACTGAGATGATAAACTCATCCAGTGTTTTGTTCTAAGATATTTTAGTAATAACAATTTAAAGAATAGATCTTATAGTAAAAGTAACTTCTTCAGTAATTTATCAGATGATTTTATCGAAATTATTCTCAAAACTTTTAGACAAATGTACCTTCAACCTTTGCCGAAAGCAAATTGAAAGCTGATGCCGATTAAGTGAAATATTACTTTCTCTTTTCCTAAATTTGGTTACAAAAAGCTTTAAATCCCTCATGTTAAAGAGTTTTCCCATAAAAGTACTAGCCATCTGTAAACAGAAATACTAGATGGCTACTGGTAAAAAAAAAACACAGTATTCTTCAGAGATCTAATACTAATTCAAAATCAGAATATAAATAAAAAATAAACTTATTCATTCCTACATTCTGAATGAATCCTAGGGATTTTATTTTATTTTAAATTACATCAAATTAATCAAATACACTCAAAGTCATTTCTACAAAATTAGATTGCTTCACTTTAGATTTTTACCATTTCCAAAAACGAATTGCCACACTTAAGAATGTACGCTTGAGTGTCTTACTTTCAGCCAACTTCTCAAAGGAGATAGATTTTTAAAGATTTTTTTTGCATTTTTAAAATAAGACCCAAGTAATATGTTCCTATTCGTAACGTGCATTTTTGTCATCCATCACTGTCAATTCTCAGTTTTTTATCACTGTCAAGGGTCCTTCTTTTGAATTATTATTCCTTAACTCGGGCAGAAAATGGTTACATGCACTGCTAGATGTGAGGGAAAAACTAGGAACAATGTTCCCCCAGATAGATTTTTTTCTCGTAAACTTCGCCTCTTCTTGAAAAAAATATCTCATCCCGTGGGAGTAAAACTTGTTAGATATCTTTCTTTTTGTTAGAGAACGGTCAAAGTATCGATGAAAAAGAAGTCAGGGCTTTGCTTCGATTATATCTGTAATCTTTGAGCAAGAAAATTTGTGGATCTAAAATTCAAAGATGGATATATTAAGAGTTCTCGAAACATGAATAGACACTTTTACCAAATTTCTCCCTTATATTTTTCCCGTACATTTCAAATCTTTAAAATATTTGATCTAAAACTAAAACTCGTTATCCATAAACCAAAAATTTTAACTGTTTTGTTTCCAGCTTCGAATATCTCATTACAACTGGGGTGGAACAAGAAGTTACATTTACTTTATAACCATAATTTTTAAAAATGCAAAGTTCCTAAGATACAGTTGATCTGTAGCGGTACAACATAGAGGTTAAAAAAGTTCATGTTTGCCACACGTAAGAAGTGAAACATATTATAGACAGGAACTACACCCTGAATCTAGTAATCTCTGTGGCAACTTGGTCATAGTAATCCCTAAGTAATTTCCGTCGCGTTTCTTCCCCGACCAAGGGAAAATTGCATATACTCTTTTATTACAGGCTTGTAATCGTGGCATTGTGGATTCGACTGTCAAATGCTGAATTTGGGCTATGGAATCATTTTTATTGTTAGAATGATCATTTCTTCATATTGTAAATGAATGTTTAATATTAATTTACTGGAGGATGTTTTGAAACGGAATTTGAAAACAGAATGAACACACACCTGGAACAAAAAATAATGCCACAATCTCATTGTTGCTCCAACATATAATACAGTTGTTTGGCATTGTAAAATGACTTCTTGATAATCAATATAAATTTTAAGAATTTTTGACTGCAAATATTTTAAGCTTCTTGATACGGTATAGAATATGCAACGTCACAATTTCTTTTTATGCTCGAATTGAGGTATATTGAAAATTTGTGAATACCATCACTTCATTGACTTCGTTCAGTTTCCATTATAGCACGTGTATTGCACACAGAACTGTACGAGAATATATTTTGAAAGTGTTCATTATTGTGAAATACATTCTCTTTTCAAATAATTCTTTGTATAATTTTTGCCTAGTCTTTTTATGCTCCTTTCAACTTTTGACGATGTTGTAAGCCATGATATTGGTATTAAGATTGAGGGGCTTGCCTCTTCGGAAGACAGATGGCATACCAAATGTTATGGCTCGTGACCATAACATAACTGTGGCAAACTGAAAGTCCACCGCATTCAGCAATCTAAATCAGAAGTAATTAAATCAAACTCGAGCTGTTACTTTAAATTTCAATAAAAATTCATCTTTACAACTGCCCAAACTTATTCAACACAATTGACAAGCTACAAAAAAATGTTATTTACAGAAAAAGCGTATTTTAGATATAAATTCGCGATTTCCCCATCAAGCGAAGATCGTACATTCCAAACCAGTGCTTCGTATTCTGCTCTAGTTGCGCCATCTATCTTCCAAAGGGGAAAGCACCTCCAACATCACTATTTGAAGACTTTCTGACGAATACACACTAAGCTGTCTCTTGACTGACTGAAATTTCTCCCAACTTTAATGAATCAGCAGCTCTCATTTTTCTCATAAAGTCAAACACGTTTAAATCTCGGAATTTTTTTAATCTCAATTTTGCGTTGCAAAGTATTAATTTCTTGATTTCATTTATCAACTTAATCTACAATTTGCACTTCATAAGAGTGTTCTCTGATATAAATTGGATATCCATGCATGATTTTTCATATTAAACTAGAAAAGGCTAATCGGGTAAAATGTACCACTTTTTTATTTGGTTCTCATTTAAAAAAATTGCTAAATATAATGAATTATAATGTATAGGAGTATGAAATAACAATGCATTATACTCTAGATGGAATGTTCTTAAAATTCATTACTATTCAAGGAAGGAAGTGATAACTCAGTGCAATTCATCAGCTAGTCCGCCGCATACTTTGTTCCTTGCACTTTGTTTTAGAAAGCGAACTAAAAACAAAAAATCATAGATCAATTTTTACATTATGTTTAACTTACTTGGATATCTATTATGTGTTAAATGATTATTATGATTCAGGAATAGAATCACTTTAAGTAATTGCACATCTTATCTACAGTATTTCATTCCATGACTTATTCACGTATTTCAACTTCTAAAAAGAATAACCAATCTAAGTGTAGTCATTATTTCCTAAATTAACGATATCACTATAAAATACTCTTCTATAATTCCTTTCGATTTAGAATTCGAACTCAAAAAGAATCATAAATTTATCTTTAGAATAAATATACTGAACCTGCGATTGTATGGTATCCATTATTTTGGTAAGTAAACTAATATGATTAAAAAAAGACACAGCACATGACTTCTAATGTTTAATTCAATTTGTAAAAGAAATAAAAAAGAACTCATAAAATAAGAATTAAAAGCAGATACGTCGTAATGTCAGACAAATACAAATAGAGTCTTTTAATGTCGTATGAGGTAATCACTCCTTAACAGATCATGTCTTCTTTTTCTTTCTAAAAACTTCCAGATAAGCGTCTAAAATAATTTATTTTCGCCATTTTTTTTTCATCTTTCATTCAAAAATATGAACACTACCGTTTTTTCCCTTCAACGCATGCTTCACCATCCATCAATGTCATTTTTTGGACTGGCTTGCTTAATTATCATTGATGGTACAGACTTTTTTGTCTGTTATTATGCCTTAAAACTCTTTCCTATAAAAGCTAATTTCGCCTTTACGTGATCATGATTCTTAACTTTTTTTTTTATTCTTATCGTTTTTATTAGAGTTTTTGCGGAGGGAGAAAAAAAACCTTGTTTGCTTAACAGTAATTTTCTGTTTGATATTTCAGCTCTCTACGAATGGCAGCACCTAATGATAGCACGATGACGATGATGTTGTCATTAGCGCCATCTGATAGAAGTCGGGAGATTTAGCAAATGAACGCCGAGTTCCTCCGTTCAAGTCATTATTCAGCCATATTTGTAGCCAAGAAGAATATCTCTCTCCGGAAGTAAAGTGCAAATGAAGTTTACTTTAGAATAAAAAAAAATAGTCTGAATTAAAACAAATAACCCCGAAGGCAATTGAATTTTCAGAAATGTGTCATTTAAACATGTTCTAGACTCGTGGAAGCGTTCTTTCCTTCCTCATCCAATAAATTTGCAACACAAATTAAATCTAGTAGATGCTGCTCGAAATGATATTTGGTGTAACAAACATAAATTTAAAGTTAAAACGTAGGAAAAGTAAAGCGAATTTGCATGATTACTTTTCATTACTTTATAGGTTGTTTACTTAGTATATACAGCAGTAATTCAATTATACGAAGTTTAGAGGGAACGGAAAATAATTCGTACAAGTGAATTATTCTTATTTGTGAATAGGACGAGTTTCCGATTAGGAAAACATGAAACCAATACTATGCTGTTGTTCTTATTAATAAATAAACGCAAACTAAAGCTTAAAAATTATTTATTTTAATATCTGTAGACTATAATACCTGCCATAGAAAACAGTAATCTTTTATAGCAGCGAAAACTGGACATTGCGGCGTCTCGGAGTACCTCTATATTTGGTAGTGCGTGTCAAGGAAAATGAAATATCAAGAACACGGTTTGGTAATAAAAACAATTATTTAATGCACAAATTAAATTTTTAAAACATTTTTTATGAAGAGACAAGGGCCAGATGGGTAGGAATTTACACTGAGTTCAAGAAGACTCCTGGTAAACCTATCAGAAGGCTCCTGGCGAACCTAAAAATATCAGATCAGATGTCAGGTCTCCAAAAAGCAAGTCGTACTTGATGTGCACTCAGATCTCAAGGCCAGTTGGCAAAAAGGAGATAAGATCTCCTTAGAAAACACAAAACACAAACTCACACTCCGTGGTTATGATATCTCTTTCCGACCAAAGTTCTTTTTCTTCCCTTTCTGGAATTTCCCGCTGTCTGACGTCAGTCGGTTGTCTCTACCTTGTTTGTCCGTCCATCGAGGAAGTGTCGCCCTCGCCATCTTGGGATTTGTCCTTAGCCAGCACCGGAAAGTCTGGCCCCACTCTTTTATAGCACCTTTGATTGTTAAGAGAAGATTGTCTATGGTAGGAAAGGAACATATTTCTTTTGTTCAGTATTGTCATCCTCCCATACTTGACTCTCTTGGCGACTCTCTTATCCTTCCAGGTCTATTACCAGGTGCGATGAAAACTGATGGTCTGAAAGTCACAACATTAATTAAGCATATCCAAAACAAGCTACTATTTTTTGCAAGAAAAAGTACTACACAGAATTTTCGGAGCTGTCCATGAAAATAACATCTGGCGAATTCTTTACAATGAAATTTATAATCGAATTATAAGCACGCCCTATATTAAACTCTACACGTATTTTGCTGTACTTCATTTGAATGTTAAATACGATCTTCCAATTCTTTAGTAAAGGAAGTTACGCATTTGATAAAATATTAGATTTTAATAACATGAAAAATGTATACAATCTTATCCAACAATGAGTAGTGTGACGTCGCTACCCCCATTAGCTTCACACAGAAGTTTTGTTGAAACAAAGGCCAAAGCGACATTCTGTCTGGAAAATTGACACTAAATGACAAAGGATTTTCGGTTCGACATGCCTTGAGATGTCCGAGGTAATTAGAAGGTCGGACGCGACGTGGAAATGACAGACTCTCAGACGCCAACGAAAGGACCAATCGGAGGCTAGCAGGACGGCGACGCGGGAAAGAAAAGCCAATAGGAAGAGGCGAAAGGTGACGTCAGGCTGCACGAGTTTTCGCCGGGAGAAGATTCAGGAGGAGAGACGAAGGCAACGGAAGGTTGAGTTTTTTAGAGAGACGATCTCCAGTTTTTTGTGGGACTCGAGGAGTCAAAGTTGTACCTTTGTACAACGGCAGATCGGACGGGCACCTGACCCCAGATTTCTCAAACCTGGGACTTTTGGGTCCGTACCCAGCTCATCCTGAGCACCTGTGATTTCCATTCGGAAACTTTGTAAATAGTTTTATATTTAGTCCAGAATTAAAGTTCTTATTGTTTTAAGCTATTTATAGTGTCACAACAACTTCGACACCCACGCGCTACCAGAGGAACCTGTAACGTTACAGTAGTATATATAAATCCAACAATGAGTAAAGCTATGAGTATCTTTCTCTAACAGCAAACGGTAGAGTTGTAATATTTGTACAATGAATTTTTTTTTACTGTATAAAGTGCAGATTATAATCAAAAGGGGAGGTATACTACTAGATGTCACAACAGTTCTAAATACAATATTTCAACTTTCTAGTTCTATTCGTTTTTGAAGTATGCGAGATTTATACAGACAGACAGCCGTCACGCTAAAAGAAGTCAAATCGCGTGTGGGGGGATGGTCAAAAAGGGTATTTAAAGTTTCAAAGTTAAAGTTCAAACAAAAATTCTGTTAAAAAAAAAGGTAGAAAGCAATAGGAAGATACGGATTTTCACAGTACAAGTCTAATCGCGAAATATTTTACCCCTTTCGTATGAAATGAGTAAAAATAATTTTCAGAAATTTACTTACGGGATCATGCATTACTTCGTACAAGTAAATGTTTCGTATAATTGAGTAATTTATTACATAGACTTTATGGTTGTTTCACGGGGAAACGAGAAGTACTTCGTTTTACTGAATATTCGTATAATTGAATAATTTATTACATAAACTTTATGGGTGCTTCAACAGGGAACGAGAAATACTTCATATAACTGAATGTTCGTATAAGTGATAAATTTATTACAAAGACCTTATGGGAGTTCCACCGCGGAAAAAGAAGTACTTCATACAACTGAATATTCGTATAATTGAATAATTTATTACATAGACCTTATGGGTGTTTCAACATGGAAAGAGAAGTACTTCATATAACTGAATGTTCATAGAAGTGAATAGTTTATTACATAGACCTTATGGGAGTCTCACCGGGAAACGAGAAGTACTCCGTATAACTGAATATTCATATTTTTGAATAATTTAATACATTGACTTTATCAGTGTTGAGTCAGTTTATCAGTATTGAGTTTCACCGAGGAACGAGAATTAGTTCGTACAACTGAATCCGTCGGATGAATTTCGTATAAATAAATTATTACTCTATATAATATGACGCGTTATTCTTTTTGTAATTATCCTCACTGTCGTCATCATCATGGTTTTTTTTTATCATCATTACTATCACTATTATAAACTCTGTTGTTCGCGTCATAATCGATTCTGTTCCTATCATCAGCCTCATCCCCTTCATCATCGATTATCAATTGGCATCATCAATTTTCCTCAATTATAATCGTTGACTTGTTTGATTAACTACCTTTTAATGTCTGGCCTCACCACAATAGTTTAGAGTCAAGTGGTAATTGCCATCTCGGTAATTATATCCCGTAATTTATCCCAGGTTAGCTGTAACCGACTATAGTGAGACTGGAATTAAATTTCCAAGCTACTTTATACAAATATAATATTTTCAGTTAATCATGTAAACAACTGCACATTGTCATTGACATAAACAGTTATACATGCTACGCTACTATTTTAAAGTAAAATTTGTAAATAATACATATTTTAAAAAATATTAAATCTAAATAATCTGTTCAAACCTAAAACGTATATATGTACTTAAATATATACACAGAACAGTGGCGTGCGGTCCATATATGCAGAGTGTGCACTGCACACCCTGGCAAAATTATGAGAGACAATAATTTTCTGCATCTATTTCTACCTATCTTTATATGGTATATAATAAATATTATTTATAATATATTCAAATATTATGTTGATTTGCTTGCTTGTATTCCCGCAGTGCGTGCGGTACGAGGTGCTGCACCACGTAGCGAGCAAACGAACATAGGAAGTTCTGATGTGTACGCACTGCGCACTAAATTGAAACATATAAACTAATTTACATATAAACGAAGTATTTCATCAATATAAATTGAAATGTTTTAGTGTGGTAAATTAATTTCGGTGATGTATTATATTTATTGAAATAATTAGCTGAAAAACAATGTTGTTTTGTTTTAAAGAAACGAATTTTAACAGAACAGTCGAAATTTTACCATTCATTGTGTCTTACAGACAGTATATAAGTTATATCTGTAACACCATATCCCTGGTTTTGTTTTTAAAAATTGTCAAGATGTTTTTCGCAGAATATATGATTTCCAAATGTTAAAAACAATTAATAAATATAATTTAATCCACTGACCGAACAAGAAACAATTCGCTCTTTTATGCTAGTGCAGTGAAATCCTCTGCACTTGGAATAGAGGTTCGGTTTGTCGGCACCAATGAGCATCCGGATGAGGCACCGCAGCGGTGGGCGTCATGTGGTGCTATGTTTGCTGAACATTTAAGTTTTTCGTGGAAGCCCGAAGCGTTGCTTTTTCGACGCCGATATGACACCATACAATAAAAGACATGATTTTTGCTTCAGCGCTAGTAGAATTCTCATAAGTTTAGCTGTTTTTATAGTTATAACTCGACTACTCGTTGGTAAATATTTTATTTATTGTAATCTTTAAATTTATATTCACAATAAACAACCCGTTTCAGAATGTAGAACTCACATGTCTCAATAATTAAAGATTTATTGGAAAATCCATGTTCTCTGCACACCCTGCATGAAAGCCTACCGCACGCCACTGACACAGAAGATATACATGTGAGTATATATAAGTATGTAAATGTTATACATTTCATTTTTATATTCTAGTATTATTCCCAGGTTATTAGAATCTGAAAAGTATTAATGTATAATTTATTAGAGCGTATAATCGTTTCTATATTTGTTAGTATAAATATATTAAAGGCATAAAAGAAGGATAACTAAAAGCAGATTCCTAAAAACAAAAATTCACTAGATTTCAAATAATAGTGAAAAAAGTAATGGAATGGATATAATTATATGTATATAGTATACACACACACACACACACACACACATATATATATATATATATATATATATATATATACATATATTATTTATACTAATAGATATTGTTAGAATATATATATTAAAAACTAGCATATAGCCCGGGATCAGTAAAATTTTTAATTTTTCAGAATTGTAAAGTACCCTATGAGGCAGGTAAAAAATTATTTTTTTGTGTATGTTTTTGTTGTCCGAAATTTAACGAATCGATTGCAAACCGTGGTTATGTATAAAAAACAAACACACGAACTTCTTAATTTTCAAAGATATATATAACTTAAACGCTAGATATTTATGAGTCCGTGAAATAGACTCTTAGACTTTAAAGAAATAAATTTGTACATACTGGTGATAAAATTTTCATTGCAAGAAAAAGGTAATCGATGATTAAATTTAAAATCATCACATATGTACCTAATCTATTACTTAAACCAAATATAAAAGAATATTATTGACGTAATATTTACGTGGAGTGATAAAACTTGTGGAAATAATGTAGATGATATTTAAATAAGAAATGATTAAATGAGATGGTTAAAGGAATGACGTCATAAGGCTAGAAAAAATGTCATTTTTACCTATGACTATGTGATAAATTGATATAATTAATCGACTGCTCTTAACCTTTGAAAACAGGGCTTGAAATATTGGCATTAAACGCTCAAAAAAAAGGGGAAAGGAGTGGATTTCGAACGTTTTAAAGATGACAATATTTTTCGCTGTGGTGTGAAGCATTTTTATACCAATTGATTTTAGAATCGGATCGATAGTTTAGGAGAAGATAAACTTGACTCGCTTTGAATTTTGCTAACCCTAACTCACCGAGAATTCAATATGGATTCTTCTATCCATTCCAGGTCCAACCGCTTCATAAATTTGAGGACAGACGGACAGATAAGTTAGACTATTATTATATAGGAGATGATATGATATCGTAATTTTCCTCTTTCAAATTAAGCTTCTCACTGCTTGTTTCTTCCCCTAAAAAAATACATTAAAAAACACAAAAGTTGTTCGGATATTTTTGAACGGTTTTGAATTTTGAATAACTAAGTAGAAAATTGTAAAAAAAAAAAGTAAGTCAAAAATATTTAAGTTTCTTTGCAACATCTTTAACACCAAGGATGACATTACCGTCTACTGCAATCAAATTGTTTTCAAATTGAAAATGGCTGATTTAAATAAACTCTGAAATGAATTTACACTTTGTAAAGAAAATGATTCTCATTCTACAGTACAAAAACGATGTAGGAACCTTGATTTCAAGATACAAGTATAGGACAAAATGAGTCATCGTTCGACCATCCAATTAATGGCTGCCTTGTGTCGGAACAATGAGCCGCCACCTAGTGGTGGTGAAAGGCAAAGTATCAGTCAAGTATTTCGCAGTGCGAGAGTTTCATGAGAAAATTCTGTTTCCAGCAAAGCGTGATTATGTCTTACCCCTCAAGCGTGAAAAGAGAATAATTGGAGCTCGCCTTCCTAGAGTATCCGTGTCCAGAACAACCAACCTTGTGGGTGTTTCAAGGCCCGCAGTGTCAAGGGTTATGACAGCCTATACAAGCCTGGTAAGATGTTTTCTGCAAAGTACAACAGTGGGCGAAAGTCGAAGTTGATAGACCGTGACAGACGATAGTTGCACTGGATAGTCGCTCAAAATGGCAAGACTACACTGCCGCAGATAGCGTCCGAGATTAATACCACCTTCTGAACCCTGTATCGATGAAAATTATTCAACGAGAGTTAAATGCTACGAATATTCGTAGCAGACTAGCTATTCCAAAACCGTTAATTTCGACACGGAATGGTATAAAGAGACTACAGTGGTGCCAAGACCACCTAAACTGGGCACAACTGCAATGGGAACAAGTCATCTGGTCTGATAAATCCTCATTTAAATTATTCCAGACCACATGTGCTCGTCTAGCGAACACCAGGAGAAGCATTTCATGTTGACTGCCTGGTTCCAACCGTGAAACATGGAGGGGGGGTTTTGATAGTGTCGCCACAATATCTTCCCGCTGATTAGAGCCTATGGTTGTCTTGAGGGAGATGATCGCAGGCGACCATCATCGAAACATTCTTGCAAATCCTCTTTACCCTATGCTTCAGACTATCTTTCAGGAAAAACGTCCTGAGTTCCAAGATGACAACGCCCTTGTTCACACATCTCGTTGCGTTCAAACATGGTTGCATGAGCATGATGATGAAGTGGAACATCAAACTTTGTGTCCTCAGTCCCCTGAAATCCATATCATTTGAGCCTTTGTAGGGTTATTTTGAGAACAAAGCTCGTGCTTGGTTTCCTTCTCCACGCACACTATCTGAACACGAGACGGTTGGGAAGACTTCCCTTTGTCCAAGCACGCGCCAAAACAGCTGATCGTAGTACACCTGTACCTGGACAATAGCGTGGCTTCGCAGAGTCGGGGATCTTGACAATCGGACTGAATAGACGAATACGTCCCTGATGGATCTCGTTAATGAACGCTCAGAAATTTCTTGAAGAGACAGCCAGCGAATGAGAATTCAGTTTAAAAGTATAACTGTAACTTTAGCTGGAGTTCTCATGTAACTGGGATCTTAACTGAGAAAAAAACAGTGGCGGGACCGTAACTGACCCCCCAGGTATAAAAAGACTATAATTTTGCGACTCAGGGCTTTTCGTCATTTTTTTCGGAGGTGTGTTGACCTCGTGGAGGCTTTCGCCTTTTTACTAGAGAGCCAGCTTGCTAGTTCGGGAGATTCGTAAAGTCCGCTCATATAGGGAGCGGCAGAATCTCGATACCGAACGGGGGATAAATTGGGTTTGATTGCACCCTGAAAAGCCTCCCCATTTGTAAGAGATTATTAAATCTCTTGTTTTTCTTTCGACTGTGATTGTCGTGAGGAAGTTTTATCGGCAACCATCCTTTGCAGTTCTAGATGATTTAGGAATTAACGTTCCTTTGTAAATAGCCGTATTTAATCCAGAATTAAAGTGGATTTCCAATTTTATTCTTTGACTGTGATCCATTATTCACGTTACCTCTCATTTGAGAATATTGAAGGCGTCACTCGGTCCTGCATCAGGTATGGGGGCGAATTTCGATGAACTTTGCTCAAGACCTTTATTTGTCAGTCCCACGACGAATTCAAGCTGTCATTCACCCAAAAGGTGGCCAACCCCTAATTAAAAATTTTCATTTTTTCATAGGTGTTCCTATTTTGTCCTATACCTGTATCTATCTCTAATTTCCAATTGAGAAGTAACAGGTATTTGCAAAACTTATTTATTTGTAGAAATGTTGTATAAACCGAACTTTAAATTTGCTTAATCAGTATTTAAAAAACATAAATAATGGATTTTTAGAAATTTTTTTCCAAAAAATATTCAAAGTAGGATAATGTCTTTTGTGCCCACCTCATTTGTTAAGACTGCTTTGCAGTAAATCTGTAAATACTACAGAAATAATAAACAAATAATAAAGATTTATGCTACCAGTAAATTACCAGAGCACATATACGGTTTACATAAATTAAATAACAGTGATTTGAGAATTTCTAAAATTTTTAATCTTTTAGAAGATCGTTAATATTTATTTTTAAACTGATAATTGTTTTGTATTTAGAGAATTAAAACATCAAGTAGAAAAATATAATATAAATTTTCTAAAAAAAATCTAAGTGATAGAGGTAATTATTTTATATTTTATAGAAGAAAGGTAATGCAAGCCAAGAAAAGTGTCAAGGAAATATTACACGAAGGTAAAACTTTTGTGCCAGAATATAGCTTTAAATGCAAAACCAACATAATAAATGTAGATTAGAAGCAGATGGGAAAGTTTCTTTACCATTTTAAGTTTTTTTATAAACTATTCTAAGTAGCAAGATTCTTAAGGAAATATATTAAATTAATTGCATCGTGCTTGAAATTATTTTTCACTATTACTGGATATTAGAAAGAGCAAAAGAACATAAAAGCATAAAACAAAGCACAAAAATACAATAAATCAATTTCATTATGTGTGTATAATTTGAAAATAAATGTATCTCTATAGAAATAATTAAAAACATTCGAGAAAAAGATTTTTGACTGTGTGTGAATATATGTATCGTCTTAATTTTTTCTATATTTCTAATGAACCACATTTATGTATAAACTAGGTATTTGTTTCCCCATACTGTTAAAATTTCTCATTGTATTTCTCTTCTTCCTTTTATGTATAATTTTTTATGTATTGAGAACTTATAACTTTACTGAATTTATCTCCTGTATTGGCCTACAAACTGATTTTTTTCCACTGGTCTATATTTAATTGGAACAACACATACTAAATGTACTTCATTAGCATCTCTATTTACACAGATGCTTTAGATGTTACTAAAATTCCAATTTAATAATTTTATCGTAGTAAAACGATATAATTTTGATG
The DNA here is from genome assembly GCA_032207245.1 of Pardosa pseudoannulata. Classification (NCBI taxonomy): domain Eukaryota; kingdom Metazoa; phylum Arthropoda; class Arachnida; order Araneae; family Lycosidae; genus Pardosa; species Pardosa pseudoannulata. The sequence goes on from CM063508.1 coordinate 56,245,724, forward strand.
GCAAAAAGCATTCAGTTTAAAAAATTTAATATCAAAATTATTAATTTACTAAAGTACAGATGGCAGCACTACATAGATTCGATTGGTGTATTAGAATTAATTTTGTACGATTTTATTTGATTAGTAGAAAATTTAATTCCTCCCTGAATATTATTTTTAGCATGAAAATGTTTTACCCCTAAAACTTTTTTCTGGTATGATAACAAATCATTGCAGCAGAAAATTCTTTTTTTTTCTTCAAAGCAACAACATGTTTCAATATTGAATATGATTATAATTCTTGTAAAAAGTATCATTAATTTCAATAATAATTTTTTACAATAATTTTAATTGCAATATATTAAATTCTTAAAAAATACCACAATTTATATTATAATTTAACATACAAAAGAAGATATGTCAGAAGAATGTTTCAGAATTAACGGAAGATATATTAATGTCATATAACGTCACCAGATGGCAGTACTATATGGAACTTAGAGAAAGTGATGAGCATAATATTGAAGTTAATAAAATAAAATAAGGCTAAGGTAACATAGTTTACAAAAGCTAGATATAAAAAACAATCTTCTTTAATTTTCATAAAATTTACTCTTTTAAAACAAGGTGTTCACATGCAAGATTATTATACTATTAACTATCTATTACAGTAACTTATATAATCATACATTTTGCAATATTATAGTGAAAATTTTGCGACTTAAAATTTAATTGATTTCTATACGCCTAATGTATGTTTATAAAATTCTTTACTATGCTGCAGCACATTAAATAAAAATACCAATTGCGATATAAACATTTCAATTGACCAGAACATTACCTATTTCTCCAAATGTATAAAAAGTTACTCTGCGATAAAAATCTAACAATTTAATACCTACTATATTCTAACAAAACTGCAATTTTTTTAAATTAAATATTTGAATGTAATATCTTGAAGTCAATGAGTCAATGTGTTTGAAATGCTACTGTGATTTTGTAATTATGTTTTAAGTATGAACATAAATCGTAAGAAACCAACGGTTCCGTAGTGTAGTGGTTATCACGTTTGCTTTACACGCAAAAGGTCCCCGGTTCGATCCCGGGCGGAACCACGATGTCACACTTTTGCTCTTTCCGCCGAGATTTTTAAAGTTTTCAGGAAAGAAAATATAAGTATTAAAATAAATTAAATTTTTCTTCCTCGAACATGCGCATTAATAAGAAATTCTTACTACCTTTTCATTATAGAGGAATGGTATAGAATAGAATAATTGTAATAAGAAATGTGTTATGATTTGTAATAGCCCTTATAAAACCTACCAACATCAGAATCTTTAGTTACATCGAATTCCCCCCCCCCAAAAAAAAATAAATAAATAAATAAATAAAAATAGAAATATAAATAGATATGCCTTCAAATAATCGAGAGACAGGAAGAACTAAATATTAAAATGTTGACAAAAATCTAAAATTATTTTTACATTAGCAAAAGGTTAGAAAATTATTTGCAACTTTTCTTACGCGGAAAAAAAATAATAATAAAATATCTGTGCGGGAGAAATTTGACTGTGGCGAACTTTGGTATCAGTTCTAAATTTAAATCTATTAGGATATCCCGTTCTACTGACATAATTGCAACTGATAAATCATCCAATCTATTTTGCTTTCTTATAATGGGATGATTTTGTGTCAAAAATGTTAAACCAAAGTCAGTAAAAAATACCATAAAATTCCACCTGCATTTTCTACAAAATTGGACAAAATAAACAAAATTCTTTAAATGATAAACGTTCTACTTTTTTCACGAATCAACTTAGAGGCATTTTTAATTTCGAAAGGCAAATGTTATGTGCTTAATTTATTGAGGGAAATTTGTACCTATATGATTTGGTTTGGAGCGCTACGGTCTACTTTTTGCTACATGAAGGCTGATGAGGAAGGGACTTGGTGCTTAAATCCGATTTAGAGTGCCTACGAACATCCATGAAATCAGCGGCATTCAAACCCACGGACTCCGGTACCGAAGAGCAGCACCCTATCCATTCGGTATCATCATCCGGGTGAACCGATATTTCATCATTTTCAGCTATTTCCAAATCTAGGCGAATATTCGCGAGTTTTGTGTAACTTGTAAGATGCATTTTACTGAAATTTTATTAAAATTAATTAATTAATAAAACGATCCTGAATCTCAATTGCACAATTTCTTACAAACTTATTAGAAAAATCTGAAGTAATTGTTTTTTCACCGTACATATTATTTTTGCTTTTTTCATCATCATTTTCAGCAAATCTCTTTTCCAAATCTAGATTATTGTTCATGAGTTCCGAGTCAACTACGGTGATGTTTAAATTAAAATATATATATATACATATATTCCCTGGATAATGATACGGATTTATACGTCAAGCAGGATTCGATTTAGAAAATTGAAGACTACAGGAAGAATTGCCTATTTTATTTATCTGTAAGCTGCATTTTACTAAATTTTTATTAAAATAAATTAATACACAAATCAAGTTTTAAAGAACCTTTAGTCTCACTAGCATGATTTAAAATATATTTCTAAACTTATTTGAAAATTTTGTCTTTCACTATGCACAATATTACCTCTTCTTTCTTTCTTTTTTTTTTAAACAATTTTTAGTAAATATCTTTCCTGAGACAAGATAACGGCTCATGTGTTCCGAGTCAATTACAAGGATGTTTGTGTGAAAAGAATAAAAAAAAAATATATCCATGGAAATTTGTACCAATTTATGTGTTAAGCAGGGTCGAATTTGTGGGTTACAGACACAATTGCCTATTTTATTTAATCTGTATGCTGTATTTTACTATAATTTTTATTAAAATAAATAAATTAATAAACAAAATTTTGAAAGACATTTAATTTCACTTGCATAATTTAAAATATATTTTAAAACTCATTTGAAAATTTTGTCTTTCACTCTTAGCAATATTATCTTTGCTTTGGTATTTTTTTTTTCATCATTTTCAGAAAATATCTTTTCTAAGACAAGATAATTAATCATGAGTAAAATATATTTTAAAACGTGTTTGAAATTTTTGTCTTTCACCCTTAGCAATATTATGTTTGCTTTGGTTTTTTTTTTTTTTTTTTTTTTTTTTTCATCATTACCAGTAAATATCTTTTCCAAGACTATTCCTCATGAGTTCCGATTCAATTACTGGGATGTTTGTGTGACAAGAATTTAAAAAAATATATCCACAGAAATTTGTACTGACTTATACATTAAGCAGGGCCTGATTTGTGGACTAGAGCCACAATTGCCTAATTTATTTAATCTGTAAGCTGCATTTTACTATTATTTTTATTAAAATAAATAAATTAATAAACAAATAAAATTTTAAACAAATTTGGATCTCACTTGCATTATTTAAAATATATTTTAAAACTTATTTGAAAAATTCATACTTCACCATGCACAATATTATCTTTGCTTGGTAGTTTGTTTTTTTTTTCCATTATTTTCAGTAAATATCTGTACTAAATCTAGGCAAGTGCTCATCAGTTCTGAGTCAACTACAGAAGTATTTGTGGAGGACCAAAAAAAATCCTTGGAAAATTTTTTGAACTAATACATAAAATTGTGTACAACAGAATATAGTATTTAAATATCAATGTTTTATTTATATTTTTAACATTGCAATTAAACAAATCAAAGTTAAAATTTTACATTGTTTTGTGGATGTATAGAGTTATTCCATAATTACACTTTCCCTAATTTAGACAGAACTTCGAAATAAATTTCTACTAAAAACTTGAACATTGAAGAATAGAGCTTTGTTTTTAAAATTTTAAAATCTGGTGTATTTATAAACAAATAACGGAAAAAGTACCACTTATTTCTTCAATTAAAAAATTTGATTACCTTTCAAAATTAGATTTTGAATGAAAAATATAAATTTGTAAAAGATCCTCCATTTATTAAGGTATCAAGTACCTCGAACAAAAAAAAAATTCTGAAAAAATCCAAATGTGAATTTGTAAACCAGGGATAACTTCTCCATTCACTTAACAATAGCTAAGTCATATCAGAGGCTGAGTAAAGCACCACCTTAAGTGTTCATGATAAAGGTGTTTGCTATGAGAAAATATCCATGAGCAAAAAAGCTTGGTAACCACCGATCTAACTTATATATTATAAAGTTATTGTGATCACACACACTATACAATGTATACTGTTTACAAATATAGATAATATCTTTAAAAAATAAATAAATAAAGGGTACCATACTCTTTTAAATTATGTCAAAATCTATTCCAAATTGAATCTAACCCAATTTGACATCATTGAAAATTTCTTTTAAAAAGCTATCTACTCATCTGGATTTATCTAATAATCAAATATTCTATCCTACTACATTATTTTTATCCACAATTTAATGCAGATCTACCATTTATGTGTAAAATCTACTGACTACATTTCCTCCATCTGACTCCTCATTTTTGAAAATTATTGTGATCACATACACTGCACAATGTCTACAATGTTTACAGTAATAGTTAAAATTTTAAAAAATTAAAGGGTACCATACATTTGAAAACTATATCAAAATTTATTTCAAACTGAATAAAACCCAACTTGACATCATTAAAAACTTTCTTTTAAAATGCTACCCACTCAGTTGGATTCTATATTTCCACCATTTAACTCTGTATATTTAAAAGTTACTGTGATCTACACAATGTAAACAATATTTAGAGCAGGGATGGGCAAACTACAGCCCGTGGGCCAATTCCGGCCCGCAGATAGAATTTTAAGTTGCCAGTCTGAAGCAAATTAAAAGAACTATATATTTATACAATATATATCTATCCCCTTTTCCACTTTGTTTAAATATTTTATTCCAAATTTATTATCTTACACCCAGAAGATCAGTGGTATATTTGCTTATTATATCTGAACAAGTGTTTTCAACTTTGAGCCTTAGAAAGAATAATTTCAGAAGTAGACTGACAGATGAGCATTTAGCCTCGTTCCTTAAAATCAGAACTCTCACTTCGAACTTCAGTATAAGGAACTTTTAAAAATGAAATAGCAATTATATTCATCTCATTAACATATTTAAACCATAATACTTGTATAGTTTTTAAAATTTTAGAAAAATTTATCTTGGCCCGCCAAATTTATTTCCTTTCAATTTTTGGTCCGCAACTGAAAGAGTTGGCCCATCCATGGTATAGAGTAATAGTGTAGCGGGTACAATTATTCCCCTCTCCTTTTTACGATAGGTGGCACTAAAAAGCCATCGAGAGTGTGTTCTAATATAGTGTCAGTGGTCAATGAGAGTGTGTTTTTGTTCTCTTTGTTGTTTGTGTTCTGTGATGTGAAACTTTGCAAGAAAATAAAAATGGTTCCTAGAAAAATAGACTAAATTATTTTCTAAACATCTTTTGATATAAGAGTCTCATCCTTCTACAATAGTTAAAATTTTAAAAAAGAATATTAGAAGGGTATCATGTTCCTTTAAATTGTGTCAAAATCTATTCCAAACTAAAAGACACCTTTTTCAACATTAAAAATTTTTATTTAAAAAGTTACCCACTCAATTGGATTCTATAGCAATTAATAACCAATTATTCCATTGTAATCTTCCAATTGTACTCAAAATTTGAAGCAGATAATTTTTAAAGTCATCATGATTAGACATAGATAAATATACATAAATACAGACATTATTGTCTGAAAAAAAAAATTTTCAGTACATTAGAAGTCTAAACTGCTGATATTCATTCAAAATTTTAACCCTTTGAATCACCATATTGTAGATTTGCATCACACCCAAAAATTAATGTCATTGACACAGTGAGCTTTAAGAGATGATTCTGTTGATTGTTACTATCCTGCAAGACTGAAACTAACACGATTTGCTTCTGTAATCCCTATCAAATGGCGATAGTAGGCTTAGTTTTAATATCAATATTTCCTTTATCGTTTGATCAGATGTATTATTACTGAAATAAACATTGGATTCATTAAATTACCAAAAATATTGAATGTTAAAGGTAGATTTCTCACAAAAGTAGTTTTAAATTCTGTATGAAAAGTTAATTTATCTCCAAAGCAATTTATAATATTTAATATTATAAGTACTTATAATATATAATATTTATTATAAACTTATAATATATAATATTTATTAAATAATGCAAAGTTTTAGGGTTTGTGAAAATTACTCTTACAAAAAACATAATAATCACTGTAATTATTATATATTTATGCTCTCTCAAACCATATCCAGCCATAATCAGTTGTCTCTAGAAAGTAAAATTAAGTGAATTGATTGCTAAAGTATTAATGGAGTGCTACGGTCTACTTTTTGCAACATGAGGACTAATGAGACCGGGATCTACAGCTTAAAGCCGATTCCAAACGGCTACGAACATCCATGACACTGTGGGATTCAAACTAACAAACACCGGTGCCGAAGGCCAGCATGCTAACCAATCAGCCATTTTGGGCATAGAGTATTACTAGAATTAATAAAAAAAATTTCTCAGTCTTTCACCAGAAATCTGTAAAAAAAATTTATTTAGTTCTTTACTAAAGGGGTTAAACAATTATCCATTTTTTGTAAATAATTAAAGCCTCCCAACTAAGATGCAATATATACAGGTATAGAGATGAATACCCAGTGAAGAAAATAATATTCCAAAACTAATGAAGGAGAAGGAGAGCACATATGATGTAGATGAACCATAAGAATTGTGGTTAAAGGAGCAATAGTATCAATAGATAGAGGACAGTAACATCAGATACATCAAGCTGATGGAATAGATTGGGGCAGCCTTGCCCAGGAATCAGCTACAGAGGGCGAAGAAGTACAAGAATTACTTCCTTAAAATAATTTTTTTTTAAATAAAATAAAATAAAATAAAAAATAAATAAATCCTTTTACTTTTTAACTAAAGCGCTTTCATCATTTTAACCAAAATTATTATACTGTACAATTCTGTCTTTCATTGTGAATTGAAGTCAGTCAAAACCTTTTAGAGTACTACGGCTATATACACACAGACCATGGTTAGGGAACTGATCTTTGGAGCAAGACTTTGTGGGTTCGAATCCCACAGAGTCATGAATGTTCATAGCCATTCGGAATAGGCTTTCAACAGTAGGTCCTGGTCTCCCTAGCCCTTGTGTTGCACAAAATTATAAAATATTACTTTTATGAAAAGCTTTTCTCTTCTATAGCTTACTTTCAGGAGTATAAGAATGATGGGCAAAGGTCAGCTATAGTGAGACATATATTTTAAAAACTGAAGCTAAATTAACCACTCTTTTTCACCAATTGTACCAAAAATTTGGAAACATCTTCATTCGAAATTAAGATTTCTGAGCATGATAGAAAGAAATTACTTTAAAATAAATATGAACGCACATAGCAAAATAAAATATGCAAATTATTTGTAAACAGTATACAGTATGTACATAATATCATATTAATATAATGCATACTTTTTTTTAATTTTGACTAAAACCACAAGATGTATATTACACATAATTTTTAATGCTCCAGGAATACACAAAATATACATATGAAACAAGACAGATAATCAAGGAAAGAAATAAAAAAAGAAAATTTTTATTCAATAAAATATTGCTACATCCGTATACTACTCTTACTAACCTTCTTTTATACTACAGTGTCAGTAACTCTCTATCATATGTTTATATATATATCATATGTGACGTATGGGACAGGTAAAAAGAAATGCATAGAAGGAGAGAAAAAATGAACAGAAAGATCTCAAAATAGTACATAAATGTTTGTCTCTTTTTATGGTTTGGTTTGGTTTGGTTTGGTTTGGTTTGGTTTAGAAGCGCTACGGTCTACTTTTTGCAACACGAGGGCTAATGAGACCGGGACCTACTGCTTAAAGCCGATTCCGAACGGCTACGAACATCCATGCCATAGTGGGATTCGAACCCACGAACTCCGGATCCGAAGGCCAGCACCCTAACCATTCGGCCATCGTTCGGGCCTGTCTCTTTTTATGAAAATAAAAATTTAAACACAGAAAATTTTTATTACAACTAAAAAAGTTTAGATCAGATAATGAAGCCAAAGTTATTTTAACAAAACAGAAATTCAGCTTTCTATGCTCAGGGGGAAAAAAAGAAATCTAGAGTAACGCAATATTAACTCTTTGCCTGTTCTGTACATCAAATATGATATACACATCTAATGCTTTATACGCCTGTATATCTTGTATATCACATGTGATATACAATGAACCATTTTTTATATATAAGTTTTTATGAGACATAAGCCTATAAAAGCTTTAGATGTGTATATCAAGTGTGATGTACAGGACAGAGGGTTAAATCTAAAAATATTTATTCATTTAAAAAATCTGCACTATGTTAAAATTTAAAGGAAAACAAACAATAAACATTAATAAATTATATATAAGTTTTTAAATCTGAGACATAAGCCTATAAAGCTTTAGATGTGTATATCAAGTGTGATGTACAGGACAGGCAGAGGGTTAAATCTAAAAAAAATTTATTCATTAAAAAAAAATCTGTACTAATATGTTAAAATTTAAAGGAAAAACAAACAATAAACATTAATAAATGATAAATGTTAATAAACGCATTATATCCCACAAATACAACCAGCAAATAGATCACCAAACAAAAAAAAATCACAAAAGCCTATTTATAGCAGCATTTCATGATATTACATAACAGAAAGAGCAGATATTAATCTGATCAAAGTCATGAGATTTCTCCTTCTATTCAAGAAGAAAGAAAACTCAGAGCTCTGTATCTAAGAGATACAGCATACCTGACCAACTGTTAAGAGAATTTAAATCTAGATCTCATAATAACACATCATTGAATATGCAGTGAAATATGTTTCAGTATTTGAAAATGTAAATATTCTTGAAAGACTAATTTATAAGAAGCATTAAGTACTCTACACATAAAATAAATATTTATTTATTCTTTTTACATTTAGTTTTCAGGTACAAAGAATGGCAAACTTTAGAAATTGGTATATCATATATTGGAGGTATACTATTTGATACAGCAGGAATAGGATTGCGGGCATATTCATCAGTAACAGTATATACTGAAGATAAATCAGGTGTCATTAATAAATTAATACCAGGATAAATTAGTACTGCAAAAATAAATATTGAACAACAAATAAATACTGGAATAGCAACAGCCCAATATTTTTGAGGCCAGTAAGTTAAACCAAATGAATGTAGCCAAGGAGTTGGTATATATGCCCATATTAAGTATAATAACAATAGAGAATAGCTACCAATATATAAAACAAAGCCATAAACACTTCTCGTAGAAGTTGGAGCTGGTGAATGTTCTGTCATGGTCAAAGAAAAAGAGTAAAATGTTCAAAATCTACATGGAAAGAAATTTTTAAACATTTAAATAAAAAATCACTAAATAATAATATACATGAGAAAAATAATTAAGAAATAGCTTTAAGACCCCATTGGTGATATTTCATATAAATAATATTTTTGTCATTCAGCCAAGCATTATGGAATTCACATAATACGAACCACATAAAAATTCAATTTTGCAAAATATAAATTACAATAAAGTCAGAGTTGGTCATTTTACTGGCAAAAAAGTATTTCTGCCAGGACAGCGGCAAAAACTAGCAAAAATCAAAATTTGCATAAATAAATTTAGTGATACAGGTTATATGAAAAAGAATCATAACAACAAATAAAATAAAATGTTTTCTTAGTAAAAATAAACAAATGAATAAACAAAAAATATATTCTTATTTTTTTATTTTATTTTTGCACTACTCTTATCTCTCTCTGCTAAAAGATTTTCATGCACCTGCACTTCCATTCATCATCCACAAACCAGTTCAAACAAGAACCCACCTGTTCTATCCTGAGTTAAGCAAGTGTTGATCCTCCCTCAAGTGTAATTTTTTGTATTATATAAAAAAATAAAATTTAAATAAGAATTTTAAAATTCCACTTATTTGAGCATAATATATTAATATATATTTACTTATCACTATTGCTTATATTTTGCATTTCTGAAATATTGCATTATGTTAATTGATTAGGTTGATATTTTAAAACTGGAAGTGTTTGTTTATAACTTCTGTACATTTTGTAATATTGTTAATTTATTGCAACATAAAAATCAGGCTAACAATTTGATTTTCTTTCAATTAAAGATTTTTTTTAATGATGAAATTTATAATTTTGCAGAAATTAAAATGAGAATATGTGATTATCCTAATGTATTGTAATACTAGTCTGTGACTGTTAATTTAAGATAAGTAAAAAAAAATAAATGCCCATTAATGTGTCAAAAATCTGTTTTTGCCAGGGGCAGTTTTTACCAGTTTTTACCACATTTTTTCCCACATGTGGCAAAAAATTGCCAACCCTGCAATAAAGTATAAATTTTGTAAATTCAAAAATTACAGATAAACTTACAAAGAAATTTTTAATTTGCCCTAATTACATCCCTTATAAAAGTTGTGCATACAAATTGCCAGTGGGGTCTTTAGATGATATATCAAAAAATAAAATAAATTTGTAACATAAAAAAAATTATTATCCTAGTCAAATATTAAAAAGTAAGCTAGGAAATACACAAATATTTTAAACTTCTTAATAAAATGAAATCATTTCAATTAAAATTCTCACTCATTTTTTAAATGTTAACATTTCAAAGTAAACACTTTCAAGAATTTGTTTTTCAACTTTCTTTATACGAAGAACTTTACTTGTCTTAAATAAGTAGATAAATTTAGTTTTTCTGTTAAAAGAATTACAAAATTTTTACAAAATGAATTCTTTAAAAAAAACTTGAAAAGTCCATAAAAAACGATTAATTTGCTTAATCATATAAAGAAATAATGTTTTTGGATACAATGAAAACAAATATGGCTAAAATATGATAAAAGGATAACAACTGGAAGATACTGGTATTTAACTATTATGAGCAAACACAAAGCTCCAAAAATTTCTCTACTTTTAAAAAATAAAGAAAATTCATAAAAAAAAATCATTTTTGAATATTATTATGTATTTTTTCAGTTCATAAAGGCAAATATATCTTTTAACAAGCAAATTATTAGTAATTTCACTTGAGTAATAGAGAGGTCGAGGTAAAGTGTTTTATTGATTAAAATATAATTTTCTTTTTAAAACTAAGTTCAACAGATTTCAAAATTATTAATGGATAACTAACATTTAGTTTACAAAAATGATTATCAGTAACATAACTTATAAATATATGATTTAAGACCACATACAATTTATGTTTGCTGAATTTTGAAATCATATAACAGATATATCATGCATGTTACAGGTAAATGTTTTTTTTTTTTTCCTTCTGAATTAAATATTTTATAAAATTAATCACAAAAAGGTAAGAGACTTATAAAAATAACTGAAAAACATTTCCTAATAGATTCAGTAGTACAACTTTTTAATCTTATATGTAATTTCATTTTGTATTGCTTTACATAACAATAGCGTATTTTTTTAAAAACAGCAATACTTAAAGATAAATTATTATACTTATCCTCTGTAATATTTCAGGCATAATATTATTCAGATTTTGAACTGAACTTTAAAAGAATAATGGAAGATTATTTTACAGTTATACTTCCAATTATGCAATTTTTAAAAATTTAAATTCTGTGATGTTTTATTTCATGGGTCTTTAATTTCAATACACTTTTTGTTGGTTATTTACATTAAAAAATTTTAATTAAATTAAAGAGCTTAAGTAACAAAACTTAACTGAAATCGATGATATTTTGCACTAGTGTAACTAAGAGGAACAATATATACTAGATTTTAATTGCATTAGCATGTTTTTTTTTGTTGTTGTTGTTTTTAATCACGTTCTTAGTTGATTTAAATCGTTAAGTTTACAACTAAAATTATTTAATATGTTTACAGCAGTATTAATATGTGTGTGTGTGTGTGTGTGTGTGTACACACACTCATGTGCATATACGTATCTCTATGCAACTTACAATATACAAGAAACAAGAACTTACAAATATGATTTGTATATTTTATCACTTCTTTATGCTTAATTTAAAAGTTTAACAAACTCATTTAGTAACACCCATATATGCATTATAATCAGTTTATATTTTCTAATCGAACAACGGAAACATCTTAATTTTGTCGTTTTTACATATTCTTGCGAGTGTATAAACAAAATTCTCGATTTGAACTAAACACGATGAGATAGTAGGCTGCTGTATGAGAATGTATGAGGTAGGAAATAAGTCTATAATTCGGATCTTACAATACGCATTCTAGGAGCCTGTGTGGTTTCAAGTTATTAAAATGTATGCTCGTATGTGACAAAATACAATCGAAATATAGATGATAAATAAAAAGATGAAAGAGTAAAGCTAAATAATGATTTCAAAAATTAAATTGTATTCATATTTTGTTAATAAATATCAGTTAGGTTTAAAAAATGTAATTGCTTCCTTTTATCACAACAATTATGTGTAGAAAAACCTTTTTCATTTGTTCAGACAGATTATATTGCCATTTCATGCAGCAGGGTACATCTTAACTTATAGAGATTATGGATTTCGTTTCAAACAGAAGAGAAGCTTATTGTTTGCTTATTGATTGTCATAAACATGAAAGTGACTGGGAAGAGCATTAAAGAAATTCGGGACGTTCAGTGTAATCGCTCTATTAAAGTAGAGATCATGGGCTTAAACTGAAACCCAGTTTCGCCATACTTAGTTAGAACTAATCAATGATTGTCTACCATAGATGTTTTTAATCTGTGATTAACTGTTATCGAATATAGAGAGAAGTCGGTACCTGATCAAATATTTACCTTCAGATGTGAAAAATGTCGAGGGATTGAAAAAGCTAGCAGATAATCTCTTTCTTGCTAGCAACAACATGAATGAAGCTCAAAATTTGCCCCCGCAATTTCATCAGAAAATATCTTAAGCTTTACTGCTTTAAAAAACTAAACTATCAATTGCATACCATGTTAACAAAAATGCGTGAATTACTAGACACATTCATGAAAATTTGTTAAGAGACTTGACTGTCCCTTTCTATCGGAGTTTTACTAATTGTTGACAACACATTAGATCATATCAAAGTGTCCGATCTTAAAGATATCCAAAACCAATTTTGCAGCCTATCGGTCAAAGCAGAATTCACAGTTTTAAGTACATTTAGTGTAGGGTGCTTTTGCAGAGGGTAGTCATGGGCTTGGGGTTTGAGAAGCCGTACCAAATCTATTTCCTAGGCTCCATGCATACGTGCTTCGAATGATATTAAAAAGACTACAAAACCTAAAGCGTTTCAAAACAAACTAACGTAATTACAGAAGGCCAGGAAAATGTACCCGATGGCATCGGTATAATGACCAACTCCTAAATGAACTCCTCAGAAGAAACCCACTAATGTTTTAAATTTCACCTAAGGACTTTTTTAAATATAAATTCAGATATGATTTGTTATGAAGACAGGGCCGTAGCCAGAAATTATTTTCGGAGGGGGACCAAGGGAGAAAGATATCTATATTTCTGAATGATACTTCAATTGATGAAAGGGAAAGTACTATATTTCCCGAATACAGTGCTGTATTTCGGGCCAGCGGTCCAGGAGGACTTTTATGGTCTGAGCGGTTTTTTGTAAAGAGAATAACAGTCCATGAACAGTTAGTCAGATAGCACATACACACAAAAACGTGGGACATTGTCTATCTACAAAATGGTCTTTCAAAATTTCGGGGGGGGGGGGACCAGTCCCCCAAATCCCTCCCCCTGCCTACGGCCTTGAATGAAGATACATCAGATTTATAAATTATTGTTATCATAATGAATGAAAAGTACAAACTTTCAGATTTTAAGCAAAATTAAAAGAAAATTTTTAAAAAATCTCAAAGACCGACTTCCAAAGAAGCAACTGAATTGTCACTAGGATTAAGGGATTTTTGAAGTGAGCAACTACCGTGAAATTCTTCCAAACACAGATAAAATAGGAGCGTATTTTCCAAAATGTGATTTCAAAACAAAAAAGATAAGTGATTATTTTAATACCTAGTTTTTTATTTGGGATTTCAATTCTGTATTTTCCTCTAATGTGTTTCATGTACTAGATCTACATTTTCATTTGTAATATTTTCAAAGAATGATAGCATATTTTTCTGTATGATAAAGAATTTTTTTGTGCATAAATTTGAATTTAATCATGTACTTAAAATTATATATGTATAAATTTATTTCATAACAGTAATAAATAATCTTGAAATAATGCTTCATCTTTGAAAAGGAGACAGTTTGATAAAAAAAAATAGACATAAATAATGTATGCAATTATATCATATCATTTCTGGTGTTTTTTTTTTATTTTACGAACTATTTGAGTGTTCCTGACGAGTTCGTAACAACGAGTGTCCGCTGTAAATAAGTGAAACAAATGAAAAGTGCAGATTGTTTTGAAGACCAAAATCAGCAATTTTAAGAATCGTTAATCCCTGATCTCATTTACATAAGTTCTGGGCATATTCCCCTCTCTCTATAATTCTTTTCCGTTTTCCTTCCAGAATTTTTGATTGTATTATTCTTCAAACAGTATTAAGAGTTTTTAATTCATGTTTCACATCTCTTTTAACACTTGACATTATTTTAGTTTAAAAGTATTGTATTAAAGTGTTCGTTGTATGTATTTATGCAGTCATTAATGAGTACAGACATTTGCTGTATGTGTTGTAGACAAAAATTATTTTCCTTATAGTTCACAGATATTAATATAAGTATATAATTAACCTTAAAATTACGTTTAATCATTCAAAAACCAAAAAACAGCAAAGTATTTTTTTTCTTTCAGAGGTGGAAACGACTACTATTCGTATACGCAAAGTATTCCCACATAGGAAGAGTAAACAATATGAAAAATTTAAATAATGGTTCAATTGATTTTATGCTAGAAATTAAAAAATAACATTTAGGGCCGGTTTCACCAAAGTCGTTTAACTACTAACCGCGATTAACCCATGGTGCCAACCTATGGTGGAACGCAATTCTCCGTTTAAACAGAGATTAATCGCGGTTAGCTATTAAATTACTTTCGTGAGACCAGTCCTTAAATACGATCACTTCGCTGCGAGCAAACTTAAATGCCTTTAAAATACATGTAATAGTAGATTAAAAGTGTATAAACGTATCGTGGCAAATTATAGATTAGTTTTAAACGACAATAGGAAGACCAGGCTTAAATGAAACGTTACAAAATACCATATTTGATTACAGCTAATAGTAGTAATCAAATGTAGTATTAAATGTTATATGTTCTGTATATAATCAATGATTGGTATTGTGATTCTGGACTTCAAAGCCTGCTATCTTTGCTGGTATTCATATTGAGTTAAATAATGATAGATGCAAGACACCACATTTCTACCATAGAGCCTTAACTTTGATGTTTCTTTTACAAAAATTTAATCATTTTAAAATATTATTCTAATGACTGTTTTAATGCCAAACAAATTTAAGACTAGAAAATCAGTTGTTTGATTCATTCACCATTGAATAGAGATATATTTTTATATATACTTCTTTCAACTCCATGACTTTTGAAGTATAAATTTGTATTTATGTATTGGCAACAGTCGTTATCATCAGTAGAAATGCTTGACTCACAAATTCACTGTTGTGTTTTTTATCGCTATGTCGCGTTTCAAACAGCTGTGAACGTTGTTTAACTAATGACACTTTAAATTTCAGCAACTTTTAGAAAATTTATAAGTTTCTTTCAAAATGGGTATTCTTATAGCTAAGTTATGGAGTTTATTTTCCAATGAAGGTAAGAATATTTTCATATTTGTAGGCTTAATAGTGTTCACTGAACTGTTTATCACAGAAATGCTGACTTTGAGTTGTCTTTTCTGTTTTGGAATACTACATTTTTTCTTCTTTAAGTTTATTTTTTAGCAATTCTTGAAAGTTTTTAAATTTCTTTTTGGATATTAATATAACTGTGAAATAAGTATGATCGCTATACATAAACAAAACAAATATTACTTAATGTGATAATATAAATTGTTGGAGATAGTTTATTGATGTATATTCAAAAATCTATATTTAAATATAAAATTAAAGTAAAAATAGGTTAATTTAAGCTAACTTTTTTAATTAGCGCATTACTAAATTCAACTAAATAGTACATTTGTTTGTGAAACTTATGTTCTGGTTTTTCTCCTACTGTAAATATTTCAAATTTTCTGTTAAATTCTGTATCAAAATTTCTGGCTTTATTGAAAGGAACTTACCATGTTTGTAGCTCAATTAATATAATTTCTTTATAATTATCTTGTATTTTATGCCATTCAGTTTTATCCTAATTTGACATATTTTTAGGGATTAATGTCATGAAACTGTTTTATATTTAATTTTCATTGAATACAAAGGTATTTTTGTAAAAGTTAATATTATATATTTAAATTCTTTCTTTTTAATTGTCCTTTTAATTTATTTAAAGGGATCATTCTTATTGATAGAATCTTATCTTAAACTATTGGAATTCTTTAATTAAGTTAATTACTTAAATATAAAAATTCTATACAGTTTAAGTCTCTGCCCCCCCCTCATTTTAAATTAATTTCTTTTTGGAAGAGTTTCAAAAGTTTAATCTCTCAGTTGAAGTTATTGTTCCAATGTTTTGATTTAAATAACTAGATGCTTTTAAAAGCAATATGTATAGTTTAATTATGATTAATAAATTATGGTTACTATATTTAATTTGGTATTTAATTAGCTATATTAATTTAGTTTTGAAACATACAAAATCATTATTAAGATATAAATATTTGGTTTTCTGCTATGGACAAAAATTAGTTATAAAATAAATTATTTAATGATCCCTTTAAATTAACTTCGTTATGCACATTTTGGATGTACAATATTAAAAACTATGTTTTATCTTTGTTATATTACAAACAACTTTCTTCCATAATTCAGTATTATGTATCTTTTTTTTTTTTAATTAGTATAGTATAACCTGAATACAATAATTAAGCAAAAAAATTAGAAAATGTTTCCCTAATTGCATATTTTAGGTTTGGCAAAGCTTTAATTTTATGTACCAAATTGTAGGGTTTGCTAGGTTACTAAATGAGAAGTTCTCTTTAAACTTAGTATTATTTTTGGTTAGTATGTTGAATTGTTTGAGATAAAAACTATAGGTTAATAAGCTTTGATTCTAATTAAAAAAATTTTTTTGTTTGCTAAAATTTAGGATATTAAAGATCAAAACTTTAATATTAATTAATGTAAGTAAAAGTGCTTAAAAATTATTTTAATTTTGTATTCAGTGCTAAATGTAATTAAAGGATTTAGAGTGCAATTGTCTTACAAGAAAGGTGGGCTAGGTTAATTTATGAATTCATAAAGCTGTATAAAATTTTAGCTTTTAATTTTTTTAATCTTAATTATTATTATTTTAAAACCAAACCATAAGTTATGCATTAAATTTAAGTATTTTTAAGACATCTGCTATGATTAAATTTTAAAATCGAATTAATTTTATTAATGTATTTGAAATTGATTTTTTTTATGTTTTTCTATTGATATATTTAATTTTATGCCAATACCTATTTCTGTAGTGTCATTATAGGAATGTTTTTTTTTAAATAATAAATTTAGCTAATGATAATTTAAAAAAATAGAAACAGGGAAAAAGGATTTGTTCAAAATTAGACAAATATCTTAATGTTTGTTGGAACTTTTATAGCAAGGATTATTATTGTTATAATTCGAAACATTTCCTGTATTACTGTGGCATTCTAATTGAAGTCAGAGTAGCCTGAGTATATCATTCTTAGATATTTGGGAATGCATGTCGTAACTTAAAGTTTCTGTATCAGTTATTGTCTAAAATGTAGAAAGTTCATCAAAAATACAGTTTATTTTCAATAGATAATGAATAAATAGTTGTAGAAGTAGAGCAAATTAGTTAACTTTTTTAGATTTTATTTTAAAAAAGGATAATTGTATGTAATATGCTATTTTCCACTTCATATTATTACCAACTTTAATGCTCATGAGAGTATAATTATTTAAATCTAGAGTTAATTGCATCGAATTTTGAAATTGTTCATCAACATTCAATCATTCATTCATTCAATTGTTCATCAAGTAAAAAGTTATATCAAACCTTTTAAAGCTTGGTTAAGTATAAAGACTTTTTTTTTTTTTAAGAATTCTTGAAAACAATCCCTTTGGTCTACAAATGAGTTATATTTTAACAAATTAAATATATAGTAAAATGTTATACTCTCTAGGTTTGGTTGTAAGTATTAACATACTTTTCTTCATACTGATAATTTAAAATTTACTGATAAAAAAATGCCTATTTTTATTGATGGAAAATAAGATTATTTTGATTAAACTATTTTAGAGCAAAATACTCAAAATCAATTTATAAATGGCATTTCTTTTTTTTACTCTGTTATTGGGGAAAACTTCATGTTCAACTTTTATCAACTGTTGCCAGTCTTGTCAAGAGAGCAGTGTTTTCTCACTACTAAATGAAAATATTTTTCTATGTTGATATCTTTCAACATAAATAATTTCTGATATGCATAATCCATACCAGATAAACTTGTACGTTTTAGCCATATATTGTATGGATTTTAATTGCAATGTAAAATAGTGCGTTTCTGTGCTAAGATTGTACGATTTTTAAACAGTCTCAAAAAAAATTTTAAATCAGTCTGATTTCACATGTGGGAAATACGTAAGAGGGCACTTCGTGCAAATGGTTTATTGAAATTCTAAAAGGCAACGTAAAAGCATCGATCAAATAAAAGGGTGAAAAGGCTTTTAAAAAACCTGAGCAAATAGCTATTTCCGGAGTGCTTAGGACCCCTTTTGTTAGAGCGATACTTGTCTAATTGCAGCGAACAAAATACCCTTTTCCTAAAAAAAGGCGTTTTTTTTATAATTTCAATTTAGGAAATATACCTTTAACGAAACCGGTGAAAGGGAACGTGAATATGAGAAGATTTTTATAATAGTGTTTCTACTCTTCAGATTACTCATTTATACAATTAACATTTAATACTTTTTATTATATATTTTGTTTTCTGTAACTTGTGCATGCCAAAAAGAAAACGATTCATTTTGAATCGTTACTTTATTTTGTACTAATTGTAGCATTTCCTGCTTTGGTAGTTTTTGTTATAATTTTAATATATCCTAAATTTGGAAATAATTATTTCAAACCGATTGGTCTTTTTTGAAGAATATTAAATTTAATCGTATCATTTCTGTATCGTTCTTAAAAGTAAAGACCAGACGACTTTTCAAAGAAAGAAAACTTTTTTTCCTTTGGCATTTTTTTTTTTTAAATATAGTGAAGATAGAAGGGTATTCATACAGACGCTATAAAATATTGATTTTTTTTTTTAAATACTGATTTTTGTTATAGAAATGTATACATACTCACTTTTATCTGAAGACGACTGAATTAAAATAAAATTGAAAAGTAGTGAAATTTTTTTAGTGAAAGGGAATTAACAAAACGAGTCAATTTTATAGCGCACACGAAAGAAATACAAATTTTCGATACTGTTTTAGGCGTCTGTTTTTCAGATTTTCTATGACTGATGATGCCACTGATCTTGTGGGTTATAAGAAATATTTTATTTTAAATGCGATCGGAAAAGTGAATATGGAAAATAAGTCTTAAAGTTAAGAAAGCGAATATTTCTGACTGAAAACTAATCTTTGTTTATTAGTTTCAAAACAGGGCTCAATCTGGGCGACTATCTATTCTGATATCCGTTGACAATTTTTTAAACGTTTCTTAAAGATAGATTCAGAATTAAGTGCTCCTAAGCGTACAATAGAATTGAAAACCATGGAAATTTGTACTTATTGATTCCATGATAATCATGGGTACAGTGCAAAATATTTGTAAGAAATAAGGCTTTCATAGTCATGTGTCGATGAGAAAAAATTTTTATGAGTGAATAAATGAATAAAAGCCTATAGCTCTGGAAAAACATTTTTCAGTTTAACGTAAATTTAATACTTTTTGGGTCAGACAATAGCCAACTGGTTTAGACAAAACGAAACTGACATATCTGAGAAATCTACTCCAAACAGAGGAACACAGATTGGGGAGTGTGTTTGGGGTTGTACAAGTGTTTCAGAGATCATTAATTTAGTCACATGTTATATCAGTATAAGTCACTACCTGTATATAAAATATTTAGAAAAAATCGTGTTTGTGTGTGTATCTGCAGTACTTTCAGTTTAAATATTCATTTCGTACTTTCAGTGCGCAAGATTATCGAGAAAAAAATACAGTTAACAGGTTTGATATTAAGAGGAATATGCAATTTAAAGAATAACTTTGATACTCCATTCTCAGACGGTTGTTATTGCCACCACAGAAAAAGAAAATAAACAGGTAATTACAGAGTCGTATCTTTTCGTCATTGTAAACCAAAAAAATTCTCACGTCATGGTCTACTTGTTTAAAATGGTTTTTGTTCCAGTTTTAGTTTCTTTCTGTTTGGGTTTCTTCCTTGTCTAGTCTTCACCAGTTGTAGAATTTCCTCTGTTGACATATCTTGTAGGAAGTTGAACAACAAGTATAGGTGATTGACTCCTATTTGAACGGATGTAGTAAAGGTCTGTTGGGTATATTAGGCTCTAAGTAGGTGAATGAAAGTGTAGAACCAGAGGTTTGTGTGAAAGAAAAGGAAAGTTGACTTCAGAATTGAAAATTAAACTTCGCGGCAGGTTCCGTACAAACACTCCGTTTGACCGTTCTCCGGCGCAGAGTAAACAAAATAAATATCGTTTGTGTAATATTGCCAAAACTAAATGAGACAAAAACAAAATCCCTGTAAAGTTTTTTGAATAAGAAAATTCTTTTAAAATTATTCTAAAGAACAATAAAACTGTATATTAATGACCTTAAAAATTTTAAAGCACTACTCTAGTAGTAGATAAATGCATTGTGTATCAAATGCTGGATTTTTAAAATAGTTTAAAATTACGAAGTATTTCCATTAGGTAAAAACTTATATGTAGAAAAATGTGTCATTTAAATCTTGGAAAGGGCTTAAGATTGTAAAACATACGTTTGAAATATAGGCAGGTAATATCAAGTCGAAATATATATTTAATCCTTTTTAAATCTGTTTTCTATTTTTTTAACTACATTGTTGACCGGTCACGAGTTAACTCGTGTTTTTATGGCCGAACATTGCTGACCGGCCACGAGTAAACTCGTAATGCGTTTTTTTTCTTTTTCGCATCGCTGTTTTCTCTGTTGGCGACCATACAGTGCAATTACTTATACATGAAAAATTTGGAAATCTGTATCTTCAAATTTCAAAGTCAAATTCTAAAAAAATTTTACTGCCACTCATGATGAAAAAACTAGAAATTTGATAACTTCTTGTATATATTTATATAAAAATAAATAAATATGCAACTTATTGCTAATTCCGAGCACAGTTTATTATATAAAATATTCGTATATTTGTAAAAGCTGTTGTGTAGCATTACACGTAGGTGATTGTTAAACTGCTTATGATACGAAAAAGAAATATTAAAAGTTGAATGATAAATAAAACAAATTAAAGTTTATTTTTATTGTTTTACTTCCATATCCAATTACGAAATAATAGCCGGTGACATGAGAAAAATTTTCAGTAAAAATTGCCGGTCAACAATGTGTTAAATTGCAAAATCTGTCAGTTCAATATCATTTACCTGTTACAATACCATATCTTACCCTTTAGTTTTATGTTCAAAATTTCATCAAGATCTCCTTTAAGTTTGTTAATATTATAATTTAGTACTATTTAAATATATAGTGAATTTGCAGTGGTTTTTTTATTGGGAAAAAGTCAGTTTTTTTCTCATGTTAACTTTAAAAAAAAAAAAAAAATGAAGTATTTTGAGTAAAAAAAAAAAAAAAAAAAAATTGTAAATGTGTGTGAATTATCGAGTTAAACTATTGCTGTTTGAATGTTTCCTAAAATACGTGTTTCCAATGGAGGCACTTGCTCTTTATGGCATTTGTCATTACCAAGCCTCAGATATATCTGTTCCATAGGTGGCAATGGTTTCAATATATTCGGAAGTTCTCTGATTTTTCAGTGTGATTCCGATATTCCGATCGGAAAACTAATTTTTCCAATTTTCAGAGATATAGTCTAAAGTCCCTAAAATTTTCCGTTCTCGCTTTGATCTTCCCTCTGTCGATAATTCTGTATTCCAGCAAGAAATAAAATGCGGATTTTCAGCCAAATTAAAAAAAAAAAAAATCACAACTGATTTTAGACAATCTGCGTCTAAAACATTAGAACAGTTATTAATTGTGAAATGCAGTAAGTTTAAAATGTGTTGTAGAAGGACGAGACTCATTTATTCGAAAAGACGTTGTGAAATAATTAGTCTATTTATAGGAACCATTTTTATTTCGTTCGCTATGTTCCACAACACAGTACAAAACAACTACATGTACAACGCACACACTAAGAGAGATGACTGGCACTATGGAAAACAAAACTATATTGCTCTCTTAGCGCTACCTATCATAAAAGGAGAGAGGAGTAATTGTACCCGCTACAGTTTTGAAAATGAGTTTGACAAAAGATTTTTGAAAATAGCAAAATCTTGTAGAACAAACAACATTTGGAAATGCTAAAATCTAACATGTTTGTTTTATATATTGGACAAACAGTATTAAAATTTTTCACCTTTTTAATTATCTTTTATATATACACTAAAAAGTTATTTCAATAAACATAATTTATTTACTTTTAAAGCATTTGGGAATACTAATATAATATATATTTCATAGATTAAATAAACCTTACCATTTTTCCCCTTTTTAAAATTTATATTTTTATCTATATACTAAACTTGTCGTTACTGCAATAAACTACAGATTTTTCTCTTTTGGAAGTTGGCACCTATGCTGTTAGGTCATTTTTATTATGGGAGCACCATATTGGCTACCAACACAAACTAGGACCACACAAACAAGCAATGTGGGTTCTCGTAGTATAAAAGTAAGAGCCAAGCAAGGTTTTTTTGCTTGGTCGTTGATCTGCTTCTATAGTTTAGGAACTGGGAGAACGTAACGACCATAAACCTATTTTACGCGCCCCAGCTGCCATTATAAAAGAGGGCGAATTTTTGACAGGCACGAGCCACAAACTAGCAGCCCTCCGGTTATGAAATCGATGCCTTTGCCGAATGAGCTATAGCTGCTCTAGGTAAAATATGTAGACTGCACTATGTACCATTTTTTAAAACTCTGGAACTCTATTTTGAGCCAACTAGGGCCGTAGGCCCTTTATTCCCGATAATATATAAATTCGCAAGAGGCATTTTTATCCTTAACATAAGCTGACAGATAGTGTAATAAGAAGGAAAAGAAAAGGGGAAAGAGGACAGTGAACACACTAATAAAATAAAATACAATTAGATAGGCAGAGATATTTACAATGATCAAATAGTAAATGAGGACGAATACCCTCGTGTAGTACTGTGGTAGCCCTAGGGCGCCTATGATGTTCCAGAGGGTAGTAATCCAGAATATTATAGATTTCTTCATTTTGTATATGATTAATTCTATAAAAAAATTTTATGGCTAGTTTTTTTATAAATTTCCTTATGGATTCTATATTTAAGTTGGAGTGAATGATGTCGTTACGCAGATAGCGATTGGCACGAACTATTGAATGAAGAGTTTTGTTTTGAATAGATTGTATCCTCTGGATCTGTGTTTTGGATGCAGATCCTCAGACCGGGGCTGCGTAGAGGAGAATGGGCCTTAAAACCGTCTTATATAAGAGCAATTTATTACTCATTCCCAGTTGATCATGATACAGGAGATGAGCGATTGACCTTTTTGCTTTGAAAAAATTACCGATTTTGAAGGTATTTTTACTCCAAGTTAGCCGACTGTCAAGATTTGGTTTGGTTTGGAGCGCTACGGTCTACTGTTTTGCACACGGGGGCTAAGACTGTCAAGATAAACGCCAAGGTTCTCAAAGTAAACTAACTGTTTACACGCCGAAACCGGGGGAGGTGGAGTCCTGCTAAAGCTAAAGAAGATGGCTTTTGTTTTAGAGGGGTTTATTTTTATTCTCCACCTCTCAAACCAACGGCCAAGAAGATTAATGTGTCGTTGAAGGTATATGTTCATGTATTTGACGTTATTATTTTTAGCTAGTATTGCGGTGTCGTCCGCGAATATGGCTAGTGTAGTGTTGCGATGTGGAATGTCACTTAAGTAAATACTGAAAAGAATTGGACCGAGCTTAGAGCCTTGGCATTTTTTAGAATATTTACATTAAATGGTGTGGAATAGTTTCATACAATCGCATTTTATTACTTTTGCCCTGAAAGGCACGCAAATGTTAAACCCGACCCTGCTTGCTGTATGATTAGAGTTGCAATATTAATAGCGCTAATTGTCAGTGTCGCTAATTCCGTGACACTGCCAATTGTTACTTGATTGTCATTTCTTAAACAGTTCATTAACATACTGGTAAGTCTAAATGCACTGTGTGTTTAAATCTTTGCATAATTAATATGAAAGGAATTATACTGACGTGAAGCTTTATATACGCCGAAACAGTGTTCCAAAACCCTATTTCTAATCGGTTGAACTGAATTTCAGATGACGACAGACGGGATCAAGCGTTTATGCAAAATATTAACTTAGATATGAAAGTTGGTATATAAATAAATTGAAGTATGTCTAAATTAACCACATTAAATTCGAAAATCAGTTGAGTAATTTTTTTGTTAATTTTCAAAATGTTCTTTGCATAAATTACCTCAAATATTTATAGTCCTAAATTTGCCCTATTAAAAAATATATCACCTAGAACACGTTTGAGTATTAGTTTGTTGATTGAATAGTTCATTTCGACAGATATTTTTTGTCTTTTTGTTGAGAATTTTCATGAAAGATCAGGTCTTCTCTGAATTTAAATTGATTTAATAATATATTTTTGAATGAAATTTAAACTTAAAATGTATACATCGATCTGTTTTTAACGCTTAAGTAGAAGTGTTTGGTAAATATTTTGTTGGAATCTGTATAAAATTAAGTCGCAAGGAAAATTTTACATGCCAATAAAGTTTTTAAAACTCTAATTTTAAGGTGTGGTTTATTTAGTTATACTTCAACATATATGCACGTGAAATTTTATAACTTTTTAAAAGACACTTTGCAACGTATTCTTCTCATTAGCCAGTACATCTTTAGTGTAATTAAAGGTTGGAAACCTCTACTAGACAGACGTTCCCAATTTTTTTCTTCCTCTCAGCGCCGTTTGAGAAAAGTAGACGTGGTTTTCGTTTTAAAATCAGTTATAGTAATCCGTAATTTTATAACTTTTAGCCTCATATACCTCTTTTTTCAAGCAGTGATTCGGAGATGGTTTTCGACTTCCTCACAAGAATTCGCTGAGAGATATTATATAAATTTTACTAGACAACCCGACAGACGTCCTGTTTTAATGCTGTAAATCCAAAAAATGTAAAATAATTTTAAATAAGTTATAAATTGAACCGTTTTGTTGAAAAGTAAGGAAAAATTATTTTAAAAATACTTGACGTCACCACGCGTATAGTCAACAATTGCTCTTTTATACATGAATGGAATATTCTAGAACACCGTTCCAGTAAATTAAAACTTGTTCTAGAACTTCTAGAACAAATAGAAGCATAAACGTAATTAGATTAAATTAAAATGCTCACATTGTCTGAACGGAAATTCTATCTTGGGACTTCTCGTACTAAAGCCCGTTGCACTGACCACTATGCTACAGATACGTTGGCAGTGAAGGGTTCAAGTGACCTTATAATAATCTCAATAAGCGCACAATTCTGGATTTTTAATAAAAAAAATTTTTTTCTAATTAAATTGTGAATCTAAACCATTCTTGAATCAACTTAATTACATACCAAAATTTCATCATAATTAGTCCAGTCGTTTAGGAGTTCTATTACTTATGATCTCACAGACAGAAGAATTTTATATATAAAGATTAGCGTTTCCACCTAAGTTTTGTTAGTCATGATCAGCTTGCTAATTCGAACCAATAAGTAAGTGTTTTGCACGTGCTTAGTGTAATGTCTCTTGCTTTGTTTGTCTATTAGTGTCTGAACTTAATACTGAAGTGGTACTTAATACAATCAAATATGAAATGTTTTCCGTTGATATTTGGATATTATCTGACAATCTTATTGCCATTTAGCGTATGAATAACTGGACAAAAACGGATGACAAAGCTGCTATTTTTATTCTTGAAACATAATAAACTCGCATGAAAATTAGTTTCAGTGGTTGCTTTGTCATATATAGGATATCTAGTAAGCATCAGTTGAAGCCCTGTCTTAAGGTACCTCTGGTTCACAAACTCCAGATGTCACTAACCTTTTTTGAAATGTGTTCAGTTTGTAAATTTAAACTAGTATTAATGGGGTAAAACAGCTCATGGTTTAATAGAAAAGCACTTGGCTGCGGCCTTGCCATCAAGGGTGATATGAGTATAAGACCTACACATCACCATCTGTAGCTTTGCTAGTGGATATATTAAGGTTGTTAGTTTTGAAGGAGGGTAAAAGTTTTTCAGAATTGCACCAAATGACATTCTTTACTAATCTTTACCACCTACTGAATTGTATCAGGTAGAACGGGAAAGATTTAATCAGTACCCATAACCAAGCATTTGATTTTAACAACACATTGACGTACAGTAGGAACAAGTAAAGTTCGAAAATCAACACTGTTTTTCTAATTTTTAGACTATTAAAAGTATAGTTTTACTCTTTCTGCTTAAATAAACTTAATTTTGATTAATTCAGCACGTTTAATTAGGTTGCGGCTATCATCGTCATGGTGCCAGCGGTCTGTAGACACTTAAGTAATGGGGCGATGGCGGCTATAGCAGCAAAAATTTAAAAACCTAAATGACAGGTTTGATGACTCAAATAAGCAATTTTTTTTTGTGTGAAATAAAGTATTTTTTTGGAGTTTCACACGAAATGTTAGTTCATAATCAAACAAAAATGACAAAAAAAATTATAATTTTATAATTATTACACTTTATTTTCCATGTGGAAAGCGAACAGGTGGAAAACGAAATTCAACCTAAAAAATTGTTTCCAAAACAAGACACTAGGCTTCTACTTGTACGCTGGTAAATGCACATTTGTGCCGCTATAGCGTAGTGTCTAAAAACGACAGTTTCGTTTTGGACTGCTACATAGCATGCCACATACTGAACATTGCTTTAACGTCTATAGACGCAACTGACTGTCAACGTGTTAAAAAGATATTATCTACTGGACTTGGCTTAGTATCCTGCTAGATCGGGACCAAAAATCAACTAAGCATTGTGCCATGTACTCGTATAATGCGATTAAAATATTTGCTGAAATACTCAGAATATTTCAGCTATCTGTGAAAACCGGTGTGTGGAATAGGATTTTGTGGATTAGGATTTAATTATATTGTGACAACAATACATTAAAGAGAAACCCCATTAATATAAAATGAACTTTTGCCATAAAATGAATTCAACGGATCACATATTAATCTGGCTACTTTTCGGTGTTTAAATAGAGCTATGATTAGGTAGAAAAAATACTGTGAACTTAACATTGCTATTTGGATAGACAAAATAAAAGAATATTATTTCCATATTTTTATTATTTATCTTATTATTTCAATATTTTATTCAAAATAAAAGAATATTGAAATAGTGTTTTGTACTATTTTAGGATTAATAAGAAAGTTTTGAAAACACATAAATGGGATTATTTTTTAGGAGGATGTGATATAAATGAGGCGCATTAGCTTAATAACTCTTGAGACAGTTTATAAAGTAGCATTAAGTAGAATGAAGAATTTGAGTATTCATAAAAGATATTGGTTTCTGGACGCATGTCTAATACGGTCGCTTGCTCGTGACGGTTGCGACACGACGGGCTCATGCTGGGTTCTTCGAAGGGAGACTATCGCGTGGAGTGTCCTCCTACTTGCGATCTACTAATCACCGTCGGGGTAAGCTTATAGAGTGCTAGTGACCAAAAGGGCCCAGCTAGATGCATGAATAATGCCAGAAAATTTCCCAGAATTTTTTGAAATTGTAAAATTTTAGCTGTACTACGTGGCTTTTTTATATTTTGTAGTAATTTTCTTTGCCTTGCATCTGGGTTGTGAAGTGTTTCACCCTTAATTATCGTTGAACTATTTCTCAAAGAAGCAACCTTAGCCTAGTTATTAATTTTAGTTTAATGTTCGTGTAACTTTTACTATTTAAAGTTAATTAAAATAAGATTCAGAAGTGTTAGTGTTGTGGGGTTTGAATGAAAAGTCGCAAATGTCTTACTAATTTTTGGTTTTGTGTTAAAAAGTTCGCTTTCACTCCACCACTATTCACTGTGAAATAATTTGATTTGATAATGTAATTGGTGAATAGCAAAATAAGTCCAGTCTAGCTATTAAGGAGTTTTATATATTTTAATAAATTTGTATATGGTAATATTATATGGTATTATGTTTATATTATTTGTATATGGTAATTAATTTATAAATTTGTGTATGGCAAGTAAAGAACGTTGTGCAAAAATAAAAATGCCTTTTATGAGAGCATAATAAATTTTTATAGATTTGAGTTGAGTGGTTTTTAGCGAAAATATAAACGATACCGGGTGATCCCACCTCCAAGATGGTATTAATCCAATAATAAATCCAGTAATAAAAATTGATTCTATTTTTTCATTTATATGATTGACTGTTTGATGAATAATTTAGAGCAGTGTTTCTCAACGGGAGCGGTGGGACGATGCTGGTGGGCAGTGAACTTTCCTCTGGCGGTAGGGCGGCGATGTGAGCAGGTTTTGGCTTACAAACTTAATTTTAAAAATTCTAAATAGATTTATCACATTATCTAATTTAAAAGATTTTTAGCAGTAATAAAATAAACTTACGCGGTGGTGCGAGAAGCAGTTATTTTCATTCCCCGTGTTCTGCGTGAAATTGGGCCGACATTTAATAAAGTATATTTAATCAACAGTATTCCTTTAGTTTGGCTTGAAGCACTACGGTCTACTCTTTTAAAACACGAAGGATATTGAGACGGGAACCTACTACTTAGTTGGCCGAACGATGGCCGAATGGTAGAGCGCTGCTCTTCGGAACCGGAGTTCGTGGGTTCGAATCCCGCTGCTGGCATGGATGTTTGTAGCCGTTCGGAATCGGCTTTAAACTGTAGGTCCCGGTCTCATTAGCCCTCGTGTGCAAAACAGTAGACCGTAGCGCTCCAAACCAAACCAAACTACTTACAGTTGATTCCGAGCAACTACGAACATCTATACCCAGTGGGATTCAAACTCCGGAACCGAACGTCAGCGCCCTAATCATTCGGCTATAGCATTCGTTTGAGCGTTGCTTCAACGTGTCTCGGTAAAAAAATTGATTTTTAACTTTATTGAAGAAAATTAAACATTTTGCCTCGTATAATTGAGTACTCTCCTATCCTACACTTTAAATTATGGGATTAATGGAAATTATGGACACATTTCGGCTCAGGAAGAGGGCGGTACCTTAAAACAGCTTGAGAATCGCTTATTTATAGCTTGTAAATTTCGACTTTTGTTACTAGTGGGGGTTAGAAAGGTTTAAAATGAAGTTAATGAATGGGTAAATGTAGAAATATTTTAACTTCACTTTTTTCCAATAATAAAAAATCTGATTCATATTTTCATATGTATAATAACTGTTTGGTGAATAATTTAGAGCTTACTGTTATAAAACATGTTTCTTTCTATTTGTTTCCAATCATTGTTGAACATTTCTCTCGCATACATATCTATTTAAACATTATATTTGAAGCAAAATCTTTCGAATTGAAGAGGGACTTTCTTGAAATAACGTTGAAATTTGGTAAGCTACTTTGATGGTAAACAAAAATCGTATATGTATTGAAAAAGGCAAGGGTCATTTACACTTTTGAGGAGTAGAGAAATGCTTAGGGATGAAGGTCACGGAATATATGTGACAGTGCAACAGCAGTTCAAGGTTGAAACTTAAATGAAACGCCGTTCCCATTAAACGTGGACGGAAGTGAGGCAATGTTCAAGAGCTTTGATACATGGCCCCATGGCGATATTTTGTATAGGCGACTTGATTGTCGCCTAGCCAAACGTCGTATCATTATTAGGAGTTACATAGATAATTCTGCAAATTATAGATTAATGAAAATAACGTGAACTTTTGTAAGTACAAAATTGAATATCTTTGTATCTACAGAGTTAGAAATTTATACAGAAATTTTGAATTTTGCCCAATTTACATATATTGTTATTTCTAGCAATAAACTTAAATTTGCCAAATGTAAGAAGCAATTCTGGCATTTTATGATAATCAGCTTTTTATTTAGAGTAAAATTTACTACTTCAAAATATGTTCAGCATATTTTCATAGCTTTAAAACATTTTTAAAAATTTATTTTTATGGAAGTAATTTAATCTTTCCTCCCATTTTCTTAAATGATGTTTTTGCTTCCTTGACGTATGTCTCTAAAAACTTTTTAATTTTCTGGGGATTATTTGTTTTTGGCAGTACAAACATTCCTATTAATGAAAGATATGGCTAATTTTTGTTTTACACTAATTTATTTTCATTTTCCGGAGAAAAGACTATAAAAATGTTAATGAATAAATATACTATCTCAAATTATGAAGATTCTTTAAACTTAAAGCTAAGGTTTAAGAACTCTGTCTTAATGAATGAATGAATTTTCATAATAAATATTGCTTTGTCTTTATGCGCATCTGTTGCAAATATCACTAGTATGCTATAGTTATATTAGCATGAACGTTTTTTCACCGGTGTAGCAACAGTTAGTGATTCCACAATTTGATCATGCCACATCACGGATACGTTAGTCATTGGGAGCAACCAGCGCCCAACGTGACTCATAAACGCATTCGAGTCATTCGGAATTCGAACTTGAGCCAACATCACAGAGGCGCTTGGTATTAATCTTTTAGCATCGTTTATAGGACATTTAGTTTTAGAAAAAACAATTGCGCTGAGTTCGATGTCTTCGGTGAAATTAAATTCAACGTTATATTTTTGTTTCTCGGAAAAATGCAAATCAGCAAACAAGCGCATGCTATAAATTCTGAAGGGTTTTTACTCACATTATTTTAGAATTGTAATGTTCTAATTTTGATCAGATGAACTAGTGCTACAAATCAGTTGTATATCTTGAAAGTTTTAGTAATTTATCACTGGGGCCTTACCATACATACAGCAAACGTCCCGCAAGTTGGCGGTAAAATTTAGAGGCTTCAAATTCGGTGTTTGTCCTATATAGTGGAGATTATTTGTACTAGGATAAATACATTATCAAATGATATTTAGTTCAATATAGTAAACGTAGTGTATGTATTACATACCTGCTAATTTTTACAGATTAACTGCAAAATTTACGTTATGGGGTTTTATTTTACGGGCTTAGATGAACAGAATTTTTTCGGTTTTGGATAGTGAAAATAAAATTGAAAAATTTCAAAAGAACGATGAATTTTTCACTTTAGTAATTTGTGAAAAAATTAAAAAAAATTATTTCATTTTAGTAGAAATTAAAATAACTGATAAATATATTAGATTCATATTAAAATTTATTAAATATCTGTATGGATTTTCTTAAAATAAACATCACTGGACTATGGTTATATCAGTTTTATCTGTTATTTAATTTTTCATAGTTGTACTAAATGTTTATGAAACACTCCTAATATAAATTAAAATAGATTTTGTTATCCGTTTTAAATTTCGACTTAATTTAGATTATTAAAACTCAATTTTTGGTTTAGAAAATCAGAATTTTTTAATGAAAATGATTATGCACAGACAAATATATTCCTTATGCATTAAGCTATTCAGTCTACCAGCAAAATATATATGTTCAAAACATATTTTTTAAATAAAAGCGAAAGTAAAAAAAAAATTAAATTACTTCGCTTAAAAAATGCAGAATTACCAAAATGTGTTAAAATTTTAGTTTATTTTAGTTTAATTTATTTTTAAAATGTGATTTGTTTATTTATACTTCAATATATGCGTACAAAGTTTTATACCATTAAGGTAGTTTCTAAAAGTATTTTCCAAAGCCCACCGTCCCCATAAGAAGAGCTTTTCAAGAATGATAGTTTTCATTACTGTTTGGTTGAACGATGGTCGAATGGGTATTGCGCTACTCTAGAACCGGAGTTTGGATGTGGGTAGTCGTTCGGAATTGGCTTTAAACAGTAGGCCGGTCTCATTAGCCCTTGTGTAGCAAAACAGTAGACCGAAGCGCTCCAAACCAAACCAACCTCCTATTGTCAGATAGCAGTTCTCCTACTCTTAGTTTGGGAGTCGCGGAGGTACAGGATCAGTCGCACCTCAGAATAAATCCAAGGACAGTTGTTAGCACGTTTCGACAATGTGGCACAAGCGCAGGGTTGGCTTGATTTGCCAACCCGAAAAAACCCAAATGGTTTTTTTTTTTAATCTTTATTTCACATATTTAACTAATAATAAAAATATTGAGTTAAATCTATAATATATATTGCATATTTCATCTTATCTTCGACAATAATCGTAGAATTTTTTTTTTTAATTTGAGGAGGTCTAAACTGCTAGAAAAAACAAAAACTTAAAACATTTTCAGGGAAAAATAGTTATATGTATAACAAATACAAAATCTAAATGAAACAAAGTTAATAAGAATGTATAATGAAAAAAATAAGAATATTGAAGTATTACATGTGATAAAATTAATCGAAAAATGGAGAAGAAAAATTGGGAAAAATATGTATAACAACTGCAAACAAGTAAACTTGGAGATAATATATAAAATTCTGCTACTTATCATATAACTTACAATTTAACTAAAATATATCTTTTGAATGCTTTAACACAATACTGCTAATAAAGAGCAATGATTTAATACATTTTACTAAAAAGAAAAATCTTTAAATGCAACTATTTCAAAGCCAACTTTTAGTATAAAGTAATTGACATTCAAAACTAGTTTTTTGATGTTAGAAAAATTTTAGAATATGCAATATGCAAAAAATAATTTATTTTAAGATTTGAAAATTTCCTTTAATTTAGACAAAAATTTCTTCTGCATAATTTAAAATTGATTTTTAAAATTTAACTTTAAAAAGTGATTAATATTTTAAATTTATTTTAATCATACAATTAATTATATATTCTATCCTCTTACATAACAAAAAAC
Organism: Pardosa pseudoannulata; assembly: GCA_032207245.1. Lineage (NCBI taxonomy): Eukaryota > Metazoa > Arthropoda > Arachnida > Araneae > Lycosidae > Pardosa > Pardosa pseudoannulata. Next base: position 56,279,045 of record CM063508.1, read on the forward strand.
CTGAATAGTTTTCAAATCCCCCAAAAACCATCCAAAACCCTGAAAAAACCTCATAAACCCACTGGGTTGGGTTTTTCTGAAAAACCCGGGTTTTTTTTTCCAACCCTACACAAGCGAGGGAAGAAAAATAAAATTTTAACTTTAAAGTATCTGACTTTTAAGCTTCTTTGATAATATCGCAAGCCTGCCTTTCTTGATTATAGACGAAGCAGCCAGTTTGAGTAACATTGTGTTAGATAGTGTGTGCATATGTATGTGTGTGGCCGGAGTTCTTTAAACCCTGTCCACAATTAATACTTTGTTTTTTATCCCTCAACTTTCTACTCTCTAGATTTTTGTGTCATGTACTCTTCTTTCCCCTCTACTTTATTTTTCTTTCTCCTTTCTAGCTGTTTTATTTTGCTCATTGTCATTTTATGCTTATTGTTTGAAATCTCTGGATTAGAGGGTTCGGCCCTGATAATCCAATTGCACCATCATCTTGAAGGTCTTGAAGGGTTCTTTAAAATATTCTTAATGCTGTCTCACCATTTGCAAATGTTGCTCTTTTGCATTTTGTTTAGCTCTTGAAAGTTCGATTTCAGTAAATGTATGAAAAATGTGAGTCTAGGTTCGCTTGATTGGTTGCCTTAATTCAGACCCTCATCACAAACTGTTCTGGATGATAAGCATTTAGAAACTTTAGAAATTTAGTCTTTTTTATTAAAAAAGATTATTACTTGTTTTACTTTAGTAAATAATTAGGGATTTGTTTTTCAGAATGATTTTTATGTGTGGTATGTGTGTTATTTACTGATCGTGTTCATCTGTTTAATTTGGTCCAAATCCTGGTATTGAACCTTCGAGAGGTAGATTAAAAGCATGTATTCGTCTTTTTGACAAGTAACTCTACCGCAGTGTAATTTTACTTTTGAGCTTAAAAGAAAATGGAAGTTGATCACGCAACGTGCTCTCAGCTCTGTTTCGCTGCCCCTTTTCTGCGTTTTTTATTACTACGCATGTCACCTGAGTTAGCGTGGCACATTTTGAGTCTCTTAGCGTTTGAATAATTTACGCGTGATATTTCCGAAATGTATTTTAAGCTTAACGTATTCGTTGTTTCATCATTTGCATAACGATGTACTTTTTAAGTGTTGGGTCTATCGTAGTTACCTTTTTTCAGTCATTTTGTATTCTTTTGATACAATTTAACATAATATTCCCCTTGGGTAGCAATGAATGCAGAGAATTCCGAGTGAGTTAGAGAATTAGATAAACCTTAATTTTCCGGAAGTTATTTGTAATTAGAGTGATATTTAATGCAATGAGTTCCTCTGTTTTACGGATCGTGTCATGTACAGGTTCTCATTCGGAATGGGCTTCAATCGGTTTAGACCCGGGCTTAGATTTTACGGTGCCCCAAATAAGTCATTTTTTACTAACATCATATAAATCTTACCTATTTAAAAATCCCCCTTTTTTTACCTGTTTTCCATTAAGCCACAACGTATGACTACTGTCTGTCATCAAATTTCGTAACCTATTTTTCGCCAACATTTGATCTCGAATTGAATTGCAATTTTACACACTGTTTCTTCGGTGACAACACGGAAATTGTTCAAAAGGAGTACAATATTACAGATAAAATAATTACATATTTGGAGTTAATAAAAATGCAATCCATTGGAATCCATCTATTGTTGGTTATGTGAACTTCATCTGAGTTTTCATTAACAGAGTGAAATCGTATTTAAAAATAAATTTGGAATGATGTTAAAAAATATGATTCGAACTTTAGTCTGTGTTTCGTTTTAGAATATATTTAAGAGCTATCAATTAGTTAGAAATAAAACTGCATTCATTTAAATTGGGCATTACCCCCTGATCAAATTAAATGCCGTAGCAGCTTCATGCGATACAACTCATAATTCGATGGGATTTGTTATTATTATGGCCAAAATGATGGTATGCTGATAGAAAAATATGATCGCAAGTTTTCTCAAAGACCGAAAAGGACAAAATAAAAATAAGTAATTTATTTTATAAATACGCCTTATTTTAAAATGAATTAAAGAAAAAAAACTTTTAAACACGTTTTCACTTTATACATGGTTTGCACCAAAAGTCATGGAAAATCATGGATTTAGACAATGGATTAATTTTGTCATGGAAAGTCTGATTTTTCAAGTAAAATGAGTAAAAGTCATAGAAAGTCATAGATCCGCTAAACTACCGATTAAATAAAAATGCATTGAATTGTTTAATTCTATTTTTTACTTGTCATTTGGCTGAAGTTACTGAGTTTGGTATTTATGTATTATCCTGTTGACCATATTGCCAAGTAAAATTTGTTCACCACGGAAACTCAAAGCAAGAAAGCTTAATGGGTGGTAAATCTATATTATTCTTTTTTCTTAAATTGTAGATTAAAATTTTATTAATAATAATTATTTTTTTAATAACAATAGTTAAAAGAAGTGCACAAAATAAAAGTTTATCTCTAGGGATATTTATATAAACATTATAGGGTATTTGGCTATTATTCATGCACCTGGATAATACCAAAGTACCCTGAATTCAAATTGAAAACATTTTGATTGAAAAATTGCTATATGATTAAACTTAGGTATGTAGATACAATTTTTATGTATGTGAGTTTATTAACACTTATAAAGTAAGTTTATAGTTTTTTTGATAAAATTCCTGTAATTTCTCTAAAAGCATATATTTTATTTGTATGTACATCAGAAGTTTATTCATATAACTTTAACGAAAGGTTTTTTAAAGTCATAGAAAATGATCCGCTAAATCAGGGAATATCATGAAAAGTCATGGATTTGAAAATTTATTTTGGCAGATATTATAACAAACTAAAAAGTACATTATTCTCATTTCTGCTATTTACAGACATTGAAAATTTCTAAAAACTAAAAAGTTAACCCCTTAACTGCCGTGGTTCTCTACTTGACTCTTTGTGCAGTCGATCCTTAAACTGTAGTAATGCGTATGCCTCGTATATGTTAGTTGACTTATAAGTGAGGCCTTATTGGAAGCAAAAATTACTAAAAAACGTTCTAAAGGAAAGCTTATATGTACACTGAAATCAGTTAAAGCACTGACTGCGCTGGGCGTATATATACACGCCCATGGCTTGTAAGGGGTTAAGGTGCACATATTTCATATTTATAGTATATAAGCACATTCAGTATGTGGGTGAATCACGCCTTTAATATATCCATAAAAATTTTAATTACTCCCTGGTAGGAGGAAAGAAAAAATGATCTTTTGTAGTTCATTAGAAATCGTTTTTGTGAATTTTTTACCCTTTTTTAGATTAAAATTCCGGTAAATGATTTAAAAGGCTAGAATTAAAATAAAGGCTCTTTCCTTCCTTTACCTTCGAAAACCAATAGTCCCCGATCTCATTAGCTCTCGTGTAGTAAAACAATACATTATAGTGCTCGAAACCCAAACCAGTCACCGCCGAAAACTCAATTCCATTCCATGCAACTGTCTTCCATCGCTAGAACGCATGGCATTATCTATCAATTGATGATCTATTATTGTATTATCTATTAACGGATAATTTATCAATCTGAAATCGATTTCTCAATCGCCGGTAACATCTAATTAAAGGCATTTCACTTTTTATAAAATGTAGGATGCTTTTAAAGTGGTTGAGTTTTATTAAAAATCTTCTCCCTTTTCTAATTGTGTTCAATTTCATTACATTTTAATAAAAGTTATCCGATACTGTCATAAAATATCGAAACTTTAGGACTAGAGTAATAAGAATAATTTTAAACTCATCTCTAGGAGCCGAGTTTTAGTTCTAAATTTCTTTTATTTCTGGTTATTCAACTTGAGGTATATCAAATTGAATAGCTTTTTTAATCGCAGAAATAAAAAATTAACTTTAAAAGTCGTGAAGAATGATAATGCCTTTTCTATCTTATTAGCTGGTAAGTCTTATTACGACTACGCTCCCTGGCGACCCCTTTCGCCTTCTAAACTCTCTTCAAACTAATTTCCGACGTTTACTCCAGAGGTTAAAATTGAACGCAGTAACTAATTCGTTTCATGAGGTTTTTTTTTAAACATTTGTCATAATGTGAACACTTTTTTGGCGATATCTAACAACATGGTTTTAATTTGACATTATTTGACATATATTGCTTACTTAAGCAGGCTTGCAATTCCGTCACTTTTCTCACCTTTAGTCACTTTTTTTACAATTGATCACTTATGTCACATTCTTAAATAAACAGTCACTTTTTTCATGGTGTATCACAGCAAAAGTCTGTTGTTGAAAAAAGAAAATGTGAATTAACAAGATATTATAATAAGACCAAAAATGTGATGCTCTAATCTTACATTTCTTATTAAAATGTAATTAGTCTTGATTTCCAGAATTTAGTGATTTTAAAGTCGTAAAGAAGTTCCTGAAATCTACATTTGTACTGAAATGTACATTTAATACATTAAAGTAATTTACGTCAAAGCACACATTTCTCTTTTTCTTTTTCTTCACAATTTTTATTTAGATACTTTAATCTAGCTATGTACATATTTCAAAACATCATTAATATATGTAGAAAATTGTGATTATAAAATTAATGTATGTATTCGAATATAATTTATAGATTTTCTTAAATGTTAAACGAAATTTTTAACCTTTTTTGTATTTGACGCTAAAATCATGTCTTGCATGAATCATTTGATTTAGAGTTAAAATAAACAGAAAAATCTTAATAAGAGCATGTGTAGTTAAGAGGAGAAAAAAAAGTCGCTTTTTTTCCAATGTTTAGTCACTTTTTGGTCACTTATTCTGTATTATTTGTCACTTTTCTCACCTTTTTGAAAGTACCTTAGCAGTTGCAAGGTTGCTTAAGTGAAAGGATAGTGGACAATATAAACTGGAGAAAAATTACTTTGTCAAATCACCCGTAGGATTATTGAATTGGACGCTGCCTTTTTGTACCGGAGTCGGTGGGTTTCGAATCTTGCTGTGACAGGTCTGTTCGGAATCGGCTTTTAAATAGTAGGCCCCGGTTAGCCCTTGTTAGTAAGTAATTGACAGCGCTCTAAACCTGATCTAAATACAGCGAAATCTCTATCTGTCGTTCTCACATTGTTCATTTGATTCATTTGGCCTTTATTTTATTAACCGTACAATAGTTCAATATGTGGGGTGTTGCTCTTCAGCACTGTATTTCGCAGTTCCGAAGAAAAAAAAATTAAAAAACATTATAAAATGTTACAAAATCAAAAATATCCTTTTCTATCCCTAAACTTTCTTTTAATTTGCTATCCTTAAACTTTCTCCTAGTATTTTCTTTTATTTTATTAAGCTTATTTATTTATTATATTAATTATTTTTGGGCCATTTTTTATCCTAACCTAATATGTGTTTACCTAATTGTTAAAAACCTGCATAGTTATTTAATTGTGTGTTTATGTAATGGAAGGACTCTAGTATTCATATTATGAATTCATATCTCACCAATTGGGGATACGGCCTTCGGCCCAGGAACCCCGAAGAGCCTACAACCACTACCGAAGGCACTGTATTTCGCGGCTTCGAATTCGGGTGCTTGGAATCTCCTGTCTTTGTTTGGTATTAGTTTTAAGCAGTAGGTCTAGGTCTCATTAACAGCAAAACAGTTTACAGTAGCGCCCCAAACCAAACGGACGCACTTAATAGCTAATATATATATAGCTAGGGGAGATTGACTGAAAACATATCACATATTAGAAGTATACTTTCGATGTTTTGCCGAATCCACGGTAACGCGCCGATATGTCGGAGTGAGCGGCGTCGGAGTTATTTGTTAATAGAATTTTAGTCATATCAACTAATTCTCCCAACAGTCTAATTACATAGTATAATACAAGTGCTATTTTATTTACTTCAAGCGTCAAAATATAATACAAATGCGTAAGTCGAAGCGAAATATTTCTTTAAAATAAAAAAATTATGCACTTTTGCGGTCTGTTGACGTAAGGAGAGTTTGAACTCCCCCTCCCTCGACACACCCTGAGGGTGCTAAGTATATTAAATACTTTATAAACAAATATGTGAGTGTAGCTAAAATCGTATATGTTCACTTAGTATATAAAGCGATTGTTACTTCATTAATACCCCGTAAATGATAGTACTTCCTAACACCGCACGAATTGCATGGAATTGATTCGGACTACCTGTAGGTAAACCAACCAGAGATGGTGTCTGCCTGGATACCTTACCCGAAGCACTCGCTGATCTTTCAGATCTCCTCCTGCTTGGGCGATTTTTGCCAGGTGTGGGCTCTTCGAACATATGCAGGCATATCCGTTTTCAGACATCTGTTGCGTCGCTACTCGCTCCACTACCGGCAAAGACCAGCCTCGAATCACCTCCTGCTCTTTTCCGTTCTGACGCTCATTCACTCAAGTAGATATCCCCCCTCCGACCGCACTTTTTGATATTGCGTTTTTTTTCTCCGATATGGGAGGGAATCATTGTGCGTATGTGAGTAATAATAGTTGACTTGATGCTCTGCAACTTTTAACAGAAGACCAAATGTCGCGTTTCGTCGGATTGATTGGTAGTATTGAAATATGTTACTTTTCACACATTGTCATATCTAGTGGCAGAAAGGATAGGAAGGGAGGAAATGGTTATTGAATTAAATATTGGAGGTATTGTAAGTTACTTGAGTAACGTTTATTTGGTCGTAAGCCCCCGTATTTTATTCACCGCAGATAATTTAATAAATTGAAAAAAAAAATCTGTTAGTTTTTTTTATTGTTATGGTAACATACATGCGTTTGATGAAAAATATTTGTATCATGTTAATAAAATAGTTCGGAGAACTTTTTTCTTTAAACGTAGAAACTAGTTCATGTAATTACATTTTTTAATATATTTTTTATACTATCATAGAAAATTGCACTTAAAAAATTTGGAAGAAAATTTGGAAGTTTTTTTTTTATAAAATTTCTAATAAATGAAGAAAATTTAGTAAATTGGGTGTTTCCAAAAGGTCTAATTTTTTAAGAAACTAAATTATTTCAATATTTTATGATCCAACACATTTCTTATACACTGGACTAGTGAATCACCTAAAATATTTGCTTAATTTACATATGGTAAGAGATGTTGGTCATTCAAAATCATACGCATTGAATTTTTAACGAATTTTCATTACCTTAATAGCTAACTATGAGTGGCCGAGCGCTGGCCGAATGGTTAGGGTGCTGACTTTCGGTACCGGTGTTCGTGGGTTCGAATCCCACAGTGGCATGGATGTTCGTAGCCGTTCGGAATCGGCTTTAAGCAGTAGGTCCCGGTCTCATTAGCCCTCGTGTTGCAAAAAAGTAGACCGTAGCACTCCAAACCAAACCAAACTAAACTAACTATGAGTGTAACATCATTAAAAATTATCCAAATTTAAAGCTTTTAGGTCTTTCAGTAGTAAATACTATCAAAGCATTCATAATAATTTTCAACAAAATATTTTAAGAACTTTTTGAGAAATCACATTTCAAGTTTCAACATTTTATTAAAAATACCGTTCTGAGCGTTTGAAGTTTATGAAAGCAATTTTAACTATTAAAAAATTAAAATACATGTTTAAAATTCCCCATCCTTTCTTGCTTCACAACTTTCTTATTGCTAAGTTGCTAATTATTAAAAATACTAGAAAAATGTTTAAACTAATTATCATAAAAATTTAGAAAGTTTTGTCAAAAAGTTAAAAGGCTTTAAATTCACAAATTCCGGTTCCGAAGTCGCTGCTTTCGGTATGTTTTGACAGCTGTCACTGGTGTTTAAACAGCTGTAACTTGCCATAGAATCAAAACAAAAACAAATTTAGAAGCCTAAAAGTTGACATTTTAAAATAGAGAAATAAAAAAAAATTATGATTTTTGGCAAAAAATGACGTTTTTAACGTAGACGGATACCTTAAAAGTTTACTCTCCATCAGTTGCATAGCGCCTCCATATTTAATTTTGGGGTACCGATCTTAGATTGTCGGCCAACTGCGTGCAAATTAAAATTGACCACCTTTTTAAAATAAATCTTTTATGGTTTGTTAATATTGGTTGATAATCGTTTCATCGTGCTTATAATTGGCTGCTAACGAGGTGTGCACCATCTTGCCTCCGTCTAGATTCGGACCTGCAAAGGGGGGAATGCCCCTTCTCCCAAAGGCAAAAATAGTTCATTTTGCTCTTTGCGTCTGATACATAACATAATTTACCAGTTTCGGCTGAAATGGAATTGTCTTTTTTTTACGTTTTCAATTTAGTACGTGTTATGTTTTAAAAATGATTATTATTTCTAATTTTTTTTTACTGTTATTACTTTTCTAGAAAGAATTGTATTATTTACAGTGATAATTTAAGATCGGAGTTATATACATTGCTAGTATAGATTTGACTGATTGATTTGTCTTGTTAAAGTTAATAAAAGCATATGTTCCGAAATATAATATTAAATTTATCTGAAAACAAAATTTGTTCCTCCTGTAACCCAACCCTTCGCACCCCCTTTCCCAACAGGGTGTTCTATTTACACCAGTGGTTCTATACGGGGGCGATACCGCTCCAGGTGGCGGTGAAAAGATGCTGTAGAGCAGTGAACTTGTTTCGGGAGGTATGGTAGCTATGTGAATAGGTTTCCTCTTTCAAACTTAAAAAAATAGACTAAATAAATTTATTACATTATCTATTTTACACTATTTTTACCAGTAATAAAATAAACTTAGGCGGTGGTTCCAGAACCAGTTATTTCTATTCCCTATGTTCTGCGAGAAATTGGGTTGACATTCAGAAAAATATTTAATCAACAGCACGATGGTAAGCGCCTTCGGCTACTCTTTGCAACACGAGAGCTATGGAGACAGATTTTTACTTCACCCTTTGTCGACTAGATTGGAAATTCTTTGGGAAATGAAATTAGTTATACTTCGGTATTATATAATTATAAATAGTAAAAGCTTTTTTACATTGAGTGTTTTATTTAATAAAATCCAGCTAAGAGTGAAAATTTTTTAAATTAATTATAAAGAATCTATTATCTAAAAGTATAATAAAGAAAAATAACCAATTTACAAAGCATAAAGTACAGCTCTGCTTTAGAGTACATTTGTTAAAATACCATAGGATGGTTTCGTACAACGGAATCGGCTTAAGCTGTAGGCCTCGGTCTCATTCACTCTCTGAAAAACAGTAGACCGTAAACATAACATTTATATTGGAACATTTTTTGGAAAGTAAAAAAATTTTTGACTTTGGAAAGTAATTTAATTTTATTCAAATGGATTGAGCTCTTGTTACTTCGTTGTTAGTAATGTCAAACTTCGGTTCATCTATGTCTTTCGCAACACGAGAGAAAGAATTGAGACCGGATCTATGGTTAAAGCCGATTCCGAACAGTTATGAACATCTATGCCCCAGTAGGATTCGAATCCATGAACTTCGGAACCAAAAGTCAGTGTCCTAACCATTCAGCCATAGCATTCGTTTGAGCGTTGTTTCAGCGTGTCTCAGTAACAGAAATTTTAATTTGTAATTCTATTGAATAAAATTACTTAAAAATTGCCTCTGATAATTGAATATTTCTCCTACCCTACACATTAAACTACGGGATTTTTACAAAGGGGAGCTTACTACACATTTTGGATCCGTAGAGGGATAGTAGCTTAAAAAAAGGTTGAAAATCACTGATATACACCATCCAGTCTTGCTACTGAGGTAAAGAAGTTTGCTAAGTCAAACATTTAGAGTATATTTTAGAAAAAATCGCTGATATGGTAGTGCTCATAGTATTTCTTTTATATCATAAACTAAAAACTACTGTAAACTGCTGTATGCACTAGCATTATGAAAACTCAGTAACGTTTCAAAATTTCCTAGAATTGTGATCGAACTGAGCGTTATTTGTAATTCAATGAAACGAAAACACGTTTACGGAAAAAAGTTGCTTCATCTTTGTTTTCAAAATGAGATCAAGGAAATGAGAGGTATGCAGTACATATGGTTTGTTTATAATCTGGAAAATCAGGCTTAAATGAATTTGGCTTACTTTATACTAAAGTAACAGTGCCTTTGACCTTTTCTAGTTGATTCAAGTGATGACCTTGCCCTTTCTTAATTTGCTATTCAATTCATGTCTCTCTTTACCCATTCTTTGATCAGTAAACTTGTTCGAAAATGGCAGTTGTATTATGTTTGGTTGTATTATATTACTATTGCGACTTTTTGAATTGACAACGTGACGTGGTATCGATTGCTGTCATCTCATTCGTTTATAAATACTGCATGACCCACTCTTTGGTGTGAAAACAGACGCCAGTTTTATAATGCATGGTTATAGTATTATGTTAATGAATGAGTAATTTTGTATTGCTGTATTTTATTCAAACTTTTTAAACTTATTCAATTCCTACTATTAGTTCGCACTCTCCCTCTATATATTTACATATATCTTGTTCAAATTTTCAAGCTTTAATACAATTCTTTTTATTCATCCACTCAAGTTCAAATACATTTTTTTAAACTTGTAGTGGATGGCACTTGATGTTAATACAGTTTTTACAATTATTAATTCATTAAATTTAATTTTCTTTTATCAGATGACTCTCGCCAAGAGCTTGGCGCGAGTCTGTCTTTGATCTGTGTTTGTATTATCTTTCACAGAACACTTGCATTTGCAACTGTATAAGGTGATATATATTAGAACATATTGATATATTGATATTTTGTAAACGATATATTACAATATTAAAACTCAGATATCATCCATTTTGACATCCAGAAATTAACCTTAATATAATTTTTTTAATCAGTAGCGTATACTTTTTCAGAAAATTTTGTATGATCAGAAAGATTTTTTTAAACTTAGAATCACCCATGACCTGCACTTTATTTAACAAAAAAATTTCAACTTGCTGTTATTGTCGCCAATGCTACTTGGCGTGCTTAGATCTCGCCAAGTACGTGAGCCAGAGGCCATACGAATTAAGACGAAAGGATACGTCTAACATTTGATTAGTCCGCTAGTATGAAAGAACGACTTAGTTCAAGTGGGTTCTCGAAATTTAGAACCTTAGACCAAGCATAAGAACTTCAAGCTTGACCTCGCGTCCCAAAGGATACCGTTTTGAGACATTGGAGTACATTGTGACTATGAACCTACTTTACGTGACCAGTCACCATTAATGAACACGATGGATCTTATGCCTACTCGAGCCCTAAACCGGCAACCCTTCAGTTACGAGATTGTCTTGGGAGCCACTGCGGCTCAAAATTTCAAAAAACGTGCCCTACCGCTGTGGGGCATAACTCTAAAACGAGTTTGAATGTTTGAGAGAAACCATATTTTATAGTACATTTTAGATAACAGTACGTGAAATAGTCGTGTATTGAGTGCTTATATTAGGACCGTGTATGTGTGATCATGTATCAGTATAAATGTCATTGTGTTATAGACAAATGAAAAACAAAGTTTTTCAAATTCGATTTTGTTGATTCGACTTTGATTATCTTTCTTAGGTTAATACCTTGCCTTTGAGGCTTACGATTTGAGGTAAAGAGCACGTGCCACAAACAACAACAAGGTCAGCCACATGTCAAGCTCTTTCACCGTTTGGCTCAGCTAAGTCATGCAAATCGCGTACTTGTGTTTTGATCTGTAAATGCGTGTGTAAGTACAACTAAATTTAACCTGCAAAATGTTTGATAAGTAAATACTACCAATTGATCATTGGATAACAAATATTTGTTACCTTGAGGCGAATAATAAGTAACATTCTTATTACAATTTCTAAATAAGCTTATAATCTAAATTATCAACAGAATATCGACTAAAGATTATAAAACTTGAAAATATTTAATTTTTAGTCGATAGTACTTTTTGAAGTATTAATACGTGTAATACAATCCCCAGGGTGAGGCAATAGATTTTCCTTGGGTGGGTGGGTCGCCCTCTTCAAATCATCTCTCTAAATTGATACAGCAATCCTTCTTACTCACACACATATGTACAGAAATCCTTATGGGGGCTAACAACCCCTCCCACTTTTCGCTACGCAAATACACTTAAATTTGCAAATGTTTGTGTTTGTAGCGTATACTCTGAACTGTGGCTCAATAGGTAGGGCGCTGGTTTTCGGTACCAGATTTCGCGAGTTTGAATCTCACTGATAAGGCCTGGATGTGTGTAGCTGTTCGGAATTAGCTTTAAGCAGTTGGTCCCCATCTTATTAGTCTTCGTGTAGCAAAACAGTAGACGGTAGCGCTATAAACCAAACTCAAACGGTGTACCACATCTCTGAAATTCCGTCTTTTTTGTCCCGGTCGTTGTACTAAGTCTTTCACTAAGTACTAAGTATTTATGGTTGATCCGATCTATTTATAATATCTTACTCGACATTGTAAGGCAAAGTGTTAAACCCCGAGGTCGAATTTTAACCGTAGTAACTACAATTCTCAATTCCATAGAATATTTAATAAAACATCGCACCAGACCTTGTGTAAACAATACTCTTTTCTTCTGCCTTTGCAAGATTCTTTTAGTAACTTCCGTACTGCAGCTTTTGTAACTGAAGGTAGCAGTGAATGGAGTTCTTTGATGTACCGTTTATTGCCGGCTTTCAACGTGGTCTAATGTTGTAATTGGTCGTAAATTTCGGTTCTTTCTCTGTTCTTGAAACCGTTTCGTTTGCTCTTCGTTGATGTCCTTGGACGATGCGAAGGAGAAAGCTTATCCTTCTGCAGACTTGTTTTTCGTATTTTGGAATGGTATTTCGCTTGTTGCCAGTGACCCGATTTTCGAGTTCAGTTCATCTGGCTTTTCTGGATTTAGTTTATGCATACATTTTCCGATGTCCTTTTAACGCGGAAGAAGAAGCGATGTAGTATGTTTACAAGTTCTAAACAGCTTAATCTAGTAAATACAGTGTGTCCAACAGCCAATAACCGGGAATTAACTTGGAATTTGGCAATTCTGGAAGGAAATATAAGGGAATTATCAATAAATTTTTGATTTAAAAAATTATCTGGAAAATAATGAATTCCGACAGTTAAAAACGTAAAAGAAAATATTTTTGTAAATTCTTTTAAAAATGTTTATTCGCTTTTGCTTTTTATCTACCAGGTGTGGCGGACCTATACATATGCCTCATTTTTCTTTTTGGATAAAGCCTTAAATTTCTAAAAGGGGTTTGTGAACAACATTGTAGAATGTCATTGTAAAATTTAGCATTATACCTTACAGGTGTGGCGTGACTCTACACCATAAGGCACATATATATTTGCGAAGAAAACCCTAAAATGTGGAAGGGGTTTTCCAGCAGCTGGTTCGAATTCTACTGTAGCCAGAGATGTTCGTAGCTTTTCGGAATCTGCTTTAAGCAGTAAGTTCCGGTCTCATTAGACCTCGCGCAGCAAAAACGTAGATCGTAGTGCTTCAAACCAAACAACCAATCGGGGTTAAAAAATGAAAATTTTGTTTAAATGTTCTGTAAAATTTTAAATTTTCCCTCTTCAGATCAATTGTTCCTCCTTTGCACTTAAATTATAACCACCCTCTGCCGCTTAGGGTTCAGCTTTCTATTTGATAATACTTGATTGAACGTGTACTCCCATTAAAGAGGGTAAAAAACACGTCAAACACCTGCACCTAGCAATCTTTTAGCCTCCGAGGGAGTAAGGTAATACAAATGCATTTGATCTTGCCTGAACTTTCAAGGCGCTAAGAAAATCAGAACTGCCAAATTTGAGTTTAAGTAGTATGAGCAGTATCTTGAACTATTTGATTTCTAATAAGTCATTATTTTAATTTCTGTTTGTTTTTAGTGAAATTCGGAAACATTTTCTAAATGGGTTTTTGTGCTTGTTTCACAAATTGCGGGCATTAATAGATTTTGACTATAATTTTTGTTTATCGTTTTTGCAGTAATCTTTATTTAATTAATGAATATTGTCTATAGAGTATATATATTGTCTATATCTGTCTAATAGGAAATTAACTACTCACACAGTAGTTTGTCATCCACGTCATAAGTTTCAGTAAATAGTAAATGTCTGCTGTGTGCAGGCCAAGGGTTGTTCAGGAATGCTTGTTGGCATTGCAAACATATATTCTAAAATATAGTTATTTCACTCACTGTGGTGCCGAGCGATGGCCGAATGGGTAATACGCTGCCATTCAGTACCGGAGTTCGTGCGTTCGAATTTCACTTCAAGAAGTAGGCCCCGTTTCATAAGCCCTCGTGTATCAAAATATTTGAACATAGCTCTCCAAACCCAATCAAATCGCAATTTGCAACACTTTGTTTTGTTTAACTTTTAAAAGTGCTATCATATGGGATGTACAAGACAAACAAAGGAACCCGGTGCAACTTTTGATTATTAGATGCAATAAAGATATATTGTTTTATTGTTTCCGAATTTCAGGGTATTCAAGTAGTTTTTCAGGAAGATGGACGTGAAAAATGGAGAGAGAATTAATATTGAGCTTATTGCCAAAAAATGTAGACGAAGTTTTTTTTATGAGAGGGTCCTTTTTTTTTAAATAGTGGTTTCACTGTGATATCTATGTTACGCCTAAACGAAAGGTTAATAAACTTATTAATCTTTTATTTCATTTTAAAAGTTATATCACCGATAATACCTGAATTGTATAAACACGTGAATGAGGTTTGTGATTAGCTTTGTGGAAAGGATTTTCATAATCTTTTTGCGAATCATAATTATTTCATTCAACCTTTTTAATAATCCTTTCTGAATCGTATATTTTATGTTACAAATCATTTAATCCAAGAGCCTTTAAAGGTCACCATGATTTTTTTTACACCATTTCTGTTTAAATTAATCCCTCTTAACACGATTGACGTTAATGGAATATTGAATGAAAAGCCAAGTAAGACACAAATAGTAAAAGAAGGCATGCAGACACCTGTTGATGTTGGGAATTTGATGAAATAATTTTAAAAAGAGAGAAACGAAAGAATGTAAACATCAGCCTTCAAATTCCAGTAGTGTAATAAAGGCAAAGAAAACCAATGAACCAATAAGGTCGGTTTTTTTTTCCTGCTTATTAAGGAATATTCGAAGAACGTTTCATGGTTCCACACACACAACATTCGGAAGCGCTTGTTAATTCTACCCTCTGATTAATATATTTTGTTTGGCATTTTTAAGAAAGAAAGACGAAATTAGAACAATTGTCATCTTAGAACAATGTTGACCTATCTTCCAAATCTCTGAACTTACCTTATAGAAATCGTTTTATTCACGTGATGAGACAGAATTAAATGGAGCAGAAATTAATTTAAAGAAACAATTTACTTATAAAAATAATCACTTTAAATTTTACCGAATAACTACGTAAATAACGAGGAAAGTCATGGTGAGATCATCATGTATTTGTTGCTCTGTATATCAATTTTGTTTCGCTTCTATACAAAGATGGCAGGTTGTTGACCAATTACCTAATCATTGGGTACCAGAGTGTGTGGCTCAAATCCCGCAATGGATATGTTCCTAGACTCTATGCCGGACGATGGCCGAATAGTTAGGGTGCTGGCCTTCGGAACTGGAGTTCGTGGGTTCGAATCCTACTATGGCATGGATGTTCGTAGCCGTTCGGAATCAGCTTTAAGCTGTAGGTCCTGGTAGTAGCGCTCCAAAAACCAAAACCAAACCTAGACTCTGTCCCCCCCCCCTAAAAAAAGAGGCCTGGCTTGCTTAAAGATTGGTTTGGTTTGGAGCGCTACGATCTACTTTTTTTTGCTACACGAGGGCTAATGAGACCGGGATCTACTGCTTAAAGCCGATTCCGAACATATATGAGCAATCATGTCCCAGTGGGATTCGAACCCACGAAGTCCGTTACTTAAGGTCAACGCCCTGACCGCTCGGCCATCGTTCACGAATAGAATTTGAACTAGGAGTGAAATTTGAAAGTCAGCGGTCTCGAATTCGTTGAGATAGTTGAGCAAAATTTTAGTAGGTATAAATTAAAATGTTAAGTAACATAACTCGCTCAGCGCAACCAGAAAAAAAATGTAGCTGTCTCTTACAGATGGATGAGGTGATAGGGCACTGCTATATCATTAGTGGAGTCCGTGAGATTGAATCCCGCGGTTGGCATGGTAATTTGTAGTCGTTCGGAAATGAGCCCTTGTCTCATTTGTATTGTAAACCAATAGCCGTAGCGCTCCAAAACAAACTTTCTTCTTGCTGGTGAGGGTTTGGTTTGGTCCGTAATGATCTACAGTTTTGCTACACAAATGAGGTTAAAGTAAAGTTATGACGGCTTAAAGTAAAATTAAGCAAACTACTTCAGCAAAAATAATTAAATAAAAATGGATACAAATGAAGAACGATACCATTAATAAATATATATATATATATATATATATATATATATATATATATATATATATATATATATGGCAAGAAAAAAAATCCATTTAAAGTTGTTTAAAGGTATTGTGTGCCCTTAAAAGAATTAAAGCTTAGCATATCATAATTTGATAATTTTGTCGTCTTATTTTATGGGTTTTGCTAAATAGTATTGAGTTTTAAATAGATTAATTTTGTGTTTTTCTAGAATAAAATTCAACTGAAAAAATTAGCAAATATATTGTATTTTAATGAACGCATAAAAATTTTATTAATTACAATTAACTTTTAAGTAGAATTATAAAAATTTCCAAATATGCCGGCTTTGAGAATTACTTCTGAAATTACCCATGTTATATATCCCAAGGGTGATCCAGATTCAAAAATTTCCGAATTTTCCAAAAATTATATTTAAAAAAAAAAATTTTTTTTTTCTCCGGAAAAATTTGTTTCTAAAATTAAGTTTTTTACCATTTTCCGCTTCAAATAAAAAATATATAAATGAATTTCGAAGATAATTAGAAAGTTTTATCTTTTCTCAACCTTTTTTTCTTTTATGACGCATTCACAAATCTTTTTTTCTACCGAAGAAAAGTAATGTATTTAATTTTCTTTTTTAAATTAATATGTTAAAATATAAATTTATGTAATCAGATTAAGAAATTGAATTTTTTTCTAGATAACCAACACACACATTGATATATGTGTTTGTATTATTTTATACAGAACACACTTATATTTGCAATTTTATAATAAGGTTGATATATATTAGAACATATTGATAAACGATAAATCACAATATTAAAATTCGGATATCATCCAGTATCTAGTTTTGGCATTCAGAAATTAACTTTAGTATATTCAGGATATGTAGGATATTCAGAAAATATTTTAGAATGACCCATGATATATCCATTCGCTGTTCTGTATTCGTTACAGTTCAAAACTGCGATTCGACAGCAGTAAAAGGGAAGATTTGAACGTGAATTGTCACTAAAATTAATATGACTATGTAAAGTAACCTATGATTTTTACCCCATTTTATTGATTGTTGCACAGTTTTGGAATTTAATGCCTAATTTGGTTATTTTCACAGAAAGCAACACGCGCAACCATTTAGCCTTTTGTTTACAGTTAAAATCATGAATAATGCAAATCGAATTGTTTCTGAAGGTTCCGAAGCCATCGATCACAGGAACAATTGCATTCCTGTGATGAATTAATTACAAATAATCGTTGCACATGGCTTAACACGCATTCGATTTACTTGTAGTATCGACCTTGTCTACGGGCTTCCGTTTGACTAGCATTTGTCTCAACCGCCAGAAATAAGGATTAGTATTAGCTAATGAACAGAGAGTAAGATAAACTTTCATAAAAAAAAATAAAGAAAGATAGTGTAAAATTTTAAGCGTTGATGTCATCCCCAGTGAAAATATGATTAAAAATAGAAGTTTTTTTTTCTGTGTGTTACAGTTGTAGGATTATTCATATTCGGACCGTTTGTACTTTGATAAGGATTACTTAACTTTTAATTATCTACCGCACACATACTTATAAAGCAACAAATCCTTTAGTTTTTTCAAAGTGGCATGCTTGTCAGGATTGACGCTAAAATAATCCAGGAAAGTCAATGAAAAGATTATGAAATTATTTAAGAATTTACAATGCTACTTAAGTTAAAATTTAAGTTTTCTGTCTACTTTCGCCTATGATGGTCGTATGAGTTGGGCATTGCTCTTTGGTACCGGAATTCATGGGTTGGAATCCCACTGTGGCATGGATGTTCGTAGCCGTTCGGAAACGGCTTTAAGCAGTAGGTCCCGGTCTCATTAGCCCTCGTGTTGCAAAAAGTAGACCATAGCGCTCCAAGCCAAACTAAACTCTATTTCATTAGTTCTTGCTTAGCAAAAAAGGTAGACCGTAGCGCTCCATACGAAACCAAAACTCTGCCACTGTCGAAAATATGAAGAATTGTGTTTATCTCTAGACTAGCTTACAGCCCGTCATATGACGGGATCAGTAAAATTTTAAATTTTTCAGAATTGTAAAGAACTTTATGGGGCAAATAATCGATTAAAATTATCACATATGTACTTATTATTTAAGTCAAATAAAAAAGAAAATTATTTATGTAATATCTAAGTTCAGTGATAAAACGTATGAAAATAATGCAGAAAATATTTAAATATTTAAGAAATGATTAAATGGGATGGTTAAAGGAATGAAGTCATGATGCTAGAAAAAAAATTATTTTTACCTATTTATTATGTGATAAATTGATAAATTTAATAGCTTGCTTTTAAAATGGGGCTTGATATAATGGCATTAAACGCTCGAAAAGGGGACGGGGTGGATTTCGAACGTTTTAAAGAGGACAGTATTTTTCGCTGTGAATACGAAGCTTATTCATACCAATTTACTCCAGAATCAGATCTGTAGTTTAGGAAAAGATAAACTTGACTCGCTTTGAATTTTGTAAACCCGAACTAATCAAAAATCCAATATGGATGCTCTATCCATTCCAGATCCAACAGCTTCATAACTTCTAGGACAGACGGGCAGATAACTTAGGCTATTATTACATTACGAGAAGAAAGTTTAAGGATACACAACATGAAATGTTTATGTGGCCAGGGACATCTGCGAAGCAATACGTGAATTTAATAAAAATAAAAATTATAAAAAGTTGAAAAAATAGTAAAAATTTAATTTAAAAATAATAAAACAACTTTCGGAATAAGAATTTAAAAGAGAAAGCAGAAATATTAAATTTATTAGACATTAAAAAAATTGGCTGTGTCGGGGATAGAACCGTCAACCCGAGAAGTACGACGATCAAGTGGGCGGACATTCTACTAAACGTACAACGCCTGCACGTTGCGTGGAAACTAATTAGAGTATATGAAGGTTCAAGTAGAAACAGTCCAGAAATTTAAATATTACTCTCCGCTTTTGCCATCCTATCAAGAATGAATTTCGTATAGAATAAGAAGAAGGATAAGGCTTGGAATAATAGCATTAAACTCTGGAAAAGGGGGGATGGGGTGGATTTCGAACTCGCTTTCAATTTTGCTAACCCTAACTCATGAAAAATCCAGTATGGATGTCTGTATCCATTCCAGGTACAACCGCTTCAGAAATTCGGACAGACAACTTAGGCTATTATTATATAGGGGATGTAACAATTCGCGGCTCTCAAACTGTGTTCTAAGGCACCTCGTGGTGCCGCAGCAGAAAATGTCTAAGAATCGTTGCTGCAGTGATTCTTACTATGTTCCCTAAAGTTTTAATTTAACAGTAGTAACGACATTGTTACATTCTGCGACATCGTGTGTTAAAAAGCTAACATCAGTGCAAATATTGCTTTTTTCTCACTAAATTACAAATTCTTGGGGCAATCTATGCGAGATCACAACGAAGATAATCTTCCTTAAAGTAAGCCGAACAATGGCTTAATGGTTAGAGCGCTGATCTTCGGTACCGGAGTTCGTGGGTTCGAATCCTACTGTGGCAGGGTTGTTAGCAGTCATTCGAAATCGGCTCCCGGTCACGTTAGCCCTCTTATTGCAAAAAAGGAGACCTTAGCGCTCCAAACCAAACCTCTTTATAGTAAGTCTACTTCTGTACTAGGACTTGATGATCGACAGGCTGGAAAACCCTATTTTACAAAGATATGTTGCTGGCTATAAAAGAAAGCGCTCCACTCTCTGCCGATGGTCACAGACGACTCCTCTGAAAGTAGTTCATAACTGACAGGTTGAGTACCACTGCTCGGAATCGTCTTCAATGCTAGAATTCTATTCTTAAATCTCGGTCACGTTTTATAATTAATATTAGGTTTTAAGAGCTGAATATATATTTCATGTGCAATAAATCTGTATTTAAAATTCTTAAATGAAAGTATATGTATTTCTTGGAATTTCTTTGCTTTCCAATAAAATTGAATAAAATTATCTTGACGTAACAATAGTAACAGTATTCGACAAGAATAGGGTAGCGATCTAGGATTAAGCAGTAAGTCGTAATTTAATTAACTCTTATGTTGCAAGTCGGGCGATGCACTAATAGGTAGGATGCTCTAATAGGTAGACTTTCGGAACCAGTCTACGGGCTTGAATCATATGGCTGTTGTTCATGTATGTAGTCATTCGGAATTGGCTTTAAGACGTAGGTTCTGACTTCATTAGTCTCTGTGCAGTAGAAAAAACTAGACCTTCGCGTTCCCAACCAATCAATCGCGTATTGCAAAAAGATTCACCGTAGCTCTCTATATCTAAATTTCAAGGTCATGAAAGAGACTGATTTTGACCTCATCTTTATACTTTAGTCATGTGTGTATATCTAAAACACACACATAACCTTTTATCTTTCGTATTAATTATTTTATTTTCTATTTACGGTTTGACGACTGAAATATCCTGAATTTTTACCTCACGGCATACTGCGTGGACGTGCACGGCTGATTACTTTCCTTCTCGAAGCTGCTCTTATATAATTAGATTTCCCTCTCTGTTTACCAGCGTGTATCTGTTACTGTATTCGACAATAACATGCCGTGAATTTTAATGCTTCCTTTTGATGAAATTATATCCACTTGTCTGTGTGTTGCGAAAGTTGCTTCAGCTTTAATTACTTATTTTTATTGACTCCCAAACCTGAAACTAGTCAACAGGACTTTTGTCAGCTCCAATGGGCCAGTGTCCAGGTTGTTTTGATAAAATATGCAATCCTTGTTTCAGTGTCAATGTCGCTTATCAGTTTCTCCGTGATGTTTTTTGTGTTTACAACCCGAAGAAGACAACACCCGATGAGTTGGCGAGAAATGAAAAATTATCTGCTCGAATAACATCTGAAATGTTTGTAGATAAACTGGTATGTTTGTCAGACAGTGTATTTGAAAGGAAAAAGTAATTATAATCCAAAGGGCACTAAAATAGCTTCCTAATGCGGATTAAGTTTTAAGAAGGCATGGTATCCCAATTATAGTCCAGTTATCGATCGATTTTCTAGTTTCAAAGTATCTTTCAAGCTGAATGGTCTTTACTAAAACAGCTTATTTTTGATAGAATATAAAATGAAATTTCGTGCTCTGTTTAGTATTAAATTTTTGTCTTGATCATTTATAATGGTCTAACTTTAAAAGTATTTAGTTTTCTTATACGACACTAAATATAAACATGCAGCACGCGCGCGCGCGTACACACACACACACACACACACACACACAAAAAAAAGTGTGGTTAAATATAGAGAATATCATCCGATATTTCAAATTAGAAGCATTTTTTTTTTTTCATACCAAATTGAAACCTTAACCCCTTCCGGTATGATTTAATAATGAAAAACTGTGCGTGAAATAACCATTTAATTTTTATTTAAAAACTTGTTTCATTTTACAATTCTTACATATTCTTAATTAAAATATACTTTTTACATAGTGTTAAATAATATCAGAAACAGTAAAATTAAGAAAATATCAAAGCAAAACATTAATAAGGTATACAGATAATAGTCTTCAAGCTAGTGGTACTTTTCAAAACAAAGTGCAAAGGAATTCTTAATTGTTTACACCGCCAAGTAGTCTCGCTTTTAATTTGATTCTTGTAACACACACACGGCATTTCTTAGTAGGTTTTCTTTTATTCTGACTGGCCGAACGATGGTCGATTGGTTAGGGTGCTGGCCTCCGGAGTTCGTGGGTTCGAATCCCACTGTGGCATGGATGTTCGTAGCCGTTCGGAATCGGCTTTAAGCAGTAGGTCCCGGTCTCATTAGCCCTCGTGTTGCAAAAAGTATACCGTAGCACTCCAAAACCAAACCAAACCTTAGTAGGTTTTCTTTTATTCTGACTCATTAATTTGGCAATGACTTGTACCAAGAAATTCTAAGTAAACAATATGCAATTGTGACTTGAGATTTTCACAAGTGATAAAAGTGTTGCCAAATTCAGTACACTAGAAATTTTCAACTAAATTATCATATTTAACAGTAACTTTAATCGCATGACGAGTGTAGCTCGTCATTGTGCGGTATGGAATGAAAAACTAATGACGAGTTAGACTCGTCATTTTACCGGAAGGGGTTAATCATTTTTATTTCGTTGAATCCCAGTCAATAATGAGCATATATATTTTATTTTATAGCCTGACAAAGTCTGGTTTTTTAAAATGTTTAACGAAGTTTTGGTTTGCAAGATGAAACAGTTATTTTACTTCATGTAAAAATTTATTTTCTTATATTCAGATTCCAAAAATTTACTTGCGGTAAAGTGAATTTAATTTTTTTTTTTCTATTTGGGGTACATTATTTTTTTTTATATAAAACATACTACTAAATGCCAAAACTAAATTTTTAAAGCTAGAATAAAATTTCTAGGGCTGCCGATAGAATATCTTATAGGTATATGCATCGATAAAATAGGCCAAATACTTGCAAGCAGACAATAACAGCCCAGAATTACCTCCCCACACACGTATTTGACTATTTTAAATAAATGTAATTGTAAATTGTTCGTTCTGAATTTAAAAAAAAAATGTGTAGAAGCAGTAAGTAACAAACAACAATTAAAACACGGAAAGCAAAAACAGGAAGTATCCGTAGAAAGAAAGAAAAAAGAAAAGAATAAAACACTGATGATCGAGCAGTCTGCTGTGCTGTTTCCTTATTTGTGTATTTTATATTTGTTGGACACATTTTATAGGTTATTAGAAAGGTGAATTAAATTTCCCTTCTCATCACGGTGAAACGCAGGATAATTTTTCAATATTTTCCTCCGCAGCCACATTTTAGCTTGTATTTTAACTCTACTATCATTTTATGAGTTCTAAAAATTGTGAATGGTGGAAAATTCTTGCCTTCAATAAACAGATAGATCAGTTTAGGTGAAATATCTGATCAATTGTAGATCTATTTACATTTTATGGTTTTGCTACGAAGCCTTAACTTTCTCGGGCACCTGGATATTAGTACTTTTAATTAAGAGTCGCATATAATATTTATATGAAAAAAAGGCTAATTTTTTTTCACCTTGTATATGTAGACGATTTAAATTTTATTTACTTTTCGATAAGACTTGTTAGTAGAAGATTCTAAACTTGATATCACAATTATTTTGAGGTCGATACGGAAACAAAACATTTAGTTTGTGTTTGATTTTTGTCTCTTTAATACTAATTTATAAAACATCTTGTATAACAAAGCAAAATGTAAATATAGAATGTACCCACTAAATTGCACGTTTTTTTCCCCCGAATGTTTGCTTCTATTTTAATATTGAATATTGATATTTTCTATAATTTTTTTTAATAAAGTTAATGAAATATCTGGGAGGTATTTTTCAGTCTAGATTTCTCAGCCTAGTTTGATACCCCCCCCACCTCCATCCCTTACATAGGAAGTAAGTCCTGGCTATGAGTCGTTCACCTCCTTTCTTTAAGCCTCTCGTAAGGCTTGGTGAATTTCTGACTGATACATACTGAATAAATTTCATATTACAGTTTCTATGCAATCTAGAATATAATTATAAGCATACCCACTCACAAAATGATTTTTTTTAAATTTGTTTCAAATAAATGAGGAACTGAATTATGGCCTAATGGGTAGGGTGCTGCTTTTCAATACCGGAGTAAGTTGGTTCGAACCCACTGCTGGCATGGATGTTTGTAACCGTTTGGGATTGTCTTTAAGCAGCTGTTACCGGTGTCATTAAACCTCGTATAGCAAAAGCAGACCTCAGCGCTTTTAACCAACTATTATAGTGATAAGGGCTGTTTGCTTGAACAGGCTTGCAATTCCGCCACTTTTCTCACCTTTAGTCACTTTTTTTTTTACAATTGATCACTTTTAGTCACTTTTTTAAGTAAATGGTCACTTTTAGTCGCTTTTATCATGGTGTATCTGTTGTTGAAAAAAGAAAATCTGAATTAATAACAATATTTTAATAAAAGACCAAAAATGTGTTGCTCTAATCTTATTTTCCTTATTAAAATGTAATTAGTCATATGGTTTCCAGAATTGAGTGATTTTAAAAAGTCGTAAAGAAGTTCCTGAAATCTACATTTGTACTGAAATGTACATTTAATACATTAAAGTAATTTACGTCAAAGCACACATTTCTCTTTTTCTTTTTCTTGACAATTTTTGTTTAGATACTCTAATCTAGCTATGTACATATTTTAAAACATCATTAATATATGCAGAAAATTGTGATTATAAAATTAATGTATTGTATGTATTCTAATCTAATTTATAGATTTTCTTGAATAAAAAGCAATGTTGAGTTGTGTTAAACAAAATTTTTAACCTTTTTGTATTTGACGCTAAAATCATGTCTTGCATGAATAATTTGATTTAGAATTAAAATAAATAGAAATATCTTAATAATAGCATCTGTAATCGAGAGAAAAAAATTTTTTTCCTCAATGTTTAGTCACTTCTTAGTCACTTATTCAGTATTTGTCACTTTTCTCACCTTTTTGAAAGTACCTCAGCAGTTGCAATTTATGTATTCATAATGGAAGAAAAACCTATAAAATCAAATGCATTCTCTTCTTCTAAAGCCACTACCACTCTCTCTCTGAACTTGTTCGTTTACAGTTAGTCCTGACATTTAGATATAGGAATTAAAGTAGCCTTCAATTTGTTGAACTGCCACATTGTTCCATTGTACAAAATATTCCAAATAGCCTACATAAAGAATGGCAATTGCATGCATGATGAGGTACGTGGTATTATAGAAATATTTCAGGACGAGAGAGAAAACTCCTATTGACTCTGTGAGAAATATAACAGATGTTATTGATTTCTTGTATGTTTTGAATATCGAATTTGGTATTTGCCTGAGCGAAAATACTGTGCTTTAGATTTCGGGATATATTTCGTTAGTGTAATAACTTCAGTATTTACTTTACTTGAACATAACAGGTGGGAAAACAAAACAGCTTTTAACTTTACTTTGTTATTGATAGTCAAAGTATTGAAATTCTATCATGGTGTTTGGTATTCACAATTATTATCGTTTTCACAAAGGCAATTCGTAGATTTCCTTTTCGTCGGTGTGGTTTTGAAAGCATGATTTGAGTGGTTGTGCATTTGGAATTTAAAGAAATTTTCGACTACTCTCAATGTTGGACCTTTATGATAATGTTTATTTTAAATTTTGAGAACAATTTTTACTGAAGAAACTACTGCCGAATATAACTGTTGTCTGGTATAATCAACTTAGATTAGCTTTAGTAAGTTTTGTTATTTAGAAGTAGAACTTATACGTTCGAGTTCTCTTATTTGCTTGGATATTTGTAGTCATTTGGAATCGGTTTTAAGTAGTATGACCTAATCGAATATCTTGAGTAGCAAAACATGGACCGCCCCGCTACTAGGGAATTTTGAGCATGTGTATAAGATTCAGTATATTCTGTTCTTTGTTTCTTTTTTTTTTTTAAGTGATTAGCATGTTCCAATGGGCTTGAATTTGGTTTTCGAAGTTCGATGTATTAATGTTGTCTGATAAAAAGTAAAGTTGATCGCCTGTTATGTTTTTCCCATAATAATGGTCAACAGTCAAGCGGGTATTGTGCAGTCGAATGTCAATACCTCCTAAAAAGAATGTACCTCCGCGTTTTGGGGAAAAAAGTTGTTTTTTTCTGAACGAAATACCAAATTTTAAGATTAAAAAAAAATTATTTTTAAATTATTCAGTGGTACGGAAATTAAGTGCAGTATAATTTATAAATTTTTTAATTTAATAACATATTTGAGACCATTAGAGCTTGCAATTCATTTTTAAAGTATCACATCTGAGATCCATCAGTATCTAGAAAATGAGATGAAAGCGGAATTGTAAATGACCACGTCTAGTTTATATTAGCAAATAGGTTGAATCCTGTACAGTCTAAATTTCGGAACACGCCTAGCATGTCGGTCCCTACTATAATGCTTTTTTAGTGACCCCCATAATTTGGCGATTTTTGTAGATGGCAAATAATAAAATTGCGGAAGTTCTGCGTTTCTCATAAAGTCAAAGAAATCTAATATTTTATACTTTTTCTTTTCATTGTAATATCATAGTTAATATTATTTAAAACACACTTTTTTTAAAACAATATTTGCAGATTAAATTATATTTAAATATTATCTCAATTTATACAGGAACAACAAACTATCTTGGATCAACTATCACTACTTAGTCCGCAAATTTGCTAAATTTAGGGAGAAAAAAAAGCGGCAAGCCTCCTTTATGTAAACTCTTAAATGTTGAAATGATCAAACTGCATTTAAAGGTCGAAAATGAAGAATGAGTGTTCTCGTTCTCCAAACAATTAAAATGCAGCCATGAGAATCTCATGACCTACCCCGCAAATTGTTTCGCGATGCTTTACCGCTACGAAGACTGGGAGTGAAAGGTCATTAATGCAACACCGATCTGAGTAAAAAATCTAGAACATGTTCAGAACCTGGAAAGGAATAATTTGACAGTCCACCCTCTCC
This sequence comes from Pardosa pseudoannulata, assembly GCA_032207245.1. NCBI lineage: Eukaryota > Metazoa > Arthropoda > Arachnida > Araneae > Lycosidae > Pardosa > Pardosa pseudoannulata. Next base: position 56,305,910 of record CM063508.1, read on the forward strand.
CTTGTTTGTGTTGTGATATATCAACACGAGGTCTCTAGAGATCTGTGACATTTGGATTTTCCTGTGTTTTACGGTTGTTAAAATGAAACAATGTATCACGTGTTCAAAAAATGTCTGCGGAACTAGCTTTATCATTTTGTTTTTGCAGTGAGTTTAATGCAGTACTTCGTTGGTTACGGCTCGTGGATGTTAAAAACTGCTCCACCCTTCAAAATGTTGATTTTTTTCTTCTCAATTTCGCTCCACATTTACTTATGCCGAACGATGGTTAACGCTGCTCTTTGGTACTGCAGTTCGCAGGTTTGAATATATCACTACAGTCATGGGCGTTCATAGTCTGGAAATGGCTTTAAGCGGCAAGTCCCTGCTTCATCAGCATCGTGCTGCGAAACTGTAGACAGTAGCTCTCTAAACCAAACAAAATATAGTATTTACTAAAGGAAGTATAACTATCGAGGTTCTTTTTGGAACATTGTGGTTAACATTTTTGGCTAAGAAAGCCGCGATCTACGGCTTAAAGCCGATTTTGAACGACTCCTAAAACTAGTGGAAGATTCGGTGCTCTTTCAGAATAGGGTGCCCCCTGGGCGATTTCGTTGAAATTTATTGGCAACGTTTGAAAAGCAACATTTAAAATGAAAAAAAGATGCTTGCTTTTGCGCAATAAATACAACTCAATAATTAGCTAAAAGCGTAGAGTAAACCATACTAATGTTCATTTTAAAAATTGTGTAATTTTGTTATAGAGAAGAGTAATAATAACAATAGCTCAGTTATCCGTTACTTCAAAATATTACCATAAAAATACCCATGCTTAAACTTGGCTATTTTTGTAAATTATAGCTAGATTGACAGGGGTACCTTATTTTGTAATTAAATCGGGGTACATTTTCCTACCTTTTCATCCAGCTTATACAGATAGGTGGATGGATGATTAGTAAGAAATTTATTGAAAAAAAAATTGCATATGAACAGTACTTTGTTAATGAGTTTTTTTATCGAGTAATTATCGGAATTCGTGAGTTTATATTTTTCTTTCTCTTGTTTGTAGTCTTTCAGAAACTGTCAAGTAATAGAGAGGTCTTAAGCCAAACGTTCTTAACGAAACCTGTAAGTAGGAAAACGATTTTTAAATGTGGAAGGTTAATGAATTTAGCCACTTTTAAATAGGAAAGCCGAAACATGGATATCGTCTTTATTGATGTATTTCCAAAACTCAACTCAGGCTTGTAACGTTAAATCAGTTTCTAAAATTCTAAAAAACTTAAAAAAAAAAAAAAATAAATTGTTATTGAATGTTACAATAATTTGCAGTATGTGTGTTTAATTTTTTATATAAAATACTGCAGAATAACTAAGCTACAACCATTTGTTTCTATGAGTCATGGCTGAATTGCGTTCACGTGTTGAAATAATTTCTTGTTGGCTATCAACAATTAAAAATCCCTTATCGTTGACCATTCATGATCTACAAGATGCCATGTTCACTGTTTCGCTTTTATTCCTCTAGTTCACTTACATAAAAAATCTTAAGAAATTTTCTGGCTTCTTATAATGGAGTCTAGATCATGTAGAAAAATAAATTGTGTTGCAGTAATTCATTAAATAATATTCAAGGTGTTGCGTAATAAATTTTATATTTGCGTTTTACATCCTTATAAATGTTGTTAAAAGTTATTAGCATTAAAAGGTCAAAACTCAAATATAATTTTTTTTCCTGTATTTACTTTAACAGATTTGAGATATCAACTTTTTAAATCGGTTAAGCGATGGCCGAATGGGCGCTGCTCTTTTGTATAAGAGTCCGCGGGTTAAAGAATCCAGCTTATGGCATGAATATTCTTAGCTCTTCGTAATCAGCTTTTAGTTTATATATATATATATATATATATATATATATATATATATATATATATATATATATCGTGATCCAGTGCTAAAGAGAATGGAAAACAGTCTTTCTTGACAATAAGTTTATTAAATCATCGTTTCATTTAAAGCAAAACTAGCGCCATTTTCATTTGTTCATTTCGGAGACATGCGTAGAGTGGGTTGACAGCTCTACATCCACGCGATATCTGTTTGCAAACTCATCAAATGCTTCCAAAATGCTTCCGCCTGACCGGATTAGCCTAAAAACTTACGCGAGCGTGGGTCTTTTTCATTTATTTTAGTATAAGAGTTCCCTTTTTAAAATCGTTTATAACTTACGTAATTTCCAACCACCTCTTTTTTAGACTTGACACACACACTCACATATATCCATTGTATTTCTTGCCGAACGATGGCCGAATGGTCAGGGATAACCTGTGTTCGTGGGTTCGAATCACACTGTGACATGGATATTCGTAGCCGTTCGGAATCGGCTTTAAACAGTAAGTCCCGGTTTCGTGTTAACCCTCGTGTAGCAAAAAGTAAACCTTAACGCTCCGAACCAAACCAAACTAAACTTTTTGGTCTTGTGTTATTACTATTAAATCGTATTTGAAATAGCGTGTGACATTAAGATGTATAAGAAATGTTATTGAAATTATTTTTTTAATTATTCATTTGCATATTTATTTGAATGAAGATGATTTATTACAGCTCTCATTTGAGATTTCATTTTAAGCTCTGCCAAGTGCTATTCTCGTTTTCTATAAGTTCTATTTGTACTCTTTTCTTGGGAAGAAAAAGGCAAACAGGTTGCGACTAGGCGTATAGTGATGAAATTAATAAAAACTTATTGAGTTATTATACTTATTTGAGTTATTGTGTATATTCGTAAAATATTTCTACCCCAAGTGTCTGCTTCAAAACGTAAAGTTGATTCAGAATGTCTTGTTTTTAAAGATGTGTAGATCTGGATCTAATTTTATAGTTGTAAAATTTAAACTCATTATTTTTTTTCCCAAACCGAAAAGAAGCTTGGCTATTCCAGGTTCAGATAATAGCAGTTTTTTTTTGGACTGATTTAACGTTTCCTTAAAATCGAAGAAAAATTTTTTTTTTATACATTTTAAAGAGTCTTAATGCGGTATTTGCATTACTATATAAAGAATGTAAGATATGTTTGAGACGCTTTTATGATTTCCTTTTGAAATTAAATTACATAATGAAATGTTTAAATCTCCGTATTAGTAAGGAATTATAGTTTATTTCCGTTATTTTTACTTCCCGGTGTAAAGCAAAAGGAAGTATTGTATCACGATAAATTTCAGAGCTCAAATTTCAACAAAATATTTATTTTGACCAGGACTGACTGAAATTTGTAAAGTTACGTGTTATGTCTGTATGTACGTTGTAGGAAACTTTAATTTCAAACCTTTATATATCCATTTTGACCAATCCTAAACTAGTAATGACTAGTTTTCTCTTGAAGTCTGTACGTGCGTATGTACGTATCTCTCATAACTCTTAAGTATTAGCGGTATATATTATAAGTTCAGAATTTTATTTTATCTATTTTTTGTTTTTGGTTGGACTGTTATAACGTCTAGTTCTGCCAGTTTTGTAATTTTGACTGGTCAAAACTGATTTTGACCAGGACACTGGATAAGAGTGGTTTTAATCGTCCAAGACTGGTTAAAAATGGTCAGAAGTGGTCAGAATTGTTAAAATAGTTTTAAGTGGTCTTAATTTTAATATATATCTTTTGTAATTAGAAGTGACTTTTAATAAGCAATAAAAATAGTAGTGCAGTTAAACAAAATATTATACTAACAAGTTCATGAGATTTAACATGCTTATACAGTATAATAAGAATGTTTGAGTTTAAAAATGTAAACCAGTTGCAGTAAAAAAACATAAAATGCGTTACAGGTAAAAATATAAAAAAATGAGTTGAAGTTAAAAACACAAGTTGTAGTTAAAAGCATAAATTTTAAAATTAAAACAAATAACATGACATTTTACAATTAAAATTGTTAAAAAAAGTGTAAAAACAAGTAGTTAGCAAAGTTAAAATTAACATAAAATTTGATTAAAACAAATAACATGACATTTAACAATTAAAATTGGAGTTAAAAAAAAATAAACGAAATCGAAATTTAGAGATACACTTGTTACTTGTAACATGAATTCAACATAAATTACATATAAAACATTGTATACAATAAGTAAAACGTGTTATGTTGTATGTAGAATTAATATTATAACATTTTTAACAAATGTAACTTGCCTTTAATATATAAAACTATGTTCGATTAGTAAATATAGAAAATAACATTAAATTAATTGAATTAAATAAAATCAAAGCTTTTTTGGTAAATAAAAATAATACTTTGAACGTTTTTTTTTTTTTTTTTTTTTCATCGTTTGTTCTTTTTTTGCTCCGCCAAAAATAACGGTTTTCGGTTCAGTTCCGGTTTTCGCTCCGCCAAAAATAACTGTTTTCGTTTCAGTTCCAAATGAATAATTTCATTTTATGTATATTCTTATTTGTATTAAAAATATAATTCTATCATAAACAAAAAATGTAATTCTATCAAAATTTAGAAGAATTTATTCTTTTTTTAATTGGTATACTATGTGAATTGATACAAACAGCAGGTACGATAAGAGCGGTGAGCAGAGGACGGCGAGCATTGGCATTGTTATCCATTATCAAAATCGCATTTGACAACTAGGTTCATGATTACCCACATTCGTCGTTT
>CM063508.1:56315543-56328043 GCA_032207245.1 Pardosa pseudoannulata
CTTAAAAATTGCTTAATTTTAGGTGTAAAAAAGGCCTTTAAAGTTCTTATTTTTCACGTTGGGTCCATTTTTTTAAACTTATTTTTTAATAAAAGAGAAAACTAGAGATAAATTGCTACAAATTAAAGCTGAATACGTAAGATCTCTATATGGTTATAAGGCAAGGTTGGAAAAAAATCATGATTTTTTTTTACTTAAATCGGATTTTTTTTATTTTTTTCTGAATACTAATTTTAATTGTTGTTTTTATGTTTTTTGCAATATACATAGAATAGTTTGTTATTAGAAGTAACATATTATCTATCTAGTATATTCTACACATTGATTACCAAAAATTAAATATATAAATTTGAATCTAAATACATTCCATTATTTTGTAATTGGATAGTGCAAACTAAATAAGATGTAAATTTAAAGAACAAATTAAATATTCTTTTAGTGCAAACTATTTATTTAAAAAATCAAATCACAATTATTTCATTATTTTTAAGCACCGAATTATGGATTTAATTGTTTCAATAAAAACACTCGCTTTGATGCTTTATCCACTCCTAATTGGTTACGAAGGCTAGAATGAACAATACCAAAAGAAGAAAACTGTCTTTCCATTCCAGCAGATGAAGCCACGGCTGTTGTTATTTGGTAGACAAACATGATTTCAAGTTCTGTAATACTCTCTTTACTTGCCATTTCATAAAATGAATTCCACCAGTCATAATTATTGTACTACCCGTACTATGTACTTTCTGATAACAACCCCTAAATTCTTGGAAATCACATGCTATCTATTAACACTTATTTACGTATTGGCTTATTACTTATTACTGATTCCCAATTCTCCTGTCTTTGGAATATAGGTTTTAAAAGAAGTGAAAAAGAAAATGATTTAAATCAATGATTTTTTCGAAAAAATTCAAATGATTTTTAAATCATGCCAACCCTGTTATAAGGTATGACCCATTACCAAAATGATCAAGATGTTTTGATTCTGCCTTTTTAGGACATTCTATTGCAGAAGATACATATTATATTAGGGTACATATATAATATTAACGACTTCCCCCGGGGGGGGGGGAGGGAAGACAACCAATTTGAAGCAGCAAACCCCAAGATTGTAAGGTTGTAGATTGTTCAGTGGGAATAGTCTGCAAACAACATTTCTGTTCAGACTAATAACAAAATCATAAAAGCAATAGATAGAAAACGCAGAAAACAAAAGTAACACCATAACAGTATTAACACATTGTGTGCGGGTATATTTCGCAGCGGAATTGAACCGGGAGCGCGCGTTTTGTGCGTAATTTTAGTTATTCAATTAAATCTGAATAGATCGAAAATTATTTAATTTTTTAACCAACTTTTCGTATTTTATATTGAAATATATAAACAAATATATAAATAAGAATCATAAGGTTTTTGTATACAAAAATATATATTTTTAGTGGATAAATTTATAATAGTATCGTAAATATGAAAAATCAAATAGAAATAATAGTATATAGTTTTAATTTTTTCGAATTATGTTGTATATATAAACATTTTAAATTATAAAAAATGAAAGACAAGAACATTCGGCTTCGTTTTTCTGTATATACCATTATTTTTGTACCCACAAACAAACCATGTTGTTACACTAACCCGTACTAGTACGTGTCCCGCGCTCAAGTATCAATCGTCAGAAAAGTTACTAGTACGTGTCCCGCATGCAATGTGTTAACAAAGTTAAAACATCAGTATTCATCCAGCATGCAATTAAATCAAAACTGTTCAAGATTTTGTTGATTTCGCCGAATATGTATGTATGTATGTATGTATATATATATATATATATATATATATATATATATATATATATATATATATATATATATATATATATATATATATATGTGTGTGTGTGTATGTATACAAACACAAACAGTGCGGTTCGCGGAGCCTTTTGCGCTCTGTGAGAAATTTTCAAATGTTTAGAAATTAATTCGCATTTCTGTAACTGTGTTAAATGTAATAGCAGCCAGTAAATATGAGTAGCAAAAATAGCTCAGGCTTGCAATTCCGTCACTTTCCTCACCTTTAGTCACTTTTTTCACAATTGATCACTTTTAGTCACTTTTTTAAGTAAACGGTCACTTTTAGTCACTTTTTTCATGGTGTATCACAGCAAAAGTCTGTTGTTGAAAAAAGAAAATCTGAATTAATAACAAAATATTTTAATAAAAGACCAAAAATGTGATGCTCTAATCTTATTTTTCTTATTAAAATGTAATTAGTCATATGGTTTCGAGAATTTAGGGATTTTAAAAAGTCGTAAAGAAGTTCCTGAAATCTACATTTGTACTGAAATGTACATTTAATACATTAAAGTAATTTACTTCAAAGCACACATTTCTCTTTTTCTTTTTCTTTACAATTTATGTTTAGACACTCTAATCTAGCTGTGTACATATTTCAAAACATCATTAATATAATCAGAAAATTGTGATTATAAAATTAATGTATTGTATGTATTTACATCTAGTTTATATATTTTCTTGAATAAAGAGCAATGTTGAGTTATGTTAAACAAAATTTTTAACCTTTTTGTGTTCGACGCTAAAATCATGTCTTGCATGAATCATTTAATTTAGAGTTAAAATAAATAGAAAAATCTTAATAATAGCATCTGTAATCAAGAGGAGAAAAAAAATTGCTTTTTTTCTGTATTATGTCACTTTTCTCACCTTTTTGAAAGTACCTCAGCAGTTGCAAGCCTGATAGCTGTATATTTTTATTTGTTGTGATAGTAGCAAAGCCTTTACCAGTTTTAACTAAACATCATGTATTTCAACATTAAAAAACTTTTTTACACTTTTTTCTCTATTCAATCTCGTACATGTCACCTTCTTGAGTGAAAAGCGAGCCTGTGTGGACGGTGAGAGGTCACCCGTTGGTCAAAAAACTTCAAAGTAACTAATTTTTTTATTTTGTAGGCAAATGTAGGGCACGACGTACACCAACGCATCAAAAGTAGATTAAAAAAAATAGTTAAAAATCACAGTAAGAGCTTATGTTTTGTTTCAGTTTTGTTTTATCGTATCAGTTTACTTTTTAGACTTTTCTTCGATTTCCACATTATCTTTGAGAGCGGGTTAACATTCGTCGTTTTTTATTTTTTACTCTGTCGCTTTAGGATTGAGGTCAAAGGAAAGTAAAAAGTCCAGGAAATGAAGTTTAAAAACCCTTCATTTTATTTCAAAAGTTAGTCTCAATTCAATTACGATTTATTGGATTTTTTATATACGTTACAAATTGACGCCTAAAAATTGATTACTTACCAGTTACCCCGAATCAGGAAATTTCAGGTGTTTTAGACAAATCATGGTTTAGAGCAATTTGAATGTTACAGAATTATGTGAACAGCACTCTATATTTATTTTGTTTGTTCGTTTCAGAGTTGTCCTCTCTTAAAAGATTTATTTCACTGTATAAGTAAATATTGCAGAGGAAAATCTACCTGTTTTAGGCTTTACTGTCGCTTTGTAAGACTTCAAATAAGAATTTGTTGTAAAATATATATTTTCATTATGTAAAAGTTTTCTGTACAATTGTCAAAGTAACAATTTTATTTTCCTTTAAGAAGTAACAACATTTCTTTTGAACTAATTCTTTTGAATTTGATGTTTTAACATTTTCTACTTATATAATTCTGGAAATCTTATAAATAAAATATCTTAAATGTTTACTCAGAAACGCAATAAGTTCCCGCCCACCACACGCACACAAACTGTATTGTATTTTGAAAATAATTTGTTTTCCAAATGCAGTTTTGTTCCCCGCAGAATATGGTTGCAGCAGGAAATTACGTAAGATTTATTTCAGGAAAATTCTATATCTAAAACAAATTGATCCTTTGACAGCTTTAAAAAAAGTTCGATTGTTTTAGGATATATAAAGTAAAACTTAGCTATTACGATACTGCAAGGACATAGAAAAATATTGCTATATGTAGTTTATTGTGATATGAAGTTTGATTATTTTCGCATTTAATGTTTCTGTACGTAATATATATATATATATATATACATATACATATACATATACATATACATATACATATACATATACATATATATATATATATATATATATATATATATATATATATATTTTAAGGAGGATGTGTCCCCCTAAAGCTAAAATATTAAGTGTTAACAGAAATAAAAAAGTAAAAATTCTCTACTTTTTTAAAAGAATAACGTGAACAAAAATTTAGAAAAAAATAGGAAGAAAACTATAGGGAGATATTAATATGCATAGCATAACTCTCCTCGAGAAAAATTTTATCTCTTCGTATGAGTGAATAATTCGTGTAATTGAATACTAGTATAAATGAGTAAGTTATTATTCGCGAGGAGCGAGAAGTTTTTCGTACAACTGAATATTTCGTGAAAGTCAATTTCCATTGTTTTCAAACTAATAACTTAAACTAAGTCCTTAAATTTCAGACCAAAATTATTTGAAAACAATGGAAATTGACTTTCACGAAATATTCAGTTGTACGAAAAACTTCTCGCTCCTCGGCGAGTAATAAGTTACTCATTTATACTAGAATTCAATTACACGAATTATTCACTCATACGAAGAGATAAAATTTTTCTCGAGGAGAGTTATGCTATGCATATTAATTCTTCCTATTTTTTCTAAATTTTTGTTCACGTTTTTCTTTTAAAAAAGTAGAGAATTTTTACTTTTTTTATTTCTGTTAACATTTAATATTTTAGCTTTAGGGGGACACATCCTCCTTTATTTATATATATATATATATATATATATATATATATATATATATATATATATATATATATATATATATGGACATTTTTGAATTGATTAAAATAAACCCCGTTGATATTTTCAAATTAGAATCTGTAATAATCATATCTTTTCATTTGATGTTATAGATTTTAAGGAAACTAAAAATTTGATGCATGAAAATGGGCGTTTTTTTAACTTGCACCCACAGTAAATAAGCTATTGCACATATATTGATTTCACACTTTCACAGTAAATACGATGAAACTCCAACTACTTTAGTCGTTGTTGTTTATTTCATTTAGTATTAACAGTATTTAGAATGGAACTTTTAAACATTATTTTAACTCTTTTGAAAATTCAATCCCATTGTGTAACATTTCTGACACTTTTTAAGATTTAAACTGGTGAAGAATTGTTTACAAAAAAAGCAGTAATTATTAAACTTTTTGTGTTGTAAGTCTGCGCAGTGTGTCAGAAAAATTAAATTTTTTTTAAACACTCCCACTTTTTGCTTTATTTAAAAAGTTCTTATTTTTTTAGAAGCAAAATAACTTCAGCAAAACTAATTAAATAAAAATAGAGAACAAATAATGTAAATCTCTTGTATTAAGGAAATAACTAAAAATATATGTTAAGGCGAAGAATATGAAAAATCTTCCATTTTAATTTGCTTGAACGTGTTGTGTTCCTTAAAACATGTTTTATAAAAAGTGTTCATTGTATGTATTTATGGATGTGTTTTAACGAACGTTGCAGGAACTTGCTGTATTTAATGTATATGTAAAAATTTTAGTTATATTTTACAAGTATAAATATCATTTTTACCTTTAAACATTTATTTGTTAAAAAGACAGAAAACTGTTTTCATAGACGAAAACAACTTCTGTATACGATTTTATTCCTCCCCCTGTCTTTCGCAGATAGCAAATTTAGTTTGCAGTAAATTTACAGCAGTCTTCCTTTGTAAGCCTGCAAACTTGCAGTAAGTACAGCATGACAAATCTGCAAGTTTAAAACAAGACTGCAGCAAGTCTAAAGGCCCCTCCACACTATGGTCCACTTCAAGCCATTACCACCGTCTGGAGGGGGTATGGCTTATCGTGGTCAATAGTGGCAAACGATTAAATAACCTTGGCGGACTATGGCTTCGGAGGTGGTTTGACTTCAAAGATCAAAGGCAGCCAATCCGTTCAACTAAAGTGCGCAGTAGACCCTATGGACGAATCCCCTCGCTCGGCTCATTTAATGGTCCAGTATGTGGTGAACCATCATCACCAGGACGTGGTGAACAATTGACAATAGTGTGGAGGCTACATAAGAATTTTCGCTTGTTTCAGGGTTGTCATGACAAGGTTGCCATATTTTTTTTGCAGCAAAAGCGTTGCAAAGGAGTGGTCGCTTTACGTCGTCTAACTTCCAGGAATCTTGCTACAAGTTTGTCGCGTCAAATTTGTTATGACAAGATATTATGCAGAAAAAATCAAACTTGCTGCAAGTATGCATGCTATCTGGGTTGTATGTGTAAATTTCCACTGTATTTTTTTTAACTTAAGTAGTAATCTAGTGTAGTAATGCGTAACCGGCTAGCAAAAAATTGACACAATTACCCAAATAAAAAAAGGTGTACAAATACAAATGAATTTAATAAAACACAATCACTACATAAAAATATTTACAAAAGCAAAATAATAAAAAAAAAAGCACAAACATTTTTTTAGGGGAAAGGAGGAAAAGTCACTTTCCGCTATGCCGCTGAAAAGGGTTGAGATGTTTCAGAAAGTTCACGAATTGTGCACTATGGTAGATGTAGACCATGGATGATATTAGCGTGTTGTCACACTAGAGTATTTATATTTATTGAATTCATATGTGCATCATACACATTTTTTTTATTTAAAACATTAAAATTCAGAAAGAATTAAAAAAAATATTTTTAAGACGTTTTCTGGGCCTAAATCTGCGTATAAATATAGTTATAAAAGAAAGAATCGTGCAGTGCAGAGTTAAGAAAATTTTGTTCTTTTCTCTGTCGTTATAATTGTTTAAAAAAATTCACAATTTAAAACTGAGTGTGTAACTTGTTTTATTTAATATTTACGAGGAATTCCGGTAAAGTCATCGCGTTTGCAGTCCAATATTCAGAGCGTTTGTTTTAACCACTTAAAAGTATTTTGTGGCCTTCAACAATGAGTATTAACTACTAGAAGTGGGTCAGCAAATTATAGGGTCGATACTCTGTCCAGAGCACGCCGTTTGAAAGCATTGTTTGAGCTTTGTGGAATAATGATTGTTTACTCATGACCGAAATACCAGCCCAATTATACTTTGAGATAACATATACTTTAGTCTACGAGACTTAAGTATGAAGAAATTTTAAGATAGTTTAGAAAAATAAGTGAAATTATTTTTTTTGAGCCAGAAAGTCTTTTTTTTTTAAAAACAGTAATTTGTTTTGATTCATTATATAATGTCTGCTCCGTTGAAAAATAAAAATTTTTTCGCATTGTTAAGGCTCTATAAAATTAGTTTTATTATATAAAACAATGAATTAAAAGTAAAATATATGTACCAAGAAAAAAAAAAAACTATAAATCCTCTTGTCCACAAAATAAATTTTGAAATTTGTAAATTAACTTATATCTGCTATCATGTAAAAAAATGACAGCATTCCATTAACTATATTTGGGGGGTATAACTCATCCTTCTTTTATTATTATTATTATTATTATTATTATTATTATTATTCATAGTTTACGATGTTATTGAAAACAAATATATAATTTCCTTAAAATTGCCGACTAAAAATTTTAAAAATGCGGGAATGCGCCTTTCTAGATAATTCTACTTGAAAAAAAGGGACCGGAAAAATTCAAAGTAGTTTTTTTTTTTTAAATTTTTTTTTTTTTTTTAATTTGTGTAGCAACTTTGTAACTACTATAAATGCACTGCTTTCATTTTTTAAAAGTATACTTGCATGTGCAGCTTCTCAAGCCGTTGAAACGTTTTGTGAGACTCCTTAAATTTTCCTTTAGAGGATCAATAACAAATTATTTTTCCTATATAATCTAGAATACTATTTTAAGCACACTAATCTACAAACCAATTTTTCCCTTTTAATTTGCGTATAATAAATTAGCGAGAGGATTAATGGATAACTTTTCTTCTCCAAACTTGACCATCATGAGCCAACCAAAATTGAAAATATTGTAACTAAAACTGTTAATTAACTATAACTCAGCCTTACTTGAATCAAATTATTACTTGCCATTTTAAACTAGAGATTTCTAAAAATTTAAAGTTTAAATTAATTTTCCTTTTTTATCTTTTTTTAAAGTTCTGAATTTAATTTATCACAAAGCGGTAATGTTCCCTTACATGGTACAAACCATTACTAGGATTAATGAGCTTTTAAAGTTCACAGGAACCCCATAAAAATCTATTCCTATCCCTAACGAGTAATAAAACGCATTCAACACTGAAGCAGTATTATATTTTGCGTCTTTCTCCCATTAGCCACATTTTGGCCCTCTCTGGTTTCTCACTATTGTTGAAGTAATGGTCTTATAAGGTTAGAGGTCTCCTACCTCCTAAACGAAATCGGCTTATGCTAAAAGTGCGCCTGTTTTGACTAATTACAAGTTTCTAAATACTTAATAATATTTTCTAAATACTTAATAAAATATACAATAATTTGTAAGATATTCAAGACTTGTTTCATCTGTTATAAAATTATGAAATGATTGCTATTGATTGATAAAAAAAGTGAAAAAATAATATAGAAAAAATTAAAACTGTTGTATTATCTCTTCTAAGATTACTTACAACATATACATAGAAGATACATATACACTTGAAGAAATTAATATTCAAGTAATTAGGTTATTTAACCACTATAATGTAATTCTACTTCTCCATTTTTATAATTGGTGAGTTTTTGAAATTTATGCACACACACACACACACACACACATACATGCACACGCACACATACATACATGCACGCACGCACATACATACACACATACACACACATATACACACACACACACATACATACACACATATGTTTGAACATATTCTTTTTACCCACTCCTGAACAAAGTACTACAACTCCAGAGTAGTCGAGGGTACATCGAAATCATCAGTTCGACTTCCTGATTTGGCAACAGTTAGTTTTAGGAAAGAACGTGTATAGAGATCCGAGTTCTCACTGACTTGTGTGGGAAGAGGAATGATTAATCGAGCCATAATTAACCAAGTTTATCCTAGACCCCCTCTGTATATAATTCCCCTAAATGTTCATTAAAGTAATGATCGTATTAAGAGTTACTCTTCTGCATTCTGAGTCTCTCTCCTTCACATATATAATATAAAACTATATTATTAATTTGTTCTGTGGAATGCAGTTTACAGATCACCGTAATTTAAGTTGTAAGTTAATACCTATATTTTAAATTATCATGCGGAATGTATTATAACATAAATTCTCTTTGAAAATTCCCTTCTACATTTTTCTGTGTATAAAATCAAACTAATTATTTCACAACCTATGCGTTGAAATAAGTTTTAATTGTTCAAAATATTTTTGTACAATTTTATTTAAAGACTCATGGCCTACTGAAACAGCACACTTTCGGCCCCCATCAATATTACTTTTGAATGTTGAGACCTCTTAATTTTTATGAAAAATATTTTTTAAACCAATTTTTACGAACCATTTCAGGTGCTGTTTGTATAATAGTTTAATTAATGTCACTTCAAATCACGAACCTTAGTTTGAGAGAGGAAAAAAAAAAGTTTGTTTTTTCTTCCGGAGTGAAACAGAAAAGTTTTCTAAAGATAAAATACCGTCAGGGAGTTCTGATACTGATAACTTGCAAAGTGACAGTAATATTACCTGTTTTGTTTTGTAAACTGCGTCTTTTATTCAACACATTACAACCTGAGGGAACTTTTATTTTACTTGATATTGATTTTTAGATATCTCGGAGGATTCCCATATAATTTCACATGTAAGAAATAGGCTCTTATGCCTTGATACTCCCCTATTACTTCACGTGTTGGTTATCCACGGTTTTTGTTAATCATTGGAATGAAAATCGGTAGAATATTATGAGGCCTATGAAATCAATGATTTGAGATAGTTAGCATTATAAACTACAAAATCTGTTTTTTCGTCAATATCCCTGTCTTTTCTGTGATCCAGCAATTTTGAAACGTTGTATGCGTATGTATTTCGCATAATTCAAAAATTATTGCCCGTAAAATTTTGAATATAACTTCAAAAAAGTCATAAATTACTCAGAACTATAAATCTTTTTATAGTCATAATTAGAAAACGAGTAATTAAATTTAAAAAATAGGTCAAATAAAAATAAACTAAATAATTATAGTCGGTTTTGTCAAAAAGCCCAAAACTAAAGTCGTCTTAAAACGCATTGTATTACACTATTATATGAATTACGTTGATATAAAGATATATTAGGACGCAAAGCCCGATGGGGGGGGGAGTGTTCTATTTCCATCATGACCTTGTACACAATGATTTGACCTGTCAAAAAACTTTTCCGGGATTTACCTTAATTACTATGCAAGTTCTCGTGAGCCGAACGATGGCCGAATTGTCATGGCGCTGATCTTCTGTATAACAGTTCGGGGGTTCGAATCGTACTGTGGCATGGATGATCGTAGTGATTCGGAGCCTGCTTTAACCCATCAACGCCCATCGTCCTCATTTGAGGACAGTCAAAAAATGATTTGTAGAGTTTTGTTTTCTTGAAGCGATTCTTCCTTTTTAATGGAAATAGATATTAATCTTATGAATAATCTCTCAAATTTTCAAATATGATCTTATCTATAATTTTATCATTTCGATCGTCATTTTATTATTTTCAAGCTTAGAATAGGATCGTATTACGACCGGTATTCTGAACGTATACCGGTCAAAATCATGGCGAATAGCCATATCTGTAATAAGTCATCTCTTTTTAGTACTTTTCTCATATATGATAGCAAATAAATCTCTTATTGTCTTTTAAAATGACACCTCCTCACCAATGATGACTTGATGTCATATTTAAAGGTGTTTAAATTTCATATTTTGTTTTACTTCCAGGTGTCCATAATAGCTTCTATGTTAGGTATTTACTAATATATAGTCATCAGAAATATCCGGGCGTTAATGGGTTAAGTAGTAGATCCCGGTCTCATTAGAACTCGTGTTGCAAAAAAGTAGACAGTAGCACTCCAAACCAAACAATGTTCTTGTGAAGATTGGCCCATCATTTATGAATGCTTAACAAACATACCTGCTTACAAAAGTTTTATACACACGCATACTTAACTAGCCGTTTCGCGCTCAGCCTTCGGTCTGGATAATTAAGGGTCCTAACTGAAGGTCATTTATTTCAAAATTCAAATTAGTTTTTAGATGATATTACACTAACAATACAAGGGGTGAGGGTTGTGTTCACTCAGTTTTAAACTGAAATTGGAGTTCCAATTCTCAAAGTATTTACATATTTAACATTTAATACTTTTTCTCTGTGTAATCGCATGTTTAATTTTAATGCAGATTTAAACTCAGCTTTTGATTATCCTAATTGTCCTATTGTTATAAACTGATATATGTTGTATAAGCACGCGCGCATACACACACACACACACATTTTATCGTTAACGTGTATAATTAATTTCATAGAATAACTAGGTATTTCATGAAATAACTAGACAAGTCAGTTAAAGCATATAATAGATGAAAAGTTTCAGTTTTTACTTAACTATTCAATGAAATAATGATAGACCGCTAAAGTGAAAAATAAACAATTAAGTTATTTTATAAAATTATTTTATTTTATATTTTTAGTTACTTTATTCAGTTCTTTTATAAATTAATTGATCATAAATAGCTAAAATCTCTCGAAAAATAATTTTATCCCTATTCCGTATAAATGATAATTAATAATCAAAAGCAGATGATATAATTTATTGATTATGTTGCTGACATTAAACAAAAAAAAAAAAAAAAAAAAAAAGAATATGTTGCAGCAATAGTTATATTTAAATATTATCAAAGAATGTATGCTGGTAATAAAAATCTGTTGCTTTATAAAAACAATGTGTAAACTTTTTCAAACAAAAATGTACGAAACTATTTTAAATTTTATGAAATACCTTTGTTTTACTTTTCATCATTGACTAGAGCAAGGATTGCCGTGATGACACTTAGAATTGCATTGCATATTATTTTTGAAACAAGCACACTTTTTATCATTACACAATTTTTTTTTACACGAGCACTTTTTAAATTTTCTTGCCGCAACTTTGAGCTGTTGCAACAGATCGAAGCTTTGTGTCAATATTCGGAATTTCTCCAATGGAAATTAATTCTCGCTCAATTATGTGGAACTGAGATCTAGAGTACAGTTGTTTTATTCTGCCGTAAAGCAGCTGAAACCAGTTCAAAGAATTTTCGAGTGCAGTATTTCACACTTAACGATTAAGTAATCGTTATTTTACAGAATAACTAGTTAAATCGTAGAATTCAATAATTTTATATAGTTTAACTGACTTGTCTAGTTATTTCATGAAATACCAAGTTATTCTATGAAATAATGGATTTCACACACTTTCACTCACTCACACACACACACACAAACAAAACTAACTACACATGCCAACTACTCCGGATTCTTCGGAGCTAAAAC
>CM063508.1:56335543-56383043 GCA_032207245.1 Pardosa pseudoannulata
TTACCAAATCACATATCTGGCTAATTTTCCCCATACGAACGTTTCTAACATTCAAATTCGTCTGTTCAGAAATTTTCCTGCTTTGAGTGAACACGTAAACTCTTATTCCGTGCACAAACTGCTAGAATGTTATTGCAAATAGCACTTTAATTTCATAGTAACATGCTATTGGATTTTTTCCCATCTGTCTTTGATTATAAATATTTAAATGTGAAATACATGTTTTCCATTCGTACAATTTTTCTAGGAAATTTATTCGTTCAGTGAATGCTTAGCTGCCAAAACTTCCCAAAAATATTAATATTTTAAGACTGCACTTCTGAAACCTTCTTTTACCTGCAGTGTGATATGTATTTCGGAATTAAGAGTACATCTGAATCTTTGCTTAAATATAGATCACTTGAAGCAGCCTCTTGCGTGTATTCTTCATTATCTCTTTTAACAATTTGCCTACATCTGTAAATGCGTAATATTTATTTCATTATTTGTTATTTATTGGATGTTGGTTTATTTCCGTTTCCTCTTACGTCTTAGTAGCAGATAAATGATAAGATGAAGTGAAGAACCTTGTGGGAAGTATGAAAGGAAAGCTAAGAATCTGTAATACTTTACGTAACAATCTTAATTTCGAAATAAGGTTTGCTTTTGATTTGGATCATCGTCATTGCGTAATAATTCGGAATATCGTTTTTCATTCTTTAGTAATGGCGGAGTCTTTGGAGTAAAACCCATACTGTAAGGAATACTTGCATAATTATATGCTATGTCAGTGTTAGTGTATACCAATCAACTTGCAAATTTTGTGTATCGTACTATTTTAATCGCATTGCAAAATTGTATGAATTCAAGTAATATGTTCTGATGCGAAAGACATTTGCCCTTTCGCACATTCCATAACGCATGCTAGTTAACACTTACTAGATGGGAACATTACATTAGCGTCCAACAGTACTTTGTGAAGGGATAACACATTCATGTATGGACATGAATCTGGAATCGAATCGGACTATTTCGTGAAAGTTAGTTACGTTGTATTCACTATACAATCTGGACAATATTATAAGCGTTGTTCAAGCGATAACAGAAGAGTAAAATCCTAATATTTTTTAATTTCTTCGATACATTCACTATAGTTTTATTCCGTGGGGTATTGGATTAGCCTCTTTGCTTTAAGAATCCTTCCACAGATATCATAATGATAGTTATTCTCCAACGAAATTATCTTTTATACAGTAACACTTAATAGTTTGATCTGATGCGGAAGTTGAACTTGTCTTTGGTTATACAAGTACTCGATTCTAGGTTACCGGGTGAACGTGGCATAGAGCTGACTCAAATTTATACCTTTCACAAACAATTTATTTTCTTCCATTGTTCTTTGCCGTTATTATTTATCGTGGAACTTCGGTTGAGGAACGGCCGAGAAAGAGTGTAGCTTATTGTTTTCCCCAGGTTTGTAAAACTTCCCTCCCCGTCCTCAATAGAGAAAAATAAAGGGAGGGGGAGCAGCGTAGACTGAACAAGGAATTAAATCATGAATGTGTTTCTCGTTATACCACTAAGCTTTTTGAAAACACTGAAACTTGAGTATTTTTCATCCCTTTGGAATACATTTTTTATACGATCTCCTTATGATATTCATCTATAAATGATATATTGTTAGTAGTCTAAACCACCTTTTTTCATGTAGTGAATAAAAATATAATTACCATTAATCCCCATTTGTTTTCTATGAAAGCTGTATATTTTCCGCTCGTTGTCATTTTTATGCTTACCGATAAAAATCTCTGGACTTATGGGCTCTGCCCTTAAGAGCCCAGTTGCACCATCACCTTTTAAGGCCTTTGTTTCCTATTGATATTTCTATACTGCCAACCTTGCCAATTGCCTTTTTACTACTGATATCGACGGCCAACTTGGTGCGTCAGTAATGTTATTATGCTAGTGCTCATTAATTTCTTCTGTCTGCATAATTAGTGTGTTTCAGATTTTATGAAAAAGATTAGAAATGTTAATAGCAATTAATAGTTTTAAAGTACTACACAATTTGTAAAATTCATAAACCGTAGAAAAGGTAGAATACTGTTTTCTCAACTGGGCGATGAACTAAGTTTAGACTAGTGAACAGTGGAATAAAATATTGAAACTCCTAAAATCATCTAGGGATATAAAATTTAGATTGTTTTTATCCACTTCAAAAAAACTGACATTATAAAAAAAATAACTTTTGACACATTCAAATTTTAGGATTGTATGATCATTTTAACTGCAAACAAGTTTTTTAGTTCTATAGAATACAGTATCATTTGTAAAAAAATAATAAAAGTACTGTTACAATTTTCAATGTTTTATGATAAGAACTTGCCTATTTGACAAGTAATTAGAGCATAAAACAGAAAATTTGTATCAAATATCTCACCCTGGATTAACTAATTATGTACCAAAATGCAGACATTTCTGTTAAAAAATTAATATTTATTTCAAAAATAAGTTTGGCACTCATTCATGTATGTAGCATTTTGTTTCATTATTTTATTTTAATCTACTATTTTAATCCCCTTTCTCTTCTGCATGATCTTTAAATTCACACAAATAAAAGTATACTAACAATGTTATGATTATGTAGAGGTATCTTACCACATACTTATTATTTTAATAGCTCAACAAAATAAAAATGTAGTGGAAGGATTTTCTACAAATAAACATTATAAAAAAGGGAAAAACCTTTTATTGTAATCATTGAATGCTCATTGGGAAAAGTTTTGGACTCAGTAATAGAGTGAATATTCAGTGAAATCAACCAAATGCATTATTGGATGTTAATCTGAAATTTATAGACACATACACATGGAGTTTATGGGTATAAAAATATAAAGTTTAATGTTTTCTAATTGTATTTCTTCATGTAATGAATGATCCATGGCATAATTTGTTACCTGGCAATAGTCTTCAGTGCAGCCAGTAGTCTTCAATGAAGAGAGGTTCACATACATTTGGTAAATCACTGCTTTTAGATACTTAAGGCTTTGAGTTCCAAGTCCTATGGCTGACATGGATGTCCATATCCCTTCAGAATTTATTGTAAACTCTAGGCTTGCTCTAATAGCCATAATGTAAGAAAGTTCATAGTATAGCTGTAAACTGAATTTAAGTGACAGTACTTGGTGAGAAATTTTTGTTATATCCAAGGATTTATAATTTAGCTTTTGTTTAACAAAAAGAACTACAGATTACAGCATAAATTTATGATATATCTATTATCTCTAATATATGGTATTATTTAACTTCAGATAATTATATAAATGTATTATTAGAAAATGTAAGATTTGTAATTCATCTGTTAATACATTTATAATTAATACCTTTTAATTCACAAAGGATTTATATGTATATCTGTACTTTAATGACCCATATTTTTATGTAGGATGTATTCTTTGAGGGAGGAGAGAGAACTACAACATTATACATTTTTTTAACTTTTGAATTTCTAATATATTTAACATGAATAATTTGTTTCGATTTACTTATTTTTTAATTGAAATATTACTCAGTAATTTTCTTTTGTTTTTTCTAGAGCACAAAGTTGTAATTGTTGGTCTTGACAATGCTGGTAAAACTACTATTCTGTATCAGTTGTAAGTACTTATTTTTGATTATTTTTTCTCATTTTATATATTTTCTAATTTTATTTTCTTCACTTAATTCTAACTTTGATGTCTATAAAAGGGATTATATAAATGTGTATTCACATTCTTAGTTAAAAATTTATATGATGGGGGTAATCTTTACAAAAATGTATAATAAACTTTGTAACAAGTACAAAAATTTCAGCCTCTGGACTTTATTAAATTTCATCTGTGATGTCCACCTTACTGTTGCATTTCTGATCGGTTATCACTGTAACTTCATGTCTTTGTATACTGATATATTATATTTGACATATTATTGCTATCACATTATTTTTTTTCTTCCATCTGCAACGAAAATGTCATCCTTGCATTTTTGTTGCTGATTCATCTTCTAGCTGCTTTCTTCAAGCTCTTTTGTAACTACTTAAAGTTGAATATGGAGAAGTAATGACATTATTTTGGCTTGTACTGTGAGGAGTGGTCTCATCAGTGTATAAATATTTACAAAAATTCTTCTCAGTCAGTCCTATTTGATCTCTAAAGATCATCTTAAGGCTCATTAATATACTGGGTATTAAGATGATTTTAGATATTATTCTACTCTATAAACTGTTCGATGCTGCACAACAGTTTTCTAGCAGAACTGATTAATCATTCCCATTGCAACCACAAGATTAATTATATGTATAATAAGCAAGCACTGGAGTAACTGGATTAGATGTAAGAAAAGAATCATTCCAAAATCAAGTTACAAGTTAAGTAGCAAATTATCTTGACACCTTCTTTGAGACTGCTTGCTGATCTTGCTTATGTTACAGAAATAGTTTTATTCTAATATAAATTTTAATTGATTTTGATTTTGTAACCTGTATCCTTTATGGCGTAGGGCAACATTTTGGTTTTTACCATCTCTGCATATTTAACAGTTTAATGACTTTATTAAAACTAAATTGTCAAGTGTTTTAAAACAAGATCAGTATAGAAATAAAATATTTTTCATGAAGTTTATCAACCCAGAAAATAGTTCATGTTGAAATTTGTTGCCAAAATTACAAAAAGAATAAATAAATTGTACTGTTAAGTGATTTTTATGAATTTTAATGTTGCATGTTTTACACCCTAGTTTTTCAAAATTAGGTCTCTGAATAATGTATATTAACCCCTTCCGGTAAAATGACGAGTCTAGCTCGTCATTAGTTTTTCATTCCATACCGCACAATGACGAGCTACACTCATCATGCGATTAAAGTTACTGTTAAATATGATAATTAATTTAGTTTAAAATTTCTAGTGTACTGAATTTGGCAACCTTTTTATCACTTGTGAAAATCACAAGTTAATGCATATTGTTTACTTAGAATTTCTTGGTACAAGTCATTGCCAAATTAATGAGTCAGAATAAAAGAAAACCTACTAAGAAATGCTGTGTGTGTTACAAGAATCAAATTAAAAGTGAGACTACTTGGCAGTGTAAACAATTAAGAATTTCTTTGCACTTTGTTTTGAAAAGTACCACTAGGTTGAAGACTATTATCTGTATACCTTATTAATGTTTTGCTTTGATATTTTCTTAATTTTACTGTTTCTGATATTATTTAACACTATGTAAAAAGTGGATTTTAATTAAGAATATGTAAGAATTGTAAAATGAAACAAGTTTTTTAAATAAAAATTAAATGGTTATTTTATGCACAGTTTTTCATTATTAAATCATACCGGAAGGGATTAATGTAGTGGATATCTGCCTGATGGCAGTACTTAAACTCTTACTCTGAAAACGTGATTACTTCCAGGTTCAAAACCTACTTCGAATCTTGAATGTACAAATAATTCTCATGATGGGTCATACATTATATATATGTATATTTCTGAATATAAGTGGAATTGCATTAAGCCAAAGAATGCATTTTTTTGTTAAATTTACCTTAGGTTCTAAACTTGTATATAAGCCAAAATAAAAATAAAAAAATGTCACCATATAAATAAAGCAGTTGAGTATTTTCCATTTAAAGTGCTAAACCAACCTCTCTTTTTCTTTTCTTTTCTCTTTTTGTTTTTTGTCACATCATCCAATTTATGAATTGTAGAGGTAGAGGATCATCTACACTAGGGAATTTTGACTTGAATTTGAACTATTAAGGATCTTTCTAATTTTTTTAGTTACCAATGACAAAAACGTCACCAAGGATTTCATACTACACATGTTTTGTGGATTCATATGTAAACTAATCCCCATTGTAATTCTACCCAAAGAAAAGTCTATACAAATCTTGGCTTATACACAGAAATCTATTTCTCACACACACATCCAAATTTATCTTTACATGGATGATCTCTAAAACTGTTAACTATAATTTTTTCTGGAAAGATACATGACATTGTGAAAATAAATGCAAAGAAAGAAGAGCACTGCATATAATTTATAATTGAGCATGATAATATAAAAGTGGTAATAAAAAGTAAAAAAGGGAGTTCAGAAAAAAAATAAAGGAATATCTCAGAAAAAATTAAGCAATATGATCTTAATATGGAATGTGATTTTTGCTGATGTGTTTGTTCACACAAATCACAAAATTTTATGCTGGCAATAAATTTGTCAGTCACAGGTCTCAAACTGAGCTCCAATTTTCTATCATTGCCATCATTAGAACATTTACATTTCTAGGAGGATATCTACTTAAAATTACTCATCCAAGGTGGTCGCATAAGTTCTCTATTAGGTTAAGATCAGAAGATTTTGTTGGCTTTGGTAGCTCAACGTCTTAAATTTAAAGAGTTTGTCAACAAGATTTGTTTGATATGGAAGAACATTCATAAGTAAAAAGGTGACTCCTATGGGCACCTCTGAAAAACCTTACTTGTCGCTCTTAGATATCATCCCAATATTTCTGGGTGGTCACAGATCCAATGTTGGAAACATGTAGGGGCTTATATCCATCAATCATTATTCTTCCCCATACCATTCAATCTCCGTTACTGAAAATATTAAGTCCCATCGGTCTAGTTTTATGCTTTTTACTCCCTCCAGATGTAAATATTTAGAATCATCCTAACATTATACCATGGGACCATTGATGTTCACTCCAATTCTGATCATATCAGAAGCTGTTTGTTTATTTCTGATTGGATAATGCTAATTATAGGTTTACTTTTTACACATTTCCTGCAGACATGAATCATATTAATTTAATATTATATTTAAGCCTTTTTTCATTTGTTTTTCATATTTGTCTTTCTCTCTCTCTTTTTCAATTTCTTATTCTAATCCATATATATTTTTCAGCTTGATGGATGAAGTTGTACAGACTTCTCCTACTATTGGAAGCAATGTGGAAGAAGTTGTTTGGAAAAATGTACATTTTATCATGTGGGATTTAGGAGGTCAAGACTCCTTAAGAGCAGCCTGGAACACATATTACAGTAATACTGAGGTGAAGTATAATAGCTTTTTTTAAAGATATTTTAAAAATATCAATTCTAATTTTTATTCTTATAGAATGATGCACAAAACAGTTTTAAGAGGTTTTATTTTTTAAAGATATTTAAAAATATCAATTTCAATTTTTATTTTTATAGAAGGTATGAATTATGTAAATTTCCTTATGTGAAATTATAATTAAAAAATTGCTATATAATTGCTGAAAATTAATGATAATAAATGTAACACAAGGTAAAATTTTGTTCTTAGAAATTTTAAAATTTTTCAAAGAGAAAAATTTTTATGAAAATGTACATTATAAATGAAATTAAAAATGTTCACATATATATAATTTTTGAAATTATTGATTTTATGTAGGATATATTTTAGATATAGAATTGATGACAAAACATATTTTCTTTTTTGACTTGTAATCATATAATTATATAATTAAAAAAAAAACAAAGTTTTTTTTTTTTAAATATAAATTATAAAAATAGTATTTTTTTTCTTGAAGATTTTAAATTATTTAAAATTTGTATATACTATTTTTTATTTGAAAAACATAAGTCAATCTTTGTAATAAAATCAAAATATCAATATGAGTAAAATTTTGATTTGGTCGTCATATATGGATTTTCAAAAATTTTGTTTCTTTAAAATCAAAATTTTTGTTTAGTGTATGAAATAAGCCATGTGTAAATGCATTATATTATAAGCTGAATAAATGTTTTTTGTAGTTACATTTAAATCAGTTTTTAATGTTATTTTTATTTTATATTTTTTACCACAGTTGAATACTTTTTTTTATTTTTTTATTTTATATAAATTTTTTTTCACTTTCATCATTTCAATGCTGTGCAATGTTTACTTTATTGTGAAGGAGAATGTTTCTAAAATGTGTATAAAACTGGTAGCTTTTTTTTTAAAAAAAGTATACTACTATAAGTTTAAATTCTGTTTTTTGAGGTTGTCATTTATTTTTCAAAAGGTAGGTAAAAAATTAATTTTTAAAGTACTTTATTCCATTTCCTCCTTTTAATATTTTTTTTTTCAGTAACAAAGAGAAGGAGCTATGTTACAAATTAAGTATTTAATTCTATTTGAAAGCTTTCATAGTGTCATTGGGATAGAAGAGGCGTTAAAATTGCCACACATTTATAAATTTAATTATTAAATTTTTGTAATTTACCCCTTTGTTGTTGTTGAATAATTTTTAAAGCAAGATGACATTTTACGGTTTCATATGATATATAATTTAAGCATATTGTTTATTCATAAAGTTAATATTTTGTATTTCAGTTCCTTATTGTTGTGGTTGACAGTACAGATAGGGAAAGGCTATCTATCACAAAAGAAGAATTATGGAGGATGCTTGCTCACGAAGTAAGCTATTAGTAATTTTGTAAAATTAAAGTGTATATTACTAACATCTTCTTTTGCTGCATGAAATTAAATTTTTGAAGAGAAAGTGGCACAAATATTAAAACAAATAAAACTTCTTAGAGCAAAAGAAATTTACATAATTTTTTAATAAAAATATTAATTGTAAGTTTTGATTTTTTTTACATAATTTGATAATTTACCTAATTTATTAAGACTGTTTTTGTAATTTATTTTAGAAAGAATTTAATTTTTTTAAATATTAAAAGGATATATATATATATATATATATATATAAGATAAAACTATTAAAAGTATAAACTTTTTTATAAAAAAAATAAATAAATAAATAAGAGTGTGTTAACATGTTTTTTGTCATTTTTGTTTCTATGATTTTGGACAAATACTGAGCATTAACATGTGAATGTAACATTTAGATGTTTATTTTGGGTGCCTAGGCAGAATCCCTAGTTTTTAAAATGCAAAATTCTTAACTCACCGTCTTTCCATTAAAGTATAAATGTAATAAATAAATGCAGGTCTTAAAGGGGGGTGAAAAGTAATAATAGTCGTAATCAGATTTAAAAATAATAAAACGTATTTACAGAAATAAAATAAATAAAAAGTTGATCCAAAACAAATTGGAAGATAAAAATTTTGAGAAATAAAAAATACCCAGTGCTTTATGAAAGAAAATTATATGTAAGTACAAAGTTAAGGAAATTAAAAATTGAAAAGATTAAAAATTTACAAGTATGGTGCATAGAAAAGGAAAAGTTAAGCTTAAAATTGAGAATTGCCTGATTGATGTGACAGCTGATGAATAAAGCTCAGATCAGGTTCTGTGTTGTTGCCATTTAGTGGTTGGCCATACAATTTGGAAGGTGTAGGGGAGCATTAATGAAGGGAAATGAGAAAATTTAAAGAATTAGTGAAGCATGGCAGCCTAAGACTGCTCACGGTACTTAGCTTTTTAAGGATTAAAGTCTGGAAGCACAACTATGATTAGGTTTGGTAAGCTATTAACATAATAAATTTTAGAATGGGAAATGCATTGTAATTAACATAATTTTTACTTGAGAATTATCAAAATATCAGAATTAAATTGTGCCATCAATATCCTTTAGTGAAATATACCTTTCTGAAATTTTGTATAGCAACTTGGAATTTTTTTAATACAATCAAAATATATAAATTTCATTTTAATGCTTTAGAAATAGTCTGTATTTAGATTTAAGTTAGAAGAGTATTGATAAAAATAACTTTTGTTTCGTTTTGTGTTCCTTGTTAGAGTGACAACTGTTGTAATCTTACTTTTGTGTCTTTTTGTTTACTAAATATGTCCATCTATTTAAATTTTGGGAGCAGCAAGGGTCATGCTTCTATTAAAATATTCATACTGCACAGTGTCTTATGCTATATTTTCATAGCCACTGGTGTAAATCAACATAAATGTCATATTTCAAATTTTTTAAATATGAATGAAAATCTACTTAATTTGACAGTGTCAAAGAGTGAACACATGTAATGTGTTGTAGGTACATACATGTGCGACTGTCTAAATCTAATATTTTATATAGATCAGTAATTTTATTTGTATTGAAATTAAATTTTGGTTTTCTCATTTTATAAAGAGTAGTACTACTTTTAAAGCTGTTGTCCTTGAAAGTTACAAAGCTGTAAAGAACAGCTTACTAGTTGATAAATATAATCCAAACTTTATTTTGAAATTCATGTCTTTCTTCTGATAATCACTGTGTTTTTATTATAAAAACTATAAAATACTAAAAATAAATTGCTATTTTTTGCAGACAATAATTCTTTAATGTTTATTCCCACATTTCAACTATGTGATCTAAGACTTTCATATTACAATGTTTAAGCATTTAATTTATTTTAATTGTTTTCTTTTTGTAGGATTTGACAAAATCTGCTGTATTAGTATTTGCCAATAAGCAAGATATAAAAGGTTGTATGACTCCAGCAGAAATATCAGAGCAGTTGAATTTGACCTCCTTAAAAAAACATAGGTGGCATATTCAAGCCTGTTGTGCTCTCTCAGGAGAAGGGTGAGTTATTTTTGATGTAAAATATCTTTTCATTGGGGAATGATTTATAATTGGCTTTTTCTAAATCTCTTTTAAAAAGAATTTTTTTTGTTTAAAAATTTTAATAATCAGTCTTCAAACTATATAAAATTAAAAAGAAATTATATAGGTACATATTTTCAAAATTAATCTATTTGATCACTTGTTGCAGTGTTCTGTACTAGTATTTTGAACTAGACTATGCCTTTCTCAAGCATATATGCATACAAACACATGCTTGCTAGATGCCTGGTAGCCATCTGGCAAGCAATTGGTGTATTCTTTCAAAGTTGCCAAGTGTTTCACAAACTGTAGCCACACTGAAAGTTTTGCAATGAGGTTCTCCATTTGAGTCAATTGAAGTCCCATAGACATGTTTTTTGAGGTCCCCATAAGAAAAAGATAGTACTTGATAAATCTGGGGAATGTGCTGGCCAAGCAACTGGTCTACCTCTCTAATCCATCAAGGGCCAGAATTGGTATTGAGGTATTTACACACATTATTGCAGAAATGTGCTGGATGGGGATACCAGATGGCATTTCAAACAGTAATTTGTACACTTTGATTAATTCCAGTTATGCCTTTTCAAGAAAAATTCATTATGTTGTGTTGTTGATTTGGTGTCATAGCAAAGATTAATCTATAAAGAACTTACTCACAATTCAATACCCACATACACAATAGAGAACTGCTCCTGGAAAGTTTGCAGGTGTATAGCATGTGTGTTAGAGATGACCCACACATTGGAATTGAGTAAATTAAAAATCAATCTTGTGTAAAGATGGCTTCATCTGTGAAAAGAATATTTGCAGAGAAATTTGGTGTGAATGCAAACTCCTTCAAAAATTAAAGACTGAAATCTACGCATTGAGGATAATTAGCTACATTCAGTGCTTTGCATACTGTGTAAGTGGTATGGAAAAAGGTCTTGTGCAAAATTTTCCATACAGTGTTTTTACTTAAGCCTGTAGTTTATGAAATTAATCTTGTGCTAGGGCTTGGATTAACTGAAACCTCTCTCAAAATGCATTCTTCTTTCTGGAACTGATAGATGCTCCAAAAGACTGGGATCTAGTCTCTTACGTAAAATGAACTGATCTCACAAAGCTGGTGGTGTAAATACAGAAAAATTTTGAGGTTGGGGAAGCGTTCATGGTATGACTTAAACATCTTTCTTCTGTTACAATTTGTAGCTATTTACACAAGATGCATGTCTCAGTTCACAGTATAAATTGTTCAAAAATATTCTCTAACAACAAAGAATTGTTTGCAGCTCCCATAATGTCATTCAAACTCAATGAGTTTATTTTGCAGACAATTTTATATTACAAACTAAATAATCCTCTATATTCAATATTTTTCCTTTTCAAAATTTATCTTTTTCAGTCTATATCTCCAAATTTGTATATGTTTGCACTAAAAGTCTTTTACAAAAATACATAGTGTAATTTGTGACACAGCCCCCTACTGTGTGCAATATACTCTGATCACTCAGTTGTCACTTCCAGGATTTTAATCACTGTTAATTGGACGTTTCAGCCCTTACTGTAATATGTAGATAAAGAGCATTTCCCCCCACATTTTCTGTTCTTTTTTTTTCTTCTGTTTACATTTTGTTTTGGAACCTATATTGCTGTACAAAAGATGCTTTACTATATATTTTTTTTTATTTCACCTACCTTTAATGTTTGGCCTATGAGTATATTCTTTGCATAGTCAATGCGTTAATTGCCATATATATACATACACATAAATACCTTCTATCAATAAATCAGTAATTTGCTGTTTGTCTTAAGTATGATGAATGCTTTGGAATACCGTAACTTAACCATACACAATCTCTTAATTTTTACTGTAATAATAAAGTTTTTAGATTGTAAACTGTTTGCTTTGTCCTACATTATAATATACCAGTATGAAAAAAAGTGGTACTGAGAAGCAAATTACTTGTTGATTAAAGAAAAAAAATGCAGAAACAAAGTTTGCAAATCATTTGTGAAATTTTTAGTTAACTATGACCTTGCTCCTGACAAAGTGCACGCACAAATTTTAATATTGGCTGATTTTTTTCTGAATGCAATGTGTTAGGTTATCAGTCTATACAATAAAAAGATGTGTGGATGAATTTGTAATTTTCTCTCTTATGGGAGGCACATTGATAGACAAATTGCTTGCAGAGTGAGAGAACAGTTTGATTTGACACAGATGTGCTGAGGAACAAGATGATTACCCATGGTAAAATCAAAAACAGTGCAAAAATCCTTTGCTGGTTCTTGTATTTACAAAGAGAACATGCCAACTTGTAGAGCAGATTGTTGACAATTTCAAGAGGAATAAAAGTAGCAAGGTAACAGTATTGATTTAAAAAATACTATTTTGTGATTTGCTGGTATGATGGAGGATCTATCAGCAAAGTCATCATTCTTCAACAAACTTGAAACCAAAAAGTATTTAAAAAAAGATTTTTTAAAGTTTTTTCTTAAAAAAATCCCAAATATTTTTGTCCAAATGATGCCCACTCAACACTGTGTGTGGCAAGCTCAATGGAAAAATCTCATCAGCAGGAAACAAAGATCATTGTCAAAACAAAGTGTGATTATGAAGATTAGCCAGGTATTTTAAAGTGTCAAAATAATGCTTAAGATGAAGTGCATGGGGAGAGTAAAAACATCAACCCATGGATGGGCAGCATGGGAAATCTGAAGGTGACAGGAAGAAGTCTTATTCCAACAATAAGGGTTAGAAAGCCTGGAATACCCTTTAGATAGAATGTGACCATACTACAGTATATAACCTCTTCTTTATTAAATGATATATGTTTGAATTAAAAAGAGCATAATATGTGTATATGATGGATGCCCAGAGGCATTAGGGTAGCACTTCATACTCCCAACACCCAAGTTTGAGATTTGATTTTCAGTATCAGCAAGGTTGATTCCGCTTTTCATACCTTCAGTGGATAGACAAACTGGGGATCAAGCATGCTTGGGAACTAAACATTAGAAGTTCTGCATAAGATTGACTGCCTACCTGGGACATATGCTTTGCTGCTCTCCAGGGCTTTTGGTTTCAAAAACAAAAATAGGTATCATAGGCCATGGCCCCCTAGTTGGGCTGTAGTACAAAGGGATTTTAATTTTTTTTTAAAAATATGTTTATATAAAACTTTTGTTGGCTGGGTTAGGTGAGCAAGCAGGTTGATTACGTTATTTCATAAAGTAACTATTCTGTTTGATAATTTTTTATAAAATTTTGCCTTATGATAGCACTGCTGACATTTCACCAGAAATCATAAACTAAATGTTTTTACAGTTTATTCTTAGAAAAAAATATCCTTCAATTTCATTTTAAAGAAAAATTTTGTAGAGATAGTAAATGCCCTATAGTGTGTTTAAACACACTGTTGTGTGCATTTACTATCAAAACACAAAAACTGAAATATTTAAATTAAAATAAAATAATCTTATTTTATTTTTGTAGTATCTAATTGTATTGAAATGAAATTTCTTTCTTTTTAGATTGTATAAAGGGCTCGAATGGATATATTCAAATTTAAAGAATCGTAAGTGACCATATCCTCTCCTAGTGCCTATATCTTCTTCCAGTCTTTATCAAACCTTGTGAAAGGAAAACAAACTGATGTTCTTCTTTATCCAATATTGTCACATGATAAAGGGTTTTGATGGAAATCTGAATTTTTTTATGATGACATAAGGCCACGTTTTCACCTCATTGTAGCAGAATGTTGCAGTGTGGAATTGAAGGTTGAATGTAGGGCTCGATTCTGCTGCAGTGAATACATCTGCTATGGTAATCACTTGATTTCTGTCGAATTTTCATTGTGACAAACAAAATAATAGAACTGCCTGAACATTGAAAGACAGATTAACACATTTTTTAGGTATCATGTTCATTAGACTTGAATACAATGTATATGACCTTCACTATACTGCCCATATTACTTTCATAGCTAATTTATTTGTCTTTCAACCAATAAAGATACAATATCATCTGTACCCTGTAAAGACTGAAATCTTTAAGTTTTTAAGCAAGTTCAATTCAAAGGCAGTTAATTTTCACTATTCAAAGGTAAGTGCTCTTGTGTGAATGCCACTACCTCTGTTCTTTTATCAGGTATGCAACAAGATAATGAACTGTAAATGGGGAAAATAGATGGCACTAATTATTTTATTGCCTTTCAACTGCTATGAGACCCTTCATTTATGAATGGCATACTGTTAAGTTCCAGAAAAAATTTCTTTGAAATAAGCAAGTTTAAGAAATTATTGTAAAGTATTAATACATACTGATGCACTGTTTCCCAATTTTTCTTTCATAGATCATTAAAAATATTTTTAAAATATTTATATAATTTTCTAAAGTTTTTTATCCATTTTCTACCTTTATTCTCTTAATTTTTATGTGATATTGATAGAAACAAAAATTGTTTAAGTTATTAGATTTGATTGAAATAGGTTAAACAGGTGAATTTTCACAAAATCAATAGTGATTATTAGAATACTAATATTTCAGCAATTGTTGACCTCTATCAAATGTATTCGGAGTTTATTAACTCCTTAATTATATATGCTCCTTATAAATGACCCTTAAAGTATTTAAACTTTCATGTTGGGTTCTTAATTTTAGAGTAAATTATTTTTTATTTTACAGTAACCATATTTGAAATAAATTGACAAAGATAAAAGGGTGCTATCATGTTGTGGTTGAGATACGTCAGACAATTTCTGTGCCATAATTACACTAGAAGTTGCCAAAGATGGGAATTTGGTACAATAAATTTCCCTCTCAGTGACTTCTGATGTTGTTAGGATGTGGAAATTGTCTGTAACATATATTAACAGCAATATAGTAAAGCCCTAAGAGTGTTTAATTAAATTTTTTAAACTTTGTGGTCTGTTTTGGCTTGAGTAAGTTTCTGTCTATCATGTTCTTTTTCAGCAATATCTTTAAAGTAAAAAATATTCTAAAAAACTTAGTGTGGCACTGTAACTGTGTTAATTTAGTCATTTATACTCTAAATGAATATAAAATATTTCTTTTTATGAAATTAGTGAATTTCACTGAACTACATAAAGTTTTGTTGCAACCATAAGCTTCTATAAAACACTAGTTGGGAAATACTGCATTGATGCTAATATACTTAACATCTGTAAATTTAAAATATAAAATTAATTCTGGTTTGGACAGTTAAATTGTTTGATGTTTGAAAATAATGTTTGTGTAATCTGTTTTAAGCATACTTATTAAAATTACATTTTTTATTTATATAAATATGGAATAATTTGATGTAACTATGGTATAAATTACTCTGCCTTCTCTTGCTTTTAAAATGAGTTTTTAATATGTTAAGTCAGGTATGCAAAGTGAAATTGAAATATTTTATAATTTGTTTGGATTAAATATACATTTTAACTCGAAGCTGAAAATCTTTGATATTTATATGATACTACCAGAAGTCAACTATATTGCATATTTAATAGTATACTGTGGTAAATTAAATTTTCTTTTTACTATAAAGAAATTTTACAATAGCACTGATGTGGAGTAGTTTCAATATGAGAGAAAAAAAATTAGTTTCTTGAAATTGTCCATTTAAATCTCTATGCATTTTGACATTTAATGATGCAATAGCTGTACTTTTTTTTCTTTACTTATATTGGACAACCAGTAATAGCAAGAGTGGTTTATAACTGAATTTGAAGTATGGAAAAAGACATTTTTCCTGCCTTACATTTTCTTTTAAATATTAAATTGAGTTGGTGATACTGCATTTTCTTAGCTATATGGATAACTAAACTTATTTTGAAATTCTGATTGAAAGCATAATCATGACTAAAAACCTATTTGGTTTTATTTCATCTTGGTCTTTTTTATTTTTAAAGTAGAAATAAATTTAAGACGAATATGTACATGAAAAATAGACTAATTTAAGATATAAGACTAAGATTTTGTCCTATTCTTTCCTATGAATGTGTCCAGCAGTTATACTACTAAGTTTATTGTATGGATCATTAAAATTTATTTAATTTATAAGTTTTTAATGTATTAGACTTTCTAATTTCTTAAAGATAGTTAGAAAATCTGAATTCTTTAAAATCACAATAACCTCTTCAAGTTTTGTTAGTTTCTTATTTTGAAATGTTCAATAAATATATAACAGCTAATAAAGAGTGTTTGTGGAAATCCCATAATTCCAGGGATTTTACATTAGCAATCTCTGCCTTTCCAAGAAAATGAAATTACAAATTTCTTTTTCTATTAACTGTTTACTTAGAAAGCAAATTAAAGAATACAGTATATTCTGTATGACAGTTGACTCCCCAAGTGCTGTGACACAGGCTACGTGACTCGGATCTTAAAATAACTCGCTGAAACATTGTAACTACTTTTGGTATACTTCGACAGCACACTAAAGGAAGGAACTGAAAAATGCAAGGGGCTTTTTTAGGACTTTGAGGGTTAGAAATGTTTGTTTGAAAGCTGTAAAAGTCTGTGAGACTATGTAGCATGGTGAAAGCAGTTTAAAGGTTAAAAGTGTTAGTGATGCCATTTTCATTGAACAGGAGCAAAAAAGTAAAGACAATGCTCAAGTGTATGCTTGTCATATTAGTTAACTAAAGAAATAGAATGTTTGTCTTTCTTTAAAGAAATAATTATGATAATTTAAAAAAAATCTGCTTTTATCTGATTCAGGCTAAAATTTAATCATTTTAAATGCGATTAGCATAATTTTATTCCTTTTAAAAGATTTATTTTATTTTCATAGATGTTATTAAATTTCTGACCTCCCCTCTTTGTTGAAATGTCATTCACTAATACTTGTTTTTGCATCTCCTGTGATGTATAAATCCAGAAAAATTTTCCAGAGATTTTCTTTGATCTTACAAACACCCCCTGCTTATGTCACATCAAGGATGAAAAAATTTCTAGCACTCGAACTTAGTATGAAAGTTAACAACTTTTGTATGTGACATGTTAGTCTGTATATTTAGATATATTTTATATAATTAGAATACCACTTAAAGTTGAATTTTGTGGTCTTATTAACTTAATTCGCCATGATAAAGACAACTATAATTTCAGTAATAAGTCTTTATTACATTAGATATTTTTTGTTTCATATTTCAATCCAAACTGTGCATCAAGGTTTGCTCCATCTATACATAAAATAACTGAGTTTAGCAACTGTAAATATTTTTCTAATTTAAGCATACTTATTAATTTCATTTTCAGATTATGTAAATAGGTACTTAAAGAGTGATCATGTATACATAATGATTGTGCATAATTATAAATATCTCGCATAATATCTTGCAACCAAAAATTTTGTTTATCAGATATCATTTTTTCAATGCTTAAACCATCTGAACTGAAGGCTTGTTTCAGTAGAAAATACTCATTTTGCTCTGCAAAGTTAAAAAAGAAAAAAAAAAAAGACAATTATTTTGAAACAATTGTATTTTAATTATTTTAAACTGATGTTATTAATGTACTTGGCAAATTTTGTAACTGCAGCTATGTTTTGATAAAGCGATCTGATATTTTATAGATATTTCATTTTTCTCTTGTACAAATATGCCTTAGTGTTATGAAAATTATTGTAAAGATAGTACATCTTACAAAGGAAAAGGATATATATTAAATGGAGATTTAAATTTTGATTAAAATCCTGTGATATTGTTCAGTGTATCAACATTCTTAATTGCATATGAGATTTAGGAATTATAAGTGTACTTTTTATCTCAACTTTTGAATTAATGTGTATAATGGTAATAGAAATAGAATATGATTTAGATGCATTATTAAATAGGCTGTATAAAAGATGTTAATTTTTCATCTTTAGGCTTACTAATTTATATGGTTTTATATGAATATATTTTTCTTAACTTAGTACTCAAATGTACTTTAACTTGTTCAGAAATGTTGAATTCTGTTGATGGAATTTCATCTGTCAAGGATAAATGTTTAAAAGATACCTTTAGTATTTATTCACTTGTAAAAATCTTGTGAAAACTGCTTATTTAGTTTGTCTTAAGACAAATGTCTAAACGGTTTTGATTATTTTTATGTGTGGTTTTAAAATGCCTTTGAAATGCTTCTACTGTCTAAAATGCTGTTGATTACATGTTGGAGAAGATGCATAAATTTTACAGTTGCAATAAATCACATCAATGAACTTAGAATGAAACTAAAAAGAATAAAAGAATATAACTAATAAAATTCCTTTATCTACTTTCTACAAAATGCTTAATTTAAAAATTTTAGGATCAAAGGTAATTTCATGAATATATTATTTTAGCTGATATAAAGTAAGTAACTTAGAGTTATGAAACTTTGTACTCGTATAAATTGAAGTATGAGTATATTGATTTCATTAAAAATTTTCTTAAAATTAGGTTATACTTAAGTAAAAATTCATTCCTTATAAAATTTTCTTTCCTTTTAAAATGCTCCTTTGGGATAAATCTGTTTTAATTTTTGACTTCATATAGATTATTAAAGCCACCCATTTTAAATTTAGAAAATCTGACTTTTTCAATAAAATTCAGAAGATAGACATAAAGTTTATTTTATAAATTAAGTATTCAATGTATCAACAAAGTAATAACCAAAAATCTTCAAAAGGTATATTTAAATAGTAAGTCCAAAGTTGCAGAATAATATAAAAATCAATGCAAAATTTTCTTTTAAAACTTACAAAATACCTAAAATTTGAACTTTTGAATAAATTTTTAATTTTTAAAGTATGATTTTGTTTATGCCTACATATGTGTAAAAAAATATTTCAGGACTGTTAACTTCATAATTACAAAATAAATATATATAGAAATAAAATAAATAATCGTAACATCTACAGTCCCTTTTTAATAAGCCTTCTCAATTTTAGTTTAGCAATTTTTAAAACCTGTTCTTGTACCAATCACTGTTTTAGGATTTTTCACATTTTACGTTTGCCTAAAAGTACGCTATCATAATTATTTTGGAATATAATAAAATTCTTATTTAAAAAAGAATATATTTTTTTGCTATCGGTCTGCAATTGCTGCAGTTTTTATGCATTAAATCGAACACATGAGCACACAGAGATTCCATTGTATAACATCATTTCATCAGTCATTTATAGACATTTGTCATTCATGTGTTTTTAAATATAAGTTTATAAAAATATATGATTATTTATGTACATACTATTTTTCAAACTATTAAATGTCTTTGTGTTTGTCTTCATATTTACATGCAAAGTTCCCCTTATTGTATATATTGTAATAAAATTATTCTTAAAAGTGTGAAGCTGTTTATTTATAATCTGAATTGAAATGTTCATTTATGGCTGTAATTAAAAGGTTCATTTATATAAAATAAAATTATTTGACTATTATAGCTTCCTTATTTAATGTTACACAGCACTTGATGTTGAACATTTTTCATGACATGAATGTTGAATATGTTAATTTGGGGGACCGGTCTCCTCTCGAAATTCTAGAAGACCATTTCATCAAAAGAAATTGTTCTGCGTCTGTGTAAGTGCCTCCTGCCTAGCTGTTTAAACACATTTTTTTCCCTAAAACTTTTCATCTATAAAAAGTTTTGCCAATGCACTGTCCGAAACTTTAACGTTTTCTCTATATTCTGCTATATTTTTTTTTCTCGTGAAGAAGATAACAATGTAATCAAATCTTTTTAATTAGTTGAGTTAAAAATGGATAATTGTCATACCTCATCCAAGCCTTAATACCTTAATTTTGTTTTACTCAATTATTCACTGATAACAATGTCTTTCCTATTTGGTCCCCCCCCCCCCGGAAAACAATTTCTGGCTACGGCCTGAATGAGCATATTCCAAAAGTTTGCTTATGTAGTGTATCGCACAAAAATTATAGAATAAAAACATTATAGAATGCTTTAATTAAATCTAGACTGCTATAATGTTGTGTTAGTACTTTTGTTCTTTCTCCTGCCAGCTGTGTATGAACCCTGAAGATTTAAAACGCGAATTTAATTGTTCCAAATTCTAAAAGAATGATAACCAGCAAGAATGAAATACAAACTATTCTAAATTATTCTTGGGTGAGACTTTTTTCTTTGCACCCTAACACCCAAGCATATTGCAATATAAAAGTTCTTTTCACTGAACAACAGTTATTCAAGATTTCTAACAATTCTTCTAGTTGAATACTAATTGATAATTTTGTGCAGAATTACCAATATCTTGTAATTGCTAAGGTAAACTGTTCAGCATCCTGTATGTAAATAGATCAGATCTCACGTTTATTTGGCAGAAGTATATTTCTCTCTATTTCAAAACTAGACATTGGCTAAATATAACTCTGTGGTTCTTCTACCATCCGTAGGACAATACGTCATAAATCGGTGGTGTGCTTAGCCGTTATGAAAGCAAAGACATTTATAGAAAATAAACTCTTTACTAAATTGATTGGACGTTTGTATTTCCAGGAAATCTTGCAAAAACTCTTTTTTTGTCATGTCAGGATTTAAAAGTCCGTAAAACTCAAACCAGTTTTACGAAATGCATTAGTTCAGTCAATACACTAGCCTTTCAAATGCAACAATATATAAATCATTTGAAAATTCATGTAACATTTCAGAAGTTGAAAATTTGCAGTTTTTTACGTATATGGCAAAAATTGCAAAGAAAATATTCTTAAAACTTAAAATCAAAGTTAATCGATTGATTTTTTACGTTTTTGGGATCAGTTTTTAACCCACATAGGTCTTTTTCGTGAATGTAAGCAATTTTTAATAGATAAGGTGGTTTATTTAGTGTTTTTTTCGCCGACCCAGTCTGGGGGCCTTAATTAAGGCCATACGATAGCTAGGTGGTTTAGTAAACAGCATACCAGATTTCAAAGACTCGAATTGGAAATGAATGTAACTTAAATATGACGTTAAACAGTGACTCAGAATTTAAAAATTATCTAGATGATTATGTGACCGAACGGATAAGTTAAATGTGTACCAAAGTTGCATTATAAAGAGTTAAACATTACCCTTGAAGCCTTAACTCTTCGCCGTTTCCATCTGCCGTTCTTATAAAATCTAGATGAAAACGACCGTATTTTATCTCAAACGTTCAAGTTTCATGCAAGTGTCATTATAGCTCGAGAGTCATGGAAACTGATAATAGTCAGATGTTGTTCACTTGGGCATTTATACAGATGTCAAGAGTTTTCAAGCTTTAGATGATAGTCAAGAAATTACACCAGGTAGTAGGAGAGAGATATTAGGGACCTTCGCTCTCTGAAATTCGCACAGATAAATAATAGCAAAATTTTAGAATAAAAGAAAATTTTAACTCTCCAATTTTTTCTTTTTTTTTTTCTTATTCGTATTCTATTCAAAAAGCTAGATGTGTCTTTATTACTTATTCCTGTAATCGTATTTCACATTTCAACTCTTAACAAAAGAGGCATTGTTAAATTCTTTCCTGTAAAACTAATAATGTTACCATAGATACTCGGAAGGACAACACATCCTTTGGCTAATTAATGTGGACAGGACAAATTTTTAACCAAAATGTGTTTTATTCTTACACTACGCCAATTAAATACTCTTACACATATATTATAAACACACATGTGTAAGCATAATTAATATTTAATGTGTCCACCCTTAGCTTGCAATACCATCCTAATGCGTTTAGGTAGGGGTTAGACCAATGATTTACAGTTACAGATTTTAGTATCTCGATACTACACTTCAATTTCTGGCCCAATTAACTTGATTTTGGGAGCCACGGTAGTTCAGTTGACACTGGCAACGATCTCGTAACTGAGAAGTTGCTGCTGGCCTAAGATCTGCCGTGTTCGTTAACGGTGAGTGGGGCACGTAAAATATGTTCGTGGTCACAATGTCCTCAAAGTTCTCAATGAATACCTCTGGGGATGACAGGTCAAGTCTGTGGGTCTTCTGCTTGGTCCCTGCTTCAAAATTACGAGGACTTACTTGAGCGCAGTCGTTCTTTCACCTTAATGGTGCTCATTAAAACGAAAGCCTGCAGACTCAATAGTGCTTGGTTTGTCTAAGTGGTATGAGAAACAACAACTTGATTTTGGTTGTGCTATCCATCTTTCTGTATCTTATTCTTGCAAATAGGCCACACTTTTTTGATGGGTGTGAAATTGGGTGAATTCCAAGCCAATTCAAAACTTTGTTTTTTCTCACGGATGAATTGATGGACAATTTAGCTGCTTGACAAAATGTCAAATGTCGATAAATCGGATTTTTTACATTCATCTTCGATAGTTTAGGGATTACCTGGTCTTGAAGAAACTCTAGGTCTTTTTCGCTGTTCATTATTTTTGTTATGGATATCTAACGATCCTGTACCAGAAAATATGAAGCAAAATCAAAAGATTTGTTTCGTGTGTTGTTTTACCGATTGATGAATGTGAGTAACCTCAGGGAACTGGCTCTCCGTTGCATGGACGAATGAACAGATGCAGCATGCCTTGTACAAGAAAATGGCTTTCTTCAGAGAATAACGTACTTTCCAGATATCTAGTACTCATCATTTCTATTTATTTGTCCTAACTTTGCCATAACCATCTTCTACATGGAAACAGTCAATATCTATTTCTGGGAGGTGCACAGAAAACGTAGCGAGCACAACTGGCGCTTGGGTCACAAAATCTATTTGGCGCCTATCTGTGAGCTACGACCGGGGCATGATAGACCCTTTGCAAATTCCTTGTTACGCCACTGATGTGAACAACTAGATGCTATAACAGTTCTACATTAAAAATTTGAACCTTCTAACTGCCTAATCGTTTTTCAATTATTCTTGGCGACGTGAATTTTCGTTGTATTGAAATTTCTCGTTAACCTTTGCAATCAAAAAGGAACGTATGCAACAAGATGTTGTAATGGCCCTAAATATAAAATTTGAACTTTCTGCAAATTCTTCTTTAGTTATGACCGGCAGCGTCAATATTCGTCTCACTGAAATTTTTCGTTGTAAACAGCGTTGATTGCAGTCAAAATGGGAGGTCAACAACTAGATGTTATATCAGTCCTAAATACAAGATCTAAAACTCCTACGGCTATCGTTTTGGTGTTATGCGAAACAGAGCCGTAACAGAAATTATATTCGGAAGGGGACATTGTTTTTTGTGAATGATACCTCAATAAAACTACAAGTTTTCTTATGTATACTTCTAATGAATATCATAATACAATGTGATTTTAAAGTATCAAAATAATTAAATGATATAATTGTAATACTAGACTCAAGACTCGAGTTGGTGTTACATGGGCCCCTGGTTTTTTTGTTTCGGCGGCCGAAGACGGACACCCCTAGAGGGGGTGGGCAAGTTCCACAGGAGGGGGGCGAGAGATGCGATGCCACCCCCGCCAGCTGCAGAAAAGGACATTTTTTTCCTGTGGAAGCGAAAACTTGACAGAGGGGGGGGATTCCCCCCGGCCCTCACGAAGAGGGGTGAAAAAGAGATGCCCGGTCGGGCCGAAGGGAGAAAGGACATTCTTCGGAAAGGAGTGGAGACCGAGGGAGGTGTTTGTCCGCTCGGCACAGTTTATTTTTGTCCTCGGTCTTATTTGAGCCCTGTTTGGGTATGATTTGCGATGTATATATATTTTCACAAGTCTTAATAATAAATGTTTAACCCAGAGTTTTGTCGCTGCTGTGCTTCATCGTCGGCCACATAGGCTTTAAGCGAACCCAAGATACCTGCTCCAGTAAAAATAGGCGGGCAGGTATAGAACGAGGCGTGCAGACTTCCGAAAGTGCAGCTGGGGACGCGCGAGGCGTTTTACAATAATGGACAAATTTATAGCCGTGAATGAGTAATGTAGTAATCACAATGAATTCAATAGTAAAATTAGCATTGAAAAGATATTAAACTATACACGGTATTAAATTCTAATTTTTAAAACAGAAGTATAACAAAACAAAAGAATAATTTTGAAAGAAAATGAAAACGTTCAAATTTTTACTTATATATTGTAAAATATGCTCTTTTTGAAATTTTTGCCAAAAGATTTTTACATTTCCTTCCGATTGTGCAACAATATTGTGATGAGTTGTCAAAAGTGCTAGTTAATATGCTCTTGTCTAATAAAATTTTCACCTATTGTTTAACTCAGCGTCACTGTTCTAAGCACATTGTTGTCACACATGGTCCATTTTCTTTTCATGAAACGGTCTTTTAGAATTTCAGAAGGGAACCGGTCTCCTAAATCCCCCCCCTCCTTGCCTACGGCCTTGATGTGAAATACATACACATGTACCATTCTCGTACTGTTGTATCATGCTAAGAGACTACAGCATTAAGCGACGCTGTAAGAGGGCTGCAAAAACAGCAATAACAAAAGGTTTAAGGGACGGTATTTCGAAGACTTGTATCATACTCAGAAACTCTACCGCACGGTACTGTTACGTGTATAACAAAGAAACTAGTCAAAATTCACTCAGAGATGATCAAAATGAATATTAATGTTTCAAAATTAAAGTCTCCTTGTACGATTATACATCCGTGTATATATTTTTTGAAACTGAAGAAATTGATTCAAGCATGTTTAAAATAAGCATTTTCTTTGAAATCTAAACACTGAAATTTTTCCAGAATACACTACTTTCTTCCACGAAGTAAATGAGGTATTTTATTTGAGAAGAATTTAGGAATGAAGGAGAGGAAGCAAAATATCGTTTGTTCTTCCTTTACTTTGTACAAGGAAGTAAAAAACGATCAAGATCCAATGTCTGCTCTTAATTTTTTTTTTTACTACGGTTTCGAATAGGAAATTTAAAATATGCATTCCATCCTCCTTCTGTATAGACTTTCAATTTTTACTTTTGAGATTATTATACAATTCTTCTAACATTCCGTAAATATTAGTAAAATAGGAGAGCCAATTGTATACAACCCCATTAAACTTTAAAATCAAGACGAGGAGAGGGAATTTGTTTAATGTCTCATTACAACTTTTTCAAGCTAAAAGAAGAAAAACTGTAAGGTTGTCACTGTTTTACATATTTTCCAAATATATACTTTAGTCAATAATGATTGGCATTCTTTATGATGAAATTTAATGATTAACACTTTTTATTAATAGAAATTAAAACTGAAAACTTACATATCTGGGTGTTTTGTAACAGTTCAAATATAAGACTTAAAATTCTGTGGTTCCGTGGTGTAGTGGTTATCACGTTTGCTTTACACGCAAAAGGTCCCCGGTTCGATCCCGGGCGGAACCACGACGCATTTTTGTATCCTTCAAATTTGCTCGCTCTATTATTTATTGTCCACGCTATACAAATGTCCTCAAACTTTTCAAATTCTGTACCACATAAAAAAAAGAGTAAGAAATATGAGTACCACTGTAAAAGTAATTTCCTGATTATAATTGAATGCATTCAAGATAGAGTTTTTATAATCTAAAAAATTAAAAAATTAACATTTTTCAGTCATAATATTAATGGAAATTTAACAGCGTAAAGAAATATAAATATAAATATTTATAGAAAATATATAACAAATGAACCTTTCTCATTGTAACCAGTTGTCAGGCTTTATACTTATTAATTTTGTATAAATCAGAAACAAGTTGTAAAATGTTGAAGATTCATTTTTAGCATTCATTTAAAAAATCTTTTGTGCTACCACTAAAGATAACATACCATTATGGGAGCTTGAGAAACTTTGATAAAGATAATTTTCCTTGTAATACAGAGAGAAATATTAGTTTTCAACACATATTGAATGAGATATTTATAATTGTCAGTTGTCAACTTTATCAAATTTACTATATAACTTTCTTTTGCAGATTGTATTCAGTAGTAAATAACATTGTGAATTATTTTGAATCATCCTAATTTCTCATAATATTTTTATGAGTAGAATTTATAGTCTAAACAAGATTTCATGACATTTAAAAAAAAATCCGTATAGGATTGTTTTCTAATAGAACACATGCATATACATAT
Organism: Pardosa pseudoannulata; assembly: GCA_032207245.1. NCBI lineage: Eukaryota > Metazoa > Arthropoda > Arachnida > Araneae > Lycosidae > Pardosa > Pardosa pseudoannulata. Next base: position 56,362,044 of record CM063508.1, read on the forward strand.
ATAATACATTATTATAATTAATGCATCACAGTGTGTAATTATGCAGAAATCATTAAAATTATCAATTAAAAATGCATTCGCTTCTATTTTTATATAATACTAAGATTAATAAAATAGTGTTATTTTTCTTTTTATACTTATATTATTGTAAAATGTATGAATAACCACTACAAGTTCATTTTAGTATCAATTCTTAAAGCCTATTAAATATAACAGATGGCAGCACTGAAATTGAACTTAATAATTCGTGTAGTTGAGAGCTTTCACAACAGATGGCAGCACAAAACTGCTAAATTCTAAATCTTCTGCTAGGCTTTAATTGTATTTCAATTCGTAGAATCTGATTGATCCCATTTCTCGAATTTCACAAATATATTAATAAACACTAAATAAAATGTGTATAAAAATTTTCAAATAATTCTTTTTGATCTTTTGTTTTCAAAATTCTACGTTACCACATGAAATTGAATTTGTCGTTATTTTTTCTACGAAATTAAAGCTAGATACGTTATTGCTAGATTAGCAATAATAATAATAATAATAATAATAATAATAATTGTTACATTTAAACTGGAAGAACTGCGTACTATCGCCAACTCGATTACTTTATGATAATCACCGTGAACGAACACGTATATTAGAAGATGAATTCCAATGAATTTTTATTATTCTCGGACTCTAGATCTTCCTTCCAAGCCTTATTTTAAGCCATTCAACTCCCAACTCCTTCAAGATATCATCCTTCTCTTGAACAAAATAACCATAGCCCAAAGAATCTGTGTTCTACAATAGATACAAGCAAGGCCGTAGCCAGAAATTATTTTTGGAGGAGGACCAAGAGGAAAGACTTTGTTTTTTGAGAATGATACTACATTAAAACTACAGGTTTTCTTACGTATGTATTCGTAAGAAAAGTAGTGATCGGGTTGTTTAAGATTTGGGTTCCTCCGCCAACTTGGCGATAATGGTTTAAGTATGGTAGCCTAACATTTTTTCCTGATCTCATCGTATCCAAACAATCTTTATCTATATTATAATTTATAAGATATTTGCACCAATCTCTCCTTGTGTAACTAATTTCTTATGTATTAAAAGTGCGCAATGCTTAAAAAAATTACATATAACAAACCATTAATGGTTCACTATGGCTTATTTCTAATAATTTGGAGCTGTTGCGTTTGTAAACTGTTAAGGAATTATTTGCCCATCAATATAAATGTCCGGTTTTCAAGTCGTTTTCTTAAATTAAGTAAGAGTGTATAATTCTATTACTATGGCGAACTGCACATTAATTAAAGTAGTTAGGAAAAGCAAGAAATACAATGTTTGGATGGATTACCTTTGTATTTTAGTAAATATCACCAATATTTTCGCCAAATTTGCCAAGGAGAGCCTAATTTTTAAGTAGACCCACAAAATGATTAAAAAATGATATAATGAACAAATTTAAAGCTTAAAATGCTTTAAATTTAAGCTTTAAATTTGTTCATTAATTAGCTTAAAATGGGTAATGAAGCAAAAGCAAAATTAATTTAAAAGTAAAAGTAACACTAAAAACCGTTTTTACATTTATTCGTTTAAATTTGTCTCTCAGTTGGCTATATACCTAAATCTAGTCTAACGTAATAAGTTGAAGCTATTTTAGAAGATAGAATCTGCCTCAAAATATCCCCCATGGAACACCTTAGATAGGAAGACGATATACAATAGATTACAGAAAATGATCTAGAGACCTAGGGGATAGGGGTCTAGGGCAGACAGAGCGGTTAGTAACTGAATAATACTGTAAAAATTGCTGTCCCCATCTTTTTAAGCATTTTTGCTGTTAAAAAACTACCGTTTGTAAAAATAAAATTATATTGCTGATTATCTATAAGTCAGTTTCACGCAGAAGGGCAAATTCTCAATTTATGACAATTCTGGCTTTAGTTTCAAACGGAAGGGCAGTTTATTGTTTGTCTATTGGCTGTTGTAAACATGAACATGAATGGGAAGGGCATTATAGTAGTTCGTGACGTTGCGATAAATTGCCTTATTGTGGCTAGATAAACAACGTCATAAAATATTTTTGAAAAATTCCTTCCTCCTCACACACAAAAATATTTTTATTATTGTTAAATTTGATATGAGTTTGTAAAAGACTCAGAAGTTTAAAAAACCCATAAAAAGTTTATTCTAAAATATTTTTAAGACTACGTTTATCTGTTATAGTATTTCTAAAACTTGATTTGGGAATCTTAATTACCCATACCAAAGGCTGGTTTGAAGCGGCTAGTAATTGAATAATGCTGTGAAAATTCTTTGCATTGAGTAATCCCGATTGATCCAAAGCGACCCGAATGACTTATGTTTGACAATTTTTACTGTAGAAACCACGGTTCATAAAAAAAGAGAAGTATATTGGTAATTATTTATTATGACTAAGAAAATAAAATCATAAAGTATTTTTTAAAATTTCTCCAAAAGAAAATAACTTTATTATAACTTAGTTTAATATAAATAAAAAATAAGAAATGAAAGAATTTGAAATATCGAGGAAGGTCAAAGAACCAGTAAAAAGTTTGCTAATTTCTAATTATTCACTATGACTAAGAAAGCAAAATCATAAAATATTTTTGAAAAATTCCCCAATAACTTTATTATAGTTATGCTTGATATGTGCCCAAAATAAGATCTGAACATTTGATTAAGGTCAAAGAACCCGTAAAAAGTTTTTTAATTGTTAATTATTTACTATGACTAAGAAAATAAAACCATAAAATATTTTTATAAAATTCCAAAAATAAATTTTTTTTATTATAGTTACACAATATCTTCTTTTTAAATATTTGAATACTTGAAGGTTAAAGATGTCATATAAACTTGCCTATTGCTATTTACTTACTATAATGGAGAAAACCAAATCATAAAATATTTTTGAAATTTTCTTCAAAATAAAATAACTTTAAGGTAGTTAAGTTTGATATGTGTCTAAAAAAAATCTGAACTTTCGAAGAAGATCAAAGAAACCTTAAAATGTTTGCTAATTGTGAATTATTTATTATAACTAAAATTACAAAATCATGAAATATATTTAGAAAATTCTCCAAAAAACAATAATTTTATTGTAATGAAGTTTAATATGCATAAGAAAATAAGAAGAGAAAAGATTTGAATACCAGAGGAACGTCAAAGAACCCGTAAGCAGTTTGCTAATTGTTAATTATCTGCTATGACTAAGGAAACAAAATCATAAAATGTTTTTGAAAAATTTCCCAAAATAAAATAACTTTATTATAGTTAAGTTTGATATAGGTCCACAAAAAATAAAAAAAAATAAAAAAAAAAATACTTGAAGAGCAAAGAATCCGTAAATAGTTTGCTAATTGATAATTATTTACTATGATTAAGGAAACAAAATCATAAAATGTTTTTGAAAAATTCCTCAAAATAAAATAATTTTATTATAGTTAAATTTGATATGGGTCCACAAAAAAAATTAAAAAAAATAAATAAATAAATAAATAAATAAATAAAAAAAATACTTGAAGGTCAAAGAATCCTTAAATAGTTAAATAGTTTGCTAATTGATAATTATTTACTATGATTAAGGAAACAAAACCATAAAATGTTTTTAAAAAATTTCCCAAAGTAAAATAACTGTATTATAGTTAAGTTTGATATGGGTCCACTAAAAAAGAAAAAAAAATAAAATAAATAAAATAAAAAAAATACTTGAAGGTCAAAGAACCCGTAAAAAGTTTGCTAATTGCTAATTATTTCCTATGACTAAGGAAACAAAATCATAAAATGTTTTTGAAAAATTTCCCAAAATAAAGTAACTTTATTGTAGTTAAGTATGATATGGGTCCACAAAAAAAGAAAAAAAATGAAATAAAAAGAAAATACTTGAAGGTCAAAGAACCCGTAAATAGTTTGCTAATTATTTACTATGACTAAGGAAACAAAATCATAAAAATGTTTTTGAAAAATTTCCCAAAATAAAATAACTATTATAGTTAAGTTTGATATAGGTCCACAAAAAAAGTAAAATAAATAAATAAATAAAAATAAAAATAAAATACTTGAAGGTCAAAGAATCCGTAAATAGTCTGCTAATTGATAATTATTTACTATGATTAAGGAAACAAAATCATAAAATGTTTTTGAAAAATTCCTCAAAATAAAATAATTTTATTACAGTTAAATTTGATATGGGTCCACAAAAAAAGTAAAAAATAAAAAAAATAAATAAAATAAAAAGAAAATACTTGAAGGTCAAAGAACCCGTAAATAGTTTGCTAATTGCTAATTATTTACTATGATTTTGGAAACAAAGTCATAAAATGTTTTCCTAAAATTTCCCAAAGTAAAATAACTTTATTATAGTTAAGTTTGATATGGGTCAAAGAAAAAAAAAACCTGAAGGTCAAAGAACCCGTAAATAGTTTTGCTAATTGCTAATTATTTACTATGACTTTGGAAACAAAATCATAAAATGTTTTTGAAAATTTCCCAAAATAAAATAACTTTATTATAGTTAAGTTTGATATAGGTCCACAAAAAATAAAAAAAATAAATGAATAAAAAATAAAATAAAAAGAAAATACTTGAAGGTCAAAGAATCCGTAAATAGTTTGCTAATTGCTAATTATTTACTATAACTAAGGAAACAAACCCATAAAATGTTTTTCAAAAATTTCCCAAAGTAAAATAACTTTATTATAGTTAAGTTTAATATAGGTCCACAAAAAATAAAAAAAATAAAAATAAAAAATAAAATAAAAAGAAAATATTTGAAGGTCAAAGAACCCGTAAATAGTTTGCTAATTGCTAATTATTTACTATGACTAAGGAAACAAAATCATAAAATGTTTTTGAAAAATCTCCCCAAAGTAAAATAACTTTATTATAGTTAAGTTTGATATGTGCCCAAAAAATATCTGAACACTCGAAGATGGTCAAAGAACCTAAAAAAATATCACTTAAATCTTAGAAATACTGTTGTAACAATAAAAATTTTTCGGTCTGAAAAATTCCATGTCCTTTTCTAAAACTAAAGAAAAGAGTATTTTTCATCGACATGTAAGCAAGTCTGCAGATTCCGAAAACACATTACAAATATAGTGCCTCCTTCTTTTTTTTAGCTCTTTCATAATTATCTTTCAAAATGTAAACAAAGTTTTGAGAAGGACCTAGTCGGGACTATACAATAAAGAGAAATCTGAAGACACAGCGTCGATATATTTGAGGTGTTTACAACGAAAGAGACTCAAGTCCGTTAGGAATTATGTAGAGAAATTGAGATTAAAAATGCTCAGATCATCATTACTTCACGTAAAACTTAAATTAATTTTAGAAAAGACATAATAGCTAGATTATTTTCTAACATATGTACCTGTGCATGTATATGAAACTACAAATTATCAACCTTGGTAAAGAATTTCACTTTCTGAAAGGAAAATTGGACTTGATTCACTCTGGCTGTGAGCCCCTCACTTAAGAGAACATCTTTTGCGAATTTTTAAGCTGCAAGAAGATTGTACAGTTTAAAAACTTACAATATACGCTACATCTTAGCACGTATATCAAAATCCTATACTGAAGGCTTAATTCTAGTCTTTTATGCATTTTCAATGAGGAAGTTTTGTTATAAATTTAAAAGATTGCACAAACTAGCTCACACGTTTGTTTTCCCAATTCATCTAATATATCTCGCGTCTAAATATTTTCAAAATATTCTATATTATAATTAGATAATTCTTCAATAATTAACTAGTTAAAATAATTACAAAATATAAAAAAAAAAAAACTGATGCAGATACCACAGGAATTCTTTGCAGGCGCATTACATTATAAATATATTTTGTTAAATTTCCTTTCAATTTATTTGAAAGTGAGATACTAGCTTTAATTTTTTAATAAAGTAGGCAGTTACACAATTGCTAAAATATTACCTTTATAGGTAAATACTTTATACAATACTTTTTTTATGCTTAGAATTGTATTCTTGAATGAGTAATATACACGAATTAAAAAAATGAATAGAGTTCAAGTACTGCCATCTGGAGGTGAAAGGTAATATTAATATCCATTATATTAAGATTTTTTGATTCGAATAAAGCATAATTTATTTGAACGTGATGGGCTACCTTTACGTGTTTAATACAGTAGACGGTTACACAATTGATAAAATATTACGTTTTTAATAAGGTCAAAACTGTATGCAATATTATTTTTTATGCTTAGAATTGTACTCTAGAATGAGTAATATACACGAATTAAAAAAATGAATAGAGTTCAAGTACTGCCATCTGGCGGTGATAGGTAACATTAATATCCATTATATTAAGATTTTTTGATTCAAATAAAGCATAATTTATTTGAACGTGATGGGCTACCTTTGCGTGTTTAATACAGTAGACGGTTACACAATTGATAAAATATTACGTTTTTAATAAGGTCAAAACTGTATGCAATATTATTTTTTATGCTTAGATTTGTACTCTAGAATGAGTAATATACACGAATTAAAAAAATGAATAGAGTTCAAGTACTGCCATCTGGCGGTGATAGGTAACATTAATATCCATTATATTAAGATTTTTTGATTCAAAATAAAGCATAATTTATTTGAACGTGATGGGCTACCTTTGCGTGTTTAATACAGTAGACGGTTACACAATTGATAAAATATTACGTTTTTAATAAGGTCAAAACTGTATGCAATATTATTTTTTATGCTTAGAATTTGTACTCTAGAATGAGTAATATACACGAATTAAAAAAATGAATAGAGTTCAAGTACTGCCATCTGGCGGTGATAGGTAACATTAATATCCATTATATTAAGATTTTTTGATTCAAATAAAGCATAATTTATTTGAACGTGATGGGCTACCTTTGCGTGTTTAATACAGTAGACGGTTACACAATTGATAAAATATTACGTTTTTAATAAGGTCAAAACTGTATGCAATATTATTTTTTATGCTTAGATTTGTACTCTAGAATGAGTAATATACACGAATTAAAAAAATGAATAGAGTTCAAGTACTGCCATCTGGCGGTGATAGGTAACATTAATATCCATTATATTAAGATTTTTTTGATTCAAATAAAGCATAATTTATTTGAACGTGATGGGCTACCTTTGCGTGTTTAATACAGTAGACGGTTACACAATTGATAAAATATTACGTTTTTAATAAGGTCAAAACTGTATGCAATATTATTTTTTATGCTTAGAATTTGTACTCTAGAATGAGTAATATACACGAATTAAAAAAAATGAATAGAGTTCAAGTACTGCCATCTGGCGGTGATAGGTAACATTAATATCCATTATATTAAGATTTTTTGATTCAAATAAAGCATAATTTATTTGAACGTGATGGGCTACCTTTGCGTGTTTAATACAGTAGACGGTTACACAATTGATAAAATATTACGTTTTTAATAAGGTCAAAACTGTATGCAATATTATTTTTTATGCTTAGATTTGTACTCTAGAATGAGTAATATACACGAATTAAAAAAATGAATAGAGTTCAAGTACTGCCATCTGGCGGTGATAGGTAACATTAATATCCATTATATTAAGATTTTTTGATTCAAATAAAGCATAATTTATTTGAACGTGATGGGCTACCTTTGCGTGTTTAATACAGTAGACGGTTACACAATTGATAAAATATTACGTTTTTAATAAGGTCAAAACTGTATGCAATATTATTTTTTATGCTTAGATTTGTACTCTAGAATGAGTAATATACACGAATTAAAAAAATGAATAGAGTTCAAGTACTGCCATCTGGCGGTGATAGGTAACATTAATATCCATTATATTAAGATTTTTTGATTCAAATAAAGCATAATTTATTTGAACGTGATGGGCTACCTTTGCGTGTTTAATACAGTAGACGGTTACACAATTGATAAAATATTACGTTTTTAATAAGGTCAAAACTGTATAAAATATTATTTTTTCATGCTTAGAATTGTACTCTAGAATGAGTAATATACACGAATTAAAAAAATGAATAGAGTTCAAGTACTGCCATCTGGCGGTGATAGGTAACATTAATATCCATTATATTAAGATTTTTTGATTCAAATAAAGCATAATTTATTTGAACGTGATGGGCTACCTTTGCGTGTTTAATACAGTAGACGGTTACACAATTGATAAAATATTACGTTTTTTAATAAGGTCAAAACTGTATGCAATATTATTTTTTATGCTTAGATTTGTACTCTAGAATGAGTAATATACACGAATTAAAAAAATGAATAGAGTTCAAGTACTGCCATCTGGCGGTGATAGGTAACATTAATATCCATTATATTAAGATTTTTTGATTCAAATAAAGCATAATTTATTTGAACGTGATGGGCTACCTTTGCGTGTTTAATACAGTAGACGGTTACACAATTGATAAAATATTACGTTTTTTAATAAGGTCAAAACTGTATGCAATATTATTTTTTATGCTTAGATTTGTACTCTAGAATGAGTAATATACACGAATTAAAAAAATGAATAGAGTTCAAGTACTGCCATCTGGCGGTGATAGGTAACATTAATATCCATTATATTAAGATTTTTTGATTCAAATAAAGCATAATTTATTTGAACGTGATGGGCTACCTTTGCGTGTTTAATACAGTAGACGGTTACACAATTGATAAAATATTACGTTTTTAATAAGGTCAAAACTGTATGCAATATTATTTTTTATGCTTAGAATTTGTACTCTAGAATGAGTAATATACACGAATTAAAAAAAATGAATAGAGTTCAAGTACTGCCATCTGGCGGTGATAGGTAACATTAATATCCATTATATTAAGATTTTTTGATTCAAATAAAGCATAATTTATTTGAACGTGATGGGCTACCTTTGCGTGTTTAATACAGTAGACGGTTACACAATTGATAAAATATTACGTTTTTAATAAGGTCAAAACTGTATGCAATATTATTTTTTATGCTTAGAATTGTACTCTAGAATGAGTAATATACACGAATTAAAAAAATGAATAGAGTTCAAGTACTGCCATCTGGCGGTGATAGGTAACATTAATATCCATTATATTAAGATTTTTTGATTCAAATAAAGCATAATTTATTTGAACGTGATGGGCTACCTTTGCGTGTTTAATACAGTAGACGGTTACACAATTGATAAAATATTACGTTTTTAATAAGGTCAAAACTGTATGCAATATTATTTTTTATGCTTAGATTTGTACTCTAGAATGAGTAATATACACGAATTAAAAAAATGAATAGAGTTCAAGTACTGCCATCTGGCGGTGATAGGTAACATTAATATCCATTATATTAAGATTTTTTGATTCAAATAAAGCATAATTTATTTGAACGTGATGGGCTACCTTTGCGTGTTTAATACAGTAGACGGTTACACAATTGATAAAATATTTACGTTTTTAATAAGGTCAAAACTGTATGCAATATTATTTTTTATGCTTAGATTTGTACTCTAGAATGAGTAATATACACGAATTAAAAAAATGAATAGAGTTCAAGTACTGCCATCTGGCGGTGATAGGTAACATTAATATCCATTATATTAAGATTTTTTGATTCAAATAAAGCATAATTTATTTGAACGTGATGGGCTACCTTTGCGTGTTTAATACAGTAGACGGTTACACAATTGATAAAATATTACGTTTTTAATAAGGTCAAAACTGTATGCAATATTATTTTTTATGCTTAGAATTTGTACTCTAGAATGAGTAATATACACGAATTAAAAAAATGAATAGAGTTCAAGTACTGCCATCTGGCGGTGATAGGTAACATTAATATCCATTATATTAAGATTTTTTGATTCAAATAAAGCATAATTTATTTGAACGTGATGGCTACCTTTGCGTGTTTAATACAGTAGACGGTTACACAATTGATAAAATATTACGTTTTTAATAAGGTCAAAACTGTATGCAATATTATTTTTTATGCTTAGATTTGTACTCTAGAATGAGTAATATACACGAATTAAAAAAATGAATAGAGTTCAAGTACTGCCATCTGGCGGTGATAGGTAACATTAATATCCATTATATTAAGATTTTTTGATTCAAATAAAGCATAATTTATTTGAACGTGATGGGCTACCTTTGCGTGTTTAATACAGTAGACGGTTACACAATTGATAAAATATTACGTTTTTAATAAGGTCAAAACTGTATGCAATATTATTTTTTATGCTTAGATTTGTACTCTAGAATGAGTAATATACACGAATTAAAAAAATGAATAGAGTTCAAGTACTGCCATCTGGCGGTGATAGGTAACATTAATATCCATTATATTAAGATTTTTTGATTCAAATAAAGCATAATTTATTTGAACGTGATGGGCTACCTTTGCGTGTTTAATACAGTAGACGGTTACACAATTGATAAAATATTACGTTTTTAATAAGGTCAAAACTGTATGCAATATTATTTTTTATGCTTAGATTTGTACTCTAGAATGAGTAATATACACGAATTAAAAAAATGAATAGAGTTCAAGTACTGCCATCTGGCGGTGATAGGTAACATTAATATCCATTATATTAAGATTTTTTGATTCAAATAAAGCATAATTTATTTGAACGTGATGGGCTACCTTTGCGTGTTTAATACAGTAGACGGTTACACAATTGATAAAATATTACGTTTTTAATAAGGTCAAAATGAAGTTAAAACTTAACATGGATGCAAAAATTTATTTTATTCTGTATTAAGACGTTTGCACCTCACAAATGTTTTGCGCTTCTAGTACTGAATACCTGCGAAAATTATGAAATTTGGGAGCTGCGTACCTGAAATTTGTTTCGTTAAGGAAAGGATGAAAAATTAACGGTTACAAGTGTTGCTGTTGTTTCTAATGCCATTTAACAAACCAAGCACGTCAGACAGATGCTACACAAATTGAGTCGAAGGGTTGCGACCTTCGATTGAAGAACACCACTAGTGGGGGAGGGGAAATGACATTTTACTTAAAGTGAGTCCTCTTAATTTAAAAACAGGAACCAAGCAAACCCCCTTATTTTATATCAGAATTTATTACTGAAAGTATTTTCGATGTCTTGATTTTGTATATTTTTCTTTACTGTATTCTTTTTTTTACTCACAAAGGTCAGTATGTCATATTCAACTATAAGAAATACGGAATGCACTCGAAGTTGAAATTCAATTTTAATTCACTAATTGAGCCCCTCAGTGCACACATTGACTAACCCCATTTTTTAAAAATTACAAATATATTATAAAAGCTCTTAAAAGGTGCCAAGTGTAACCTATTCATTTACCCACTGACCCAAAAAATTTATCATTAATCCAGGCTGATAACTAAAATTGGGGAATATTGGTTTGAATGAGAAATTAGTGGCATATTTTGTGCATCGACATTCCAGTTTATCAATATCCAAAAAATGGAGTTAGGCAATGTGTGCATTGAACTGTTCAATTTATTAATCATTTTTGCAGTGCACTTTGTGAGAGTGCAGCTATGTTTAGGTTTGCGAAACTGATTTGCTCGCCTCACTCACACGTTGTGGGTTGAATGCCCAAGTTTTTTTCGCGACTCCAGGAAGCGTGTGGTGTGGCCAGAGAAAATAAGTGCACTTAAACTTCACCAAGTTTTGGAGAATTGTGATTGGTCTCCAGGAGGCGATTCAGGACCATCCTTGGAGTCCCGGTCCTTCTGGGCAGAGCCGGGAAAGGACGCATTGTAAAAAGGACAATGGAACAACGAACAGGATAATGGAAAAAGTGTAGGGTTGTCTGAGTCGAAAGAAGGAAGTCGAAAGAATGCAGCGTTCTCTTGGACATTGGCAATTTTTTTTGAGGCGTAGCACGTGGAGTGCTCCTTTTACTTTTTAATATATATATATTTTTTTTTTTTGCATATTTTCTTGGCGTTTCTTCTAATTTAGAGCATTGTAATATAGAACAGTGGTACTATACTATAATTAAAAGCAATGTAAAGCAACTTGGGGTTATCAATGTCTTCGAATGACAATGCAATGTACTACACCACAACACACTTATTTACCTTAAAAAACACTAAAAGTAAGCAGTATTATGGAGAACTTATTAAAAATATTAAATGGAATTATAAACTAAAATTTAATCTTTTTGTTGCTGTGACACTTTGTCGATTACATCATTTATATTAACTTTAATATTTCCATGAGTATTTAACAAATTTAAATAGAGGTTTTCGCTATATTTTATTTTTTAAATAGGCTTTTTGACTTCCGTTAAGTTGAACATTTTGCTTATGGGTTCGAAAGGGAGTTAGGTTTGTCAAGTTCCTTAACCTTCTCCCTGCTTCTTCAACTGCATGTGATAATGCTGTATTTGTATTTGCAATCAAAAGTAGTAGGACGTAAATTCACGTCAGTGGAAACCACGAATAGGTTTGATTTGCAGCGCTACAATCTACTTTTTTGCAAAACGAGGGATAATGAGACTGGGACCTAATGTTTAAAGCCAATTCTGAACGGATACGAACTTTCCTGCCTCAATGGGATTCGAACGCACGAACTCCGCTACCAAATATCAGTGTCCTAAGCACTCGGACATCGTTCCGCTAAATCATGAATAGAATTTAAACGAGGAATAAAACTAAAATCGAATCCAAATCAGCGGTCGCGAATTTGTTGGGATAGTATGGCAAAATTTTAGTAGGAATGTATTAAAAATTTAAGTAACAAAAATCAACTTTAAAAGAAAATATATTTTAAAAAAGTGAATTAAAAATGTAATTTCATTTAGTTATATTTACATCTATATGCGTATAATGTAATAACATTATTTTTGTTTTGCAATGTTCTTTATATCCGTAGAACAAATACACGAAAAAAATATTCTGAAAAGCCTCATGAAAGCTGATATCGAAAGAAAAAAACTGGGTTAGCTAATATTAAAAGAAAATGAACATACAAATCATGAGAATATTTCCGTATCTTGGCATCACGGAAATTCGTTGAGTTCTATACAAAATCGTAATTTTATTTACTTACTCATGCATTTGAACACGAGAATTTTCAAAGAAATAATTACGTTTTAGATGACTGAGAGAAAAAAAAACACAAGTAATGCAGTTCGTTGTTACAGTAGAGTCACAAAAATCTCCTCGAAATAAAAATAGAATTTTACGCTTAGAAGAAAAATGGAAAATTCATTTTAAAAATACACATATCATCTATATGTAACGTATATTAATTTTAAAAACAGTTTTACAGGAACTATCTTTCCTCCCAGATAAAATTTATATTTTGAAAAATATGAAAATTGGATGCCGCCTATAAGGTGCACAAGGAAATTGCTTAATTTTATTATCGTCCTATATCCCTCTACCCGAATCTCTGCCGTAATTTGGCAACTAGGACTGTTTTTCTGGAAAAAAGGAAAATAATTTTAGATTCACGGATTGGCAACAAAAGAACGCATTCGTCTCAAGCGACGCAGTAAGTCATATTTTTACAATTTCTTTCCGGTATCTTGGATTTTTCCGTCAACCGCTAGATACTACAGAGACGCTCGTAATGACTAGGTATCAGGGACTACGCAAAAAGTGAAAATAACATGTTATGAGGTTAAGTGACTTGGTCTGAAAATTTCTCGGATGCAATGGATTATGATATTCTAATGCAATGTAAATTTCTAAAGCGACACGTGTAGAAAATAGCTTTTTTTGTTGTTTTTATCTAGACTTCATATTACGTGTATGGAAAAACTGGATTTTATTTTTAAAAGATCAACCTATCTGCATTTTTTATAAAAATGATTTTTTTAGCTTTATAATGAAACTCTAGTTTTATACGAGTCTTCATCAAAAATTTCCTTAAAAACTTAAGGAAAGTAACAAAACCAACAAAACCATAGATTACACAGATAGATGATAAAAATACAGATAAACACAGATAGATGATAAATACAGATACAGATAGATGATAACCATAGATTACATAGATAGATGTAACAAAACCATAGATTTTAAGGTTTTTCCTTAAAAACTTGAAGTTTTCAAGTTTTTGATGAAAAACCTGGGTTTATTTCTGGAAGTATAAATCTTGATTTTCATGTAAATTCTACTCCTAAATTTTTCAGTTTTAAGTAAATCCCAAATTTAAAAACAAATTAAAAGTTGAATTTGTAACTGTTGAAGTTGTAAAATATATCGGGAACTATGCATAAAGTGAAAAGAATGTGTTGTGAGGTTAAGTGACTTGATTTGAAGGATATTTCCGGAATGCATTGGATTAGGATATTCTAATGCAATGTAAATTTCAATATACGAGTCTTCATCAAAGATAATGATTTTATTGGGTTTTCCTTTAAAAACTCGATATTTTCAGGTTTTTGATGAAAAACCTGGGTTTATTTCAAGAAACAAATCTTGATTTTCATATAAATTCTACACATAAATTGTTCAGTTTTAAGTAAATCACAAATTTAAATACAAATTAAAAATTGAGTTTTTATGTGTTTAAGCTGTAAAATATGTCGGGGACTATGCATAAAGTGAAAGGAATTTGATGTGAGCTTAGGTGACTTAATTGGAAGAAGATATCTGGAATGCATTGGATTACGATATTCTAATGCAATGTAAATTTCCAAAGTGAGAGGCTTAGAAAATAGATTTTTTTTTTAAACTAGACGTCATATTAAGCGTTAGAAAAAACTATCTCCGTCAACAATTTTGAGAAAATTTATTGAATGGTTGAATGAATTGGTATGTTGAATAATTAATTGAATATATGAATTGGTTGAAATGAGAATATTTGTTGATGTACATAAGCGTTTGTATCAAGATTTGAAAAAACTTGGATTTCTTTTAAAAGCTCAACCTACCTGATTTTTTCATAAAAATGCTTTCTTTGGCTCTATAATAAAACCATAGATTTTTAGGAGTCTCCATCAAAAACAAGGATTTTATTGGGTTTTTCATTAAAAACTCGAAATATTCAAGTTTTTTTATGAAAATCTTGGGTTTATTTCAGGAAACACAAATCTTGATTTTCATATAAATTCTACACCTAAGTTGTTCAGTGTTAAATAAATCACAAATTTAAATCTAAATTAAAAGTTGAATTTTTAACTGTTTAAGTTGTAAAATATATCGGAGACTGAGCATAAAGTAAAAAGAATGTGTTGTAAGGTTAGGTTACTTGATTGAAGGAGATTTGTGGAATGCATTGGATTATGATATTCTAATGCAATGTAAATTTCCAAAGTGGCAAGCATAGAAAATAGATTTTGTTATTTTTTATCTAGACTTCATATAATGCCTAGGAAAAAACTGGAATCCGTCAACAATTTTGAGAAAATGACCTGAATAAATAATTGAACTGAGAATATTTGTTGCTGTACAGACGCGTTTATATCAAAATTTGAAAATAACTCGGATTTCTTTTAAATGCTCAACCTATTCGTTTTTTTCATAAAAATGTTTTTTTCTCTTTATAACGAAACACTAGTTTTATACGATATTTTATAAAAAAACAAGGATTTTATTGGGTTTTTCATTAAAAACTCGAAATTTTCAGGTATTTCATGAAAAAGCTGAGTTTATTTCTGGAAACATAAATCTTGATTTTCACACAAATTCTACACTTAAATTGTTCAGTATTAAGTAAATCACAATTTTAAATACAGATTAAAAGTTGAATTTTTAACTGTTTAAGTTGTAAAGTGTATCGGGGACTATGCATAAAGTGAAAAGAATTTGGTGTGAGGTTAGGTGACTTGAAGATTTCTCGGATGCATTGGATTATGATATTCTTATGCAATGTAAATTTCCAAAGGGACACATGTGGAAAATGGATTTTGTTGTTTTTACATATACTTCATATTATGCGTATGAAAAACTTCCATAAACAATTTTGATAAATGATTGAAGTGAGAACACTTGTCGCTTTACAGACGCATTTGTATCAAGATGTGAAAAACTCGGATTTTTTTTAAAAGATCAACCTATCTGGATTTTTTATAACAATGCTTCTTTTAGTTTTATAATGAAACTCTAGTTTTATACGAGTCTTCATCAAAAATAACGATTTTATTGTGTTTTCCTTTAAAAACTCGATATTTTCACGTTTTTGATGAAAAACATTCGTTTATTTCATAAAACATAAATCTTGGTTTTCATATAAATTCTACACCTTAATTGTCCAGTGGTAAATAAGTCACAAATTTAAATCTAAATTAAAAGTTAAATTTTTAACTGTTTAAGTTGTGAAAAATATACTTCGGGGAGTATGCATAAAGTGAAAAGATTTTAGTGTGAGGTTGGGTGACTTGATTTGAAGGAGATTTCTCGGATGAATTGCATTGTGATAGTCTAATGCAATTATAAATTTCCAAAGAAACAAAAGTAGAAAATATATTTTCTTGTTTTTTTTATCTAGACTTCATATAATGCATGGGAAAAAACTGGACTCCGTCAACAATTTTGAGAAAATGGCTTGAAAAAATGGTTGAAATGAGAATATTTGTCGCTGTACAGACGCATTTATATCAAGATAAAAAAAAAATCACGGACTTATTTTAAAAGCTCAACCTACCTGATTTTTTCATAAAAATGCTTTCTTTGGTTTTATAACAAAACCATAGTTTTTAGGAGTTTCCATCAAAAACAAGGATTTTATTGGGTTTTTCATTAAAAACTCGAAATATTCAAGTTTTTGATGAAAATCCTGGGTTTATTTCAGGAGACATAAATTTTGATTTTCATATAAATTCTACACCTAAATTGTTCAGTTTTAAGTAAATCCCAAATTTAAATACAAATTAAAAGTTGAATTTTTAACTGTTTAAACTGTAAAATATATCGGGGGATATGCATAAAGTGATAAGAATTTAGTGAGGTTAGGCGACTTGACTTGAAGGATATTTCTCGGATGCAATGGATTATGATACTTTAATGCAATGTAAATTTCCAAAGCGACAAGCGTAGAAAACAGATTTGGTTTTTTGTTTAATCTAGACATCATATTATTCTTATGAAAAATATCCATAAACAATTTTGAAGAAATAATCTTGATAAATGGTTAAGATTTGAAAAAACTTTTAAAAGTTCAACCTACCTGCATTTTTCATAAAAATGCTTTCTTTGGCTCTATAACAAAATCATATTTTTGTTAGGAGTCTCCATCAAAAACAACGATTTTATTGGGTTTTTCATTAAAAACTCGAAATATTCAAGTTTTTTTACGAAAATCCTGGGTTTATTTCAGGAAACATAAATCTTGATTTTCATATAAATTCTACACCTAAGTTGTTCAGTGTTAAATAAATCACAAATTTATATCTAAATTAAAAGTTGAATTTTTAACTGTTTAAGTTGTAAAATATATCGGAGACTATTATATTAAGTTGTAAAATATATGTAAAATATATGGGATGCATAAAAAAAAGAATATGCTGGAAGGTTTGTTTACTTGATTAGGAGATTTGTGGAATGCATTGGATTATGATATTCTAATGCAATATAAATTTCCAAAGTGACTTTAATAGAAAATAGATTTTCTTGTTTTTTAACTAGACTTCATATTAAGCGTATGAAAAAACTGGACTCCGTTAACAATTTTGAGAAAATGACCTGAATAAATGGCTGAAATGAGAATATTTATATTTGTTGCTGTACAGACTCGTTTGTATCAAGATTTGAAAAAAAAAAAAAAAAAAAAAAAAAAAAAAAAAAAAAAAACTGGGATTTCTTTTTATGAAAAATCTAGGAAGGTTGAACACCTACCTGGATTTTTCATAAAAATGCTTTCTTTAGCTTTATAACGAAACCCTAGTATTTTTTTACGAATTTTCATAAAAAAAACAAGGATTTTATTTAGTTTTTCATTAATAACTCGAAATTTTCAGGTTTTTGATGAAAAACATGGGTTTATTTCAAGAAACATAAATCTTGATTTTCATATAAATTCTACACCTAAACTGTTCAGTGTTAAATAAGTCACAAATTTAAATAAAAATTGAAAGTTAATTTTTTAACTGTTCAAATTGTGAAAAATATACATCGGGGAGTATGCATAAAGTGAAAAGAATTTAGTGTGAGGTTAGGTGACTTGATTTGAAGGAGATTTCTCGGATGCATTGCATTGTGATAGTCTAATGCAATTATAAATTTCCAAAGCAACACGCTTAGAAAATATATTTTTTTTGTTTTTTATCTAGACTTCATATAATGCATATGAAAAAACTGGACTCCGTCAACAATTTTGAGAAAATGATCTGAATAAATGGTTGAAATGAGAATATTTGTCACTGCACAGACTCATTTATATTAAGATTAAATAAAAAAAACCTCAGATTTCTTTTAAAAGCTCAACCTACCTGGATTTTTTCATAAAAATGCTTTCTTCGGTTTTATAACAAAACCCTAGTTTTTCACGAGTCTCCATCAAAAACAAGGATTTTTTTTGGTTTTTTATTAAGAACTCGAAATTTTCAGGTTTTTAATGAAAAACCTGGAATTATTTCTGAAAACATAAATCTTGATTTTCATGTAAATTCTAAACCTAAATTGTTCAGTTTTAGATAAATCACAAATTTAAATCCAAATTAAAAGTTAAATTTTTAACTGTTTAACTTGTAAAATGTATCGGGGACTATGCTTAAAGTGAAAAGAATGTGTTGGGAGGTTAGGTGACTTGAAGATTTCTCGGATGCATTGGATTAGGATATTCTAATGCAAAGTAAATTTCCAAAGAGACACATGTGGAAAATAGATTTTGTTGTTTTTATCTAGACTTAATATTATGCGTATGAAAAACTTCCATAAACAATTTTGATAAATAATTGAAATGAGAACACTTGTCGCTTTACAGACGCATTTGTATCAAGATGTGAAAAACTCGGATTTCTTTTTAAAAGATCAACCTATCTGGATTTTTTATAACAATGCTTTTTTTTAGCTTTATAATGAAACTCTAGTTTTATACGAGTCTTCATCAAAAATAACGATTTTATTGTGTTTTCCTTTAAAAACTCGATATTTTCAGGTTTTGATGAAAAACCTTCGTTTATTTCATAAACATAAATCTTGGTTTTCATATAAATTCTACACTTAAATTGTCCAGTGGTAAATAAGTCACAAATTTAAATCTAAATTAAAAGTTAAATTTTTAACTGTTTAAGTTGTGAAAAATATACATCGGGGAGTATGCATAAAGTGAAAAGATTTTAGTGTGAGGTTGGGTGACTTGATTTGAAGGAGATTTCTCGGATGAATTGCATTGTTATAGTCTAATGCAATTATAAATTTCCAAAGCAACAAACGTAGAAAATATATTTTCTTGTTTTTTATCTAGACTTCATATAATGCATAGGAAAAAACTGGACTCCGTCAACAATTTTGAGAAAATGGCTTGAATAAATGG
This sequence comes from Pardosa pseudoannulata, assembly GCA_032207245.1. NCBI lineage: Eukaryota > Metazoa > Arthropoda > Arachnida > Araneae > Lycosidae > Pardosa > Pardosa pseudoannulata. The sequence goes on from CM063508.1 coordinate 56,381,447, forward strand.
TTAAAATGAAAATATTTGTCGCTGTACAGACGCATTTATATCAAGATAAAAAAAATCTCGGACTTATTTTAAAAGCTCAACCTACCTGATTTTTTCATAAAAATCCTTTCTTTGGTTCTTGAACAAAACCCTAGTTTTTAGGAGTCTCCATCAAAAACAAGGATTTTATTGGGATTTTCATTAAAAACTCGAAATATTTATGTTTTTGATGAAAATCCTGGGTTTATTTCAGGAGACATAAATCTTGATTTTCATATAAATTCTACAATCAAATTGTTCAGTTTTAAGTAAATTACAAATTTAAATACAAATTAAAAGTTGAATTTTTAACTGTTTAAGTTGTAAAATATATCGGGGACTATGCATAAAGTGAAAAGAACGTGCTGTGAAGTTAGGTGACTTGATTGGAAGATCTCTCGGATGCATTGGATTATGATACTCTAATGCAATGTAAATTTTCAAAGCGACAAGTGCAGAAAGATTTTTTTGTTTTTATCTAGACTTCATATTACGCTCATGAAAAAACTGGACTCCGACAAAAATTTTGACAAAATGATTTGAATAAATGGTTGAAATGAGAATATTTGTTGTTGTACAGACCCGCTTGTATCAAGATTTGAAAAAACTCCGATTTCTTTTATAAGATCAACCTAACTGGATTTTTCATAAAAATGTTTTTTTTTAGCTTTTTATTTTTAACGAAAACCTAGTTTTATACGAGTTTTCATCAAAAAACAAGAATTTTTTTGGGGGGGTTTTCATTAAGAACTCGAAATTTTCAGGTTTCTGATGAAAAACCCGGATTTATGTCTGGAAACATAAATCTTTATTTTCCTGTAAATTTTACACCTAAATTGTTCAGTTTTAAGTAAATCACAAATTTAAATACAAATTAAAAGTTGAGTTTTTAACTGTTTAAGTTGTAAAACATATCGGGGACTATGCATAAAGTGAAAAGAATATGTTGTGAGGTTAGGTGACTTGACTGGAAGGATATTTCTCGGATGCATTGGATTATGATATTTTAATGCAATGTAAATTTCGAAAGCGACACTCGTAAAAATAGATTTTGTTATTTTTATCAAGACTTCATATTATGCTTAAGAAAAACTTCCATAAACAATTTTGAGAAAATTATCGTTATAAATATTGAAATTAGAACATTTGACGCTGCACAGATGCATTTGTATCAAGATGGGAAAAAACTTAAATTTCTTTTAAAAGATCAACCCACCTGGAATTTTCATAAAAATGTTTTATTTGGCTTTATAACAAGAAACTTAGTTTACTTAGGGGTTAGAAACTTAGGGGTTTTCACCAAAAAGAAAGATTTTATTGGGTTTTTCATGAAAAACTTGAAAGTTTCAGGTTTTTGGTGAAAAATTTGGGTTTATTTCTAGAAACATAAATCTTAATTTTCAAATAAATTCTACACTTAAATTGTTTAGTGTTAAATAAGTCACAAATTTAAATCAAAATTGAAAGTTAATTTTTTAACTATTCAAGTTGTGAAAAATATACATCGGTGAGTATGCATAAAGTGAAAAGAATTTAATGTGAGGTTAGGTGATTTGATTTGAAGGCGATTTCTCGGATG
>CM063508.1:56388043-56393043 GCA_032207245.1 Pardosa pseudoannulata
ATCGATTTTTTTTGTTGCAATGAAAATTTTATTATCTGTATTAACAACAAATTCTATCTACCTCCAGGGTGTAGGGGAAATGATAGTTTCATTCCTTTACTTTCATTAATTACTGTGAAAAAAATAAGAACTTAACGATAATTTCGACGTAGATAAGAAAATTTTAAATTATCTTTCTAACTGAATTCAGCGTGATTCTAAACTGCATTCACAGTATCGAAATAATTTAGAGGAGTATGAATATAAGCAAATTATTGATCGTGTACCAGATAATTCTCAGGCAAAAACAAACCATTTTTTTATCTGCCTTTAAGGGTGCTTTACAATTTTAGAAAATTAAAAATTCTACTACTTTCGTCATATGACGGGCTATATGCTAGTATAATATATATACATTTACATGTATTGTAGAGTGATTTATTTTTGTTTTAAAACTAGTTGAAAAGCATGTAAGATACAAGCTAAAATATTGGTACCATAGCCAAAAAGTAATAAATTGTTAAAATTTTTTGAATCTTTAACTCACTTAAATTACTGAAAAATTTATTACTGAGCATATTTCTGATGTCGCAGTTTTTCCTGTTTTCCTTTGTGAGATTCATGCGCATTTCTACACTGTGATTCTATCAAGTATAGAATGGCTTATATATTATAGCTTAAAAATAAAATAAGGTTTCAAAAGCAAAGAGCATTAATCCCTTCCCTGTTTTGCCCGTACACCGTACGGGCACAACTTTCGGGCTTTTACTGATTTGCCCGTACGGCGTACGGACAATCTCATTTCTATTTAGCTTGCACTCTTTCGGCCGTACTTTTTCCAATTTTAGTAACAAATTGTCCAATAAATGATAGTTTGCAGTTTATTGTATTTTCTACTCTGAGTGGTTCAAAAGCGCGGGTTTTTTTTCACACGTTTTGTATCAGAAGACGAATTGTTAGCTTTCAGTGTATAGCTTTCTGGTTATATTTTACTAACCGCCTGATAATTTTATTGATGTATGAGTTGAATAATATATTTTTACTTTTAAATAATGGATAATTCAGACCGTATGGAGCTAATTTCTTGTGATTCGAACTGTGACTAGGAATCAGAAACTGAATTATCTGTAAATGATAGTAGCGAAAGTTTACTAGATGACCTGGATAGTAGTGACTCTGATAGTAGTACAGACGGAATCAGTCAAACAAGACAATTTTTTGAAATTAATTGTGATAATTCTTCAGATCTGCCTCCTAGATTTCCTTTCACTGGAATTCCAAAAATTAACTTGGATATCGATGAGCCTAAAGGTAAACTCCAGTTCTGTGATGCTTTCATAGAAAGAAAAAAAGTTGTGATAAATAAAAAATATTAGAAATGTTAATTTTAATAACATATATCTATATTTAAAAATGTAAAATGAACAAAAAATGCAATAAAAAAATGTGACATTTTTTTTGACCGAATTCTCGAAAAAAAAAAAAATGAAATTGTCAAAGGGTTAAGGCTACATGTTTTCACAGAACGTTATTGGCTAATTACATGTGCTTAATGGTAATGGCAATAACAAATTACACACAACGTGGTCATTCGTCAGTTTTGAAAAAATTGCAAGTACTTATTGGATTAGATGTTGTACTGTATGATTAAGACATTTTTTTTCAATGCAGGTTTCAATATAGGCTTCATGTCAAACACGGCTGCGAAGCTGTTATTCACTGAGCACCACTCGAGGAGCACGTGTAGCTTAAAGAATCATTGCCTTCTCTGTGTCCAAGAAATTTAGAAGCAGAGATCAAACAGAAGGTCCCCTAAGCTTGGCCTATCACCTCCAGAGGTATCGTTTGAGAGCTTGAAGGATATTGTGACTACGAACCTATTTTACTTGGTCAACCCGCCATTAGTGAACACGACACGGGTTTTTGGCGACTGACTGTCGAACTCAAAACCTTTCGGTCATGATATCGACGCTTTGGCTAAATGATCTACCGTGGCACCTACATAAGACAAATTGAGAGAAATTAAATAAATATACTCAGTTTAATGTATAAGAAATTAAATAAATTAAAAAATAGAATTTTGAAAAAAGAGTTTCTTATGTGACGGTATTTGAGGTTTAATGCTCATGGCTTGAAAAAAAGTTTTGAATGATATCACAAAGCAATCCTGTACCAAATGATAGCTGGACCAAATGATAATTGGATGTAGGTTTCAACGTTTACACGGAAACATTTTTGCATACATTGATATTAACCGTTTTATTTATTAGATGGTTTTAATTTATCTCTTTATATTTGAGATGGATTTATTTATTAATTTATTATGATGGTTTAAGTTTCAATTTAATTTTTTTCATCTGTCCTATAAGACGACACTGTAAGTTTTTTTAATGGCTCATCAATCGTCTTATCTCCTGAAATATACGGTAATTCTTCCCTTATAAGTCCATTTGACCGGGAACACAAAGCATTTATATTCCAAGTCCTGCAATAGCCTTCGAGAAAACTCACGAGGGGACTTCATCAACCGATTTAGGGAGGCATGTAATATACACCTCCCTCCCTGCCGACCCCGACAAACTTTCGCCAGACTGTAGAACAGCCTATCAATGTCCCGCCTTAAAACAAACAGATGGCATGCGACCGAAATATGATGAGCATTAAACCTCAAACAAATACCGTCACATTCGAAAATTTTCCTTGGAAGTTCCTCCGCAACACATCAAACACGCCACCTCTCATTATACGTCTCAAGTACCCGGGCACAAAACTTCATTAAATCTCATTCTGCGTTTTCGTTTTCCAATAACCCCATTCTCTCTTTTCTCCTCAAACATTCCATCTCTCTCTAGTGCCCCTGCCGATTTCCGATTGTTTGAAAATATAAACACTTTCCAACGCAGTCCGTCCACGTTCTGCGGCTCCAACAGAGCGTGATCATAGGGGCCCCCCTTCTCTGCTAGGATGCCGGGCAACCCCCTCTCTGCCTCCCTCCTCCCTCCCCACCACCCCTCCCCCCTCTCTCTCTGTCTCTATAATAACAAACGCCATAATGACATGAAGTGTTCAGCCGTGCGCACATCTTCAAAAGATACCCCGCACTGAGTAAATCAAATATTTGCGATCAGGTTTCGAGCAGCTCAACTCGACCTAGCAAAGCACCTCCGAATGCAGTCCATTCACACACTTTGAGTAAACAACAGCCATCGCTTGATGCGAGGCACTAAATGCCGACCCATTAGTCGCCTCACAGAAATGAGAGAATAAAGATCACCTTTTATATAGATATATATATCTATATTTTTTTTTATTCTCCTGTGTATGTATGGGTGTGCGTGTGTGAGTAGCCGAACGAGAAGTGTCGCAATTCATATAAAGAGAGATGGAGAGATGGATAGAAAGACAGAAAAAAAAGCTCCGATGCTTCTTTGAAGTGTATCATCAAAGGGAAAATGTATTCACACCGTTCTCTTTAATTTTCAGCCCAAACTGTTTCTAACAGAGCCGTCATCAAAGCTTTTCCGTGCCTATTGGATGAAAAGTCACAAAGGTGAAGAGAGAGAGAGAGGGAAAAAAAATCACATGATTTAAAGTATCCCTACTCTGATGACCCGCGTTTTCCTTCTTTTCAAAACTATTACAAAACGAATCAGAGATAGAAGGTTCTAATTCTAAGGAACACGAAGGAATCGAATTTGTTACATTTATCGCCGCTGCTTAACGCGTGATCGAAGACCAGACTGATGAGCTTTAATTCAAGTCAAATTGTTTCCAACTGGCTCACCGTCAAAAGCATTAAGGCTCTATTTAACTAAACGTCGAAAGATAAAAGAACGTTCCCTAAACATGTTGACCGAAGATACGATCTCTCTCCTTTCGAAAGAAGTTATAAATGGAATAAAAATCTCGGCTCTTTATTATCAAAGAAACCGTTTTTGCTGATACAAAACGTACATTGCCCTGTAATCAGGATATGCAGTCTGAAAACTCTTTCGATTGGTTTTATTTGAAATAGACTACAATCCTTTGAAGTAAATGTTCGCGTGAGTGTGTACTTGGGCTAAATGTCCTTACGACCGATACAACACTATGATATATTTGCTACATTACAGAATGTTTCCAATCTAAAAACAGAGTTCATTTTCATTTCTATCAAAAAGTGTAGTACCGATTCATGTACCTTGCTGTAACTCTTCAAATCAACCATTTGCTATTCTTAAATCTTACTTTTATAATTATTGTATGATTTTCCCTTTTTAAAATAATATGTATATATATATATATATATATATATATATATATATATATATATATATATATATATATATATATATATATATAAGGAAAATTCTCGTGGGTTTTCACAACTTCAATCAAGGGTAAAAATTCCCGCGTCATTTTCCATTCCTCTTTTTAACCCCTAACCTAAATTAACCACTGGGGCTACAGATTACGCCCTCGGAGAAGGGGCCTTACTATTTATAGTCCTACATGGCCCTAGCGGACAATTTAAAAAATTTCCAAATAAAAAGGAGATACACGCTGTCGGAGACAGATTTTTCTAGATATTTTCCCACAGATGTTGACCCACAGATGTTGACCCAGATGTTACGTGTCTTGTACATAGAACTTCATGCTAGCTGACCCTTCAGTTTGTCCTGTCCCTATGATGAAGTGGGCACCCGTCCTTCAACGTTATCTTAATAAAGGTCTTTAGCTGAAACGGTATCATTTTTATGGCCATGACTGCAACCACCCATTGAGAAGTCCGTCTCATTACACATACACACACACACAAACACACACACACACACACACACACATATATATATATATATATATATATATATATATATATATAACATATTTAGGAGCTCGTCGTCAAGCACAAAAATAAAGTCATAATCACATAAGCTATTCGTAGTTAATAACTTTTATTTCCATACCGTACAGCCTTCACAGGCCTTACACCACACACACATTCCATCATCTACTGGAATCCTTCTTTCACCCTGTCACGT
>CM063508.1:56400543-56410543 GCA_032207245.1 Pardosa pseudoannulata
ATGTATATATATGTATATATATGTATATATATATGTATATATATAGATGTATGTATATATATGTATATATATATGTATATATATAGATGTATGTATATATATGTATATATACACACACATATATATATATACATATATACATATATGTAATGAGACGGACTTCTCGATGGGTGGTTGCAGTCATGACCATAAACCTGATACCGTTTTAACTAAAGACCTTTATTAAGATAATGTTGGAGGAAGGTTTCTCACTTCATCATAGAGACAGGAAAAACTGAAGGGTCACCTAGCATGAAGTTATATGTACAAGACCCGCAACACCTGGGTGAATATCTGTAGGAAAATATCTCTAGAAAAATCTGCCTCCGATAGCGTGTATCTCCTTTTTATTCGGAAATTTCCAAAATTGTCCGCTAGGACCATGTAGGATTATAATTGGTCAGGCCCCTTCTCTGAGGGCGTAAACTGTAGCCCCAGTGGTGAATTTAGGTTAGGGGTTAAAAAGGGGAATGCAAAATAACTCGTGAATTTTTAGCCCTTGATTTAAGTTTTGAAAACCCCTGAGAATTTTCCTTACACACACACACACACACATATATATATATTTATAGATATACATATATATATATATATACATATATATACATATATACATACACACACATATATATATATATATATATATATACATATATATACATATATACATACACACACACACACATATATATATATATATATATATATATATAATATTCATACACACACACACACATATATATATATATATATGTGTGTGTGTGTGTGTGTGTAATATATCAAAATTATTTAACTTTAATATTCCCTTAAAAACCTCCTCTCTCTAATTCTAATTCCTTAAAATCTTTTTCCCAGCCTTTAAATGAATTAATCAAAGGAGTGTCCTCGACTTAAAATTCTTTCGATACATTTCTCAAATATTTCTGTCCTATAGTATTTAATTTTATGTCTATTCAATACGTTTTTTCGCCGTCGCCGGCAAATGGCTCCGCGTTTTCCCTGATCTTAACACTTTAATATGTTGTTTCTTGTCCCTTAGGACAATTCTTTTTCTTCGTTCTTGGGTGTACCTTTGTTCGAGCAGAGTGATTTTTGTGTCCTTCGTTTGTTTGTCATTGTCTAGTAAAGATGTCCATTTTAGCAACTCTAAAATAAAGTTTTAATTAGACTTGTGCCGTTCTCTTCAAAGTGGGTCGACTACCCAATTAATGTGTCCAGAAGTTTTATAATTCCTGGATTACACACGCGCATACAGACACACACACGCACATATAGAAAAATGTTGTCCGAATCGTAACGATAAGTCGTATGTCACAGCCAAATAACTGTTTCAATCTCTAAACCTTATAACTGATAGGTATCAAATAAAATAAAAACAAAAAAAGTAAAATTATTAAAATAAATGATAACTTTTTAACTTTCCTATATATATGCAGTGATACTCCCTCACACACACCACACACATGTATATAAATATATAGTCCCCTGCAGTCTTGAAAATAAATTCCTCAAAGTTTTTGCTTTTTAATAATTTGGTCCGTTTTTTTATTGAATTTATTCGGCTATGAATACAATCTTATTTTCCATAATATGAAAGGGTTTTTAATCTTAGGATTCTTCTATACTGGATCATCCTAGTCTATTAATATTTCTGTCATGCCTCCAGGAATGTCAAAAACATCCAAATATTTCGCCTCTCTATGTACAATACACTTAAACATCGGAACTATTTGTTCTTTCCCTTTTGTTGTGCAACAAAACCATCCGAGCTGATTAGAACACCTTTTTCTCTCCTTCAGGTATTAAACAAATAAACAACTATTTCTTAGATTCCAAAATGACGAATATAAATAGAACCAGGTAATTTCGATTCAACATTGACTCTCTCTCTTTCTCACTCACTATGCTATTATTAACAAAGTAAGTGGTATAATGAAATATTACACGCTTGGATATCAAGTTGACGTCCTATTATCGAAAAATATGTCATTCTGTCTGTGAAGAACCGGGACCAAACATCATTATGTATTATACTCATGTGTTTCACCCTGCCTGCTCTGCTCTGTTCGAAAACGTGGAGAAAGCCTTATGGGCAAAATGGGCTAGACGAACACAATGTGCCTCTTCACACCTCGTAATTCCACTGAACAAACATAATTTTCCCTTCCGAAAAAAATAAGTTTTTATTCTCTTTATGTAGAACTAATATGTGATCCTTTTGTGCATGGATGAATATAAGCTTTGAAGTACGATATATTTTGTGGTTGTCAAAAAATAGAATAAGTACAAATCTAGTGGGAAATAAGAGATATTACTATAAGCATTATACCCTTTTGTTCAAAAGATATTTCATTTTTAGGAGTCATACATATTTAGAAATATTTTTTAAATCAAACCTTTAGTACAAAAATTGAAAATATTTATCGTGGGTTCTTATTAAATCCAATGTACATTGTAATGCGAAAATCGGTTCATCTATTGTCAAAAAACTACAATGTCAAGTCAAGTCAGGCAGTTTAGGTTGTTTGGGGATTATTGACTGTTAGTCGTATCCCTAGAGGTGGACAAGTTTTGAGTCTTTACTGGTGGGCATTATAAATTGTGGGGGAATTATAAATATGTGAAACAATTTTTATAGGTAGGGCTACGAATTAAATACGAAAAACTATTTACAAGCACCTTTCATTAGTAAGTTAAAATGTTAAATAAAACTTATAAAAGTGAAAAAATAAAGACAATAAAAAATTCCTGATTAAATATAACACTGTACTACAATTATGAAAAAATACGTTACAATAAAAAATACTAAAAAAATAAATAGAAAGCGAATATATACAGGTATTTAAAGTTACATTAAAATCAATACACAATGCAACAATAACAACTACGAAACATTATACATTACTACGAAACATTAAGCCATTACGATAAATAATACTAAAAAGTAAATAGGAAGCGAATATATACAGGTATTTAAAGTTACAATAAAATCAATACACAATGCAACAATAACAACTACGAAATATTAATACATTGCGATAAATAATACTAAAAAGTAAATAGAAAGCGAATATATACAGGTATTTAAAGTTACAATAAAATCAATACACAATGCAACAATAACAACTACGAAACATTATACATTACTACGAAACATTAATACATTGCGATAAATAATACTAAAAAGTAAATAGGAAGCGAATATATACAGGTATTTAAAGTTACATTAAAATCAATACACAATGCAACAATAACAACTACGAAACATTATACATTACTACGAAACATTAATACATTACGATAAATAATACTAAAAAGTAAATAGAAAGCGAATATATACAGGTATTTAAAGTTACAATAAAATCAATACACAATGCAACAATAACAACTACGAAATATTAATACATTGCGATAAATAATACTAAAAAGTAAATAGAAAGCGAATATATACAGGTATTTAAAGTTACAATAAAATCAATACACAATGCAACAATAACAACTACGAAACATTATACATTACTACGAAACATTAATACATTACGATAAATAATACTAAAAAGTAAAAAGAAAGCGAATATATACAGGTATTTAAAGTTACATTAAAATCAATACACAATGCAACAATAACAACTACGAAACATTATACATTACTACGAAACATTAATACATTGCGATAAATAATACTAAAAAGTAAATAGAAAGCGAATATATACAGGTATTTAAAGTTACATTAAAATCAATACACAATACAACAATAACAACTACGAAACATTATACATTACTACGAAACATTAATGCATTACGATAAATAATACTAAAAAGTAAATGGAAAGCGAATATATACAGGTATTTAAAGTTACATTAAAATTAATACACAATGCGACAATAACAACTACGAAATATTAATACATTGCGATAAATAATACTAAAAAGTAAATAGAAAGCGAATATATACAGGTATTTAAAGTTACATTAAAATCAATACACAATACAACAATAACAACTACGAAACATTATACATTACTACGAAACATTAATACATTACGAAAATAATACTAAAAGTAATATAACAATATGGTATTTAAAGTTACAAAAAATCAATACACAATGCAACAATAACAACTACGAAATATTTCATTGCGTAATATGCTAAAAAGTAAATAGAAAGCATAAATACATTTTAAAGTACATTAAAATCAATACACAATACAACAAAAACAACTACGAAACATTCATTCTACGAAACTAATACATTTATAATACTAAAAAGTAAATAGAAAGTGAATATATACAGGTATTTAAAGTTACATTAAAATTAATACACAATGCGACAATAACAACTACGAAACATTATGTGGTATTTCAAATAAATTATCAAAAAAGTATATAAAAGAATTATGGTCATAGCTTCCAAGCTATAAAAAGTTATATTTTTAAGTGTCGTCTAGCTTCTCATTATTTTTATACATAGTAATAATAAAGAAACAAATTCAAAAAAAGAATTGCCTGAAATTTGTATTCTGTTTGTCGGTCCTAGTTAGCTATATTTGTAAAAATTGCATATGGCAATAAATATAGTTCTTCTTTTAATTTATAGACACCCATGAAATTAAAAAAAACCAATCCCTTCGTATAATTCTAACATCTGTCACATCTTTTTATCTATATACAGGGAGAACTTTTTTCTAACTGACACTATTAGCCTGCCTTAGGTTGATCTAACAATCGAAATGGAACCAAAGTTAGTATGTGAATTAATGATGACATTTGTTCTCCTGTAGCAAAAAAGTAGGTCGTAGTGCTCCAAACCAAACTTTTCTTAAAAGTAAAAATAACGCAACTTTCTCGGGGAGACCCAAGTAAAAATACGATTTGAAAAGAGATTTAAAACTAAAAAAATCGCTTAAAATGATGATATTTGTTTATTTTTTGCTTAATACTAGGGTTACGGGCGTTTCTTATATACCTATCTCTACGAACATGCGTCAATTTGACGCACGCATAAACGAATACATATAACAACAGTCAGAAAACAATGCAATTAAACACTATAAGTAAAAAATGAAAATAAGAGACAATATTGAGGTACACAATAATATTTCTAATTCAAAAAATATTCTAGCATTTTATTTTTAAATACTCGAACTAAACAACTGAAACCTTCAAAATCTCTTCACATTCTGACTTCAATTAACATTCTGCTTTTCGTTCTTTCTACTGTTGCTTATTGCTCGTTTCATTTCAAATAACAATATTGAATAACGCATCGAAGTACTGTAGGTACATTTCTATTTATTATTGTTCTAATATTTGCATGCTTAGAACTAATTTACTAAATCTTCTGTCTACATTACAATCGCGTCATATTGATGGATATCCTTAGGTATAGGTGTACCACATAGAAAATTTCAATATTTCAACACTTTTAAAGAAACTAAAAATAGACTTGAGTATACATTTACGTCGTTCAATTTATAAAAGTCAGTACAAGAGATAAAATAAAAATGCAAAAAGGTTTTTGTAATGTTTTTTATGAAATTCGAAATGCGTCAAAATGACTCGTCCCGTAACGCTAGCGTTAAACGAAATGTAATGTCATTTACCAGACTAAGCAGTTAGTATCAACTATGATTCTAATATTAAGGATACTAAAATTATGCATGTAAAAATTACATAACTCTGTAGAAGTGAAAATGGCAAAAGATAGTCGCCATATCGTTTTCTATCGCATCTTATCATGTATGTCTGAAAGTATTAGAATAATATTAGTAGTGATTAGAATAACATTTCCAGCAAATTGTTATAATTTCCGTTAGAAGAAAGCTCAAGATAATCGAATCTGCATATAAATGAAAAGTATATTGTGTAGTTAGCTGATTTTTACTTTAAACTGTTTTCAAATTACAATTTTATTGATCTAGGATTTATAGAAATTTCAGAGGAAGAAATAATTTAAATTCCAAAAGAAGAACTTGGATCAGAAAAAAGAAATTTTGGGAGTCATTTTAAGAATGAACTGAGGTCTGTTTCATTTTATGTTTTGAAACCCAGAGTTTTTAGAGTTCTAAAACTTTAAAGGGTAATAAGACATATTGTTGCTATGCATAAAGAAATTTAAGAATAATCGAAAAGGGTCATTTAACACACCACTGTAGATTTAGATTAAGAAAATCAGTTCTAATAACTCAAAAAATTATCAGTAATTAACACCAATTTAGTTACAAGCACTTGATGAGTGAAATTGTTTTCACGCTATTTTACGAGGGTTACTCTGAAATTTTTGAGATACCCGCATACAAGAATTTACAAAATAAAAATAACCACCATTTAATTTTAAAGTACAAAGTATTTTGACACAGAAGACAATTTTTTACTGACTTACTTCACCTTGTTTATCGTAGAATAAATTTTAAACCAGAAGAGAAAATGGTGTTGATGCTAGAACATTCTCGTGCAATGATTTTCTACGATTTTAAAGCAGGATTAAATCAAGAAGAATGCTTTTAACCGTTGCAATTGGCATTTGGTGATGAATCTCCAGCTCGTGCTACTGTATTCAGACAGTTTAAAGAATTTAGCAAAGGTCGCAATTTTTTCAGGGTGAAGAACACACAGGAAGGCCGCCGTCGGCAGTAATCCCGAATAATTTGTCTGCCATACGAAAAATGTTAATTGATGATAATCGCTGTACCTATCAAATTATACAGAAGTAACTTAACATTGGATCCTCAGCCATATTAGGATTACATACAAAAAAAAAATAGTTTGTTTTTGAGTTCCTCAAAATCTAACTGAGCTCCAAAAAGGGGAGCGTGTCAGAATCAATAAAGAAACTCTTAAATTGCTAAATATGGTGGCACACCGCATCATTTCTAAAATTGTAACGGGTGATGAAACGTACGTACCATTTTTTGACTTTCCAACACGTCAAGAAAGCAAAGTATGGGTCTTTGAAGATGATCCCATGCCGACACAATGGTGAAAAGACAACGCGCATTGAAAAAAAAGTGATGTAGGCCGTTTTCTTCAGAAGTACGTGATTGGTCAAAGCCATCAAGTTGGAAGGACAGAAGACAGTAACAGCAAACTGGTATACCACTCAATGTCTTCCACAAATTCTACAAGAAGTGAATGTTAGGGGACTCATGCTTCACCATGACAATACATCTTCACATACAGCCGGATTAACAGTTGAGTTTCTTAAACAAAAACAAATTAAAGTGATAGAACATCCACCGTATTTACATGATATAGCTATGTGTGACTTTTGGTTATTCATTAATCTAAAAAAGAACTTAAGTGGACGTCGTTTTCATTCAGAAGAAGAGATTGACGTGGCTATAAATGCATTTTTTCATCTATTTCAAAAAATGAATGGATTGAGGCATTTAATCTGTGGAAAATTCGTCTACAAAAGTGCATTGATGCTGGAGGAGACTACTTTGAACACACCTAAAATTTTGTAAGTATAACTTTAAAAACCTAGTTGTATCTGAAAAATTTCAGAGTGACCCTCGTATTTGCATAATATAGTAGAATAACTAATTCATTGAATGATTTAGTTTCTATTTATTTCTTCTTGCAGCATTAATGATCCCTTAAAGTTAGATAGCTTTTATTCCTGAATAATTGCATTCAAACTTCTTTTAACATTCTGTTATACATACAGCATTATAATAATGAATGTCTAAAGTTCTATTTTTACTACACATCATTCTTGACATATGGAATATCTACATAAAACCAAAATAAGTTGTAAGAATAAAAGTGAAATTTATCTGTATTTTAATATGAAAATCATCTATTCGCTTTGATATATGAATATACACGAATCATTGTAACGTGCTTTACTATCATTTAGTCCAAGTAACTAAATTCTTTTGCATAAATTATTCAATAACTTTTTACGTTTGATTCCAGTTTAGGAAGCACAAAATAGTTATAGCATTAAGAAAACTTAAGTCATAAATATTAAGAAAAAGTACGCACGTAGTTGTTTTGCAGCTTCGAGGGAACTGCATTTTCGATACGAGCGAACTCAGTGGCTTGTAAAAGCCGACTGAGCTGGGAGACAGAAAACGAACGACTAAACCTCATATCGAACATTTTCTGGTCCAGAATATTGCAGAACATAACAAATGCACTAAATTTGGTGTTTTGTAAACTATATTTGTTAGTAGATCACGCTGATATAACTTAGGTTACCACAAATCTTATTAGACTTTTGTAAAATCAGACAGTTTCTAGGAATGATAGAATTATCTTAGTCGAGAATCGTCTGTATTCATAACAGAAGTCTTGAGAATAGCATTATATAACTTTTGTTCTAGTTTAAAGAATTTTCAGAGTACGTTATTATATTGCTTCTTCATACAAAGGTAGGCTATGAAAACAATTTTTCTTGATAGAAATTTAACGTATGTAGATAAGTATTTTTTGAAAAATTATAATCTTTAAAAAATTTTATTGGTTTATTTGAAATTTGAAAATTGTGTTTTATGTCTACATTAGGATTTAAAAGTATGCTTTAAAAATATGATACTGATCCAATATGACCGTATACAAGTATGTTTAATATATTTTATATGCATATATGCAACCTGAAGTAAAACATTTTTAACTCTTTTGCCTGTACTGTACATTGCATATTTGGTATTTATGACTAATGCTTTATATGATTGTATATCACACATGATATACAATGCACTAAATTTTAAGGGGAAAATAATTTCGTGTAACGTCTTAAATTTAGTTATATTTTTCAGTTCATCGTATGAAATACGTACGAGATAAAATTGTTCTATCCTATGGAAAAAAAATTTAGAGTTTAAACTTTGCTTAATTTACAACATTTTTTCCTATAAAATATATTACCTATCTTCGCTTAGTAATAAGAGGATTGAATTACCAAAATAGCATAGTTTCTTGATAATATAAAGTAATATGAAGCATATTTAGTTGACTCTAAAAAATCATTGAACAAGAATGCAGTTTGAAGCAATTTAGAAGCCAAATTTTCATTAAGTAAACATTTCTAAAGTTTTAGCAGCATTTAATGACCTCATATAGGTTTGTAAACAGTTATAATAAACATAAGGTTACAGCTGACTTTCATCTGGGAGAAATTTGTCTGTAAAACGGATTTTTTTATCTCTTTAAATTGAAAAATATAGCTAGGAATAAAGCTACGGTAGCTTTATGGTAAAAGAATCTTTATGGTTTTATGGCTTATAAAGCCATATAATCATAAAGCTTATGGCTAAGAATCAAAGAGGATGTTTTGGTATTCACCACCTGATACTCAATGTTGAACATATGCCTATTTCGGCCTGTTGTCTAGATTTATATCCTATATTTTTGTCGCCAAATTTTTACATTTGGTGATATTTTTTGCAACACATATGGTGACTTGGCAACCCTTTTAAAGACATATTTGGAGTAACCAGATACTTTTAAAACTTTCAAAGTCCAGAAATAAATATCTCAAAATATCTATGGATCTTAAATACTGGTAAGTTCATAGCCTCTTGGCGTTTTGTTAGAAGATTTTAGTGCCGAAAGACGTATTGCTTTGTCTCGTCAAGCTGTAGTGAAATAACGCGGTGTATAATAATGCTTTTGTGTATGCAGTGAATTGAATTGTACCAGGTTCATACTGGAATATTCTACACCGTTCGGAACCAGATTGATCTAGATAGTTAGTTGGGGATTGAACTGAGTTGGAAACTATTTGCTGATAAATCACTGTTTCTTGTGTCGCCTTATCCAATATACATTCAATTACTGAACTCACGAGAGAAATGCTCAACAATATAATTATTACCACTGCAGGAAATTCATTTACAAAGACTATTTTAAACACTTTTAAAACAAAACCTTTCGAACTTTATAAGCATTTGAAACACTTCAGAAGCATTTTTTAACCTCCATATTCCTTGCCAATTTATCCAGAATTTAACTT
>CM063508.1:56418043-56438043 GCA_032207245.1 Pardosa pseudoannulata
GAAAATGCTAATTAGCTTCTATTTGATAAAAAAATTAGTTTCTAACTTACGAATTTTAAAAGTTATTTTGCAGGTTAGGGGATTTCTGTTCTTTTTCTTGGTGTATATATTTTATGCTTTTTAAAATATATTATGCCTTACATAACAAAACTAAATCCTTTTTATAAAATAGAAATTTCGTTTGGTGTATATATTTTATGAATAAAAGTAAAAAAACATTCTATGAAATTAAAACAAAAAAAAGCGTTTATCATGCTACAAATTAAAAATAGCGCAAGTGTTAGTATAATTCAGGTAATTGAGGTTTACAGAATGAATATGTTAATTAACTTCTACATAGTGTAAAAAATTATTTTCTAATGTACAAATTTCTAAAGCTATTTTGTAGGTTAATATATTTCTATTTTATCGCTTGGTGCTTATATTTTTTATAAAGAAAAGTAAAAAAAAACCCAAAACATTGAAAACTAAAAAAAAATTTAGTTTATCATGCTATAAAATAAAATATATTTCTCCATTAGCATGATTGAGATTCACATATTCAAAAAGGCTAATTATCTTCTATTTGATTCAAAAATTAGTTTTTAACTTACGAATTTTAAAAGCTATTTCGCAAGTTAAGGGATTTCTGTTCTTTTGCTTTGCTGTATATATTTTATGTTTTTTAAAATATATTATGCCTTACATAACAAAACTAAATTTTTTTATTAAGTAGACCTTTATTATCTCAGAATAAAGGTCTTAATGATCTCAGAAAAATCGTATTCTGAACGCAGTAGAACATTCTATACTAAATATAGGTTGTTTCAATGAAGACGTTTTAGTTTGAACGGTACTACATTCCCTTTGACACAAATTATTTAGTTTATTTCACAAATTTTTTTATTATGATTAGTTGCTTTTGAACAATATATAGAATCTTATTCCACATTGAACAGCCTATCTACATGTGACTACGAATTTTAGTATTAAATATCAATACTGAAATTTTTTGTCGCTCTTTTCTCTATGTCTGTGTTGAAATAAATATGAAATATAGAATGGTCTAAAGAAAAATGAATGTACGTTTTTAGAGACATATAATAACTATTCATAGAATTCTTGGTATATTACACTCGTTTAGAACTTTATTGCGAGGGTATTGAGATAGGATTTCGAATGTAACTTTAAATCAATATTAGCTGTTTCTTCCGCGCTATTAAAAGGACTGAATAATCCTGAGACATGAATATGAAAGAAAAAATTGTTGAATGAAAAAAATAATAAAAACCTAGATACATCTCTGGATAACTTTAGAAATCGGAATACTTTCGAAAAATATATTTTTATCAAACTATATCTTGAAAGATGAAACTAAGAGCAGTATTTCAATGCTGCTAACTATTACTTTTAGAGGTAAAGTCTAAAGTTTGTTTGAATCAGCAAAATTATCATATGAAAAATTAAAAATTGAATCAATGAATTTAATAATCGTTTATCTGCTTGAATATTAGATATCGTAGAAATCATTAGAGTTTATATATTCATCTATTTGTAGGATCGTCGTGTCCACACTATGGCCAATTGCTCACCATTCCAATTCTGGTTCTGATGGTGACTTTGAACGATGGTTCATGGGTTTCATCCACACACTGGGCCACAAAATTAGAAAAGCGCGTGTGTGCATCCATAGAATGTTACCAAATACACAGATCCCATTCTTTGTAATTCTTTAAACTTTTAATCATAATTTAATCCTTTTGACACTAAGCAAGTGTGTTAAAGTTAAGTGGGTTAAGTTGGTTTCTATTAAATTTCAATCTGATAAATATTAACATAAATCACGGGAATTTAACTATTTTTAATCTTGGTTACTGATATCGTTTTAATTTTCATGTCTGAAGCCCATGTGAGACCAGTTTAGTTAGTAGCTTGAAAATCGCTTTTTGTATGCTCCGTGGTCTTTTTTTTCTTCAGCATGTGAATAATTGTAAAGTTTAAGAAATCAAAGAGTATAAAAAGGGGTTTTTACGTTAAGTTTTTTTTGCCTATTGTTGCCTGGTGCTCGTCGTGTTTTTGCTTCGTCGATATAGTTTTTTTTTCATCGGTGAGTTACATAAACTAGTCATTTGCCAGAATGTTTAATTTGAAATTTAGTTTTGTATTATCGGCCAACTGTTTTGGATGTTCTGTTTAACTGTTTTTATTTACGTTGTTTTGAGAATGAAAAAAATAAACTTTGATGTTTTTATATTTTTGTGTGACTTCTTTAAAGAAACTCAGTCTTCAGTTAGGCCGTGCTACTGTGCTAAACATCAGTGGAAACTTGCTGATCGTTGCTGTCCAAACAGAATCTATCGCGCATTTTGGTAGCGCATGTTGGTTGTCTTTGAGCTTTGGAGAAAAAACCATTTTCGAAGCCATTCTCTTCCATTTTATTGTCGATCTCGATAAGCCATACACCCTCCAGACGGTGGTAATGGCTTGCAGTGCCGTAAGACATTTAGATAGCTCAACCATTAATTTATTTCTTGATTTTTGACATAGAGCTTGAACATCAAGATCAATACATACCCGGAAACACACAAGCATGTAAAAACACACATACAAACGCACACATACATATATATGTAATGATATTTTTATCCGAAAACTAATCAAAGAAATTAGATATGTATCTTAATATAATTTTCGGGTGATTCTATCCTTTAATGGCAAACTTTGGTGAATATTATTTGTTCTTTCTTCAGAGTTGGCGAGTACGAATACACCAAAAATTAATTATTGCTGACTCCCGCTATTCTTATATAAGATGGTGGCATGTAAACTATGCCATGTGACTATCCATTAAGAATCCTGATTGGATGGCTCATAAACTGACATGTACGAGTTTTTCAGACCTAGAAGCCTGCTGCAGAACTTGCTAAATAAATCTATGATGCCTTTTCCTAAATTCTATTCTTTGTTCTCTCAACTATATTACTTACGATTGTACCCAAACCAGTTTGAATTTTATACCTTTGTGATGGGTAAATTGTCATATATATATATATATATATATATATATATATATATTATATATATATATATATATATATATATATATGTATGTAGAATTAAATGACAACTCAACCCTTCCAAGACTTTATTTACTTTACACAGACGTGAGGCAGACAGCAACGAATGCAGACGGCATTTCTTGCTCATTGCTTTTTGACCGTAAAGACGAGCACTGATGTTGTGCCAGACTGACAAATGGACCATATTATCAAATATTTAATATTTTTGTATTCTGATGGCAGGGTATTGTTTTTACTATTGTTTCTCGTGTCTTAATATTTTTGTATTCTGATTGCAGAGTATTGTTTATACTATTGTTTCTCGTGTGTCTTAATATTTTTGTATCCTGATTGCAGAGTGTTGTTTATACTGTTGTTTCTCGTGTATTAATATTTTTGTATTCCGATTGTAGAGTATTGTTTATATTATTGTTGTTTCTCGTATCTTAATATTTTTGTCTTCTGATTGCAGGGTATTGTTTATACTATTGTTTCTTGTGTCTTAATATTTTTGTATTCTGATTGCAGGGTATTGTTTATACTATTGTTTCTCGTGTCTTAATATTTTTGTATTCTGATTGCAGGGTATTGTTTATACTATTGTTTCTCGTGTCTTAATATTTTTGTTTTCTGATTGCAGAGTAATGTTTATATTATTGTTTCTCAAGTGTCTTGATATTTTTGTATTCTGATTGCAGAGTATTGTTTATATTATTGTTTCTCAAGTGTCTTAATATTTTTGTATTCTGATTGCAGAGTATTGTTTATACTATTGTTTCTCGTGTCTTAATATATTTGTATTCTTATTGCAGGGTATTGTTTATACTGTTGTTTCTCAAGTTTCCAGATAATGGCATTGCATTGGGAAAAAGAACTTGCATTTTATAAATAAGATATTTGCAATAAAAGAAACCTTTATATATATATCTATGAATATATGAGCAGTTCTCACAGAAACTAACATAGATAATTACAAACAGATTTACCATGTATTTTTTGGAGCTACAACGTATTTTAAGCTGCCTTTTTTTACAGGGTGATCCCGAAAGTTATAGTTTCTCTAAAATTTGATCCTAACCCTCTATTTACCTCCGTGTCCAAAACTTTCGGCGAAAAACAGTTAATCAAAATGAAATCTATACACATTTTTTTCTGTTCAATTTAAAATTTGAGAAACATGAAAAAGCACGTAAGTGTTTTAAGATTTCTTTTTTAAATTTAGTCATGCATCACCTTTTAATATTTTATATTTCATCACATGGGAAACATTTTTTAAAAAACAAACTTGAATGCACCTTTAAATACAAATATATTAGAAGTAGAATGGTTTTTACAACAGGTTAACTTGGAGCTAAAAGAATGAATATAGCTGATATCCAACCAAGTAAACACGTACAAAACACTTTTTAGAATTTTGCTTCTCAACTAAATCCTTATTGCCTTATCGTATTTCTAAATATACAATAAAAATTCGACTTAAGCACAATAAGAAATGCATTTCGGATGAAATTAAGAATAAAGCAACACAATAGGAACGCAAATATCACAAGAATTGTTTGTATATCCATGTTTCTACAAAACATACCTGATAACATGCATTTTAGAAGTCTGATTTTATATCTTTCTGAAGAGTGTACCAGGAAGTTTCTTTTCTTTTCTTTTTTTTAAGCAAAAGAGGGAACTGGCTGCTCGAATATGGTACTAACTATTCAGTTTAAAAGATTTAAAAGACGTTTCAATAATACAATCAGTTAATGTAAAACCGTACACAATTTTTATTCTGTTCAATAAAGAGATTTTAAAAGAGAAAAACATACACAAAAAAAGTACGTACGTTATAAGAAACATAGATTATACCTAAAAAGTATTAAACCTTACATATGGTTTTTTAAGTTTTCTAAAATTGAAAATTTTGTATAATGTATGGGTTCTTACTTTGACCTAGGTTTTTTTTATTTATCTAAATAAGTGCTCCTTTATTTAAATATTGCTTAACCCTTTAAAGGCCACAAAAAATTCATTGGAATTTAGTGTAATTAATTTATAAATGTTATCTATGAACCTTGTAAATGTAAAATATATAATAAGTTTTCTTTACATTCCTTAGGAGGGTTTGCCTTAGAGGATACCTGAAGAGGCTTGGTCGCTGGTTCTTAATTAGGTAATGATTATCACAAAATAAATGATGGACTGTAGCTCTTAAATTAAAACTTTTATTCTCCGACGAATACTCAGTCGCCTTCTCGAAGCGAAGGGTCGAACACACTCTCAGTTTTCACACTCTATCTATTACAAACATAAAAACACAACAATTCTTAATGTGGCGGTTTTACAGCAAGTTGCCAGAATTGGCGCCAAGCGTAATATTGGCGGTTTTTACAAAACAAAACTCAACAATACCTAAGGAGGGTTTGGTTTGGTTTGGTTTGGAGTGCTACCATCTACTCTTTTACAAAACAAGGGCTAATGAGACCGGGACCTACTGCTTAAAGCCGATTCTGGATGGCTACGAGTATTCATGCCCCAGTGGTATTCAAACCCACGAACTCCGGTCCCGAAGGCCAGCACCCTAACCAATCGGCCATCGTTAGGCAAGGAGGTTTTGAGGAGTGGTTTAACTGACTAACCCCTCCAATTGTACAGCTTGAAGATTATACTTTTTGAAAGTTTAACTGTACTAGAAGAACAATAAATAAGAATCCTTAAAATGATATAATAAATAAATAGATTAACAATTTATAAGTGGGGTTTGTATAGATACTTTTATTTGGGGTCATAAGAAGGATAAATTGAATTACTGACTTCTCAGGTACAGCAAGTTTAATTGCATATATTTCAAAAGAAAAAATAAATTAAATGTAGAGCTATCATCTGTTGTAAATTTAAAATGTCAAAAATATAAAAAAATTGAAAAATCATCCATGTCTCTATAAAGTTTTTTTTAATTGCAGAAGCTCTTGATTCTACATTATTGGCTTCCATACATCACAGATGTATGAGGTTGGAGCAGTAAATAATTATACAAAGATAAAGTAAAGTACTCCTAAAAGTAAAGTTTAAAAGAAAAATGTTTAATAGTTGGTTTCGCTACGAAACCACTGTCCATTAAAGGGTTAAAGCTTAAAGTTCTGTATAAAAATGTTTATTAATAGTATAGTTTATTATTTAAGTAAAAAAACGTGTCAAAAATCTTCACTTTTAAAATCTAAAGTTACACAAATGTATGAGTTTTACTTTGACGTTTTTTTTACAACATTTCTTCACGAAATAGCTCCTGCGCAGTAGACCGATATAGTTATTGTTTATGAATTGGAAAAAAATAACAGACTATTCCAGACGATGAAAACAATTTTGTAAGTGTGAGTAGCCAAAATGAGTTTCTGTAAAGATAAAGGTCTGCGGTATCATCTTTTTTTACATGTAGGCGTAATCTACACTTAGATGACTTAATCAACGCTATTATTGGGTTGTTCGGAAAGTAATTTCATTTTTTCCCTCAGAGGATTTAATTGTATTTATTTTCACCCAACTTCACATTTAAGCCGTATAATTTTTATATGCTTTGATAGCTCATATAGCAAGGCTTGTGTGTGAAAAATTCCAATTAATTCTACGCAGTAGTTTTTGGTTGGTACCCTCTTAAATATGGAGAGCGATAAGCAGAATTTTCGACATATTTTACTGTTTTATTAAAGAAAGGGTAAAAATGCTGTTCAAGCCAGAAAAAAATTGACCGATGTGTATGGAGAAGGTGTGTTGACAGTACGCCAGTGCCAGAACTGGTTCGCTAAATTTCGATCCGGCAATTTTGATGTCGAAGCTGCACCATGTTCGGGAAGTCCGGTGGAAGCTGATAAAGACGCGATAAAGGCATTAGTTGATGCGAACCGGCAAATAACAACACGTGAGATCAGATTGAGGTTAAATTTATCAAATTCAACAGTTTATGACCACTTGAAAGGCCTGGTATTATCCTCGAAGCTCGATGTATGGGTTCCCTATATTCTCACAGAGAGAAATCTGTGTCGCCGCATTGACGTCTGCGATTCGCTTCTCAAACGTCACGAAAATGATCCGTTTTTGAAGCACATCATCACTGGGGACAAAAAAATGGGTTATATACAACAACGTCAAACGCAAGAGGTCATGGAGTAAAAAAGATGGACCGGCTCAAACCATTTCCAAAGTCGATATTCACCAAAAAAGGTGATGCTGTCTGTTTGGTGGGATTTTAAAGGAATCGTTGTTTTTAAGCTTTTACCGGATAACACAACGATTAATTCGGAAGTCTATTGTCATCAGCTGGACAAAATGAATGATGAACTTCAACAGAAAAGGTCAGAACTAATCAACAGGAAAGGTGTACTGTTTCACCAAGACAACGCGAAACCTCACACAAGTTTGGTCACTCACCAAAAGCTTTTACAGCTTAAATGGGATACAATACCACACCCACCAAATTCTCCAGACCAGGCACCATCGGATTATTATTTGTTTCGGTCATTCCAAAAATTTTTAGACGGTAAAACCTGCACCTCAAATGAGGAGGTCAAAAACCACCTCGATCAGTTTTTTGCCAGCAAAGACCAAAAATTTTATGAGCGTGGAATTATGCTACTACCAGAAAGATGGCAAAAGGTGTTGGACCAGAATGGCCAATATATAATTTAATAAAATATTTATTCATTATACGAAAACTGTCTTTCATGTTCCCCCAAAAAAACGAAATGACTTTCCGAACAACCCAATAATATGTGCCCTCACAGAACTATATAAGCGAATGTGAAACGTTTTAGCGATAGAGCGCCAAAGATAGATAACCTGAATAAACTCAATTTTTTATCTTGAAATATTACTATTTTTTACAGCCTAGCGACTCAACATAATCCATCAGGGATATGTTTTTATGTTTGTAGTGGGTAAGAAAACACATTACACACGTCACACACACACATACACACACACATATATATATATACATATATATATACATATATATATACATATATATATACATATATATATACATATATATATAC
Source organism: Pardosa pseudoannulata (assembly GCA_032207245.1). Classification (NCBI taxonomy): domain Eukaryota; kingdom Metazoa; phylum Arthropoda; class Arachnida; order Araneae; family Lycosidae; genus Pardosa; species Pardosa pseudoannulata. The sequence continues at coordinate 56,426,121 of CM063508.1, forward strand.
ATATACATATACATATACATATATTTATACATATACATATACATATACATATATACATATACATATATATATATACATATACATATACATATATATATATATATATATATACATATACATATACATATACATATACATATACATATACATATATATATATATATATATACATATACATATACATATATATATATATATATACATATACATATACATATACATATACATATATATATATATATATATATATATATATATATATATATATATATATATATATATATATATATATATATATATATATATATATATATATATATATATATATATATATATATATATATATATATATATATATATGTCAGGTCTAAAAAGGGGTTAGTTGAAAATTACATGAGTTATAAACGATTTTAAAAAAGGGAACTCTTTTATAATAATAAAATAAATGAAAAAGACCCACGCTTGCGTAACCTTTTGGAATAATGCTGTCAGGCGCAGAGATATTTCACAGGAAGTGGATGACTAATCAAGCGAGAAGAATCAGTTCGCGTGGACATGGGGCTGTCAATGCATTCCACGTTTAGTTTCGCCACGAAGAAAATGAAAATGGCTCAAGCGACGCCTGAAACGGAAATCCTAAATTAAATAAAGAAGTGTTTTTAATAAGAAGGACTAATTATTCCATTCTCCTTAACAGTGGATCATGTTATATATATGTATATATATATATATATATATATATATATATATATATATATATATATATATATATATATATAAATTCTATATATATATGTGTGTGTGTGTCCGGTTAGGAAATATAAAAGTAATAATTTAGGTGTTTAAAGGCAGAAAACACAGCTCACTATCTAATGCAGGCCCATGAATCACTAATAACTTAATATAAAAGTGCTTGACTCGTAAGAATTGATGTAGAGAACGTTGCAACAGCGCGATTTAACGGTGTTTATATATCAAAGAACTTCGATTTAAGAAATTAACTTCGCTTATGTGGATACAAAGAGATTGTTTTTCCCGGCACCACGATGTCTAGACTTTTGTGTCCTACAGTAGCGAAACAACAGACCAGATTACCGGGCGCCCAGATTGACAGTCAGACATATGACCATAGGAACTACAAAGGAATGCTGCGACATTGGATCTTAGTCGACACGAATTCTAGAGACTCCTGGGTTTGCATCTGGTGATTGTCTAGCCCAGACCAATCCAATTGGTTGAAGGTGAAGTCATCGCCAGATGATCCAATGATGAAATTGTGGGTGAGGTCATCACCTCCTAAAGAGAGAAGGCCTGAGCACAGTTTATCAGAAAATGTGATGACGTAGTGACATTAGACTGACAACATTCTGTTACTCTGACCAGAAACTTTCAAGTTATCACTTTTCCAATTATTTCGGCCGCCAAATGCAAAATCAACATATATGTAAGGAATGTGCTTATTGGCAACGTTGGCGGAATTCGGGGATATGAGATTTCTTTTGTGCTTGCTCTGAGTATGCGAATTCAATTCCTATATATTTCGGTTAATTTTTTTGTAATAATGCCGTTTAAATGTATTGTTACTATTTGTAAAAATAATTATGATTCCGAATTTAGCAAAAAATCAGTTTTCTCGTTTCCAAGAAAAGAAATTTTGTGACAAAAGTGTATTAACTCGATTCCTAGAAAAGCCTGACTGTGAACAAGAATTGTCATGTAAGTAAACTCTTGTTATTTACAATTTTTAAGCATAAGATATAAGATTAAACCCCTACTTAAAAAGTAGTTTTACAGTAGTTAAAGTTTTTTTTACAGTTACTCTAGATTATAGACAGTACTTTTGTTTTGACTAACGTATATGAAGAAATTTGACGAATAAATAAGAATATTCTTTGTTTTTTCACATATATATTACAAATTATTCAATTATTAAAAAGGTAGTTTGTCATAAATAAATAATACTAGCAAATTTTACAATGCAATATTACAATTTCTTTAGAATAAACTACTTAATTAAAATTATGCTAAAAACATGTTAAATATCGTATTTTTTTCTAAATTGAGTAAAAAGAAACAGTTCCAAATATAATGTAGTATAAACTTTTATATCATTAAAACGTCATTTAGAATTAGATATTTTGATAATAAATTGACTAATGTTTGATATTTGAAAAATATTCCTATCTGTATAGACGGTTGAAATTTTTGTATTTTCATTTGTAAAGCAACTAAAAGAATATAGTAATTATATATTACATATCATTGAAGTTGACATTTGGATGTAACCCTTTTAATATTTTAAAAAATATAGTGAATTTCTGTTTAGATAATTATAACATATTACCAAAACTGTTTTATTTGTAACATACTAAAGTATTATCAAAAGCCATTGAACAGAGCTTAGAATTTGTGGAAAAATCCAAATGTATTTTCAATTCTATGGCAGAACTTTCAATTTGTGTATCCCAAAATGAACTGAATAATTATTGGATATTTTTGGATATGAAGATTAATATATTCTTTGCACATATATTTACCAAATCCATAAGAAACTTCTTCCGTTTGTATTGATAAAAATTTATCTGTATCAGTGTTTTTTAACAATATAAATTTCAACAAAAGAGGTCAGTATAACTTTCTCTGTGTTTTTGCTGACTTAAAATCTATATTTGATGTATTAATTACTTAGGTTAATACTCATAGGTTGTATGTTGTAAATGATTTTAATATATCTTGAACAAATTTTCTTAAATATGTTATGTGTATTTTCATTGTGTATGTGTCAACTTATCAAGTATAAAGAAATAAAGTTAAAGTCTAATTTTCTATTAATAGAATTATTACTCTGTTAATCAATAATGAAATTTTCATTCTCGTGTTTAATTTTAACATCAAATGTAAAAAAAAATTCTGATTTTGTTTTGTTTTCGAGAAATAAAATTTCATTTAAATGTATGTCTTTTTTGCCTTATTTAGTACAGTGTTTATTTGGGGATTTGCTCTTCAAAACTTGGGAGAAATTTTTCTACTTGAAGTTAGAGGAAATAGTTTTAAATATATTTCCTGGATTAAATGTAGAAATTTCTTAAAACTTTATGAATGTATTTCTAAGTAGTAGAAGAAGCATAAATAATAAAATTCTAGGATGTTTTATTTTTCTTTTAAAACTATAAACATATTTAAATAAGTGTTGTTTTTTAAAAAATAATTTATAACTCTCCATTTGACATTTAATGCACTATCCATATAATAGATAAAGTATGTTAATATCTTGATTATGGGGATGATAGGTGTTATTTTGAAAATCTGGAAGGATTATAATTTAGGCTTAAGTTAATTCTTTTTTATTAGAGAATTCAGATTTTAGAGTGTATATGTTTTACAAATGTGTGTTATTTTAGGTGTAATTGATAGAGTAAACAAAAAGCAATACATTCTGTGTCTAAGAACGGTTAATGTTAATCAAAAAAACTGAAATTTGCTATAAATAATCGCCAGTAAATAATAAATCAAATTTTTTTGTTGCCGTTAAAACTACAGCTTTAACTGAGTGGCTTTGATAGTCAGCCTAATCTCGTGTCGTCACAGTGAGTGTGCTCAGGCCTTCTCTCTTTAGGAGGTGTTGGTGAGGTCCCCTCTCTTTGGGGCCCCTCCCCTAAAAAGAGACGATAGAAGATTTTTTAGAGGAGTTAGGTAGCTAGCAACCAGTTAATTCAGAGGTTACCTTGACCAGTCTCTTTATCGGAGAGTATTTTAGCTTTAATCCCCCCTTGGGATTTTTTCTTTGAGTGTTATCTAACTTTTAGGTCATCTTGACCAGTCTCTCCATCGGAGAGTTTTTTTAAAGAAAATTCCGCCTTGGGATATCTCTTGCTGAGATTGAGAACGATACCCTGTGCCTTGGGTTTTCTTTTAATATTTTCCCCTTCAGGATTGATTGCATATTCGTCTTAGGAACTCTAAATGTGGTTTGATATTCTTCGAAGAATGCCATTTGTTATTTCAACTTATCTCATCCAATTGAGTGTACTTTCTACGTAATTACTTCAGAGAACTTTCGAGCGAGCTACCGAATTATTTCTTCCTTCGGATCGCCAATATTTCGGCAGATATTGCCCGTCTCTACTCATGTCTACGTATATCGAATCACATACCTGTGATCTGAAATTATTTTTTTGTGTATGTAGAAATGATGCATATAGTTGCTAGGTGTAAATAAATCAATTATTCAAGAAACATCTGATTCTTCATTGTGTCACCTAAAACATGGACCGGATACGTTACAACGTCTTGAGGTAGGGTTGCTAATAAATGCACGCTGAGCAAGGCTGTTTTGTTAGCCTATGTTTGCCTGACGCCATGTTTGATGGTTGGATGTGAAATTGTGAAATAGTCATGAATAAATGTCGTGTAGTCCTCATTTTTATTTGAGTATTAACCTGTGATCAAATGTATAGTGGGATTTTATTTTGATTGCGTTGTGGGAAAGTATTTTAGTACTAAATTTAACCACAGGTTCTGAGAAACTACAGACATAAGATATAAAAATAATCTCAAAGCTAAATTAACAGCATCCGAAACTAGCTTAATATAAAAAAGATAAATTTATTATAATATATATATATATACATCTATGTACATCCAAAACTGATGCTCATTTTCATAAAGTATGTTTTATCAACATCTTCTAAATTAGTTCTGACAATAATTTTTTTTTAATACTTAAGCTATTATGTAAATATAAGAGAGAGGACCTAATCTCAATTTCAAAATGTATGTAAAAGGGGGTACCTTTGGGGAGTTAAAATGGTGTGCCCGTAACACTGCTGGTTGATGGGTATCTATGGATCTCTCGTCGGTCTGGTCAGGGGCTTCCTCCTGAGTGTTTGGGGTGCGGCCATGATATTTGATGCAGGAACACTTCCTGTCAGACTTGGTTGGACTCTCGAACTCGTTCCGTCGGACTCCTCTCCTCGTCTCGACTATCGAACACCTTCACCTTTTCTTTTTTTCGATCTTTCTTATTTTATTAATTTCATCCTTGTCCCCTCTTTCTTCTTATCCTCCAATTGGGATAGTTGCAAGAATCCAATTGGTCTGCTTAAACCCCGCCTTGAGACCGCCAACGTGGAAAACCTTATCCCTTCTAATTGGGCACTGTCCCTTAGGGACTCATAAATAACTCCACAAATACAAGATCACCATACAAGACAACAATATCCGTTGAATATAAATATATGGTCCTCTGTCTTTTACAAAGATGTGATGAGGTCAGATTTAGATCCCGAGCATTTTACTTCTTGTATGAATGAATCAATTATATTACTGATCTAAATCGCCTCATCACAATAAAGACATTATTGAAAAATAATTTGATATCAGACTCATTGTGTGGAGGCAAGCGTGACATATATATACCTTTATGTATATGTAGCTAATTGGCTTAGCAATAAAATGACAGTAGTAATATATTTGATTATTCTTTTAAACCTACATAAGTCAAAAATATGAGACTTACTATAATAAATATTATATGTACATTTGAATATTGAAGCCTAAATTAATATTTTTAAGTCATGTAAAGAAACTGTTAAAAATTTTTGGATTATAAGAATTATGTAGTTTGAAACCTTTAAACTTATAATCTCGAAAGTAGTTACAGATAACTTTCAATGTAACTTCCAATTCTTATTTTCTGTTTCTTTTGTTACAAAATCAACAAAATGACTTAATAAATCTGCGACTTGATCATGGAAATTATTAAAGTGAAGAAAACTGTAATTGTGCCTCTACATATTATTTGACATTTGGTATTGATTTATGTTTCCAAAAATATATTTTCCCCGAACTATATTTTTGGAAGATAAAACTAAGATATGTATTTCAATGATAATTATTACTCTCGAGGATAAACTCTAGTGTTTGTTTTAATCTACAAGATTACCGAGTGAAAAATTAGAATCTGAATCAATAAATTTAATAAGTCCTGCATCTCTCTGAGTATCAGACAATAATAAAATGATTAAAGCTTTTTATAAAGCTTGATATTCAGAACAGGAAACGAAGGCAGTCCCTAATGTGTTGGTAAATTATAATTTCTTGAAATAAAGCTCGAATAACATTTAAGTAGCATCTAAACTCATTTATCATTATTTACATATTGAATTTTAAGTATCTGATCTTAAGATATGAAAAATCATCAAATATCGATATCTCCCATTCAACTGAAAAAATAATCTTAGGGCTTATTTCCCAAACGCCATTATGATGTACGAAAACAATTTTCATGTTTAGATAGCTTTAAATGTAATAAAGATCAAAGTAAAAATTTTCTCCCCCAATAACAATGTTTCCCAAATTTAATATAGCGTTGAGTTTAATGTAATCATGCATTCCATTTGACTCGTGTATTGGATCTTAGAGCTTAAATATAGCCACGGCCTGTTTTATGACTCAGTTTGGAGATTATAAATATGCATACGTATATATTTGTTTTGAAATTGTGTAACGAAATCTCTCTGTTTTTTTTTTATTTCAAGTTATTTGATATTGAAATTCTCATTGCGTAGGAATTTAAAGATGGACGAGAGATTAAGTTTCGGCAGGGGACAGTTGCGTGTGTGTGTGCGTGCGTAGAATTGATTTATGGATGAGAATTTAGAGTTAATTTAACTACGCATATAATGCTGGTTTTTGTGAATAGGCTGCATTTTGAAACAGAGGACAAACAGAATAAATTAAATAGAAGCGAATTAAAAGAACAATATTATTCGTTTCTGGAATATATTTCTATGAATTTAATGGAAGATATATTATCTATATTAATAAAAGATTATTAATAATTCACTCCACGTTTGTTTTCAAAATGCGATAGAAAAAATTAAGACAAATGCACTAATAAAGAACTACTTCAAATACAGAAATAATTCCCATTTTCTGTATTAGCAGTTAACAGTAGATGGTAGTAGATTTGGTTTGGAGCTCTACGGTCTTCTGTTTGCTACATGAGGTTAGCAAATTTGGATTGGATAAACTTTCAAAGACGACTACTGCTTTTGCTATGAAGCCTAGGCTGTTTTGAATAAATCATATACTTTACAATATCTTGAATAAATCATATACTTTAAAATGTCTTGAATAAATCATATACTGTATAATGTCTTGAATATATCTTGAATATACTTTCAAATATGACTACTGCTTTTGCTAAAATCCCTAGGCTGTTTTGAATAAATCATATACTTTACAAGAAATTTAAGGGAAGACGCATTATCTATATTAATAAAAGATTATTAATAATTCACTCCACGTTTGTTTTCAAAATGCGATAGAAAAAATTAAGACAAATGCACTAATAAAGAACTACTTCAAATACAGAAATAATTCCCATTTTCTATATTAGCAGTTAACAGTAGATGGTAGTAGATTTGGTTTGGAGCTCTACGGTCTACTGTTTGCTAGATGAGGTTAGCAAATTTGGATTGGACAAACTTTCAAAGACGACTACTGCTTTTGCTATGAACCCTAGGCTGTTTCGAATAAATCATATACTTTACAATATCTTGATTAAGTCCTATACTTTAAAATGTCTTGAATACATCATATACTGTATAATGTCTTGAATATATCTTGAATATACTTTCAAAGATGACTACTGCTTTTAATAAAATCCCTAGGCTGTTTTGAATAAATCATATACTTTACAAGAAATTTAATGGAAGACGTATTATCTATATTAATAAAAGATTATTAATAATTCACTCCAAGTTTCTTTTCAAAATGCAATAGAAAAAACTTAAGAAAAATACACCAATAACGATCTACTTCAAATACAGAAATAATTCCCATTTTCTGTATTAGCAGTTAGCAGTAGATTGTAGTGGATTTGGTTTGGAGCGCTACAGTCTTACTGTTTGCTACAGGAGGTTAGCAGATTTGCATTAGACAAACTTTCAAAGACGACTACTGCTTTTGTTATGACCACTTGGCTGTTTTGAATAAATCATATACTTTACAATGTCATGAATAAATCATATACTGTATAATGTCTTGAATATATCATGAATATACTTTCAAAGATGACTGCTTTTGCTAAAACCCGTAGGCTGTTTTGAATAAATCATATACTTTACAATGAATTTAATGGAAGATATATTATCTATATTAATAAAAAATTATTTATAATTTCCTCCACGTTTGTTTTAAAAATACGAGAGAAAAAATTAAGACGACTACACTAATAATGAACTGATTCAAATACAGAAATAATTTCTATTTTTTTGTATTAGCAGTTAGCAATAGATTTGGTGTGGTTTTACTGTGGAGCGCTCCGATCTACTGTTTGATGCATGAGGTTAGCAAAATTAGATTGGACAAACTTTCAAAGATGACTACTGCTTTTGCTAAGACCCCTAGGCTGTTTTGAATAAATAATATACTTTAAAATTAATTTAATGAAAGACGTATTATCTATATTAATAAAAGATTATTAATAATTCCCTCCACGTTTGTTTTCAAAATGCGATAGAAAAAAATTAAGACGAATACACCAATAACGAACTACTTCAAATACAGAAATAATTCCCTTTTTCTGTATTAGCAGTTAGCAGTAGATGGTAGTAGATTTGGTTTGGAGAAAATACATTGGGGAAAATATTAAATTCTTTATATGGCCCTCAGATCGTCAGTTTAAAATCTTTGATGAACAATATGAGTTTAGACAAGATACTACAGTAAGGTATTCTTGTGTAGAAGTACAGAAAAATGTATCTACGGGGAAAATAATTTGCCTTTCATGGCAACAATTTTAAAATTTTTCTCTCTAAGGTAAAAAATATAGAAAGCTTTTACTGTAGGTACAAGGTGGTCCAAAATTGTCCAGCGTATTTCATGTTTGGAAACAAAGAATGAAATTAATTACGTAACTGTTAATTGTTCCCCCTTATAGATTTATTTTCTGTTGAATAGATTCATGTCTTTTAAATAATTTCATGGTTGAGGTGTCTGACAAATCCATTCTGGACCAATAAAGTTAACTATGAAAATCCTCAGTACATGCACTTTGACAAGACGTATTATTCCTACAGTGCTTGATGGACATTTCTAAAAGGTATTAATTCTTTGATACAACACATTAACTTGATACAAAGACTTATTTTTCTTCCAGGTGTGTATGCAATCTCTTAAAAGGACGGAACAGTTTCAAAGTTTGAATGACATTTTATGGATTATAAAGAGGATTATTCAGCTTTCTTCCTCATTAATGGCTAAATAGCTAGGGTACCGGAATCTGTAATTTAGAGCCCTACAGCTAACAGAAATGCTTAAAACCATTCACTCTAAGCTTTAATTCTTAGGTTCCAGCTCATTAAACCGGGATCAATAAATCTGTCAGCAGTCAAAAAGAATATGACACTAAGCTGTAAGTTTTCACGGAGGAAGTTGATCACTGGGATGCATTATCAAATACTTACTGTATAAAATCTTTATTAAATATTTATTCAGAGTGCAATCAATAAGTATAATTATTTATGAGAGGGAATATTTGTGATTCTGAATATAATAAGATGAAATGATGTGAAGATTAAAAAAAAAATCCTAGTTTTTTTATCACCTCACTGTCTTTACAGTAGATATGGCCTTTTGGAATTACCAATCTCAAACATATGGAGTCATCCAAATACTTTAATTAGCCAACTGAAATTATCTTTTTAGTTGGAAAATCAGTCTCAATTATTCAGAGTATTTGAGAATGATTTTTATCACCCTCTTGATATTATAAAAAATATTATGCATTAAGAGATATTTTACAAAGCAAAAGTCACCCTGTTGTTTAAAAGACGTCGGAAATGAATTTTGTTCTTTTAAATAACTACATTAGGCTTTACCACAACTCAACTTGTAGCCCTTGAAAAAGCAAAGCAAATATAGTATTCTAGAGTTAACACATTGTGTGGGGGTACATTTTGCAGCGGAATTGTACCGGGATCGGACATTTTGCTCGTAAATTTAGTTATTCAGTTAAATCTCAATAGATCGAAAATTATTTAATTTTTTAACAAACTTTTCGTATTTTATATTGAAATATATAAACAAATATATAAATAACAACCATAAGATTTTTGTAAACAAAAATATATATTGTTAGTGAATAAATTTATAATAGTATCGTAAATATGAAAAATCAAATAGAAATAGTAGTATATAGTTTTAATTTTTTCGAATTATATTATATATAAACATTTTTACATTATAAAAAAGGAAAAGAGCAATCATAAAACTAATATTGTAAAAGCTAGTTTTTATTTGTCTCAATTTCTCCAGAATCTATGTAGTAAACAAGAACATTCGGCTTCTTTTTCCTGTATATACCGTTATTTTTGTACCCACAAACAAACCATGTTGTTGTAGTAACCCTTACTTAGTACGTGTCCCGCGCTCAAGTATCAGTAGTCAGAAAACCTATTAGTATGTGTCCCGTATACAATATGTTAAAAGACAACGAAAATGATTTTGTTCTTTAAACCTTTCTCCTCTAAATTATACCTAAATTTTTTTAGCACTTCACTTTTCACTTAGCACTTTACTTTGAAATATTCTTAAACTAAAAAATATATAATTTGAATAAATGGAATAATGAAAATTAATGAAGTAATGAAAATAAATAAATATAAATAAAATTACGAATTTAATTAAATACCAGTGATATTTACATAATTGAATACTTCACACACATACACAAACAAAGAACAAAATATTTGTCTTCTTTCTCCAGGTATCTTCCTATTTGAACATTTATTGGTTTGTATTAAAAATGTCGAGTCAGGCTCGGCAAAGGAGTTCCTGGGATTAAAACCGATGTCGAGTCACAGTTGACTGAAAAATGCAAAGGGTTAAAGGAATTTCATTTTTAATGTCGAGTGAAACTCAACCAAAGAGCCTCTAGGATAAAAACTGATGTTGAGACTGTACAGAAAACTGCAAAAGGTTTCACAAGAGATTTCTACTTAATGTCGACTGAGACTCCACAAAGGAGCTCCTGCGATAAAAACTGATGTTGAGTCATACTCGACAGAAAAATGCGAAGGGTTAATCATTCCAATCAGAAAAATGTGATAAGCATTCCAATTAATGAAAAGGTTTATTTAAGTCTCACTTCTAACTAATGTCGACATATTCAAAAGTTTGTCTAAGTAGAAATCAGAATTAGTGGAATCTCTTTATTTATTGATTTTAGTATCTGATATGTTTTATAGTCGGACAATGACCGAAAGGTAGGGCGCTTTTTTTCTGAAACGGAGTTTCGGTAACGGATAGTAACGGGTTTGAATCCCACTGCAGTCATGGAAGTTCATAGCCGTTCAGAATCGGCTGTAAGCAGCAGGTCCTGGTCTCATATCAAAATAGTAGATCATAGCTCTCCAAAACAAACCAAACCAAACCTATAAGTTTTATATAACAGTATTATTTATGAACATTTTAATACAACAATAAAAAATTGAATGTTTTAAAAACTGAGAAAGAAGTTATCGTGTCTACTTAAAAACCTTTTCCCACTCCCACCCGTACACGTTGAAGAAGCAACGGATTCTGTTTACGATTTCTTTACTTCATAAAAATTGCTCGGATTTATCTTATGACAGCTAAAACCTTTTAAGGTCTTATCACATGTAACCTGAATTAAAATAAATCGGTTAAAATGTTAGATATCACACAGGAAATATTCGTATCGTCCATCAAAAAATGAAATCATAAACTGAATCCATTGTTTTTTAAACGAGTACTGGTTGACGTACGAATAAATCTTTCGGGAGTTTTATTAATCTGAAAATGATAGGAGGGAATTTTTTTTACTCAATTATTTTTCTAACATTTCAGTATCTTTAACTCATTGATGCCTATCATCCTTTATACATAGCACTAA
>CM063508.1:56443043-56523043 GCA_032207245.1 Pardosa pseudoannulata
AGATTTTAAAAATTAAAAAACCTTAAAATCGAATTTTCAAATCTTTAAAGGTGATGTGTCCCATTAAAAGATTCCATACTTTTCTAAATGTCATAAACATTGACCAGATTTTAAAACATTTAAAAAATTCTAAAATCGAAATTTCGAATGTGTCAAAGTGTATGTCCCTTTAAAAATTTCTATTTTTGTAAATGTAATATACATTCTAATCATTGTCCAGAGATTTAAAAAATTCAAAAATCATAAAACCGAATTTTCAAATGTTTAAAGGTGTGTGTTTCCTTAAAAGACTTCATACTTTTCTAAATGTGATAAACATTCTAATCACTGTCCAGAGATTTTAAAAATTCAAAAGTCTTAAAATTGAATTTTCAAATGTTTAAAGGTGACGTGTCCTCTTAAAAGACTCCATACTTTTCTAAATGTCATAAACATTGTCCAAATTTAAAAAATTTAAAAATTCTAAAAGCGAATTTTAGAATGTTTAAAAGTGTATGTCCCCTTAAAAAATTCCGTATTTCTCTAAATGTGATAAACATTCTAATCGTTGTACAGAGATTTAAAAATTTAAAAATCAAAAAATTGAATTTTCGAATGTTTAAAGGTGATATGCCCCTTTAAAAGTTTACATTTTTGTAAATGTAATAAAATCTAATCATAATAAAATCTAATTTAATCTTTGTCCAGACATTTTAAAAATTCAAAAATCATAAAATCAAATTTTCAAATGTTTAAAAGGTGATGTGTCCCATTAAAAGACTCCATACTTTTCTAAATGTCATAAAAATTGTCCAGATTTAAAAAATTTTAAAAATCCTAAAATCGAATTTTCGAATGTTTAAAGGTGTGTGCTCCCTTAAAAACTCCGTATTTCTCTAAATAGGGTAAACATTCTAATCATTTTTGAGAGATTTAAAAAATTTAAAAATCCTAAAATCGAATTTTCGAATGTTTAAAGGTGATGTGTCCCTACGAAAATTTCTATTTTTGTAAATGTAATAAACATTCTAATCATTGTCCAAAGATTTTAAAAATTCAAAAATCATAAAATCGAATTTTCAAATGTTTACAGGTGTGTCCCCTTAAAAGTATCCATATTTATCTAAATGTCATAAACATTGTCCAGATTTAAAAAAAATTAAAAATGCTAAAATCGAATTTTCGAATGTTTAAAAGTGTATGTCCCTTTAAAAAAGTTCCGTATTTTTCTAAATGTGATAAACATTCTAATCATTGTCGAGAGATTTAAAAAAATTAAAAATCATAAAACTGAATTTTCGAATGTTTAAAGGTGATGTGTCCTCTTAAGACTCCATGCTTCTCTATATGTGATCAATATTCTAATCAATGAAAAGATTAATTTAAGTCTCATTTCTATCTATTCTCGTCATATTGAAATATTTGGTATAAATATAAATCAGAATCAGTTGAATCCGTCAAGGATTTTCTTAAATTCCTTACTAAAGGAACATGGCACAAATTCATTTATTGTAGCGAAAAAAAAACTCAATATAAAAGTGTTCTGAATACATGATCACCAAAGATTTTTAATAAGATTTTAGATGTTTACAAGGAAGTATCATATCCCGAAATCTCAAAAATTTTCTCCTTTTCCGATTCCCTAAATGATCTCAGTTTTTAAACCGAAATCTAACAAATTAATAACGCACGTCTTGACTTATTAATAAAGTAATTTCGCCTCTGGTCACGCGACCATGGCAACTGAAGAAAAGTAAATATTGAAGTTTCTCCCAAGGATATGGAGATCCGTTTTAGGGTAGCCGATCACTCTGAAAAGATCTCGTTTTTGTTGTCTTTAGCTGTACCAGAGGAACTTACCGAATATCCCACGTGAGGCTGGTGGAGCAGCGTTTTGTTCGCGTGAAAGTGGTTCTGAAAAGGAATGTTGCATTAAAAAAGGGGCATCGTTTACGATAGATTGAACAGAGAAAAGCATTTGGTAAAGATATTTGTTTAATTTCGAGTTTGTGACTTACATTCGTTTAGTATCTTGATTTTATGTCTTAAAGGAGAAAAAGTCCTTGAATCTCAGTTGTATAATCATTACAATTTTAATCCTTTGAGGTTTACAGCTATTATCGGAAGTAGTCCGCTAACAACAAGGCTTCGTGACTAAATAGACTTTTGGACCCAAACTCGGAAATTTATACCATATGTTTAGAACCTGAGAGATATGTGTCATATACTTTTATAAGTAAGCAAATTTAATTAAAGTTTAATTAATTAATTTGTTGATTTTAGCTGTACCAAAGGAACTTACTGAATATCCTCGTGAGCAGCGTTTTGTTTGCGTGAAAGTGGTTCTGAAAAGCGTTATATTGCGTTAAAAAATAAATATATTGCGTTATATATTGCGTTATTGCGTTAAAAAAGGGGCATCGTTTACAATAGATTGAACAGTGAAAAGTATTCGGTAAAGATATCAGTTTGTTTAATTTCGAGTTTGTGACTTACTCGTTTAGTATCTTGATTTTATGTCATAGAGGAAAAAAAGTCCTTGAATCTCAGTTGAGTAATCATTAAAATTTTAATCCCTTCAGTTTTACAGCTGTTAACGGAAGTAGTCCGCTAATAACAAGGCTTCGTGACTATATAGACTTTTGGACCTAAACTCGGAAATTCATGCCACATGTTTAGAACCTGAGAGATATGTGTCATATACTTTTATAAGTTTGTAAGCAGACAAATTTAATTAAAGTTTAATTAATGGTAAATTGTTGTCTTTTGCTGTACCAGAGGAAATTACTGAATATCCCACTTGAGGTTGATGGAGCAGCGTTTTGTTCGCGTGAAAGTGGTTCTGAAAAGGAATATTGCGTTAAAAAAGGGGCATCGTTTACAATAGATTGAACAGTGAAAAGTATTCGGTAAAGATATCAGTTTGTTTAATTTCGAGTTTGTGACTTACTCGTTTAGTATCTTGATTTTATGTCATAGAGGAAAAAAAGTCCTTGAATCTCAGTTGAGTAATCATTAAAATTTTAATCCCTTCAGTTTTACAGCTGTTAACGGAAGTAGTCCGCTAATAACAAGGCTTCGTGACTATATAGACTTTTGGACCAAACTCGGAAATTTATGCCATATGTTTAGAACCTGAGAGATATGTGTCATATACTTTTATAAGTTTTGTAAGCAGACAAATTTAATTAAAGTTTATATTAATTAAATTGTTGTCTTTTGCTGTACCAGAAAATCTGAATATCCCACTTGAGGTTGATCAGCGTTTTGTTCGCGTGAAAGTGGTTCTGAAAAAGGAATATTGCTTTAAAAAACATCGTTTACGATAGATTGAACAGTGAAAAATATTCGGTTCAAGATATCAGTTGTTTAATTTCGTTTGGACTTACACTCGTTTAGTATCTTGATTTTATGTCATAGAGGAAAAAAAGTCCTTGAATCTCAGTTGAGTAATCATTAAAATTTTAATCCCTTCAGTTTTACAGCTGTTAACGGAAGTAGTCCGCTAATAACAAGGCTTCGTGACTATATAGACTTTTGGACCTAAACTCGGAAATTCATGCCACATGTTTAGAACCTGAGAGATATGTAATGAATTTCACTAATGTGTGTAATTTTCACTAGTGATGGTTGAATACCAACATGATATTGTCCCATGTATCTGAATATAACGGTTAAATCTTATTGGTGGATGTACACCGTAGAGAACATCATGTAAATAATATAATCTCCATATGGATGCATAATGTAGTTGAATTTCACAAGTGGGTGTAATTTTCATTACTGATGGTTAAACACTACCATGATATTGTCACATGTATCTAAATAGAATGGTTAAATTTTCTTGGATGTCCACTGTTGATAACATCATGAAAATATAATATCCATTTGGATGCATAAAGTATTTGAATTTTACTTGTGTAATTTTCACAAGTGATGGTTGCATACCATCATGATATTGTCCCTTGTATCTGAATATAATGGTTAAATCTTATTGGTAGATGTACACCTTTGAGAATATCATGTAAATATAAGCTCCATGGCAATGTGAGGTAGTTTTTAAAAGTCAAATACACATAGTCGATGATCCAAAACTATATTAATGGTTGTTCATATAAAAGAAGGTATACTGGGCTCAAAAGATAAATTGAATCTGGCATAATTTGGCATTTGTATTTAATACCTTGATAAGTTTTATAAACAAGCCTTGAAAATACCTTGATAAGTTTATCAAACAATTTAATTAAAGTCTAAAAATAATTAATCAAATGTAAATTAAGTAATTGAATCTAGAATTTGAAAGTTCTTGACTCAGCCAAATGGCATTAAAAAATGAATTCTTTTAAATTCTTTAAATGAAAATCTTCTGGAAGCAAAACAGTTTTCCTAAAGATTAACTATTTAAAATTCAATATAACTGATATCCATCCGACTAAATATGGATACAACACTTTTCAGAAACTCGCTTATCAATTAAATCGTTATTGCTTTATTGTATTTCTAAAATCACAGTAAAAATAAGACTTAACATAATAATCAATGCATGTTTAACTAATAATACAATAATACTGTACCAATTTATGAAGCGTGGCGTTCGTGGATTGAGTAGACTTTGAATTAAGACAGTAAAAATAACAGCACTTTATTCGTAATGCAAGGAAAACACGAATACAGCAGCCAACACCGCGAGAACTGGCTAGCACAGGCGATAGTTCACTCAAACTCTTAGCGCCAAACAACGTAGGTCTTTACCTCTACAAATTTCTCAGCTAACTGCACCTCGATCAGGATCGGCCCCCGGTATTTATATCCTCGGGAGAAACTGGAATATTCTAGAAAGTACTAGGTACAAACGGTCGCCAAGAAAGTCACCAAGTTGCCAAATTTGGCGATAAATCGCCAAACTTGGCGCCAAAAATTAGTCGCCAAAAACATCGCCTACGAGCCAATATCTCTCCAAATACATGATTTACCCATTATAATACACAGTATACGGCAAAAAAAACATGCCAACTTGCGAAATTCGTAACAATACAATAAAGAACAGAAATATTACAATAAGAATTGTTGTAAAGCTATGTTTGTTAAATGTATGCCAAATGAGATGCGTTTTAGAAGTCTGATTTTAGAATATCATTCTGAAAAGTGGAGAAAAACTTTTATTTTCTTTTTCTCTCTTTTAACAAAAGAAGGAATTTGCTATTCTGATGTTGTTATTGCTTATCCCACTTGGTCAAACCAAGCACGATTGATCCGGAGGCTACTTGTTTTAAGGCAAAGGGGTGATCCTTTCATTTTGACGAGCACCTAAAGGCTGAAAGTACGACTTATGCTCAAGTTGGTCCTCGTAATTTTGACTTAGAGACCAAGCAGAAGACCCATAGGCTTGGCCTGCCACCCCCAGAGGTACGGATTTTATTCTAATGTGATATTAGGAAGAAGGATTAAACATTTCAATAGCACAATCAGTCAAAATAAATTTCCTACATAATACTTTTTCTGTTAATTTCATGTTGTAAAGTAAAGAACACTAAGAAGTACAATATAGGAGACTGCTACACAATAAAGTACGAAGCTGAAAATATATCCTTTGAAAAATTTTCTAAAATTGTAAATTTTGTGTAATGTACGGGTTTTTCCTAGACCTTGTTTATTCGTATGTATCTAAATAAGTGCTCCGTTGCTCAAATATTGTGTAAAGCTTAAAAGTTTTATTGTATAAAATGTATATAAATAGTTTAATTTATTATTTAAGTAAAAAATGTGTCAAAACCTTCACTTTTAAAATCTCAAATTGCACAGAAAAATGTACGAATCCATGAGTTTTAATTTGACTGACTGGTTTTTGCAACATTTCTTCACGAAACCGCTGTGTGCCATAGACTGATAGTTATTGTCTACGAAGTGGAAGATGATGCACAGATAATTCCAGAAAAAGAAAATAATTTTCTGAATGTTAGTAGTTAATATGGAATTATAGAAATCCATTATTATACTTATAGTGGTTCTGGCTTGCAATACCCTCTTTTAACATGTAGACGTAATCTATATAGGGATGTAAGTCATACATGGTGTAACGATCCGTTATATGACCGTAAAGAACGAGGAGCCCGAAGGTGACCTTTTGCCGTGGACACATACGATTAGCGGCAAGGTAAAAACGGGTGGTCTAAGATACCCGTGGATACTTAATTGAAAACTGTTCATGTGCTGGAGCCCGCGCGTCTACGGCTTTGTGAGAATGTTGAATGGAAAGACTCTGTGAAAAGATTGTAAATAATTACAGTGCACCTTGTCGCCCATTAGCGGTGGCGAAAAAGGCAATTAATTTGTTTGGATCGGCTGATCTGAAGACGGCTTTCCGGCCACATATGGAAACGAAACAACTGATCCAGGCGGGAGATTGCATCATCCTGTTTCTGGAAGTTTCCCGAAGAATCTCGTAAGGGGAACCTGGTGCCGCTGTAAAAGAAGAGTGACGGTGCCAAAAGAGGTTTTTTCTTCTTGTGGCTTCTTCCTGATAGAGCCTTTGTAGCTCGAGAAGAACCGCTCGTATCGCCGCTTCTAAGGTTTGCTTGATTAGAGACCGCCAGCTTCTCTGTTGCTAAGAAGTCGACCTCCGACTTGGGAATTCCATTCCCGTTATTTTGCTAATTTTTTTTTACTTCGTGCATAGAAGTAGGTAGCCGAGAGTGACCTTTGCTCTAAATTTGGATCAACTTGCATCCCGAGTTTCCCTTCACGAACCCAGCATGATACGCTCTTTGAACTTGCGAATCTTGGTGTGAAAGCCGACTGTGCTAATCGTCAGCCCGGAGGTGATAGTCTCAGCGTTTATTACCAGCACTAATTAGAGAACAATTCCAGTGATTAGAAGCCCTAACCATACTGTATCCGGTATCCCAAGCATCCTTATTGTGTGAATGTCATCTCAGCACGAGATCTCAGACTATTTAGAAATCTACTAAATCTGTACATAGCTGTACATAGTTTATTCGAATGAATAAAATATTTAATCTAGATTAAACAGTTTTTTAGCCTGTTTCATTGACGGCTTCGCCTACCATATCTCCAGTACGTTACAATATATAGACATAACATATATATTTATATATTTTTATGGGCTGTTTTGACATTGTCACTAACAACGCAAACATCTTTTACCGGTGGACTTTTCTCCAGCTATGAATTATATGATATTGTTGAATATTCGAATTACCTTGTCACTTATATCTGTATATATGATTAGATCTAGTTGGCGATTCATCGATAACGTAATGTAGAAATATGTACTTCCTGAATATGTGAGTTATTTATTGTTAATTTACATACACATGGTCCATGATCTATAACACATATTTAGCTGGCCACATACCCACGGAAGGTACGATTCTGTGCTCAAATGAATTAAATTTGAATTAAAAATCATTGATTACAGATATGAATTTGTCAACAGTGGGTGTTCTCATATTGCTGTCGAGATATGTCACAGGCGACAATCACGTCATAATGACGTTAAAAGTCCTCATTCTAACTTTATTATGACTAGAAAGTCGTCTATGTCTTATTTCGACTGAGGTATGGTAGTACACCTTATCTGAATATGTTTGTTGACATTATTCATATATAGGATTCAGGAATCATGTAATAAGACTAAATAAAAAAGTCAGCAATATCTGATTGCTCATGTAGCTCTAACTGGTAGATATAAATCTTTTATGGATATGTAAAACAGTTGAATTTCACTAGTAACGGTTTAGAATGATATTGCCTCATTTATCTGAATATAATGATGAAATCTTATTGGTGGATGTACACCGTTGATAACATCATGAAAATATAATCTTCATATGGATACATAAAGTAGTTGAATTTCACTAGTGGGTGTAATATTCACTACTGATGATTGAATACCATGATGATATTGTCCTATGTATCTGAATATAATGGTTAAATCTTATTGGTGGATGTACACCGTTTAGAACATCATACAAATAATATAATCTCCATATGGATGCATAATGTAGTTGAATTTCATTAGTGGGTGTAATTGTCACTACTGATGATTGAATACCATGATGATATTGTCCCATGTATCTGGATAAATTGGTTAAGTGTTATTGGTGGATGTACACCGTTGAAAACATCATGTAAATAATATAATCTTCATCTGGATGCATAAAGTAGTTGAATTTCACTAGTGGGTGTAATTTTCCTTAGTGATGGTTTAACACTACCATGATATTGTCACATGTATCTGACTATAATCGTTAAATCTTCTTGGTGGATGTCCACCTCTGATAACATCATGTAAATAATATAATCTCCATATGGATGCATAAAGTACTTGAATTTCACTAATGGGTGTAATTTTGACTAGTGATGGTTTAATACTACCATGATATTGTCGCATGTATCTGAATATAACGGTAAAATCTTCCTTGTGGATGTCACTGTTGAGAACATCATGTAAATAATATAATCTCCATATAGATGCCTAAAGTAGTTGAATTTCACTAATGGGTGTAATTTTGACTAGTGATGGTTTAATACTACCATGATGTTGTCACACGTATCTGAAGACAATGGTAAAATCTTATTGGTATATGTATAATGTTTGTAACATCATTAAAATATAATCTCCTTATGGATGCATAAAGTAGTTGAATTTTAGTAGTGGGTGTAATTTTCACTAATGATCGTTAAAAATTACCATGATATTGTCAAATGTATCTGAATATAATGGTTGAATATTCTTGGTGAATGTCCACCGTTGATAACATCATCATTTAAATAATACTAGCTGCTTCGCACCCAGCCTTCGGATGCTGGGTAATAAATGCATTCTCACTAATGGTTTTGGAACCACTGATATTGTCGACATGTATCTGAATGGTAATAGGGAGCAAATGGCCTTCTGTACCGGTGTTCGTGGGTTCGAATCCCACAGTAGAATGGATGCTCTTAACCGTTCGGAATCGGCTTTAAGCAGTAGGTCCCGGTCTCATTAGTTTTCATTAATGATGCGTTGCTTTAACACTATCTCAAAAACAATGAGAAGAAGTGATAGGCCAGTTGACACGTACCCAAGATTATGTAAGATACTCAAAGGGGTCAAATGATGATCGCTAAATAATCTCCATATGGATGCATAAAGTAGTTGAATTTCACTAGTGATGGTTTAATATTACCATGATATTGTCACATGTATCTGAATATAATAATCAAATCTTCTTGGTGAATGTCCACCGTTGATAACATCATCTAAATAATATAATCTCCACATGGATGCATAAAGTAGTTGAATTTCACAAGTGGGTGTAATTTTCATTAATGATGGTTTAACACTACCATGATATTGTCACATGTATCTGAACATGATGGTTAAATCTTCTTGGTGAATGTCCACTGTTGATATCATCAGGTAAATAATGTAATCTCCATATGGATGCATAAAGTAGTTGAATTTCACTAGTGATGGTTTAATATTACCATGATATTGTTACATGTATCTGAATATAATAATCAAATCTTCTTGGTGAATGTCCACCGTTGATAACATCATCTAAATAATATAATCTCCACATGGATGCATAAAGTAGTTGAATTTCACAAGTGGGTGTAATTTTCATTAATGATGGTTTAACACTACCATGATATTGTCACATGTATCTGAACATGATGGTTAAATCTTCTTGGTGAATGTCCACTGTTGATATCATCGGGTAAATAATGTAATCTCCATATGGATGCATAAAGTAGTTGAATTTCACTAGTGGGTGTAATTTTCACTAGTGATGATTTCATACTACCATGATATTGTCACACGTATCTGAATACAATGGTTAAATCTTATTGGTATATGTATAATGTTTGTAACATCATTAAAATATAATCTCCTTATGGATGCATAAAGTAGTTGTATTTTACTAGTGGGTGTAATTTTCACCAGTGATGGTTGAATACCGTCATGAAATTGTCACATCTGAATATAATGGTTAGATCTTATTGATGGATGTATACCATTGAAAAGATTATGTGAATATAAGCTCCATGATTTTGGATGTAATTTTTAAAACTGAAATACACATAGTATATGATTCAAAACTAATATATATTTGGTTGTTCACATAACTATGGATGGTATAGATCTGGGCTCCAATGATAACATTGAATACTGACATGATTTTGGCATTAGTATTTGAATACATAAGTGATTATAACTTATGTATGGTATTCATGGATAATGTAATAGCGTTAAATGCAAGCGACATTAATATCTAAATACTCATGCAGCTCTAACTGGTGAATAGAACTATTTCATGGATACTGTTTCATATAAACATTACTTGTTAAATTTTACTAAAACAAACAAATTCACCTCGAAATTTTGCATTTGAAAAAAATTGGATTGCCCACAAAGAGCGGTACAATTTCTCTGATATTCCACAAATTAATAAATATTTTTTTGCGTAAGGAGTATTTTTCTATACTCCCAAATATTTTTTTTGAGTAAAAAAATTCCGCAAGTTTCATAAAAAAAATCAACGAAGATCGTCGCAGCATAAGCTAAAATTAGAAATAAAATAATAATGCCCCTCTTGATTCATTAATAAATGAAGTTCGCCTCTGGACATGCAGTCTTCGCTACTCAAGTTAAGTAAATATTTAACTTTTGGTTGATACGCAGACGCACTTCGCTGCGCCGATCATTTTGAAAGAATATCGCGCTCTTTGTTGTTTTTTTATCCGGGGGCGAAATTTCCTTAACACCTTTTGCGATATCTGCATGCGATTTCATCAGTATTCAGGGAGGAGAAAAAAAAAGTGATTATGAAAAGGATGATGATGTGAAAAAAATAGTTTAGATTTAGGTAAATATGTACATAATTTAGCAGCATATACATGATTTTTATCATCCGCGCCGGAATGAATAATTTTGTTTTAAAAGTTTAGACGAGTCACACATACACACACACACCGACTGATGAAAATTCGGGACAGGAAAAACATGCTATTCAAGAGAAATTTCAAAGATCTGTGAAAGGTCAAAACAATGTTACGGTATTGATGTTTCAACTGGGAAAAAAGGATATATATTTTACGAATAACATCCTGTAATACCAGTGTCAATTTTCAGTTTAATATCGCTGTGAGGATAAAGGAAGCGTTACTAGCGTTGTTGGAAAGAGTATACCTGTATTCACTGTGATAGAATAAAATGATTAGAATCTTTGTTTTCTTTATTATTGTCTTTAAATTTTGTTACTCGACTGCAGCTGAAATAGCCATACTTTTCCCAAAGTTTAAAGGGATATGGCTAGCAAATACTCCGAAAATTGAATTTATATTTTGCATCTTAATCTGCAAATTTAAATTCCACTCATTAAAACAATTAAAGCGAAAGGAAATATATTTTTAAATTCTGGTATTCCAGTAGCAGTATCCAGTTTAATATCAATGTGAGTATAGATGAAACGTTGCTAGCTTTGTGGGAAAGTCTATACTTGCATCTCACTGTGACAGAATAAAATGATTAGAATCAATTTAATACCGAAGTGAGGATAAATGAAACGTTACTAGCGTTGTTGGAAAGAGTATACCTGTATTCACTGTGATAGAATAAAATGATTAGAATCTTTGTTTTCTTTATTATTGTCTTTAAATTTTGTAACTCGACTACAACTGAAATAATCATACTTTTCCGAAAGTTTTAAGGGATTTGGCTAGCAAATACTCCGGAAATTGACTTTATATTTTGCATCTTAAACTGCAAATTTAAAGGCCACTCATTAAATTAAATAAAGCGAAAGGAAAATATATTTTAAAATTCTGGTATTTCAGAGGCATTTTTCAGTTTAATATCGCTGTGAGGATAAAGGAAGCGTTATTAGCGTTGTTGGAAAGACTATACCTGTATCCCAATGTGATAGAATAAAATGATTAGAATCTTTGCTTTCTTTGTTACTGTCTTTAAATTTTGTTTCTCCACTTCAACTGAAATAGTCATACTTTTCCCTAAGTTTTAAGGGATATGGCGAGCAAATACACCCGAAATTGACTTTATATTTTGCATCTTAATCTGCAAATTTAAATGCCCCTCATTAAAATAAAGGAAAATATATTTTAAAATTCAGGTAATCAATCCAGTAGCAGTTTTTAGTTTAATTTAGCTGTGAGGATAAATGAAACGTTACTAGTTGGAAAGACTATACCTTTATCTCAATGTGATAGAATAAAATGATTAGAATATGTGTTTTCTTTATTACTGTCTTTAAATTTTTTTATTCGATTACAACTAGTCATAATTTTTTCAAATTTTTAAGGGATATGGCTAGCAAATCCTCCGAAAATTGACTTTATATTTTGCATCTTAATCTGCAAATTTAAATGCCACTCATTAAATTAATTAAAGCTAAAGGAAAATATATTTTAAAATTCTAATATTCCAGTAGAAGCATTCAGATCAATATCGGTGTGAGGATAAATGAAACGTTACTAGTGTTGTTGGAAATAGTATACCTGTATCTCACTGTGATAGAATAAAAGGATTAGAATCGTTGTTTTCTTTATTATTGTCTTTAAATTTTGTTACTCGACTACAACTGAAATAGCCATAGTTTTCCCAAAGTTTTAAGGAATATGGCTAGCAAATTCTTCAAAAATTGTTTTTATATTTTGCATTTTAATCTGAAAATTTAAATGCCACTCATTAAAATAAAGGAAAATATATTTTAAAATTCTGGTATTCCAGTAGCAGTATTCAATTAATTATCGTTGTGAGGATAAATGAAACATTACTAGCGTTCTTGGAAAGTCTATACCAGTATCTCACTGTGACAGAATAAAATGATTAGAATCTTTGCTTTCTTTGTTACTGTCTTTAAATTTTGTTACTCGACTAAAACTGAAATAGTCATATTTTTCCCAAAGTTTTAATAAAGAATGGATATGGCTAGCAAATACTCCAAAAACTGACTTTATATTTTGCATCTTAATCTGCAAATTTAAATGCCACTCATTAAAATAAAGGAAAATATATTTTAAAATTCAGGTAATCAATCCAGTAGCAGTTTTTATTTTAATTTAGCTGTGAGGATAAATGAAACGTTACTAGCGTTGTTGGAAAGTCTATACTTATATTTCACTGTGACAGAATAAAATGATTAGAATCTTTGTTATTGTCTTTAAATTTTGTTACTTGACTACAAATGAAATAGCCATACTGTTCCCAAAGTTTTAAGGAATATGGCTAGAAAATACTCTCGAAATTTACTTTATATTTTACATCTTAATCTGCAAATTTAAATGCGTCTCATTAATAATTAATAAAGGAAAATATATTTTAAAATTCTGGTATGGCAATAGCAGTTTTCAGTTTAATATCACTGTGAGGATAAATGAAACATTACTAGCGTTGTTGGAAAGACTATTCATGTATCTCAATGTGATAGAATAAGATGATTAAAATCTTTGTTTTCTTTGTTACTGTCTTTAAATTTTGTTACTCGACTCCGACCGAAATAATCATGCATTTTCCAAATTTTCAAGTGATATGTCTAGCAAATACTCCCGAAATTGACTTTATATTTTGCATCTTAAATTGCAAATTTAATTTCCACTCATTAAATTAATTAAAGCGAAATGAAAATATATTTTAAAATTCTGGTATTCCAATAGCAGTAATCAGTTTAATATTGATGTGAGGATAAATGAAACGTTACTAGCGTTTTTGGTAAGTCTATACCTGTATCTCACTGTGACAGAATCAAATGATTAGATTCTTTGCTTTCTTTATTAATGTCTTTAAATTTTGTTACTAGACTACAACTGAAATAGTCATACTTTTCCCAAACTTTTACGGGATATGGCTAGCAAATACTCCGAAATTGACTTTATATTTTGCATCTTAATCTGAAAATTTAAATGCTTCTCACTAAAATCCAGGAAAATTTATTTTATAATTCTGGTATTCTAGTAGCAATTTTAATTCAAAATTGTAATTTAAATTCAAAAGTGACTACCAATAATTCTGACTGCAAAAGGAGATCCCTACGGCTTATCCTGAAATATGGGTTGTAATTGAAAAGTTCTTAATTACATTTTTGCATTTAACTTCATCGTATTTAATGGAATGTGGTTTCAGTGCGGTAACCAGTTTATTAACAACAACGACAAAAAAAGTCAATTGCAAATAGACAATTGCGGTGATTTAAGATTAATGCTGACAAAAATAGAGCCAAGGATTACTAAATTGTTAGCAGCACACCGGGTTCATTCTTCTTATTAAGATGATTTCGAATGTTTTAATTTTTTTCCATTACATTATATTCTGAGTTCAATAAATAGTTTAATAATTTCAAAGTTAAATGTTTCTAATATACAACTTTTTTTCACTATATTTTAAGAAAAAGGTAAAATTAATACATTAATAATTTCTTATTAATTGCTATTAAAATAAAAAAAAAATCCAGGGAGTAATACTTTTTATGGAAAGGGGGTGGTAGAAATATAAAGTTTGTGAACCACTGATATAGACATTGACATGAATTAGTGTCGTGGTTTAACCGTTGTTTAAGATGTTTAACCTGTTAAAAGTTTTCGGTCTCAAGAAATCTATATATTTTCATCTGGAAAAGGAATTCCAAACTGATTCTATTGCTTTTTTCAATACGTACATATTGACGTTTGATAAGGCTTCAGACTTTTACTTTGACTGACTGCAGAAGAGAGAATTTGTTATAATACCAATTACGTGAAGTGTACATAGTCGTTTGTGCTGCAGAATGGAACACCAATGAAGATAGGTAATTAATAGATACATAATTGAAGGTAACTGAGTATATGTTATTGTGATGCTTATTTAGAACTTTTTTAAAACGTTGACTGCTAGTTGCATTTTCGGTGGTTTGCCCAAGGCGTCTACGGGAACTTTTCATTATGAGATGCATATTATACTGAAATATTATTTACAGCATATAATATGATTTATAAAATCATGCTTGAAGCAATTTTCATGGTCGGGGTCACCATTGACTCCCATGAGAGTAAAAGTGTTATGTACTT
Source organism: Pardosa pseudoannulata (assembly GCA_032207245.1). Classification (NCBI taxonomy): domain Eukaryota; kingdom Metazoa; phylum Arthropoda; class Arachnida; order Araneae; family Lycosidae; genus Pardosa; species Pardosa pseudoannulata. The sequence goes on from CM063508.1 coordinate 56,458,089, forward strand.
TTATTATTTGCTGCGTCGTCGGTCACCGGTGGCACCCACGGCGCTGTAGCCAAGTCGAGTGCCGGTCACCGATGACCCCCATGGCAGTAAAAGTGTTATGTACTTTTATTATTTGCTGCGTCAGCGGTCACCAATAGCACCCACGACACTGTAGCCAAGTCGAGTGCCGGTGACCCCCATGGCAGTCAATGCTTACATTTTAGGCCGTCCGCTTACATTTTATGATCCTCTAAAACAAATTTTGTAGGGTTTAACCTTAGAAAGTTTACCATATTTTATAGTACATTAAAAATAACCCCACTTTAAATATACTTGAATGTACAAATTTTGAATTGTGTAGTGTACATAATATGTTTGTGTAAGTAGTAATGTATCTCTATAAATTTCTTCGCGTTATAAATGAGTTAAAAATATTAACATTTTTTGAAATCGATTACATCGTTTCGATGTAAGGTAAAAAATGTAATAAGTAAATATGTTTGAATTTTTTCAATTTCGACATATACTTATTCATTAAATAACTAACTCTTAACTACACTTATTCCACACACACACTCAAATATGTATTTGATTTCAACATAAACAAAATCATTTTACGGTTGCAGAGAAAACTAATCCACAGGCATTTCTAAACTGAAGAAATAAGAAAAGCAGATCTAATGGATTCGTCATCGATGTGTAACAGATATATTTCCCCATTCAAAAGATGTTTTGATATATTTTGAATTACGGAAGGACTTTTCATCAGATATGAATTCAAAGTTTGCATCGGATTTGGTTTCATTCCATCTTTTGTTCTAATACTTGGGTATCCTCGGGGGTAAAAGGAAGAAAACAAATATCGTTCATCGGAAAGCAACAAATAACAAAAACGTGATACATATATATATATTATATACATATTATACATATATGGGGAGAATAAATAGAGTGGTTGTTGAGGAATTGCATGGGGCGATATCATAAAATGCAGAACACAATTGTAAACCACAAGAATTGTATTAAGATTGTTTTGGGGAAATATGTGAAATTAGGGACCTATCTATAAATTAGAAAGAGAGTGTCCGTTTATGTGTATCTTATACATATTCCCAAGGCTTTCTGAAGAATTATAGGTATGTCGAGATAGGTCATTTGTCGATATTAAAATCCGCTGTTCTATCTCATGGTGAAATAATAAAAATGATTTATTCCTTTGCTTTAAAAATTAATTGTTCCCTGGAAGAATACATGTATACCATTGCAGTGAAATACAATTTTAAATTAATTTCATTTATAATCCTACGTTATGGAATATTACTTTGTATCTAAGATATTATTTTTTCTTGAATCATATTAGCTTACATCAGTATGCATCTTTGAAATTGTAAAGCTAAAAATATGAAGTGCTACTTTAAAACATTAAAAGCGGATTAGTGATATTTTAATAAAATTTATTTATAGATTGCGAACTTTGTAAAATATAAATAAATAAGTATATATATATATATATATATATATATATATATATATATATATATATATATATACGATATTGTAAACTCTTAAAAATTAAGTCGACCAATTAGTTGTGTTACTCCATGTATAAATAAGTATATCATGTACATACATGTCATGTTCACAAACGAAGAGGCACACAAAGCCTTGTCTATTAAGACTTAAAGACTTAAAGACAAAGGCACATATTCTAACCATATATCCAACTGCTCAAATGAGCCCAAACTCTCTTCCTTGATTTTGGCATACCAAACTCTTTTAGAAACAAATTATATATATATATATATATATATATATATATATATATATATATATATATATATATATATATATATATATATATATATATATATATATATATATATATATATATATATATATATATATATATATATATATATATATATATATATATATATATATGTATGTATGTATGTGGAGAATAAATAGAGTGGTTGTTGAAGAATTGCATGGGGTGATATGATAACATGCAGAACACAATTGTAAACCACAAGAATTGTATTAAGACTGTTTTGGAGAAATATGTGGAATTAGGGACCTATCTATAAATTAGAAAGAGAGTGTCCGTTTGTGTGTATTTTATACATATTCCCAAGACTTTTTGAAGTATTATAGGTATGTCGATATAGGTCATTGTCGGTATTAAAATTGGCTGTTCTATCTCAAGGTATGTTAGTATGAAGGGTATAAACATTGCCCTCTGAATTTGTCGATTGCATTTGGCAACACCCGGTATATATATATTTATATATATATATATATATATATATATATATATGTATATATATATGTATATATATGTATATATATATATATATATATATATATATATATATATATATATATATATATATATATATATATATATATATATATATATATATATATATATATATATATATATATATATATATATATATATATATATATATATATATATATATATATATATATATATATATATATATATATATATATATATATATATATATATATATATATGTAATATACGAGGAGCATCCAGAAATTATGTTTTCCTATTTAAAAGAAAAAAAGAACTGGCACTTTCGCGGACATAATTATCGGCAATAAGTACATGAATGCTTCATCTATTTTTCAACATAGCCACCACCAGAATTGAGACAATTGTCTTATTGTGGGAATGAACTTTTGTATACCTCTGTCGTAGAACTCTGCCTCCTGTGAATGGAACCAGACTTCATGCCGCAGAACACCGTGCACATCCCTTTCTGTACCGACAGCGTCTGTTTGAATTTGGTCCTGACCGAAGGTCCACTATGATGTCAATGCATTGACTGCTGCTTGGTTTTCGGGGTAAAGTGCGAAATCCAAGTCTCTTTGCCAGTGACGAACCTGTCGCCGTGTTACCGTAGCAGAAATGTCAGTGCTGCTTCTAAGCGTTGAATTTTGTGTTCAGGTGTCAGTCTCGGCTCATAGACCTGACAGAGCTGACAAGGAATTTCAATTGGTGCAATGCTTTATGCATTCAAGATCACGGACCGAACACTGCAGGTGGCGGGATAAGGAAGCAGAGTTTCCATATCGGACCACTGCTACCCCGCTACTGTCACGAATCGGGACTTGTCTAGCTGGCGTATGATTAATACGTCATAGATCTGTTACGCACGCGCAATTGACACTGCTAATTACGTTTACTTTAAAGGAGAAAACATCGGGAAATTTACTTTCTAGATGAGCCTAGTATCAAAATCACTTCACTTTAATATACCTTTAAAAACCTCCTCTCCCATTCTAATTCCCTAACCGCTTCCCTTACAAATTGTTTTGAAAAAAATTGCAAAAAATCATGACATTTTTTTATTTTATTATTAAATTCAAGGAAGTGAAAAAAAAAACAAAATATATAGGTTTAAGTTGAATTAATTTTTTACAGGTGTAAAAGCATTTAGTTTTAATATTAGTTTTCTATCCCGAGATTCTCAGGCAAAGGAGTTAAATATTAGTCTTTGTATGATAGTTTTTGAAACAAGGGACAACACAAAGTGATACCTGAAGTACTGTACACTAGTATCTGGTATCTTTTATTACTGGCTTACCTTTGAAATTTGTTTTACGGGATCACAGAGTACACTGTCTCGTTAATTTTTTTTCTAAAGCAGGAATAACACCTGGAAAATGCCTTGAGGTTAACCTGAGTGATAAAAGACTAATGCTGGGTCTTCCTGACGTGGCAGAAAACTCGTCACGATGATTTTCAGAAATCAGTTTTACAATCAGTGGAAAACACGTGACCAGTCTAATAAATCTTTTAAATCCCCTGTATAATAATAGCCTAAGTTATCTGTCCGTCTGTCTTCGAATTTATGAAGTTGTTGGACCTTGAATGGATGGAGGTATCCCTCTTGAATTCTTGATGAGTTAGGGTTAGCAACGTTCTAAATCCACCCCTTCCCCTCTTTTCTAGCATTTAATGCCATTATTTCAAGCCCTGTTTTCTCCCGTTAAGAGCAGGCGATTAAATTTATCAATTCGTCCCATAATAAATAGGTAAAAATAACATATGTTTCTGGCTTTATGACGTCATTCCTTTAACCCTTTCATTTAATCATTTTTTTATTTTAAATTCCTTCAATACCGTCTACATTATTTTCATATGTTTTATCACTGATTTTAGATATTACGTAAATAATTTTCTTTTATATATGGCTTAAATAATAGGTTAGATACATATGTGATAATTTTAATCACCAAATTCATGGTCACAACAAATTCTATCTACCTCCAGGGTGTACTGGAAATGATAGTTTCATTCCTCCACTTTCATTAATTACTGTGGATAAACAATTGGGAAGAACTTAACGATAATCTCGAGGTAGCTAAGGAAACTTCGAATTATCATTCTAAACGAATATAACGGGGTTCTAAACTGCATTCACAGTATCGGGAGACTTTATAAGAGTATTAGGGTAAATAAATTATTGAGCGTGTATCAGATAACTATCAGCCAAAAAACAAACCATTTTTATTTACCAGCCTCATGGGTCTTTACAATACACGAAAATTAAAAGTTTTACTGATCCCGTCATATGACGGGCTTTATGCTAGTATATGTATAATAGCTCCCATACATACATGTATAATAGCACACATACATATATGTATATATAGCTCCCATACATACATGTATAATAGCACACATACATATATATGTATATATGTACATATACACATATATATATATATATACACACATATATACATATATACGTATATATATACATATATATATATACATATATATATATATATATATATATATGTATATATATATATGTATATATGTATATATATATATATATATATATATATATATATATGTATATATATATGTTATATATATGTATATATATATGTATATATATATATGTATATATATGTATATATATATATATATATATATATATGTATATATATATATATATATATATATATATATGTATATATATATGTATATATATATGTATATATATGTATATATATATATGTATATATATATGTATATATATGTATATATGTATATATATGTATATATATATATGTATATATATGTATATATATATATGTATATATATATATATATATATGTATATATATATGTATATATATATGTATATATGTATATATATGTATATAAATATATATATATATATATATATGTATATATATATATGTATATATATGTATATATATATATATATATATATATATATATATATATATATATATATATATATATATATATATATATATATATATATATATATATATATATATATGCACACACTCAAATGTTTTATTTTTTATTTGCCATGACTTCTCCAAAAAATATTATCAATTTAGGGCGAGCGCTAAAAGTTTTTCCCCAAACTCTTTGACAACTTTTCAAAGATTTCATTTGATGATAGTTCAAATGAAACACTTAAAATGGCAGAACGCTTCGAAGTTGTGAAGTTCGAGAGACACAGTTGTGGTCGCAGATAATAAGTTCGTTTTATCCATTTTGACTTCATTCTAACTTCAGATCGGGCGTCTCGGGGGAAATAAGGAAATTTGTTAAGAGCGAAGACTTTACAGAATATGGAATCGACAAGTGCCGGTAGGATAAATATCTGTATAAAAAGATGTAGTCTTATTAGCTCGAAGCGATTTGTGGGAAAGTGGTATAGTATTATTCTCAATATTCTTTGAATTGATATTAGTTTTTTTTTTTAATTTTATAACAAAACATTTAATTTGTGTTGGAGACAAACAATCACCACACCATTATCGATTCAATTTTACTATTTTTCTCTTAGTATAGAAAAAAATTATTGATATATATATATATAATATAATAATTATAAATAATTAATTATAAATAATAATTTTTATTAATATATACATATTATATAATTATATTAGGTTGGGGAAAAAGAAATCCATTATTTTTGGGTGAAATTAATGACATTATTTAATATATTTCATATTGTCCGATTTGGGTCAAATAGGCACCGTTTTGTTGTATAATTTGTTGCCATTTTAAAGGTAGCTTCATAGAAGTCTTCCTTCTTATTGGCGAAAAACTCTAGTAATCGATTTTCACAATCTTCTCTTGATCCCAATTTCACATCACTCAGGTAGTTTTTCAATGCGAAAAAAACATGATAATCGCTTGGTGTCAGGTACGGACTATATGGTGGAGGCATTAAAATTTCCCAACCAATGTCCCTGGGTTTCTGGGGAGTCACTACAGTGTGTGGATTGGCGTTGTCCTGATGAAAAACAACAACTGTTGGCTAATTCTGGACTTTTGTGGTCAATCGCTAGCTTCAAATGGTTTTTTTGTTGACAGTAGAAATAGGAATTTAGTTTTTAGCCATACGGAAGCAACTCATGATAAATGATTCCCTTCCAGTCCCACCAAATATATAGTAACCAAATACCTCCCTGGCCATTATTCCTGGTTTGGCCACCATTTGAGCTGCTTCAGCGTGCTTTGACCTCTACCGTTTTTGCACAATATTGTTGTAATTGACCCATGTCTTATCCCCAGTCACCATCCGTTTAAGAAATGGGTCAACTTCATTTATTTTGGCTAAGACTTCGCAGACCGAAATTCGATCCATCATGTTTTTTGTTGTTAATTGGTGTGGCACCCAAACATCGAGATTCTTTTTGAATCCAACTTTGCGCAAATGGTTTAAAACTGTTTTATGGTCGATCTTTAGCTCGTGGGCGATGCTACGACTACTAACATGTCGGTCAACTTCGATTATTTATGTGATATTATCGACATTTTCGACGACGGGCCTGCCTGTGCGAGGTGCATTTTTAACATCAAAAATGTCTGAACGGCATCGACGAAGCCAAAATTGTACGTAATTAGCTGCTAAAGTATCGTCACCATAAACACCATTCACAATTTCAACCTCCTGGCTTGCATTTTCGCCTTTATAAAAAAACTGTAAAATGTACCGAATTTCCTCTTTGTTGACTTCAGTTTTTAACACCCTCTAACTCACAACTGAATGGACCAAACAAAAAACAGTAAAAAATTTTTTAGTGTGAAATGTCACCTTGACAGCGAGCATAAATTTGAAATTGTTTGATCGATACTTTACGAGATATCGGTCACTACAGCCATCTACTGAAAAATATAATGGGTTCCTTTTTCCCCCAACTTAATATAATATACGTTATTGATATATGTTATGATCTTTACATCTTTACATCTTTACTTATCCCGCAGTGTAATCAATCTGTGGAACTCCATCAAAACAAAGCTAGGAGTCATACATCGAAATCCACTGTAAATGTCCTAAAAGAGATGGAACAAAAAAATCGGTATCAAGACCATACCCTTTACCGATATTCCTACTAAATTTCCTGATGATCCTAATCACCTATGGATTTTTTGTGCTTTTGGACTTTTAAAATCTGCATATTACAAACGTCGTCCCACAGCCCTTACAGGACTCTGGAAAGCTATTAAGGAGGAATGGGATAGAATACCTCTTCTGACACTTCAAAAGGCATTATTATCCTGGAAATTACGGTGTCGCAAGATAGTTCAGAATAAGGACTATCAAATAGAACATTTCAAACACAAGATTTTTCATGTAGTTTAGTTTTGTGACTACAATATACATCGTCTAAAAATGTGTCAACAGCCTCTGTATAACTGTTAAATGGTTAATTTTTGGACTATACCGACCTATATTCATACCAAATTTCATTAAAATTTGTCCAGTAATCCTAGAGATCATAACTGACCAAATTTGAGAATTCTCTTACTTTTGCAAAACAATATATTTTACCTTAGTCCCTAGAGACTAATATATTTGAGGTCAATAATCGGTCTTACAGAAGAAATTTTGCATTACATTTTTTGTAGGCATAGAGTAAATGTTTCTCTGGTGGTTGCTTAAGAGAACATTTATTACAAGAGAAATAATGATATAAAAACTTACTGATTAACGCCAATTTGGAAGAGCTAAAATATCGAACTCTTTGTATATGATTCTTTTAAATAATTTGATATGAATATTCTTCAAGAAAAATATCCCCTTCTTTTCAGTAGTCTACTTATTCCATTTAAATAACTACAATGCAAAATTTAAAATTTTATTATTATGAAATTTATAAAAAATATAAGGTTTTTAATAAATTTTGATATGTTTCATTTATATATTTGCCAGACGAGGGCTGAACTGATAGGGCGCTATATTTCGATATCGGGTTCAAATCCACTTCTGTGGTTTATGTTCTTAGCAGTTTGAAAGCGGCTTTAACTGGTAAGTGTGAGTCTAATAAACCCATATTTATCAAAAAGTGACCACAGTATGAACTAAAACATGAGTGGCTACTAAATTGGGCCGTTATCTTTGAAAGTGGTGTAAATGCATTTAATTTTTATTTGGAGATATTTAAGGTTTTGCACTTGAATAATTTTAAAAATATGGATATATGTTATTACACTAGTTTTATATTTTTATATAAAACTAATAATTTTATATAAACTTATTTTTATATAAAGTTCATAGTAAATTATATTAATTTTTATCATTAAGTCAAAATGGATTTACACCGCTTTCAAGGAAAGCGGTTCAATTAGTGATGAACTGTTGTGTTTGAACAGATTGACTCACGCATCAAAAGACAATTTACTATTTTTTGTCGAAACCAAGTGAATATTTTTGTGAAAATATGCAGTGAAATTATTCTTTAGAAGCACCTTTTAATGTTATAAAAGTAGGTATAATTTATTTTTGCTGTTTAATTTCTTTTGTATATTAACGATAAACATATTATCTCTTCAAACGAAATGAGAGAAAAATTTCCTCGCGAAAGGGAAGGCAAATTTGATTTTATTGCTCCAGTTTCATATTTTTGTATAAAACTAATAATTTTATATAAAACTTATTTTTATATAAATTTCATTTTAAATTGTATTCATTTTTATCACTAAATAACTTTTTGTCAAAATTGACTTACACCGTTTTCAAAGAAAGCTGCTCAATTAGCGATCAACTGTTGTGATTGAACACATTGACTCTCGCATCAAAAGACAATTTACTATTTTTTGTCTAGTCCTAGTGAATATTTTTGTGAGAATATGCAGTGAAATTATTTTAGGAGCACTTTTTAATGTTATAAAAGTAGGTATAGTTTATTTTTGCTGTTTAAATTTTTTTGTATATCAACGACTACCATATTACCGTATCAAACGAAATGAAAGAAAAATTTCCTCTTGAAAGAGAAGTCATATTTTCTGCTATTAAGCTAGTTTTATATTTTTGTATACAGTTCATAGTAAATTGTATTCATTTTTATCACTAATTAACTTTTTGTCAAAATGGACCCTAATTTCTCAAAATTATCACTAACTTAGCTGTTTTCAAAGAAAACGGCTCAATTAGTGATCAATTAGTGATCAACTGCTGTGTTTGAACACATTGGCTCCCACATCAAAAGACAATTTCCTATTTTATGTCTAGTCCCAGTGAATATTTTTGTGAGAATATGCAGTGAAATTATTTTCTAGAGGCACCGTTTAATGTTATAAAACCAGGTATAATTTATTTTTCCTGTTTAATTTGTTTTGTATATCAACCACTAACATATTATCTCATCAAACGAAATGAAAGAAAAATTTCCTCTTGAAATCGAAGGCAAATTTTCTGTTTGTGTAAAGAAGCATTTCCGTTAAGAGGAGAATATTCCTGACTTCATAACGAAAATATCAGTTTATTTATAAGTGTTGACATACTCACCATCGAAGTTGATAATCGCACCCCTTTAGAGGCATGCAAACAGATACATTCCATCAGAACTCTTCCTGCAGCGAATTTCGGGAACATCTTCGTATGAAACTTCTAATCAAACACTCAAAACGTAAGAGCATTTCAAGGTAGATGTATATGGGAAGGCGCACAATGGGAACTGAATCATGTTTGTTGCAATTTTGATTTCATTTCCTTTTGTCCTAAGATCGGTCATCCTCGAGGGAAATGAGAAAGCAAATACCATTTGGAGATGGTATGGAGTTGAAGAAATGAGATATAAAAACAAGGGGAAAGAATTTATTCTAAAGTATTAGTCTGAAAGTTTTCTTGTATAAAGAGTAGAAAAATAATGTATTCAGCTAATAAGGATTATTTTGTTTTCTTTACATTTGTTTTCAATGTTGCTATAACGGTTGTTTCCTAATATCATTTAATGGTTAATTATCCGGTTATATAAGCTATTATTAGGGGTAATTAACAATAAATAATTTTTAAATTTAACGTATCTGATGAATAAACATTGGCCTTTAATAAGCATTTCCATTTTTTTTTATTTACTTATTACATTCTAGAATTTTCGTGGTTCTATACATTTACGACTTTACTAGAATATAGATCAGGTTATATAAGCTATTATTAGGGGTAATTAACAATAGATAATTTTAAAATTTAACGTATCTGATGAATAAACATTGGCCTTTAATAAGCATTTCCATTTTTTTATTTACTTATTACATTCTAGAATTTTCGTGGTTCTATACATTTACGACTTTACTAGAATATAGATCAGGTTATATAAGCTATTATTAGGGGTAATTAACAATAAATAATTTTTAAATTTAACGTATCTGATGAATAAACATTGGCCTTTAATAAGCATTTCCATTTTTTTATTTACTTATTACATTCTAGAATTTTCGTGGTTCTATACATTTACGACTTTACTAGAATATAGATCAGGTTATATAAGCTATTATTAGGGGTAATTAACAATAGATAATTTTAAAATTTAACGTATCTGATGAATAAACATTGGCCTAAAATAAGCATTTCCATTTTTTTATTTACTTATTACATTCTAGAATTTTCGTGGTTCTATACATTTATGACTTTACTAGAATATAGATCAGGTTATATAAGCTATTATTAGGGGTAATTAACAATAAATAATTTTTAAATTTAACGTATCTGATGAATAAACATTGGCCTTTAATAAGCATTTCCATTTTTTTATTTACTTATTACATTCTAGAATTTTCGTGGTTCTATACATTTATGACTTTACTAGAATATAGATCAGGTTATATAAGCTATTATTAGGGGTAATTAACAATAGATAATTTTTAAATTTAACGTATCTGATGAATAAACATTGGCCTTTAATAAGCATTTCCATTTTTTTATTTATTTATTACATTCTAGAATTTTCGTGGTTCTATACATTTATGACTTTACTAGAATATAGCCCGTGATATGACGGGATTAGTACAATTTTTAATTTTACAGAGTTGTAAAGTACCCTACGAGGCAGCTAAAAAATGGTTTGTTTTTTGAATGAGAATTATCTGGCACACGCTCAATAATTTGTTTATCTTCATACTCCTCTAAAGTATCCCGATACTGTGAATGCTGTTCAGAACCACGTTGAATTATTTAAGTTTTACATTAGCTAGAAATTATCGTTAAGTTCTTAATTTTTTTAGTAATTAATGGATAAAGAAATGAAATTTTCATTTATACAATTTTTAGATAGAATTTATTGTTAAAGGGATAACATTCTTTTAACAAAAAATTGATTTTATTTGAAATTATCACATATGTTAATGTATTATTTAAGCCAAATATAAAAGAAAATTATCTACTAATATGTACGTTCAGTGATAAAACGTATGAAAATAATGCAGACGATATTTAAATAATTTAAAATAAGAAATGGTTAAAGGAGATGGTTAAAAGAATGTCATGATGATAGAAAAAATGTTATTTTTACCTATTTATTATGTGACAGTCTGATATATTTAATCGTCTGCTCTTAACATGGGAAAATGGGGCTTGAAATAATGACATTAAATGATAGAAAAGGGGGGAAAGGGGTGGATTTCATAAGTTGCTAAACATTACTCATCAAGAATCCAATATGGATGCCTCTATCCATTTCAGGTCCAACCGCTTCATAAATTTGAGGACAGACGGACTGATAACTTAGACTATTATTATATAGGGGATAATTTATTATAACTTAAGGGTAATTAATAAATAAACGTATCTGATGGCCTTTAATACTCATTTCATTTTTTGTATTATACTAATAACTGTTCTAAAATTTTGTGTTCTATACATTTCAAATAGATCTTTTAGTTTTTTATGACTTTATTAGCATATATCCCGTCATATGATGGGATTAGTACAGTTTTTAATTTTCCAGAATTGTAAAATACCTTATGCGGCATTTAAAAGAATGGTTTGTTTTTTTGGCTGAGAATTATCTGGTACACGCTTAATAATTTGGTTATCTTCATACTCCTTTAAAGTATCCCGATACTGTGAATGCAGTCAAAATCACGTTGAATTCATTTAGTCAAACCGTATGGATATGTATAAAAAACAAACACACAAACGAACAAACTTCTTACTTTTGAAAGATATGTAACTTAAAAGCTAGGTATTTATTATTGGGTGAAATAGACTCCTAGACTTTTATGAAAAGAATTTGTTGTTAATACCGGTGATAAAATTTTCATCGCAACAAAAAATAATCGATGATTAAATTTAAAATGTACCTAATTTGTTATTTAATCCAAATATAAAAGCAAATTATTTACGTAATATCTCAGTTCAGTGATAAACGTATGAAAATAATGCAGACGATATTTAAATAATTTAAAATAAAAATGATTAAATGAGGGGGTTAAAGGAATATTTCATAATGCTAGAAAAAATTATTTTTACCTAATTTTTTGGGATATTGATAAGATAAATGCTATTTACCGGGGAAAATAGTTCTTGAAAATAATGCTATTGAAACAAAAAAGGGATAAAAGGGGTGGATTTTTGAATTTTAAAGACTTGCCTTTGAATTTTGTTAACCCTAACTCATAAAGAATCAATATGGATATCCATATCCATTCCAGGTCCAACAGATTTCATATATTCGAGGACAGATAAACTTAGACGATTATTATATAGGATTACATTTATCAAACGCAACATATATATTTGACTAGCATATAGCCTTATATGACGAATAGTAAAATTTTTAATTTTCCAGAATTGTAAAGTACCCTATGAGGCAGGTAAAATATGGTTTTGGCTGAGAATTATCTTGTACACTCTCAATATTTTATTTATCTTCATACTCCTCTAAAGTCTCCCGATATGTGAATGCAGTTTAGAATCACATTGAATTCATTTAGTCAAACCGTGTGGTTATGTATAAGAAAGAAACACACAAACGAACAAACTTCTTAATTTTCAAAGATATATAAATTAAAAGTTAGATATTTAGTAGTCCTCGACTTATATGAAAAGAATTTATTGTTAATACCGTTGATAAAATTTCATTGCAACAAAAAAATAATCGATGATTAAATTTAAAATTATCACGTATGTACCTAATCTATTATTTAAGCCAAATATAAAAGGAAATTGTTTACCTAATATCTAAGTTCAGTGATAAAACGTATGAAAATAATGCAGACGATATTTAAATAATTTAAAATAAGAAATGATTAAATGAGATGTTTAAAGGAATGGCGTCATAATGCTAGAAAAAAATGTTATTTTTACCTATTTATTATGTAATAAATTGGTAAAGTTAACCGCGGCTCTTACCCGGGGAAAATAGGGCTTGAAGTAATGGCATTAAACTCTCGATAAGGGGGGAAAGGGTGGATTTTGAACGTTTTAAGGACGACAGTATTGCTGTGATATGAACATATCTATACTAATTTATTTTAGAATCGGATCGGTAGTTTAGCAGAAGATAAACTTTATTCGCTTTGAATGGATGCCTCTATCCATTTCAGGTCTAACCGCTTCATAAATTTGAGGACAGACGGACAGATAACTTAGGCTATTATTATATAGGGGATGATAGGAAAATTTTTTTAACAGGTAATTAATAATATTTATGTAACAGTTATCCAGCTTGCACGTCTATCTTTTCTTTTTTCTAGAGATTTATTTTGTGTACTTGTTACGTAAGTACTTACAAATAATATAAAGTTACGTAATGATTGTTTTAATTTCAAATGGTAACTTAATTTTTATGTTTATAAAATAAAATTAATGTCAAAGAATTTTATTACTATCAAAATATAGTAAAAAAAAAAAATGCCAACTTATTGTCAGTCGATGTAAAATTTTACGATGTAATCACTCAGTTCTATTTCAGTAAAAGTGAGAATTTTTAGTCACGTATTTTATTTAAGTAACGAATAAGATTATAACCTCTTAAAATGATGAGTCTAGCTCGTCATTAGTTTTTCATTCCATACCGACAATGACGAGCTACACTCGTCATGCGAAATTACTGTTAAATATGAATTAATTTAGTTTAAAATTTCGTGTACTGAATTTCAAATTTTATCATTGTGAAAATCAAAGTCACTATTGCATATTGTTTACTTAGAAATTTCTTGGTACAAGTCAGTCAGTCAAATTAATGAGCAGAATAAAAGAAAACTACTAAGAAATGCCGTATTGTTACAAGAATCAATTAAAGTGAGACTACTTCTGTATAAACAATTAAGAATTCCTGCACTTTGTTTTGAACTCACTTTGAAGACTATTTCTGTATACCTTATTAATGTTTTTGCTTTGATATCTTAATTTTATTTTCTATATTATTTAAACTATTTAAAAAGTGATTTTAATTAAGAATTGTAAGAATAGTAAAATGAAACAAGTTTTTAAATAAATATTAAATTTATTTCATGCACAGGATTTTTTCATTATTAAATTATACAATTAATAACTGTTTTTACATGATGATATGCCTTTGCTTAATCCCTATATAATAAATTAAGTTTCTATCTGTCCGTCTGTCACCTAATTTATAAGTTGTAGGAATTCACATCCTTTGTAATTTTTGATGAGTTTATTAGCAAAATTCAAAGCGAGTTCGAAAACGTTAAATCCACTCCCCCCTTTTCTCGTTTTTAATACCATTATTTCAAGCTCTGTTGTTCGGTTTAAGAGCGAACATTAAGTATATCAATTTATCAAATAATGGTAAAAAAAAACTATTTCTAACCTTATGACGCCTTCCTTTAACCAACTTTTAGTCATTTCTTATTTAAATATCGTCTGCATTATTTTCATAATTTTATCACGTAACTTAGATATTTCGATTATTTTTGTTGCAATGAAAATTTATCACCGGCATTAACAACAAATTATATAAAATTCTCTATTTCAACTGATAAATATCTACTTTTTGAGTTATATAACTTTAAAAATTAAGAAGTTTATCGTTTGTATGCTTAATTTTTTATACTTAACCACATATTTGCAAAATTCGCTAATTTTTGTATTATTATATTATATTAAATAACTGTCAATATTAAAACTTTTCCATCTATGTAATAAAATATTAAATTGGAACTAACATGCTCAGTAAAGATAAACAAATTATTGAGAGTATACCCGATAATTTTCAGCCAAAAAAAACAAATACTTTTTTTATATAGGGTACTTTACAATTCTGGAAAATTAAATCTTTTACTGATTCCGTCATTGAAGGGCTATTGTAGTATTTGATTATTTAGACGAAGACACTCTTACATGCTTAGGTAAAATCAGCACGTAGGGTGTATATTAATAAATTATATATTTGCTGTACAGGGCTTGAGTGTTTACAATGTTCATTCTGAACATAAAAATAGATGTTGCATACATAAGTCAGTAAATCAGAAAGAAGCACATTGAAAACTAATCGGGATTGTCCCGTATTTATTTAGGGCACCTTTTTTACTGATACAAAATCTTATGAACAATAAATTACAACTGAAGAATTAAATTTTTAAAATCAAATTTTAAAAATTCAGCTTGCATATAACTGTTTAGAAAAAAAATAATATTTTTTGGATGTCTCATTCTATTTTATTGTATATAATTTTTAATTTGCTAAATAACTTATTTCTCAATACTGATTCATTTCTTTCATTACTAAATATGTGTTACTTATTGTTAAAAATATATTCAGAAAATTTTGATTTACTATAAAAATTTATTTAGTAATTGTAACTGTCCAATATGGGTTAAGACTTGGAAGACCGTACTTTCTATTTCTCATTGAAATAAAACAAGTTTAAAATATTTGTAAAAATTTGTAGAATTTAATAGGCTTTCAGATTTGAGATGTTATATTCCCTATATAATAATAGCCTAAGTTATCCGTCCGTCTGTGCTCGAATTTGTGAAGCGGTTGGACATGGAATGGATAGAGGTATTCATACTGGATTCTTAATCAGTTAGGGTTAGTAAAACTCAAAGCGAGTAAAGTTTATCTTCACCTAAACTATCAATTAATTCTAAAATAAATTGTTATAAATAGGCTTCATATCACAGAGAAAAATACTGTCGTCTTTAAAACGTTCGAAATCCACCAATTTCCCCTTTTCGAGCGTTTAATGCCATTATTCGAGCCCTGTTTTAACCGGTTAAGATTAGGTGGTTAAATGTATCAATTTATCACATAATAAATAGGTAAAAATAACATTTTTTCTAGAATTATGACGTCATTCCTCTCATTTCTTATTTTAAATTATTTATCTATCGTCTGCATTATTTTCATACGTTTTATCACCGAACTTAGATATGACGTCAAAAATTGTCTTTTATATTTGGCCCAAACAATAGTTTAGGCACATATGTGATAATTTTAAATTTAATCATAGATTACTTTCTGTTACAATGAAAATTTTTGTCACCAATAATAACAACAAATTCTATCTACCTCTAGGGTGTAGTGGAAATGATAGTGTCATTCCTTTAAGTCCATTAATTACTGTGGCAAAAAAAAAAATTGGGAAGAACTTAACGATAATTTCGACGTAGCTAAGAAAACTTTGAACTATCTGAATTCAACTATTCTTTCTACAGTAGACATGATTCAACAGATTTTCTAAACAATATCGATATTTTAGAGAAGAAGAAAAGATAGAACGTCTTGAACGTCCAAATATCGAACCCTCAAAAAGAAATCCATTTTTTTACCTGCCTCATAGGGTACTTTACTATACTGGAAAATTTATAATTTTACTGATCCTGTCATATGACGGTCTATATGATAGTTGTATTTATATTTGACATTTATTTTAATTCAATTCAAGCTTGATTCTTGATGTTTGAATTTAATCGAAAGCAGTGTTTTTAAAGAATCAGTTATACTGTAGAAATTAAGTCTCACTTTACAGCTTGGAAACCCGAATAGTTTGTTCCCTACAAGAATATCTCCATGGGCCTCGTAATGCTAAATATTCTCTTATGAACCTCTATTTTATTTATCGTGACAAAGTACTCCATTTTTCAATAATATTGGTTGAGAGGCAGCACAACATCTATTATTCTCGGAATCTCTGAAGTCAAACACTTACGTCTTGAAATTCTCTCCCAGAATCTCCAGAACTACAGATTTAAGTAGCAATGTAAACGCAGGGGGCAAAAATGGAAATCCATTCATCTTTATCATCTGTTTCGGCTGTTATGTTTATCATCAGGGATGAGGGTAGGCAAAGCCGATGCTGTGAATCATGGGAAATTCAGAATATAGTATGAATGGAAGGAAGATAATAAGATATTCTTCGAAATATTCATAAAAGGTTTTATGTCCTGGGAGCATGCTATTTTGAAAAGGAGGGATTAAAAAAAAAAGAACTTTAGCTGGGAGTATCACGCTAAAACCTGTTTTGTCATATTTTCAGCGAGATTCCTTTTTATTAAGTCACTACCCATGCCATGATAAAGTTTCCCGACCTTGAAGGATTTATATTAGTCTGATATGACATAGGAATTTATTTTTCCGCAATTCTCTGATATTGTAGAATAAGAGTAAATGTTCCTCAAGATATCTAAAAAAATTCGGGACTATGTCAAATCAACATGTATGCCACTCTTTTGAAGTGAAAATACTATGGTTTGCTATGAACTCGTAAATTTATAAATTCGTGACATCCGTAGAAAAAATTAATGTGTGAATGTGTGTGCGAAAAATGTGTTGGTGAAATTTCTGAATCTAAAATATAACATAAAACAATGTAAAAAAACAAACAAAAAATCTTCTCATAAAAATCGATTTTATGACAGCCAGATAAAGAAAAATTTACAAGATCGTCAAATCTTACAGGCAATAATATCATAGACATCCCAAATACCCTAAAACTGAAATAACTTCTACATAATTGTATAATGCCATTTGTCAACAGGTAACTGCATACTACTTATACTAAACTAAGATTAAAATCTTACAAATTATAATAGAATTTAATACTCATTCTACTATTTAGATTATGAAGTAATCAGAAAGTAACAAGAAATTATAAATTGCGTATATCTCATTTAACTTTATCTATAACTTTGAAGCATAAGACGAGCGGTTAGGAATGTCGTACTTTATTCGAAAAAACAAATTTTGTTCACAGTAAGCATTAAATTGTTAAGTTTAGTAACAGAGGAAGGAAGAATTACCTTCTTCACACATATCAAGTGATATAATAAAGTGAGACATAAAAGTCAAGTGTCTTGTATAGATGCGATTCTAAGAGATATCTTATTTGGAAAGGGGCACAAAGGGAATTTCACTCATATTTAATGGTATACATCTTGGGTATCTACAATGGATGTTCTCCACAGTGTCTTGTGTAGAAGTGAGTCTTAAAAATATATTTGTCTTATTGATAAAATTCTTGCCCACAAGGTACGGCTTCTCATTTTTGATGATATACATCTTGGATATCTACAACGGATGTGTCTAAAGTGTCTTGTGGGGAGGCGAGTCTTACAAATTTGTCTGCCTTGATAAAAAAAATAGCGTTGCTGCACACAAGGTGAAGCGCCTCAACTTTGATGATATACATCTTGGATATCTACAATGAATAATCTTATACCTATCTATCCAAATTGAAAAAGCACAATACGAGCGGATTGATTCATTACCAAGGAGTTTATGAATTATATTTTGCATCTGTGACGCAATAGAATTCTCTTCACATGTTATAGAAAAGAACCTTTGAAAGAAAATGCTATTTAAAAGAATTCAAGCATTTTCTTTCTGAAATCTTTATGTTATCTTCATGATCTTCTTATTTCCTAGAACATATGGAAACATATAGAACAAAAAAAGGAACATATAGAAGTGTTTTCAAAAATATTAAAAGCAAGTTTGAACCGTTCGAAGCGAAGAATTTCTACTGCGGTAGATACTGTAACGTATCCGTTCCCTGTTTTAGATGACACAATGACGAAGTAGGTGTTTCTTGATTAAATGATTTAATTACACCTTGCAGCTATATACACATTTCTATATACACAAAATACGATTTCAATTCACAAGTATGAGATACATTAGACTTAGGCCTGAATAGAGACCTACACATAAGGTCCCTGCCGAATGGTTTAGTAACCGACAGAAGATAACAATTCGGTAGCTTCGCGTAAAAGTTCTCGGTACTAATTATGTAGGCAGTACACTCAATTAGACGAGAGTGTTTGAAGTAGTAATTGTTATCTTCGAAGAAGATAAAACAAAGTCAGAATTCCTAAGAGGAGGAATACACAATCAATCCTGAAGAAGATCGAATTAAAAGAAAATCCAAGGCACAGGGTCTCGTTATCAATCTCAGAAAGAGATATATCCCGAGGTGGTATATTCACTAAGAAAAATCTCCAATGGAGAGACTGGTCAAAACGACCTACGAGTTAGGTGACTGCTAGCTAACTCCCAAAGAAGTGATCCCAAGGTGGGATTATCTCTAAGGAAACTCTCCGATAGAGAGATTGGTCAAGGCGACATCCGAATTATCTGGTTGCTAGCTAACTACTTCTTTAAAAAATCTTATATCGTCTATTTTTTAGGGGAGGGGGTCTCTAAGAGAGGGGGCTTCACCCACAATTTCATCATTGGATCATCTGGCGATGATTTCACCTTCAACCAGCTGGAAAGGTCTGGACTAAACAATCACCGGCCGCAAACCCAGGAGTCTCCGGAATTTCGTGTCGGCGAAGATACAACGTCGCGGTATTCCTTGTGGTTCCAATGATCATCTTTCTGTCTGTCAGTCCTGGCGCCTGGCCGTCTGGTCTGTTGTTTCGCTACTGTAGGACACAAAAGTCTAGACATCGTGGTGCCAGGGAAAACAACACCTTTGTCTCCATGAACGAAGTCCATTTCTCAAAGCAAAGTCTTTAATGTAGGCACACCGTTAAGGCACGCCGTTACAATACTTACCTTCTGGTATTACTCCGCTTTCTCCACAGGAATGTTGGCAATTATTAGATTATCATGTAGTTAGTTTACATGACATCCAATGAAGTATATCTTCAATTTTGAATACAGGGAGGAAGGGAAACATTCTCATTATTTGGCATTTTTCTAACCTAATATCTCCTATAGAAAACTTTTTGAAAATTGAATGAATGAAGTTATCTGCAATATAGGGGTGGGATCCTTAAATGAACTATAAAATGAAATTAAATATAATTCTTTCTTTAAATAAGTTTTTTATATATTAAATATTGCTATTTTTGTCTGTCAATAAATTTCCTTTCAATTTCAATATAATTTACCATGAAAAACTAAGTAAAATTGTATTAATAACAAATACGGTACATCACTAAATCAGTAACTAGTAAAAAAGTAAGGTGTTTGTATATAAAGATGTTGCTTTATTCTTCTGGAATGACTCAGTTTTTTAAAAATTTAGTGTTTTGGGGAAAATTTTGAAGTGGAATATTCCGTTAATACACGCAAAGAATCAAACATTGCATAAAAAACGTAAATTATTTGTCTAGTTTGACTATCAAAATAAACTTTAGAAAGTAAATACAAGACTTTTTTCTCTTTTCATCTGATGCGTAATTGTTCTAAAAGTAAGAATTTTGATAACATTTAGTTTTTAACTCTCCAGAATGTACTTTATTCTTTTTATAGCAAATATACTTAGTTCTCAGTTACAAACACTTCCGTCTTAGTCATAAAAATGGCATTTCTTAAATTAAAACTTATGAAACTAAATCTTATTTAGTGTTTCAAGAACCTCTGTTTAGTCACAGTATAAGTCAGTAATTTAATTTCCAAAGAGGAACACAAATTTGACAGCCTTCGTAAAGAGAATTAGCGATTTTATTCAAGTTTTAATCGAGTTTTACTCTTCTTCTTTCACATTCAAATCAGATTTGTTCTGAAGTCGGAATGTTTAATTTGTACACTACCGGCAGAAAAAGGGCAAGTGTATTGCTCTCGAATTTGCATCAGACTGGAATTCTTTGATAGATCTTTTGAATTAGAAGTTACCATTTTATTGAACTAAATTATATTCCGACTGTTCTTCCAAGCTGATACAAATCTTTCCATATTGATTGAAATTGTGTAATAATGTTGTTTTAAGGGGTCTTTTGGAAAAGAAACTGGATTTTCCACTAGAATCTGTTTTCGAATTCAGTTTTATTGTTAAGATGTCTTAACAACAGACTGAGACACAAGATACGTATGCCTTATCAGCGTGATGGAGGTTAAAGTAATTTAAGCTACAATTTTAGTTTGACATCTTCAGGACATTCTACATTTTAAGTTGGACTTCTTCAGGAAGATCTGGATTTGTTGAGAACAAATTTTTTATTATGCTGGAATTGTAGAAGAATAACAAAGTCCGATTGAATAAGAAGTAACAAATCTTTTTGGTTAATTCGGAAGCTGCATTTGACAACATATTTCATAGAAAATTCTGTGGGATACAATAGAAAAGTCTACAGGTAATAATGTTGTGTAATAATGTTGTTTTACGAGGTCTTTTGGAAAAGAAACTGAATTTTCCACTAGAATCTGTTTTCGAATTCAGTTTTATTGTTCAGGTGTCGTAACAACAGACTGAGACACAAGATACGTATGCCTTACCAGATTGTTGGAGGTTAAAGAAATTCAAGCTACATTTTTAGTTTGACATCTTCAGGACATTCTACAATTTAAGTTGGACTTCTTCAGGAGGATCTTGATTTGTTGGTTTGGTTTGGTTTGGAGAGCTACGGTCTACTGTTTTGCACACGAGGGCTAATGAGACCGGGACTTACAGCTTAAAGCTGATTCCGAGCGGCTACGAACATCTACGCCATAGTAGGATTCGAACCCACGAACTCCTTTACCGACGATCAGCGCCCTAACCAATCGGCCAGCGTTTGGCCTTGATTTGCTGAGAACAAATTTTTTACAATGATGGAATTGTAGAAAAATAATAAAGGGAGATTGAATAAGAAGAAACAAATATTTTTGGCTAATTCGGAAGATGCATTTGACATCATGTTTCATACAAATATTCTGTGGGATACAATGGAAAAATCTACAGGTACCACGCATTTAAAAGGTATATGTGCTTGTTTCTCAAGCTAACTAACAATATTCTACCGTGAATATATTAAAGTTTTCTCAAAACAAAATGGTAAAGTTTAAGAAAGACTGTAAAGCTAGATTACTCAATGCTATACAAACACATATGAAAGACACATTTCATTAAAAAGGATCTTTAAAACTGAACGAGCCTTGAAACAGTCTTTTAAAAAAGTTTTTTTTGCAGATAAATTTTTTATTGTTAGAAAGAAAATATAGAACTTTATACTAACCACAAAGAAGTATGTATCCTATGTCAATCTTTAACTGCAAACCGCTGTAGCTCAGTCGGCAAAGGCAACACTCTCGTAACTGGAGAGTTGCGGGCTTGGAGCCCGAGCCGGCCTAAGATTCGCCGTGTTCGTTAAAAGTGACTGGGGCATGTAAAATATGTTCGTGGTTATAATGTCTTCAAAGTTCTCAATCCATACCACTGGGGGTGGCAGGCCAAGCTTATCGATATTCTGCTTGGTCCCTGCCTCTAAATTACGAGTACCCACTAGAGAATAATTCGTACTTTCACCCTTGTGGTGCTCGTTAAAAACGAAAGGCCCACCACTTTGCCTTAATACTAGTAGCCTCCAACTCAATCATGCTGTGAGAGTGCAGCTATGTTTGATATAAAGTTTGCGAAACTGATTTGCTCGCCGCACTCATACGTTGTGGGTTGAATGCCCAAGTATTTTTCGCGACTCCAGGAAGCGTGTGGTGTGGCCCGTGAAAACGATTGCACTTAAACTTCACCAAGTTTTGGAGAGATGTGATTGATCTCCAGGAAGCGATTGAGGACCATCCTTGGAGTCCCTGTCCTTCTGGGCAGAGCCTGGAAAGGACGCATTGTGAAAAAGGACAATCTAACAACGAACGCATCAGCACAGGATAATGGAAAATGTATAGAGTTGCCTGAGTAGAAAGAAGGAAGGAAAAAAATGAAGCTTTCTCTTGGGTATTGGTAATTTTTTTTTCAGGCGTAGCACGTGGAGTATTTCTTTTACTTTTTAATTTTTTAAACATATTTTTTTAGCATATTTCCTTGTCGTTTGTTCTATATTTGAACATTGTAATATAGATTAGTGGTATTTTACTATAATTAAAGACGATATAAAGTAAACTTGGGTTTATTAATGGCTTTGAAATAACAACAGCAATGTACTACACCACAGCCCATGCTTGGGTTGACCAAGTGGCATTAGACAACAACAACAAGCTTTAACTGCTATTGGGAAGATGCCACAGAGTTCATACCTACTAATGTTTAGTCCTCTAACGCATAATTGACTTATATGTTTTAAGCATTTTCCTACAGCCTGCTCGCAAGATCATTTATTAAGTTGAAAGTTAAAAGTTAACTGAAATAACTAACTGTAGATAGGTTTATCCCAAATAATATATCCCAAATAATTAAAATCTTGAAGTTTAAAGTTTTCGGGTCTGGAATTGAAATTTCTTTTTACAAAAACAATATTATAGATAAGAGATTTCTTTTCGAATAAAATTTTTAATAATTATTGTTTAAAAAATTTAGTACTAATGATGGATTACTAACACTTACTTGATAATACTCCTTTACTACTATTTCATTTTGTTTGTTACTTACTTTTTTTTTACTTATCCTTGTAACTGGGCATCGCAGATTAATGCGACTGAAATAAGTAACTGTAGATACGTTTATCTCACAAAATATATCCTCAATAGTTAAAATCTTGACGTTTAAGGTTTTTGGATCTGGAATTGAAGTTTCTTTTTTACAAAAATAATGTTATAGATTGGAGATTTCTTTTCGAATAAAATGTTTAATAATTATTGTTTAAAAATTTAGTACTAATGATGGATTACTAACACTTACTTGATAATACTCCTTTACTACTATTTTATTTTGTTTATTACTTACTTTTTTTTTACTTATCCTTGTAACTGGGAACCGCAGCTTAATGCGACTGAAATAAGTAACTGTAGATACGTTTATCTCACAAAATATATCCTCAATAGTTAAAATCTTGACGTTTAAGGTTTTTGGATCTGGAATTGAAGTTTCTTTTTTACAAAAATAATGTTATAGATTGGAGATTTCTTTTCGAATAAATTTTTTAATAATTATTGTTTAAAAATTTAGTACTAATGATGGATTACTAACACTTACTTGATAATACTCCTTTACTACTATTTTATATTATTTACTTTTTTTACTTATCCTTGTAACTGGTAACCGCAGCGTTAATATACTTTACGGAAATCACAAATCCTCAAAAAAAATTATGACGTTTCGATTTTTACTTTTTGAATAATTTTTTCCATTTTATAAGATTATTCTTTCGAATAAAATATAATAATTATTTAAAATAAGTACTATAAAACTATTGTAATAACTATATTTGTTCATTCATAAACTATTATCAAATGCCAGCTAATAAGTATCACACAATGCTACTTTGTCAAACTGTCTCAGATTTTAAGTCATTATTATATAATTCCCTATTTAATAAACTCCCATATTAATCCTGTATCTTAATAACGAAAGTGAAAATATTTACCCAGCTCGTTAACAGAAGCAATCGCTTAGAGCCTTATTTCAAATTATGACACGACTGGCACTATGGCGAGCTGATAACTTCCCTATCAGTCTCAGAAAATTGCATTATTAATATTCTGCCTATAACCAGGGTATGAAGAGGATTTTAAACATCTTTCATTCATAGCAATATCTCTCAAGTATAACACTATCCTATCAATTGATACGGTCTTTCGGTCGCGCTTTTCGTACAAACTTCCCCGCGAAACTATGTGACACAGTTTTCCGAGCGAAATGATATATCTTCAAACTAATTAAAGAAATACGCTGCAGGGCAAGCCACAGCAACTGTAGAAATGCAAATATTTAACTTCAGGCGGGCTTCGGCGAGGAGGTATCAAGCGACATCGCCAAGGCGTCTATTATACGCTTCTCATTGAAAACTGCTTCTTTCAACTAGGAGACCTTGGGCAAAATCTTTGAGAATCGTTTACTTTAAGGCGCTTCTTTGCAGAAACTTCGTAATTATTAAAAAAAAATAACCTTCTACGTTTTGATTTTCAAGAAAGTGTTAGTAAGTAGACTCGATGATAGACTAACTCTAAAAGGATGGTAAAATGGAGTTTTATCATTCAACATAACATGTTTGTTTAGTTTATGAAAAACTTCCGATTTCTTTTAGAAATTTAAAGCATAAAATTTGAATATCAGAAGCTTGCGTTGTAACGTCAAGGATATTATCTATTTATCATGGGGTTCTTTGATAATTAGCCTGGATGTGAATTTAAATATGAATATTTGTAATTAAAATTTTTATTTGCAATAGGCTGCGTAGTTGACGGTAACTAAACAAAGTGAATAATATGAACTAAACAACATTTTATATGATCATGTTTTATAAATAAATTAATGCATTATCATAAACATTAGAATAAAGATTTGGTAATAAATATTTATAAGTTGCTTTCTAACCTGTTCCAACGTTTTTTGAAAAGAGCTGTGAAACGTAATAATTTCTCATGTTTTCTATAAAATTGTGTTATCTGCACCATTAAATGAAGATGTATAATTCATATTTTATAAGCGATACTAGAATATCAACCTATCAGTGTCGATTAATACACTGTTTGCGAAAAAGAACGCAATATTTTATCCTTTTACATGTTTGTTTTCCGATGTTTAAATATTAATATTCAAAGAATAAAAGCGACTTTCAAAATATTTTTATAATTCACCGGTGTAACCAATATAAATTGATTTTAATGGAAAAAATTCAATGATTTATTGTATTTCTATATATTAAATTATAGCTAGATGTACATAGTTGAATATGTACAACATTATACCGAAGCTACTGAAAGTGGACTTAAAAATGGTATGAAATGATATATCCTACAAAATCTGAAAACTGAAAGTTTTTGTAATTAAAATACTTTTTTTTATCCCCTATAAGGGAGTAAGAATAAAAAAATATCAAATTGTATATGTTATTTTCTTCCACATCCATATATATTAAATCCTACATTTCCTAAGTATCACCATTGAGAATTATCCACTCTATCTTGTAAATTAAGTCGTAGATAAGTCTGTATCTGGAAATTTAATGTAACGAGAATTCGTTACAATATATATATATATATATATATATATATTATATATATTAAATATATATATATATATATATATATATGTATATGTATATATATGTATATATATATATATATATATATATATATATATATATATATATATATATATATATATATTATATATATATATAAATATATACATATATATATATGATATATATATATGTATAGCTTACATATATATACACATGTATATATATGTATGATGTATACACACACACACACACACACACACACACACACACATATATATATATATATATATATATATACTATATATATACCTTCACATATAAAATTCTTCTGTCCTAGTGTTTGTAATACAACTCCTCCTAATGGGCTAGACTGAATTTGATGAAATTTTTGTATGTAATTAAATTGATTCCAGAATGGTTTAGATTCACAATTTGATCCGATAGAAAATGTTTTTTTAATTAAAAATCTAAAATTCCGTTCTTATTGAGATTATTATAAAGCCGCTTGAAACCCTTCACTGCCGACGTATCTCTGGCGTAGTGGTCAGCTCAACGGGCTTCAGTACGAGAAGCCTCAGGATCGAATCCTCGTAAAGGCGATGTGGGAATTTTAATTTAATCTAATTACGTTTGTAATGACTGTATGCGGGGTGGCGTCAAGTATTTTTGAAATTTGTTTTCATTACTTTTCCTTCAAAACGTTCCAATTTATAATTCATTTTGTGTATGTAATTAAGTTGATTCGAGAATGGTTCAGATTCCCAATTTGATCCGATAGAAAATGTTTCTTTTATTAAAGATACAGAATTGGGCACTTATTGAGATTATTATGATGCCGCTTGAAACCCTTACTGCCAACATATCTGTGACGTAGCGATCAAAGCATTATTTTTTTACTTATTTTTCCACCAAAACGGTGCAATTTATAATTCATTTAAAAACATTTCACAATTTTTGGATTTACAGCGCTAAAACAGGACAACGTCTGTCGAGTCATCTAGTATAATAATCATTCTATTAAAATATTTATGAAAGGTTAGAAAACACTGTAACTGAAACGTAGGCATGCAATGAATAGCATGTATGTCAGGTCTAAAAAATGGAATAGTTGGAAATTATGTGAGTTAAAAACTTATTTTAAAAAGGGAACTCTATTATAATAATAAAATAAATGAAAAAAGACCCACTCTCGCGTAAGCTTTTGGGATTATTCGGTCATGCGGAAGCATTTTTGATCTATTTGATGAGCTTTCAAACATATAAGTACCAGTCAACGCGTGTACATGGAGCGGTCAACACCTTTTCCACGCATAGCTCCGCCACGAACAATGAAAATGGCGCAGGTTTTGCTTTTAGAAGAAACGATGATTTAATAAAATTGTTATTATCAAGAAGACTGTTTTCCGTTCCTTCAGGCTTCAGGATATTTCGGTCAGGCGGAAACATTTCTGAGCTATTTGATGAGCTTGTAAACAGATAAGTTTAATTTGGCGCGTGGACATAGAGCGGTGAACACCTTCACGCATAGCTCCGCCACGAACAATGAAAATGGCGCCTTAAAAAATGCTTTCCTTAAGAACGATGAGTTAATAAAACTTATTATTATCAAGAAGACTGTTTTCCATTCACCTTAACTCTGGATCACGACTTGTTATGCATATGATCATTTTTATAGCTAACATTAAAAAAATTATATTTGGTCGGAAACAATCTAGCTGCTGAAAATAATATTTAGGGTTCCTTACTGATTAATCGGATTGTTTCATACTTACAAATATTCTACATTTAATTTTATAATACAAATTTTTTATTTGGGAATTACCGGTAAATTTTTTAACTTTACCGGTAAGCATGGAATAATTTACAATTTACCGTAACTAGTTTATAAGCATTGCAAGGTTTTGTCTGCAATATAAGAGATAAAGATTAAAAAAACCCAATAATTCTGAGACCTCTTAAACCCTATACATTTCCTAAACTTATCTGCATTGTAACATCAACACTAAACGCCGAATCATCCAAGCATTTTCTTCTATTTCTATAGCCCTACAAAAGTTTTATTCATTTCCCCTACCCTATTCCACGTCTTCGTGTGCACCCTAATTTATCAATTAGGGAAATACGCTCTAGGGAAACCGGGATTTATTCGGCGCGAAGAGATTCCGAAATTTGAGATCCTACTAGAGTGAAATGATGAATTTTCTTTTCACGTGTTACTTCACCTGAAGAGGAATTTTTAGAAGATATTTCATTTTTCCGGAAGGGAATTTGCTCCACGAGGAAAGGATGGTTTGTTCTTGATTTTCAAAATTGGAAGCCAGTCTAGAGGAGAAATTAATTTTTGAGAAGATAAACAGGTCGATAACATGTTTTTCGTGTCTGCTACGGCTTAGCTTTATAATGAAAATAATATCCGTGCACCCGTGATATGTCCCTGAATATTACCAATGAATTTCTGTTTTTTTTCGGTTTGGATTTTTAATGATTTAAAAGTTCCCGATAAAATAATTGTGCAAGAGGGTGAGCATTTTTTGAATTACATTCAGACTGGGGGCGGGGATTAATTCATTTTCATTGTTGGAGGAATTTTAATATTTTTTAGCTTTATCACTACATGTATGCATTAAGAATTCTATTTTTCTCTCTAGATAAGCCTCAAATGATATAACGTATTGCTTAGATCCGACTACTCTCTATAGAATATTGTTAGAAATAGATAATTTAAAATTCCTTGATATAATAATGCAAGAGTCTCAGTAATTTTTTGAATTACATTCGGATACATGTGTGTATAGCCACATTCTATGTAAAAGGGAATGCCAGGAATTGCCGGCCTCCTGACCCCTTATTTTATGGAATGGGGCTTGTCCATGTCCGAGTCACCTTGAATTTTTCCCGCGCTGACCATCCGTGGGTTGCCGTTTTGCTCTCCCCATCTTTCATCTTTTGTCCAGCTTGAGCGCTGCTTGGCGCCCTAAGTTTCCTAGGCTGTTGTTCCTATTCAAGCTACGTTTGGCGATCGTCTTGGGTTCCCGCTGGCGGGATTTTTCCACTGACCTCGCCATTCGCGGGGTTGAATGGACATCATTCTGGCCGAAATAGGGGGAGAGATTACCCGCATCATTTAAGAAGAAAAAATATTTCTTTTGAGCCATTTTGCTCCTTTTTCTTTGATTTTTATGCATGTCGAGGGACGAGTATTTTTTGACAAAGTCAGCAAGGAATAGTCATAAATAAAGATTCCTTATAGCTATTTAGTAATTGGACTATTTTTGTTTTCGTCAGTTTGCATTTTCCTTTGTCATAAAGTTTTGAAGCATTCAATATGAAGACAGTGAAGTGTGTCTGCCGCCATACTGTTCCACCAAAGAACCGGTCAAAGGTTATTGCGGCTAAGTGAATATATGGAATATTCAACTACAACATTAATAATACATCGATAAATCTACAACCATTTATTCTTCAATTATTATTCAACAACATGCTTATGTTTCGTTTCCATGTTGGATGAATTGTAATATTTTTAGCTTTGTAATGAAAATAATATCCGTGCACCCTTGTCATTTTTTGAATTACATTCAGACAGGAGGCGGTTATTAATACATCTTCATTGTTGGAGGAATTTTAATATTGAGCTTTATCACTACAGATATGAATTTTATTTTGTCTCTAGATAAACTTCAAATGACATAATGTATTGCTTAGACCTGCCTTCTCTCTATAGAATACTGTTAGAAATAGATAATTTAAAATTCCTTGATATAACAGTGCAAGAGGCTCTGATTTTTTAAAATACATTCGGATAGGATACAGGGTTAAATTTCTTTTCCGTGCTGGATGAATCTTAATAATTTTAGAAATTATTTCAAGACCTATTTTCCCCGGTTAAGAGCAGGCGATTAATGGCCGACCTAACCATAGTCGTTTAATGGCGAACCACGATTAATCTCCGTTTAAATGAAGAATTGCTTCCTACCATTGATGGGCGCCATGGGTTAACCGGAGTTAGCCGTTAAACTGCTTTGGTAAGACCGGCCATTAATTTATCACATAATAAATAGGTAAAAATAACATTTTTCTAGCATTATGATGTGATTCCTTTAATCATCTCATTTAATCATTTCTTATTTTAAATTATTTAAATATCGTCTGCATTACTTTCATACGTTTTATAACTTAGTTATTACGTAAAAAATTTTCTTTTATATTTGGTATAAATAATTGATTAGGTATATATGTGATAATTTTAAATTTGATCATCGATAATTTCTTGTTGCAATGAAAATTTTATCGTCTGTATTAACAACAAATTCTATCTACCTCCAGGGTGTAGTGGAAATGATAGTTTCATTCCTTTACTTCCATTAATTACTGTGAAAAAATAATAAGAACTTAGCGAGGATTTCGACGTAGCTAAGAAAACTTTGAATTATCTTTCTAATTGAATTCAACGTGATTCTAAACTACATTCACAGTATCGGGAGACTTTGGAGTAGTATGAAGATAAACAAATTATTGATAATGTACCAGATAAATCTCAGGCAAAAAACAAACCGTATTTTTATCTGCCTTATAGGCTACTTTACAATTCTAGAAAATTAAAAATTTTACTCATCCTGTCATATGACGGGCTATATGCTAGTTTAATATTTTTACATTTACACATGTTCATACGTTTTATCACTGAACTTAGTTATTACGTAAATAATTTTCTTTCATATTTGGCTTAAATACTAGATTAGGTACATATGGGATAATTATAAATTTAATCATCGATTATTTTTTGTTACAAGATAATTCTCAGCCAAAAAGCAAACCATTTTTTGACCAGCCTTACACGGTACTTTACAATTCTGGAAAACTAAAATTTTATTGATCCCGTCATCTGACGGGCTATATGCTAGTGTAAAATAATAAGAAAAGAGAAAAATTGTTCATAATAAAATATAAATAACAGTTATATTGTAACATTTATTTGGATAAACGAGAAACATGAAACTGTTTGTGTTGAGATGACAGATCTTCATAATTTGGTTCCCTGTTAGTTAATTTTAATCTGAGATGCAGTTCCACGTCCAATAGTCTGCATCAATTTTAGTAGACAACTTGTTATAAATTCATGAAGAGAGGGAAATGAGTCTACTTCTCCACAGATGATTGGTCTTTCTTTCATTTTGCACAGAGTCACATGATGTTCAGGGGGTTGCCTGAGTTGTACCCCATCAAACTCTTATTGTTGATCTATGGAATGTATAGATGTTAAAATTGAAATATGGTGTACCACCATATTACAGTATAGGTATGTCATAGGGGACATCACGCCATAATGACATCAGAAATCGTCATTATGACGCTTCAGAGATAGGAATTTATGGTATCAAAATTTCATCTCTGTTGTCTCCTGATGTCTTTCTAACCCACAAATTAGTTAGGGCGACATATCTCGATGGCAATAGGGTAGCATCATTTGGTTTATAATTTTAGAAAAATGTATTTTTAACATAAAATTTAAAGAATATTTTATCAACCTATAATTCTTAATAGAAATACACTCAAGAGCCAAGACATTATGACCACCCCTACATTTTACAATGAACTCGCCTGGATGACGTGGAAGGCACGTGATCTGGTGGAAGTGGTATTTAACTGCTGCTGGAGAGTCTGAGAATCATTCTTTCACTTACTTCTGTGTGTGATGGGAAAGGCTGTGGATCTAAGCGATTTTGATAGAGGGCAGATTGTAATGGCTCGAAGGCTCGGAACAAGTATTTCCGAAACTGCACGACTCGTGGGGTGTTAACGATCTACAATTGTTAGTACTTATGCAAAGTGGATGAATGACGGTGAAACCAGCAGTAGACGACATGGTGTTGGATGTCCACAAGCTATCAAAGAAAATGTCGTCGGAGACTGCATGGTGAAGCAATACCGGAGCCAGACAGTAGCTCAGTATTCTTATTGTACCCCTGGGGATACGCCTACCCCACTTTGGGAAAGACTGCCGTAGATCCACCTACGCTCTATAGAGGTTAAAAAAAGATGATTTTAAATTTCCTGAAATGATAATTGTTGAAGAAGTTGGTTGAGCTTTTACTTTGTGACGATTTTCCATAATCGATTTTGACAAATTGATAAACTATAAAACTTATTACAAAAAGTAAAACTTTTATAAAACTGCCAAAATTTTGTTACTTTAGCTACCGTTTGCTGCCTAAATTGACGATATTTGCTTTAAGTACTGTAAATAAACCTGAAACTACTCGAAATAAACAATTTTAAACAACCAATACAGGTTTACACGCAAAATATGGCTTCCACAAAACGTATATAAAATTAGCGCTGTGTTCATGAAAAATTATCTGCATAAACTTTGCAGGTAAGAAGTAAACACATATGAAGACGGCCTATCACTATATGCAGAAAAACACACCCATTGCATAGAGCATACGCATGCCACCAGACGTAATGTGTATGCGATGAAATGTAAACTTAAATTGCAAATTCTGGTTAATTAATGCCAATTATTTTCATAAAGACGATAGCTTAAACATCTATGAACAAATAACTTTCGCTTAAACCGAAACAGGAGATATTGATGCAGTAGGAATGTCTGAAATGCCTTGCGTTTGAAATGTATAGACTACTTAAGTTGACATATGAAGTGCCACTATATTAGTGTCGAGATATGTCACAGATGACCTCTACTTCATAATGACTTCAGAAATTGTCATTATGACGCTGCAGAGATGGGAATTTATGGTACCAAATTCTCATCTGTCGACTTCTGGTGTCTTTTTAATCCACACGTCAGTCACCTGTGACATATCTCGATTGCAATATGGTAGCATCATTTGGTTCATAATTGAAGAAAAATGTATATTTAACATAAAATTTAAAAATATTTTATCAACCTATAATTTTTAACAGATATATATGCTCACTTAAATATACATATCTTATCACTTAATCTATAGGATATAAATTTTTGATCGCAATTTAAGTTTGGAAAGAAATTAAGAAAATAAGCATGTTTATTATTATCGTGGAAAGAAAATTTAAAACAGTTTTACATTTTCTACTTTTAAATATCGAGTGCACATTAATTAGGGTTTTAGTGAAAGCTTTAACATCGTAAGACGCCGAACACTTCAATCAGTAAACAACATTAAGAACAACAATAATGCTACTTTTACCAATAGGTAATAAACAAATGTATGGTCTATTCTACTGTTGCCAACGGGTGGTAATCAAATATATGGATGATACTAGTAGAGGATTACATGATGGTGGAGGCTGATACTTTTTATTTAGGAGGTGTATTAGGACCGACTGTTCGCAACTCCAATAGCATATATCAATAACCTAAAACGACAAATCACAGAAGTTATTGAAGGTATATATTCTGAAATAAAGCAAAATAATTAGCAAAAATTGAATATAGGCTTTAAAATTTTATTATGTAAAACTTTTTAATTGTCTTTCTAAAAAAATATTAAATATATACGTACTTCATTTTGCTTCTTCTTTTTGCAAACACTAAATGATTCAATTTAATCAAATACCTTATTGCCCTTGAAAAACATCGATATTTGATTAGAGACGTATACATGTTAAACAGTTTATATGAATTTTGTTTGTAAAGCGTCATCTGGCGAGATGCCATTTAAAGTGAACGCGTAAAAAGAGTGAGTAACGCACGAGTTGTAACTGAAGAAGATTTTCAGTTCTATAAGAGTATTTGAGTCCTATTGAGTCTTATTGAACAGAGGATAGACACCACATAAACAATAGCCTTTTCATTAATTAACCCTCTGGCTTCTTTTCACTGGCATTAGCTTCTCTTCCTTTTTTGAGAAGCTTATCCCACTTTTTCACCGTTTAAACAGTGAACATTGAATTATGTAATAAGTAGAATTACATGAGTAGAACTATAGTTATATTATTTAATATAATTATAATTATATTATGTAATAAATAGAAATTAACTGTAATTGAATTGAATTTTATTAAAAAATTTTTTCTTGTGATAACATCTGAAACTTTTTTTTTGACAGTTTAATTTCTCACGATTAAAATCAATCTGTATAAAAATCTTTTCTAGAAAGAAAAAGTGCATATTCCATTTTTTCTATATATAGAGACTTAAAATGTATAAAAAAAATACACACTTTCTGAACCGATTTTGGTCTATAAATTGAGCAGTCAGAGGATTACTTTTACACTGTAAAACATTATTATTGTTTTTACAGTTAAATTCCATATTTTTTGTAGTTAAAATGGGTTTTAGCAAAGCAATTTTTACTGTTTTTATTTTTGTTGTCTGTGACCGTCACTCGTTCTCTAACATAATCATTCGCTATTGTTTGTAAGAGTTAAATTATTTATTTTTTGGTATGTATCAAAGTTTAAGTTAAATTAATATGAAATTTTGCACAAATCTATTTTATATTATAATAACCTAGGAATCGCTTAGTAAATGTAAATATGAAATATTGGTGTATTTTACTTATATAAGATACTGACATTTTCCGGTATTATATAATGTTCATTATTTGTAGTGTAACCGACTATATTTTCATTTTTTACTAGTAGGGTTTATAATTTGTGTGTTATATAATATGAAATTTTGTAACTTAATTATATCCATATATTTCTCATCTGATGTTGAATTTTATTACATAACTATAATGTTTCTTTGTGAAAAGTATTGACATTGGATAAAATCCATTAAATCTTATATTCTATACTAACGATTGTGACTTTTTTTCTGTAAAAAATAGCTTTTCATATTAAAATTACTGATTTTTTCTTTAAAAAATACAATTTTTAACTTTCGTCCCAGCTGACTTTTTTTAGTGTAAATTCAACAGGTTTTTTTTTACAGAGTGCAAGGTTTTTTTTTTTGGAAATTGCATTTATAAATACTAATACCCACATGCAAATTTTATTTACTTTTCTCAAACTATTAGGAGATTTATCTACATGTTTAATAATCAATTAGATAACTCTGCTTTAGGGAAACTGAGATATTTAGTAAACATACTTTGCATTTTGAATTTTGTAGTAGATTTATTTTCACCCCAATATGATAAATTTCTCTGCACATGTTACTTCACCTGTTGATAAATTCTTGAAGAAATTTCATATTTGTTTTCTCCAAAATTTGTTCCACCAGGAAGAAACAGATTGTTCTTGGTTTTGCAAAATAAGGTGCCAGTTTAGAGGAGAAATTAATCA
Organism: Pardosa pseudoannulata; assembly: GCA_032207245.1. NCBI lineage: Eukaryota > Metazoa > Arthropoda > Arachnida > Araneae > Lycosidae > Pardosa > Pardosa pseudoannulata. Next base: position 56,493,881 of record CM063508.1, read on the forward strand.
TGGGGAAGATAAACAGATCGATAACATATTTTTTGAAGTATAGTCTCGCTTCACAATGAAAAGTATGCTTGAGCGAGGTATATAATTTTCCCACAAAAACACTTTCAATGCGTTCAAAAAAATGAAATTTTGGTTTTAATTTTGAAAATTTGAAGCTGGAAAATTATTCTATTGAATACGCTTATTAGCTGAACACAATAACAAATTCACAAGCTTTGAGTTAAAATTTTTGCATATCAGTTTTTATTATGCAGATTTTTTATTTCAGGGAAATTAAAATTGCATTTATATTAGCATTAGAGAGGGAGGTTTAAAATATCTATGTTGTGGATTAATTGATTTGCTTTTTTTTTGGTTTTTGGGTTGGGAGAACTATGAGCTATTGTTTTGATACACGAGATATTACTTGGCATAAAATAATATTTATTTTAACAATAAGTCTTTTGTGTGAACCAATCAATTTGAGTTAAAGGCAATGAATCTGATTTTTATGTCAATATATATTTAGATCACTATCAAATGTGTAATGAAGGAATGAAATCAAGAAATGCTGGAATATAATGTACTGTTTGTATTCATTAACAAATTCACAAGCTTTGAGTTAAAAATTTTTACTTATCAATTTTTAATATGCAGATTTTTCATTTCAGGGAAATTAAAATTGCATTTATATTAGCATTAGAGATAGAGAGAGAGGTTTAAAATATCTATGTTGTGGATTAATTGATTTGCTTTTTTTTTGGTTTTTGGGTTGTGAGAACTATGGTCTATTGTTTTTATACACAAGATATTACTTGACATAAAATAATATTTATTTTAACAATAAGTCTTTTGTGTGAACCAATCAATTTGAGTTAAAGGCAATGAATCTGATTTTTATGGCAATATATATTTAGATCACGCTCAAATGTGTAATGAAGGAATGAATCAAGAAATGCGGGATAAGTACTAGTACGTTTTCTGACCATTGATGCTTGAGCGCGGGTCACGTACTAGTACGGGTTAGTGTAACAACATGGTTTGTTTGCGGGGACAAAAATAACGGTATATACAGGAAAACAAAGTGGAATGTTCTTGTCTACTACATAGATTCTGGAAAAATTTAGACAAATAAAAACTAGTTTTTACATTATTAGTTTTATGATTGCTCTTTTCATTTTTTTATAATGTAAAAATGTTTATATATAACATTTCGAAAAAATTAAAACTATATACTAGTATTTCTGTTTGATTTTTCATATTTACGATACTGTTATAAATTTATCCACTAAAACATACACTTTTTGTTTACAAAAATCTTATGGTCGTTATTTATATATTTTTATTTACATATTTGTTCATATTTGTTTATTTGTTGGTTAAAAAATGAAATAATTTTTGATCTATTGATATTTAACTGAACAACTAAATTTACGCGCAAAACGACCGCTGTCGGTACAATTCCGCTACTAAATGTACCAGCCCACAATGTTTTAGCTTTACGTAAACAATATAAATGGTAAACTTAAAAACCGGACTAGCATGAATGGTAAATTTTAGAAATTGACAACCGAATACTGGCTAACTATACAGGTGGATATAAGACATTTGCTATGCCACGCTGGAGAAAGGTTTAAATTTTGAGCATTTTTAGATAGATAAAGATTGTTATCTTGACTTCATACGCATCTTTTACAGAGACTTTTGTGGACAGAGATAGGATTCTAGTTTGCGGACTGGAATTTTAGAGGTAAAATCATCTACGAGGATTTTACACCATATGCATATTGGAAAGATAAAAACGAATTGCAGTTCATCGAAAAAGGGTTTGTGCATCCTGAATTGTTATTTTGACTTTCTGTACAGGTTTCTATAGTCGTTCTATAAGGTTAGAGTCGATTCGAACAATTTTTGTCACAAGTGAACCCATACAACTTTTCGACGCGGGGAAAAACATATGCCATTGCTAAATAAATAAAATAATCTTTTAGATTCAAACTATTTCTTATTTATAACAACAGCAACAGCTTGCAGCCATCCTTTTAAAAAGTTTTAGTTTTTTTTCCAAATTTTTGTGACAAAAATGACAACAAAGTAGTAAGCTTTGTGAGTCACAGTTGAATATTGAATGCAAACAAACATAGAAATAGCAGTAAAAATGGTAGGTTTTAAATAAATAATTCAAATACAGCGAGAAAACTACAAAGATTAAATTTTTGAATGAAATAGTAGCAAACTTTTGATACATGTGCAAGAATGATAATAAAGAATGATAATAAATGTGTGCACATCAATGTTACGTATGCTATCATATGCATTAGCTATACAAATAATCATACACTTAAACATACATTCATATAGGAATATTATTTCTTCATGGTCTACCTTTATATATATATATATATATATATATATATATATATATATATATATATATATATATATATATATATATATATATATATATATATATATGTATATATGTATATATATGTATGTATGTATATGTATGTATGTATGTATATATATATATGTATATGTATATATATGTATATATATGTATGTATATATGTATATCTGTATATGTATATATATATATATATATATATATATATATATATATATGTATATATATATGTATATATATATATATATATGTAGATATATATGTATATATATATATATATGTATATATATATATATATGTATATATATATGCATATATATATGTATATATATATATGTATATATATATGTATATATATATGTATGTGTATATATATATATATATATGTATATGTATATATATGTATATGTATATGTATATATATGTATATGTATATGTATATATATGTATATGTATATATATATATATATATATATATATATATATATATATATATATATATATATATATATATATATATATATATATATATACATATATATATATATATATATATATACATATATATATATATATATATATATATATATATATATATATATATATATATATATATATATATATATATATATACATATACATATATATATGTATATATGTATATGTATATATGTATATGTATATATGTATATGTATATATATATATATATATATATATATATATATATATATATATATATATATATATATGTATATATATGTATATATATATATATGTGTGTATATATATATATGTATATATATATATGTATATGTATATATATATATATATATATATATATTTGTGTATATATATATATATCTGTATATATATATATGTATATATATATATATATGTATATATATATATATATATATATATATATATATATATATATATATATATATATATATATATATATGTGTGTGTGTATATGTGTGTGTGTGTGTGTGTATTCTAGTTTTACCATGTTTAATTACAATCTGAACTTTGGCGTGAGCGCCTGCGAATTGGTATGTAGATGTGATCTCTGATGTAATCAAATGTTTTTAACCTTCCTTTTCATCTTATGAAATGTTTTTAATTGTTAGAAGTTGTAGTCGTTTACAAGACCAAGGACTTATCATATAGTACTCTCTATCCTTGATATGATTTCTCTATATAATCTTTGGGTTTTAACTTTCCAAGTTAATAAAATACGTAGATGGTAAAAGACTTGTAATTCAAATAGAATAAAAAGAAAACATATGTTTGTTTTCCTCTGCTTCTTCTGATTATTAGGTCATCCTTAAATCTATTAATAAATTATTTTCCGTTTTGTGAATAAATAAGTAAATTTTAGCCATGTAAACATTCAATGCACCTTAATGATATATCAAAATCACGTCTATAGAATTTATTTTTATCGCTTATCGTTAGGTGTTCTATGCAAAAGAAAGATTTTAAACTTATCAAGTAACGTTAGAATTTTCTCACTACCAGCTGAAAGCACTGTAACTTCAAAGGATTATTTGAAACAACTTTGAATTTATAGAAGTTGTGAGCAAAGACTGATCATACGCTTCAGTATTGTCAGCTACATTATATACTGTAACATCTTTTCCTTCATTTATTGTCTGGAGCTTTCATACTGTCAAGTAAAGCTGTATTGTTGATTATTCACTTTTAAGGAGATACTGCATTCTTTAAAAAAGATATTCTCCCTCTTTAGACTAAAGTTCCCAAAAGTTTACCCTGGCCTCATTTTGAATAAGCGTTGAATTTTTGTTGCGAAATCTCTCCTTCATGAATGTAACTGCAGAACTGTGAAATGAGACAAGTAAATTGGAGACGGTTACCAAGAAATGAGTTTCAGAGCATTTTGATCTGCATTCCAATGAAATGCGTGAAAGAAAATTGAGAGAAAGACTGAAAATGGTACCTGAAGCGCTGACTGACTTCGACAAAACACGTTTAAGTCATTTATATGTATTTTAAGAGCGTTAATTTTTGTTCCACTGAGATACTATTGTTATTACAATGAGGATTGCTTTAAAGGAATGAAGTTTGCTTTGTTTGATATCGCATTTTGCCCTTGCTGCATCTTTATTGGATTTATACCGATTCACACCCGTTGAATAGTATGGTTTAACAAATCCGTTCACATGTAGTGAGAAAGGGAACTGTGAATCCTTTGAGAACACTAATCTTAATATTATAGAGTTGAAGTTAGTAGCACCGGAATTTCATTTTATTCTCGTATTTTTAGCAAAGAATAACTATGTTGTAGCTTTTGGCTTTATTACTTACACATATTGAATCTTCCATCGTTTTATAGTCAATATAAAAAGTATATTTGACCATTTTGCAATACATACAAAACAATTTCTTTATTTTTTCTATAGGAAAAAAAGAGGAAACAAAATCGGACACTTTCATTAACTGTTTATTTATTTTCAAGAGTTTCGAGTTCCCAAGATGTTTTGGGTTCTTTTTGTTGTAAAAGGTTTTTAGCATTTATTGTTTGCGTTTTTTATTGTGCAGTACTACAGGACATGTGAACCACATATCTCCGGGAAATCCACCAGATAGGCTAAACATCCGGTACTGTAAGTGACCTTCAACGCTTCAACTACAATTGAAATCCTTTTTGAGTTGAGTAAACACTTTTTAAGGGAAAGTAAAAGAAGAATACAGCACAATAGCTTTGGTCTTGGAGAAGATAAAGTATCATGAGCATAAATGGGTGTTTTGGACTTAAAAATGGTAAACTTTAACCTTAGACAGCAAAGTGACCTCACTAAATATCCTTGCTTTTTATGTCTCAGGGATAGTGGAGACAAAACATACCACTGGTTTAGAAAAGACTGGCCAAGAGAGAAAACATGAACGTTGGTTAAAAGAATATCATCAACGACCCCTTAGTTGAGCGAGAGAGAATCATCTTTCCTCTACTGCATATCAAACTAAGCCTCATGGAGCAGTTTGTAAAGGCTCTTGATACGAACGGATGATGCTTTCATATATAGGAGAAAAATACCTCCAGTTGAGTATGGAAAAAATTAAAGCAGGAATATTTGACTGCCAATACATCAAGGATCCTGCCATATTAAATTCGATGAATGAGACTGAGCGAAAAGCCTGGACTGAAGTTGAAAACTATGTTGAACTGGTAAACGAGATGCTGGAGAGTTTCAAATCCTTTGGATGCAATATGAGTATTAAATTGCACTATTTACACAGCCACTTAGACAGTTTTCCTGAAAATTTAGGAGACGCCACTGAGGAACAAGGTGAAATATTTCACCAGGATATTAAAATTATGGAGGTCCGCTATCAAGGAAAATGAGATACGCACATGAGGGCAGATTACTGCTGGAGTTTAATAAGGGACTGTACCGAAACACATTCAAAATTGTCACGAAAAAGAAGTCTCCGAAGTGTTCAGTGACTATACTTCATCTCACCTTAACAAAATACAATTGGGGAAGTCATACGAGCCTATTTACACTAGTTTCTAGGTAAATTATTAAATATTTAATTGTATTCATAAATTTTTTATCCTATATATTATTGTTATAAATTGAAACTTAATTTTTTTATCATTATAATAAATATTTAAGACAGAGTAAAATTGATTTCCCCGATTCCCTTTCCCCTCTATCTTTGTATGCAATAATATTTGTGTAATATATTAATAATTAATGTATTTGTATAAGATATTAATAATATTGTAATATATTAATAGTATATTTCCATGTTTAGTTTTTTTAAAAATTTGATCTATGGATTCAACTTATAATAGTGTAACGTATATATTTTACCAAAATGGTAAATCTCAGAAATATGAGCTACTAGGCAAAATCTAATACTGTATTTGGATTCAGAGCATCAAATTCATATAAAATCAGCTCTAAATACCCAGCATCAAAACCACTGTTGACTTGTGTTATTTTATGTGTTTGTGTTTTTCTTTATCAAATAGATAACAATAATGGTACCTGTTTTTTACTTTCAGAAATGGTTGTAGTAGAAAAATAATAAAATCCACAGCGAGTGTTTCTGTCTAGTTAGTTGAGTTTAATAATAATAGTAATAATAATAATAATATAATAATAATAATAATTTAATAATAATAATATAATAATATAATAATAATAATAATAATGACAATAATAATGATAATAATAAAACTATTATTATTATTAAAATTATTATAATGGTAAAATAAAAACTCATATAATTTACCTCTCACGCAATGGAAGAGAGCTACAGAATTTCTTTCGTTTTCTTTATTGATGAATTTTTGTCATTCAATTTTTGATACGGTTCATCAGACAAGGAATCACATGCCCGAAGAAAATTAGCTTTATTTCCTATACGGGTCTGTCATACTTTTCGAACAAATGATCTGCGTAATTGAATAAAAATTGCCGAGTTTCATTCTTGAATCCAGTTTGCAAGTAGAAAACGGGACCATGTCTTCCTAATTACTTCAGGCAGCACGGCTTAATTCAGATCAGTTTGATGTTTGGATATCAATTATTGACACAGACATTGTATACCGTTGCATTCCTTCCTCCCCCCGTATCATGCAAGTATAAGAGGCGGTTCGGAATCCAGGATGTCCCGAGGATCTTAAAACGTTCGATGAATATTTCTCATTTGCAAAATAAGTTTTCGAGAAAGAAGGGTGTAAGGGCGAACGGCATCAAGAGAGGTTAAGTGAATGAATTAATTTTGAATCCATGCGAGAACAAAATAGAATAGTTATCGTAATAGTGTAATTGTTTCTTCAATTAAGCAATTACCCAGAGATAAGTTCAGGCTGATGGTCATTAATCAATATTTGCGAAAGTGTAATAATTTACTGAGTTACGAAAGTACTTTTTTATTGCAGATTGTAAGAAAAATACTTAATTATCAAATTTGATTTTGATTCTACTATGTCTTAACTTGAATAAAACAAATGATAAACCAAATTCAAGAATTATTTCTTTTATCTGAAATAATTCTTGAATTAAGAAGATTTATACGTAGCCTAACAGCAAAGCTCTCAAGCAATCAAAACCAGACGATTGTAGTATAGGCAGGCCTCCATTTTTATGTCTCAGAATCAGTGGATTCCAAGCCCGCAGTTAACTGTTTGAATTGGTTTTACAGATTTTTCTTTAGCTCCTGTGTAAAAAAGATATACCGTAGTGTTCCAATGAGATCAAAACTTAAGTGAACAGATTCCAAGTTTACTAAATTTGAGTTAAATCTAAAATTCAGCTTGCTGTGTTAAAATTTTGGTGCCATTCGTTTGTAACTATTTAACTAAATGTAAATTCACAAATAATAAAAGTTTTAAACTGTTTGCATGACATTAATGTAAACATATGATCTAGATATATATAAAATTAATTGCTGAACTAGACAAGGTTTTTAAGAGTCATCAAAAGAAAAAAAATTCAATTGTTGATTATAAATTAACTGTTTTGTCATGAGTATAATTACATAAAGATGTCAGTTAATTTCAGTAAAGAAACCATTAAAGTCCAAATCCTGTCTTCTTATCACCTAGATAGCAGTCTAAAGAAATGGATTTAAGAGTCATTTTATGTGTAGTTAGAGTGATGAAAATAATTTTCTTGGGATTATGAGTTGTCTTATCATGCAGGTATTAACAAATCTATCAATACGGAATTCGTTAATGAGTCTATCTATCCAAATATTTTCTTTTTGTAACAATAATTTAGAAAATACTCCGTCAAAAAGAATCAGACAGTCGTCTTACTTAGAATAATGATAAGTTCTACGAGGTTGTGTATATTCTCCATATGAATATAAACATTATTTCCTACTTTGATATTCACTTAGGCAAGTGGTTGTTAGGATTTAGGAGGAATTAACAAATTTCTTACCCAATTGTTATAGATGTTTTGCATAAGAGAATCTAAAAATTTTCTGAAAAATATATAACTGTGCTCTTTATACAAAGCTTGATATTATTTTGAAATGTGTTAGTAGATTCTATATGTCAAGCAAAGTTCGATAAAATAATATACCATGATTGGGGAGAATTAGTGACTGTTCTATGAAAGATATTTGTTGCATATTTAACAAGATTTAGTTCTTATGACATAATAAGAGATTTGAAAAAAATTTTTCAATTTTACAATATCTTTATTATATTCTTAAATACTTTCTTTAATTTTTTTGCTGGATGAGATCCCGCCTACCCTCCCAAACCTGCGGGTGTTAATTTTTTAAAAATCATAGTGCATTAAAATTAATCTATTAGGATGACAACTGAGCAATAATTCGATGTTTTTCATTTTTTGTTATCCCTGAAATTCTCGATGGCATTGATCTTCCATACTAAGAGTTCATGGTTCAATCTGTTGATGTTGTGTTGTATATTCAATTTGTTGAGTTACGATCCCGGTTTCAATAGTTCATGTAGTGAAACAGTAGGCCGTAGCTTTCAGGTCAGACCCAAACTTTAAAGAAAGAATAGCCATATATTGTGAAATGATGGCTTAGCGATTTTCTATATTTAAATCTTTTCCATACTTTTCTAAATAGGAAGTTCAAATTTACATACAAAAATACCGTTTAAGTTAAAAATATTAAAGATGATATTAAGTGATAACGTTCTCAACATTTTGATTGAAAACATCAGAGAACAATACAAAGCAAAAGGATTTGAAAGAAATAATTTTAAAAAGCACGATGTCCTTTATATAACATACACTTCGTAGCATATATTTTACTGAATATAATATGTATTATTACAAAAGGTGAATTAGTGAAAAAAAAACAGAATATATTCATATTATAATTAGTTATTATGTTTAATGTTCTGTGTAAATATTTTAACTGAATTTAACTGATTTTAACTGAGTTAAAATACTTATAAATTATTCTGCATAAATATTTTAACTGCACATATTTCATAATATCCTAATTTTTAGACTACATTAGAGACTTTAAAAAGCACCATATCCTTTATACAACATATACTTCGTAGTATATATTCTACTGAATATAATATGTATTTATTACAAAACGGGAATTAGTGTAGAAAACATAACATATTGATAGCATAACTAGTTATTATGTTTAGTGTTCTTTGTAAATATTTTAACTCATTTTAACTGAGTTAAAATACTTATAAATTATTCTGCATAAATATTTTAACTACATATATTTCCTAATATCCTAATTAAAAAATTAAAAATGCACCACGTCCTTTATATAACATATACTTTGTAGCATATATTTTACTGAATATATTATATATTTATCACAAAACGGGAATTATTGTAGAAAACAGAATATGTGTTAGCATAACTAGTTATTATTATTAGTGTTCTTTGTAAATATTTTAACTGATTTTAACTGAGTTAAAATAGTAATAAATTTTTTTTGCATAAATATTTTAACTGCATATATTTCCTAATATCCTAATTTTTAGAATACATTGGTGACTTTAAAAAGCACCATATCTTGTATACAACATACACTTCGTAGTATATATTTTACTGAATATAATATGTATTTATTACAAAACAGGAATTAGTGCAGAAAACAGAATATATTGATAACATAACTAGTTATTATGTTTAGTGTTCTTTGTAAATATTTTAACTGATTTTAACCGAGTTAAAATACTTATAAATTATTCTGCATAAATATTTCAACTGCATATATTTCCTAATATCCTAATTTTTAGAATACATTGGAAACTTTAAAAAGCACCATATCCCATATCTTGTATACAACATATACTTCGTAATATATATTTTACTGAATATAATATGTATTTAATTCAAAACAGAATTAGTGTAGAAAACAGAACATTGATAGCATAACTAGTTATTATGTTTAATGTTCTTTGTAAATATTTTAATTGATTTTAACTGAGTTAAAATACTTATAAATTATTCTGCATAAATATTTTAACTGCATATATTTCATAATATCCTAATTTTTAGAATACATTGGAGAATTTTTAAGGTTAATAATAAGAATATATTGAAAATGTTAACTATTTAAAGTAAATAATGTGTTAATTAAAAAAACAACTATAGAAAATTATGAAAGGAAGTAAATGTTTTAAAAGATGTTAATAGTTTTTTTTATTCCCAGTTACATTTGACGATTTAATTAATTTTAGGCATATGTTGATACATTTTATGAGACCATACATACCCAGATAAATCTAAAATCGATAAGCATGTAATAAGGTTTGTTTCGATTCGTTAAAGTTCTCTCAGACGTAAACGAATCCCTTTGTAAATTAATGAAGCAATTGATTTACGTTGTAAAATTAATTAGCAGTATTTAAGATGTTCAATTTCCTTCACTAATCACCTTATGGTAAATATAGAGGAGGGGGGCATTTAAAAGACACCTATTCCACTAAACGTGCATCTGAATGATTTGTCCCACTTATTTCAATATGAAAAGCAATTTTGATACCGAAAATGTGAATGTAAGGAACGGAATAGCGTCTAAAGGATAATTTGTTTGATTGCGTTTCAAGGCACAACTTGTATGAAGGTTTCGAGACGTGTTTGTTAATTATGAGCGTCAAGGAAACGAATACTTCAAAATATTATTTTATGTATCATATGAATGCACTTAAGGAATTTATACATATCATTACATGCTGTTCTTGGTTGTAATATTAAATGGAATATGAGGTTTAACGCTTTCGTTTTATTTAACAGCATTTATGTGTAAAACTAAACAGCAAGTGAGCTATAAGAATTCCATGTGCGTATAAAACCAAGAAATTTCATTTATAAATTTAATAATTTTTTCTTTAAAATTTCTTTACTCAAATATATTATTGTTACATAGTTATAAACTAGTTACATAGTTAGAGAATTCCAAGGATTAAGCGTCATAACTTCATCTGAGAACACTCGCGAAATAACTATTAGCTTAAAGGAAGAAGAGAATATTAATGTCTTTCCTCAAACATATTGCTGTTACCTAGTTATAAATGAGTTACACAGTTATAGAGATGCAAGATTTAAGTTACATAACTTTATCTGACAACACTTAGAAAAAAATATTAGCATAAAGGAAAGGAATGATAAATTTATTTCCTGAAATGTGTGACTATTACATAGTTATAAACGAGTTACACAGCTATAGAAATGCAAGATTTAAGCTTTATAACTTCATCTGAAATCACTTATAAAAATTATTATCATGAAGGGAGTACTGAATTCCTTTCCTCAAATATATCACTACTTCATAGACATAAACGAATTACATAATTATAGAAATGTAAGGTTTAAGTCTCCTAACTTTATCTGACAATATTTAGAAAATAAATATTAGTACAAAGGCAAGGAATACTAAATATCTCTCCTCAAATATATCCCTATTACATAGTTATAAAAGAGTTGCATAGCTATAGAAATGCAAGATTTAAGCTTTATAACTTCATCTGAAATCACTTATAAAAATTATTATCATGAAGGGAGCACTGGATTTCTTTCGTCAAATATATCACTATTACATAGACATAAACGAATTACATAATTATAGAAATGTAAGGTTTAAGTCTCCTAACTTTATCTGACAACATTTAGGAAATAAGTATTAGTGCAAAGAGAAGAAATACTAAATATATCTTTTCAAATATATCACTATTACGTAGTTATAAATGAGTTGCTTAGCTATAGAAATGCAAGATTTAAGCGTCATAAGTTCATCTGAAAAACACTTGAAATAACTACTAGCATAAAGGAAGGGAATACCAAATTTCTTTAATGAAATACATCACTATTACATAGTAATAAATGAGTTACATAGCTATATAAATGTAAGATTTAATCTTCCTAACTTTATCTGATAAATACTTAGGCAATAACAGCTAAAATAAAGGAAGGGAGCATTAAATTTCTTTCCTCAGATTTATCAGAATTAAATTATGATAAACGTGTTACATAGTTATAGAAATGTAAGATTTAAGTCTCATAACTTTATCTGACAGCACTTAAAAATAACTATTAGTATAAAAGAAAGGAATGCTAGGTTCATTTCCTCAAATATAACATTGTTACATAGTTATAAACGAGTTACGTAGTTATATAAATGTAAGATTTATGCTTCATAACTTCATCTCACAAACTTGGAAAATAACTATTTACGTGAAGGAAGGGAATACCAAATTTCTTTCATGAAATACATCACTTTTACATAGTTATAAACGAGTTACATAGTTATATAAACTTAAGATTTATGCTTCCTAACTTCATCAGACAAATACTTAGGCAATAACAGCTAACATAAAGGAAGAGAGCACTAAATTTATTTCCTCAGCTATATTACTATTAAATTATCATAAACGAGTTACATAGTTATATAAAAATAAGATTTAAGCCTCATAATTTTATCTGAAAACACTTAAAAATAACTATTAGCGTAAAAGAAAAGAATGCTAGGTTCATTTCCTCAAATATAACATTGTAACATAGTTATAAACGAGTTACGTAGTTATATAAATATAAGATTTATGCTTCATAACTTCATCTCATAACACTTAGAAAATAACTATTAACGTGAAGGAAGGGATTATTAAATTTCTTTCTTCAAATATGTAACTGTTACATAGTCATAAGCAAGTCACATAGCTAAAGAAATGTAAGATTTAATATCCTTGATAACACTTAAAAAATAATTATTAGAGTAAGTAAAGAGAACATTACAAATTGTCATTTTTATGTATAACTTAAAGGAAGGCCTCATTAGACTCTCCTCTTATTTCTCGTTATTTAATGACATATATGGTAATGTGAGGTTTAAGGCCCTCACTTAGCAAATTTAGTTAAACATTTGCCCAAAATAGAATAGCGTTTCAGTTTCATATATTCAAAGGTGTATAAAATCAAGATATTTCATAATATGTTTAATGATTTTATCTATGAAATCTTCTTTAAATAATAAGTATTATCACAATCTATACAGTTATAAAAATGTAAGATTTCAAGCGTATACACTGTCTACTAATAAGTATTTGGACACCTATGAAAATGACGATATCTGCGATTCTGAGATACGTCACGGCCTCCGCCGGTATACATCGTGTAGAAAACAGCATAGGCATTAGTGGCATGCAAGATGTCGCGCATTTCGGAGCTCTCTGATATCGAGAAAGGTATTAAGGAGATTATAGAGTATAATATCGGTTCCCTTGATCCCCATTCATGGTAAGCTCAACGCCGATGTCTACTGCATTATTTTGGATGACAATGTGCTTCCTACGTTGTGGCAGGGTTGAACCCCTGTTACTTTCAGGACGACAATGCCAATTTTCATGTTTCGAGGTTAACCAAGGCTTGGTATGGTGCCAATGGAGTTCATCGAATGGACTGGCCTGCCCAGAGCCCAGACCTGAATCCTATCGAGAACCTCTAGGACGAGTTGGATCGCCGAATTAAGGGGTGAAATAACTGACCAAAATCGGTGAAGGAACTTGTCTACTCGAAGCTGAGTGGAAGACAATACCCCCAACTGTAATACAAAGACTTGCGGAAAGTATGGCCCGGAGGGTTCACGCTGTAATTGCCTCTCGTGGAGGCTCTACCAACAATTGATTTTGAATAAAGGTAGTTTTTCTTTTCTATCACAGGTGTCTAAATACTTATTGGTAGACAGTGTAGTTCCATTTGACAACATTTAGTAAAAAATTTAGCATTAAGGAAATAAATACTTTTTTGTTTATGTGTAATATGAATAAACTTAAGGAATTTATACATATCATTTCATGTTGTTCTTGACTGCTGACATTTATTGATGTGTAAGATTTAAGTTTCTGTTTATTTTCATACAAACAACTTAATAAATTATGTATTCAAAACCAATAAACTACCCAAATAAACTATGCATCTAGAAATACAAACATATATCTTTATGTCAGATAGAGATTTAAATATCTATAGAAAATCAATAATAATGAAATTACACAAGAAAACATTACACAGGAAGAATGTAGGTGAAAAAAATTGGAACATTAAAATGATAGAAAACGGTCAAGTCTGCAGATTGTTATGAACGTCTCTAGCTTCGCAGGTATCGGGAAAAAATACTGATCTGAGAAAGCACTGAGCCCTCGAGGAGATGTCTGCATTCATAACCGTACCATTGCAGCACAGGGAGCAAGCGGGTCCACCCGCAGTTTGGAATCCGTGAAGATGAGCATATAGAGAAAGTGCATGTTTGTAAACAAATATGAGTGCTGACTACAACTCAACTTTTTGTGGGCAAAACATTGATTGTTTTCATTGAATCTTATGACCATTGATATGGATCCCGCATACAACAAAATTAAATTTTATTCAAGGGAAGGGGAAGGAAACATCAGTAACTTGCCAAGTAATTCAAAATAGATTTTTTAGCACTTACGAAATTATATATATATTTTTTAAATTAAACACTTTACACAGTATTATTAAGTATCATAATCAAAGTATAACTACTTTGATTATGTTAACAGGAACAATAAAATATTACACAAATAAAAATCTAATAAAAATGTGCAAAACCTGATCATTTTAAAGATAAAAAATAATTACATTTATAGGTACAATACTTCATCAAAAGCATACAAAATACATTAGAAATATGAAAAAAAAATTCTTAGAGCATAATAATTGTATATAATTTATTACATTACAGTAAGGTGTTAACGTTTTATTACCATTCTGAAAATATTTGCCGCAAATTCTCGAAGAAAAAATTGAAATCCAGTATTGCCTTTTCAAAGCTTTTATCAAAGCATTCGCAATGTAGGATCTTCAGGAAAGCAATAAAATCCAATATTTTTACCTTTTGTGAAACGCTTAGTACAACAACCATATGTACAACAACTTGTTACCATTTTCAGATAATTGACAAAATTAAAACCCCAATAACAGGACCAATCCGTAAGAAATTCAAATGTTTTGCCAACGAGAAATTTGAGCTGAAAGTTTTGCTGCACCTGACGTCATGCGCACATTCTCTATGTCAACTATGTTTTGAAAGGCAGTTACACCTGCTTTAATAAAGTGAACATTTTTATTTCTAAATTTTCTGTTTTCTAACATAACCTAACGGCTGTCTGTATCTAGCATGTATATTGTTTTTAGTTTGTAGCGGGTAAAAATCATCCATTTTATATATCAGGGGTGGCCAATCTTTTGGGATCCGTGGTCTACTACTCATTTAAAAAATCGAAGCAGGTCTACCAATGGCAGAGCTAAATTAACGTAACGTATATGTTTATATATTTATTTTCGGTAACAAGAAGAAATGGTAAATTACTTAATTTTTCTAAAAACACTTCATATTAATATTTACAAAATAAAAATTTACTGACGAAAATAATCAAAGTATTCATATATCAAAAACTGACCATCCTGTTCACTTTATTTAGTTGAAATTCGGCACTGTATATCTGCGACAAGTTTATCATATTGTGGCTGACACGTGCGTATTGCAATGCGTAAACACGAAATTAAATATTCATCTGTTAAACGTGACCAATTTTTGGTTTTTATGTCGTTCATGGTTAAAAAAGCAGATTCACAAAGATACTTAATCCAAAGTATGATTCAAAGTACAAAATCAATTTTAAATATTTGGAAACGTTATAATCTAAGCATCCCACTTTGTCAAGTTGTTTCTATTTCATTCTCCACTGTAAAATGACAAATTCATTGTATTATTTTGCACAGTTTGTTTTAGGTTTTAAAGCGTAAACTGTAGTAAATTTTATTTTAAATAATTCATTAATTTTATGTCATAAGTCATAAATTAAATTGTTAATATCCAAGGTCATTATCGGGATGGTCTCGGGGACTACTTAAAATGTCTTCGCGGTCGATGTCTGGGCTACCCCTGATATACATAAAAGAATAAGAATATGAATCTTTATTACATAAACTTTGCGTGGTCAGTAAATTTATAAAGAAGACTCTATGTTTTATAAAATCCATTCACATTATTAGGTAACATACAATCTTAAGTATTATAAAACATAAAAAATATCAATTTTACACCAAGATTTTTTGTGAAGTGTCCTTAAGTTTTCTCAATTAATTATTTTTAAGCTTTTGTTTGCTTTCTTATTGTTATCCTCTTCAATCACCGACTGAAGTACCGAATCTCAAATTTTGGTGGAAGAATACTGCATTATGAATTTGAGGATCATCCTTCACAGGAGGTCGTTTATTTTTTTTGAAATATTCCATAATTATCTATATCTTTTTCTAAATTTGAAATTTGAGATTTATGATAAAAATCGCGTACTATATCCATTGTTTCATAAGGGAAAAACACATTAAAAAACTTACTGAATTTCTTATTAAAAGTTTATGATCAGTTTAAACATGAAATTTTTAATCGAAAATGATTTTATATATCATGAAGAAATATTCAGTGATAAGTGTTTTGTGATGCTATGTTTATGCAGTTTGTCTAGGCCGGTTGGTTAAACAAGGAGGAGGTAGAAATTTGTGTGTAAAATCTGTACACTATGATGTTTATGTGAATAAAAGCATTTTGCTTTTAAATCATTATTTCTGAGTGTTAATGATTGAAACGTCAAATTCTGAAGACAATTAAAAAATAATTTTTAGGATTTATGTAGTTCTTTTAAGCTATTTTTCCTTTTCAGTGAATGTTTATGGCAATCCTATAAATAATACCCCGAATTTTTAAGCATGTCATGTTAATTGTATTTTTGCATGTGAAACATGTTAGGATATTATAATCTTTGCAGAAGAATTTAAATTTTCGGCAGGTACACCATCTGAAATCTCAAAAAAAACATGGTTTAATTTTTGAAAAGAGTGAGAAAAACCATAGTTAAATTTAAATGATAAAGGAAAAAGACATCCAAAAAGGAACTTATGTTCTATACACCGAAAAAATGAGGCGTAATATCGGTTATGGAACAAAAAAAAATCCTTTGTATTTTAAGCACTTGCAGAAAATATTTATAAAACACGAAATTTAAATAATAAAAATCTATTTAAAAAAAGTTTACACTAAAGACATTAAAAACATATATATCCATAACATAAAAACGTTTGACCTATGTAGTAGAGAAAGTCTTGGAATTTCCCTTAAACTGTGGTTGGTGAACAATAAAACGAATGTACATATGTATTGCAGTGTTTGCATGCTGTTAATAAACTATCTTATTCTTCAACAATCTGCAGCATGCGAGAATTATTCAACAATTTTATTAATACCTTTGTCTTTAATAGTGATTCTAAAACTTCTTTGAAGAAACATGTATAACTCAGACCGAAGGCTGGGTGCGAAGCAGCTAGTAATATTTAAAGAGGGAAGCATTATCCTGAAGTGTTTTCTGGTTATTAAGTGGTACAATGTGTTTAAAACAATTTTGCTATGCAAAGTAAAGAAAAAAATCATACTTCATTAAATAACATGTTGTTAGGGAAATGCAATATGGCCAATGTACCCAACCAATTTAAGTTATCGAACTTATTCCAGACCAAAGATCATAGTACTGTATCTCTATATTTCTCTTTTTTTAAAGTTAATATTATTTCATAATTTCGTATATTGCTGAGATGTTCTGCAATCTAAATTCAATCTGTTTCAAACGGTTTGACACTTCAGTCACAAGGAAGAATTTTGAATGAGAGAAATCATTGATACTACCATATTCATGAAAATCGGTTTTGAGAGAAACCAATGCAACAATAAAAAATTTATAACCACATAATTTGTGATAATGTTAATACTTTTCGGGAATAAATTTTCAAAAATGATATTATTGGACAATTTTGTACGATTGACACTGAATTTATAAAATTTTTTGAGACAAATGATTTTATAAAATTTTTTGAAACAACTGGTTTTATAAAATCTGTTGGAACAACTGATTTTATAAAGGATTTTGAAACAACTGGTTTTATAAAGTCTTTTGAAACAACTGATTCTAATGAATCTTTCAGAACAACAGATTATATAAAATCTTTTGCGGTTGCAATGCTATTCATACATGAAGAATAGCTTGCATATATGCATAATTATCAGGAGAAAATCATCCGATTATGAAAATAATTATTATCCTTAATTTCAAACCGAAAATTATAAATAATATGCCCTTATAAAGTAAAACAAATAAATGTTTAGTTTGTATCATTTCCTACACATAAAGTAAACGTTATTTGATTTCTATCTTCACCAAATATTTACGGACCTTTTTTCTGTCTAAAAATCAGTAAGGAGTACTATTTATATCGATAAGTTGGAATTTGGCTTTTCCATCAGCTTATGAAGATTTTCAAAATTTCAAAATGGATCACTGTCCCGTTGGGGTTTAAAGGTTTCTAAACAGGTTTCTAAACAAAGGACTACCATGCAATTAGAAAATTTGCAGTGCAGCTGATGATTTGGTCCTGCACAACTACCCTCTTAGGTCACCTGAATTAACTAAACTTCCTTTGATAATATGGTAAAGATTTTATGTTCATACAACCTTTGCCTACAAGCTTGCCCGAACTTAATGTCTTTTCCCATGTCAACATGAACATGTGAGGTTATAACTCCCTTTACTTGTTTTACCATTTTTTCACCTTTTCGTTTATACATCTTGGTGGAGAATTTGCAGATTTCTTGTGTTACTGGGAAATTTTAACCGATTTTAGTTTGTGATAAACCTTTAATTAGTTGCAAATTTTTTACTCTCACAATAGAATCCCGCTTAATCTTCAACGATAAAAGAATCCTAAACTGAATCTGTTACTTTTTTAACACTTACACGTTGACGTGTGACGAGGCCTTAAAGCAACAGATCTGTCAGGCTTTACAAATAGTTAATAGCTAAACATTGCAGTTTAATTGGAAATAAACGACATGTCACAATGATATTTTACAGACTAAAAAAAGGAAATCATTTTGATCATATGAGAATCAAAATTTAAGAGTTTATATTCAAAATAACTTATTATTTACAATTTTCTGTTTGAATTTATGGAAAATATTAACGTTCGTAACGAGGTGATTTACTTATAACCTTATATATTGTTGAAAAACACTAAATGTAACTACTCAGAGCCTTAAGTGTTATATGCCCTTACTGATTTAACGCCTTCCGGTAAAATGACGAGTCTAGCTCGTCATTAGTTTTTCATTCCATACCGCACAATGACAAGCTACACTCGTCATGCGATTAAAGTTACTGTTAAATATGATAATTAATTTAGTTTAAAATTTCTAGTGTACTGAATTTGGCAACACTTTTATCACTTGTGAAAATCACAAGTCACTATTGCATATTGTTAACTTAGAATTTTTTGGTACAAGTCATTGCCAAATTAATGAGTCAGAATAAAAGAAAACCTACTAAGAAATGCCATGTGTGTTACAAGAATCAAATTAAAAGTGAGACTACTTGGCGGTGTAAACAATTAAGAATTCCTTTGCACTTTGTTTTGAAAAGTACCACTAGCTTGAAGACTATTATCTGTATACCTTATTAATGTTTTGCTTTGATATTTTCTTAATTTTACTGTTTCTGATATTATTTAACACTATGTAAAAAGTGGATTTTAATTAAGAATATGTAAGAATTGTAAAATGAAACAAGTTTTTTAAATAAAAATTAAATGGTTATTTCATGCACAGTTTTTCATTATTAAATCATACCGGAAGGGGTTAAATAGTTTCAGCGTAAATTTATGAAAAATATATTTTAATATTTAAGGCATTTCACTCTAAAAAATTATAAAAATGTATTATAAAATATCTAAATATTTACATATGGAAGCAGTCGTAGAATATATTAAAAATCGTTTAGTATAAAGATGAATAGCATAAACTTTAACTCTTAAAAGACATTTCCGTCTGTGTTAAATTAAACATTTATCTCTCGTCTCAAAATTTTAATGCAATACTCCTCTTTAACTATACCTTTAGAAATCAAGTCCCAGCTATGGATTTCTCTGTTTATCAAGAACAAGTATTTTCAGCTAATATAAGATCAACAAGGCTGCAAAGATTTAAAATATATTTCAAGAGAGGAAAATTTAAAGGCACCTACTGAAGAAAAACATACGAGATACGTAGCAAGACGGTAAAATAAATACTTTCTAGCTAGTTAAAAGTTTGTTTACTAATATCATATACGGAGAACATGAAATATTAGGGAAGATCAGCAAATATTATCAAACACCATTTATTCAGTCCTCCTTTGACGTTTGTTAATGCGTACAGCAAATAAAGTGTTATTTAACAAAATAATTATCAGATAATTTTAACGAAGTTATGATGGAAGTATATTGTTAAGTTGTCTCTACAAAGCAAATTCTCTTAACGGCTATGAACCTTAAGAGATTTTTCAAACTTGAAACACTTCCTTTCTCTTAAATGAATTGAATTAAGATGTATTCCTTAGTAGCTTATAAATGGGTTCTTGCCTAGGAATGCCATCGGCGACATAAAGATTTCATTAGCAAACATAACTATTTATACTTTTAGAGATATAAACGAATTTTATGTATTGAGAATTTTCCTTCACAAAGCTTTCTTTATTTTTCTTACTATTTGCCGATGTTATTGAAATCACCTGATGGTAAATGATATAGCAAAATATTTTAACAGTGAAGATTATTTCATTAATGAGTGCTGAGGAATATCTAATAACACAGGATCCCTTAAAACGTCAAAAAGAAATATTTTATATCTACATTTTTATCATTTTGTTCCTTATCGGTGATTCATTCCATCAATGCTTGAATATGAGGCAAGATAGTCATCATGTCACAAGCATGTTATTTAGCATGTTATTTATCTCAGTTAAATTTGAGAATACATCTGGATTTTCTTAGTTTCAAAATCTTCAAAAGGTCTATTTAAATATATTACATTTTAGTTTGTTGGGATAGGTTTGTTATTCGAAGTCTAATTACACAAGTTAATAAAATGGGGAGAAACGTATGAGCTTTTTTCCCATCAGTGTTTGAATTTAAGGCAAAATAGTCAGGTTCATATCATATACATGTTGTTTATCTCAACTGAGGTTGAAAGTAGATTCGTTTTTTTATAGTTCTACTTTAAAAGGGAAAGAACATTTTGTAAATCTTGAAAATGTTTGCATTTTTGATTTTAGTTTGTTAAAACAAGGTTTTGTTTCTCAAAGGTTAATTACATTAAGAAAAGTTTATGGAAAAGTATGAGATTTATATAATATGATATGTAAATATCATTAAAAATTATTTGTAAGTTTTGTATTTTTTAAATGTCTTGTCAATTTAATATTTTCTGCTTTTCTTTTAAATTCTTATTCCTAAAGTTGTTTTATTATTTTTAAAATAAATTTTTACTATTTTTTCAACTTTTTATCATTTTTATTTTATTAAATTCACGTATTGTTGTACAGACGTCCCTGGCCACATAAACATTTCATGTTTTCCATCCAAAAATTTTTTCTCGGAATGTAATAATAGCCTAAGTTATCTGTCCGTCTGTCGTCGAGTTTATGAAGCGGTTGGACCTGGAATGGATAGAGCATCCATATTTGATTTTTGATGATTACCAAAATGCAAATCGAGTAAAGTTTATCTTTTTCTAAACTATAGATCTGATTATAAAATAAATTTATATGAAGAAGCTCCGTATCACAGCGAAAAATACTGTCATATTTAAAACGTTCGAAATCCACCCCATCCCCCTTTTCAAGCGTTTAATGTCATTATGGCAATTAAATTTATCAATTTATCACATAATAAATAGGTAAAAATAACATTTTTTTTCTAGCATTATTACGTCATTCCTTTAACCATCTCATTTAATCATTTATTTTAGATTATTCAAATATATTCTGCATTATTTCCATACGTTTTATTTCTAAACTTAGATATTACGTAAATGATTTTCTTTTATATTCGTCTTAAATAATAGATTAGGTACATATGTAATAATTTTAATCGATTATTTTTGCTGAAAGATAATTCTCCGCGAAAAAACAAATCATTATTTTACCTGTCTCATAAAGTACTTTATAATTCTGGAAAATTAAAAATTTTACTGATCCCGTCATATGATGGGCTATATTCTAGTTTGTAAATATTGCACATAATAAATGTTTTGTGAATGTACTTTTACATTTAAGGTTAATTCGAAAAATAATGAAAAAAAAATAGGCAACAGGTCTATATTTATATCCACGCACTACAAAATACTTAAGGTTAAATTATAAAAACACAGAAAATTAGCATTTGCATTTACTTTTCAATTTTAATTTTACACTTTAGAAAAATACACTTTTTAGAGCATTCAGTATTGCTAAATCTATGCTTTATTTCGGTAAATGGTCTTAAAACTTAATTTAAATTTTAAGTCTTTTCCATAATGTATAATGTGTGGTAAAATTATACATGAAAATTTTAATTTCAGATATTTTTTAACCTATTATAGTGAAATGTTGCATGTTGTTTTGAATTTCCCATCAAAACTTTAGCTTGATTCCTCATTTTTAAAAGTTTCTATAGACACCCATGCTTCAAGAAATTCCTCGGGTTAATTAATAGTAAACAGAGGAAATTCGCTTTTACATTAACTTTCGAACTTAAATAGAAAAGAATAGAATAGAAAGATAACACATTAAGATAAAGCATAATAGAGAGATAAAATATTTTGAACATTTTAATATCTATAACTGAACATGTTAATTTCCATGCATGTTTTAAAAACAAGGTTTGAAATTTGAAATATTTTGATGAAATATAATACATGACTATAATACCGGGTGGCCATAATTAAACTGACAGTGATCACAGTGTCTTGTAGCGCGATCTATTTGCGAGAATGACGCCACATTTTGTAGTAAAATTAAACGAGACAAAGGATTTCGCAAAAAACAAAGTAGTTCCAAAAGTCACCGCTAGGGGAATATTTGGCGCTGTGTTATAGAAAATAGAGTATTAAAAATGCAAATTAATAAGGAATAAAAGTACCTTTTATCATGAACATTTTCTGATTTAGGTCAAATGTAATATGGCAATACTTTTAAAAAAGCGTAAAATCTACATAAACACCGTATATGGTGATCGTGAGTATCACGTAGACTGAGCAGAAGAAGTTCTTTATTTAAATTTCCCATTACATCCACTGGCACAGTTAAGAAATTAATTTCCGTAATGATTTGCATTTGTTAACACTCTATTTTCTATTACACAGTGCCAAATATTCACCTAGCTGTGACTTTTGGTACTAATTTGTTTTTTTGCTGAATCCTTCGTCCCCCGTCTTGTTTAATCTTCCTACAAAATGTGGCGTCATTCTCGCAAATATATCGCGCTACAGAACACTGTGAGCACTGTCAGTTTAATTATGGCCACCCGGTATATGATATGAAAATCTGAATATAAAAAAAGGAACTTTCTCTATGGAAAAAGAAATATAATAGAAATAAAAATAACAAATTATAAAAATATTACATTTGACAATATATTTAAGCTTATTGAAGTAAAGCCAACACTTTAGTATTTTTTGATTCTTTATTGTTTAATGTTTCTCTAAATAACCTGCAATACAAAAGTTTTCGAGTGAAACTACAATAAACAGAGAACATTAGCTTTAAAATTTTCCTTTCCGCTTCAATATTACACATCAGACAAAATATTTTTAACCTTTTAATATTCCTAGATCTACACTTTATTTCCATAGATGTTCTAAAAGCTTATATTAAATTTTAAGTCTTTTTCAGAATGTATAATGTGTGGTAAAATTATACATGAAAATTTTAATTTCAGATATTTTTAACCTATTATAGTGAAATGTTGAATGTTGTTTTGAATTTCCCATCAAAACTTTAGCTTGATTCCTCATTTTTAAAAGTTTCTATAGACACCCATGCTTCAAGAAATTCCTCGGGTTAATTAATAGTAAACAGAGGAAATTCGCTTTTACATTAACTTTCGAACTTAAATAGAAAAGAATAGAATAGAAAGATAACACATTAAGATAAAGCATAATAGAGAGATAAAATATTTTGAACATTTTAATATCTATAACTGAACATGTTTATTTCCATGCATGTTTTAAAAACAAGGTTTGAAATTTGAAATATTTTGAGAAATATAATATATGACTATAATACCGGGTGGCCATAATTAAACTGACAGTGATCACAGTGTTCTGTAGCGCGATCTATTTGTAAGAATGATGCCACATTTTTTAGGAAAATTAAACAAGATGAAGGATTTCGCAAAAAAAAAAATAAAAAAAAAAAAAAAAAAAAATAAAATAAAAAAAAAGTTTCTAAAAGTCACCGCTAGGGGAATATTTGGCGCTGTGTTATAGAAAATAGAGTACTAACAAATACAAATTAATACGGAATAAAATTACCTTTTATTATGCACATTTTCTGATTTAGGTCAAGTGTAATATGGCAACACTTTTAAGAAAGCGTAAAATCTACATAAACACCGATAAAGTATAGTGATCTGCAATATCACGTACACTGAGCAGAAGAAGTAGTTCTTTATTCAAATTTTACGTTACATCCTTTGACACAATTAAGAAATTAATTTCTGTATTGATTTGCATTTGTTAACACTTTATTTTCTATTACATAGCACCAAATATTCTCCTAGCGGTGACTTTTGGATCTAATTTGTTTTTTTGTGGAATCCTTGGTTCCCCGTCTTGTTTAATCTTCCTACAAAATGTGGCGTCATTCTCGCAAATAGATCGCGCTACAGAACACTGTGAGCACTTTCAGTTTAATTATGGCCACCCGGTATATGATATGAGAAATCTGAATATAAAAAAAGGAACTTTCTCTATGGAAAAAGAGAAATATAATAGAAATAAAAATAAGAAACTATAAAAATATTACATTTGACAATATATTTAAGCTTATTGAAGTAAAGCCAACAGTTTAGTATTTTTTGGTTCTTTATTGTTTAATGTTTCTCTAAATAACCGCAATACAAAAGTTTTCGTGTGAAACTACAATAAACAAAGAATATTAGCTTTAACATTTACATTTCATCTTCAATATTACACGTCACACAAAATATTTTGAACCTTTTAATGTTTCTAGCTCTACACTTTATTTCCATAGATGTTCTAAAAGCTTATTTTAAATTTTAAGTCTTTTTCATAATGTATAATTGGTGGTAAAATTATACATGAAAGTTTTAATTTCAGATATTTTTAACCTATTATAGTGAAATGTTGAATGTTGTTTTGAATTTCCCATCAAAACTTTAGCTTGATTCCTCATTTTTAAATGTTTCTATAGGCACTCATGCTTCAAAAAATTCCTAGGGTTAAATACTAATAATCATAGAGCATTAGCTATTACATCAGTTTTTGAACTTAAAGAGAAAAGAATAGAATAGAAAGATAACACATTAAGATAATATATAGTAGAAAGATAATATAGTTTAAAACTTTTAATATAATCGCCCAATATGTTTATTTCCATGCATGTTTTAAAAAGAAGTTTTGAAGTTTGAAATATTTTGATGAAATATAATACATGATTATAATATGATATGAAAAATCTGAATATATAAAGAAAAAACTTTAATTCTCTATGGAAGGAGAAACGTAATAAAAATAAAAATAAGAAACTATAAAACTATTGTATTTGACAATATATTTAAGCTTATTGAAGTAAAGCCATGACTTTACTGTTTTTTGATTCTTTATTGTTTAATGTTTCTATAAATAACCGCAATATAAAATTTTTCGCGTCAAACTACAATAAACACAGTACATTAGATTTAACATTTACCTTTCAGCTTTAATATTACACGTCACACAAAATACTTTTTACCTTTTAATGTTCCTAGCTCTACATTTTATTTCCATAGATGTTCTAAAAGCAAAGTTTAAATCTGAAGTCATTTTAATGAAATATATTATATGGTAAAAATTGAGAGTAAAAAATTGCATTTCAGAAATTTTCAACCCATTACAAGGGAATTTTATATGATGTTCTCAATTTAGAAATGCTGTTCTGCATTTTGTAAGAAGATTTTTAATTTTATCTGAAATAAAAGACAGAATTCAGCCTGTTTGGCTGAAAAGTTTCCCCCTCTTTTTAAAAGAATTGCATAAAGGTTTAAAAAATACATAAAAGGAGAAAGAAAATTCCCCGAGAAATGATAAAATAATTTTCCTGAGATGTGACAACCTCTCGACTGCAAAAGCATTAAATATGAAACAATAAAATAATTCCCTAAAAATCGTAATATAATTTCCTAACAATATGACAAGCTCCCGTCTGCGAAGTATTTATGTAGAAACATTTTACCTCTCCAGACACAATTATAACATGAAGAAATTAAAAGATAAAGACAGAGCTCCTGTTTTTTTCTTTCTTTTACTTGGCAGAAATACAATGATGTGCAAATTATATTAGCGACTTTTCTTTGGCGTTTGTATGAATTCAATAACAATTATCTTTGAGGATTCAGTTCGGAAAAAAAAGATGTTTTCCCTTTAATATATGTTTAGCAAGAAATTTAACAGACAAAGACAGATATACGAAATTTTTATCTACATTTTACCATATTTCTTAGTTTTTTTTAAGTCTAGATTAATTAAAAGCTTTAGATAAGCTAGCTTTGCTCCAATGCATTTTTTTGCAATAAATAAACTATAAGTTAAATTTAAATATTTTTGTTTCATATCACTCTGTCGGCCTACGGGAGACTTAGTTTATTTTAAAAGTGCAATTACATTAACGTAAATTATCTTATATGAAATATCAGCCCTATATATATGATATTTGGTATGGCTTATTTAAAAAAATTCCTTTTTTTCAAGGTTTTTTTATTTAGCTTAATTAAAAGTTTTAGATCAGTCATATTTTCATTACTGGGATTTCTGTTGCATTAAATAAACTATAAGTTAATTTTTCAACTTTTTTGTTTCATATCACTCTATTGACCTACGGGAGTTTATTTTAAAAGTGTAATTGCATTAACTTAAATTATCTTATATGAAATATCAGCCATATATATAAGTATTATGGCTTATTTAAAAAATTCTTTTTTTCAAGGTTTTTTTTTTTATTTAAATGAATTAAAAGTTTTAGATCAGTTATATTTTCATTAGTGGGATTTCTTTTGCATTAAATAAACTATAAGTTAATTTTTCAACTTTTTTGTTTCATATCACTCTATTGACCTACGGGACACGTGTGGGGCCCCCCCCCCCCCCCCCCCCCCCCCCCCCCCCCCCCCCCCCCCCCCCCCTGCCCCCCCCCCCCCCCCCCCCCCCCCCAGGGAGTTTATTTTAAAAGTGTAATTGCATTAACTTAAATTATCTTATATGAAATATCAGCCATATATATAAGTATTATGGCTTATTTAAAAAATTCCTTTTTTTTCAAGGTTTTTTTTATTTAGCTGAATTAAAAGTTTTAGATCAGTCATATTTTCCTTACTGGGATTTCTTTTGCATTAAATAAACTATAAGTTAATTTTTCAACTTTTTTGTTTCATATCACTCTATTGGCCTACGGGAGTTTATTTTAAAAGTGTAATTGCATTAACGTAAATTATCTTATCTGAAATATTAGTCCTATATATAAGTATTATGGCTTATTTAAAAAATTCTTTTTTTTTCAAGGTTTTTTTATTTAGCTGAATTAAAAGTTTTAGATCAGTTACATTTTCGTTAGTGGGATTTCATTGGCATTAAATAAACTATAAGTTAATTTTTAAACTTTTTTATAGATGTTTCTCTGTCAGCTTATAGTAGACTTGGTTTGTTTTAAAAGTGTAAGTATTATATGTACGGAAATTTTTTATCTGAAATATGAGCATTAAACATACGTACTTTTGTGTAGCCCCTTAATAATTTAATTATGTTTTACTCAAATTTTTGATTTAGACTTATTAAACCCGTTAGATAAACACACTTTGCTTCATTAGAATACATTTGCTTTAAATAAACCATAAGAATTTCTGACTATTTGATGTATATTATTCTGTCGGCTTTGTTTAAAAAGTGTAAGTATTACATTTATGAAATTTTTGTTATCTGAGTTATGAGCATTAAAAATACGTACTTTTAAATAGCATTTAAAAAAATTTCTAATTATATTTTCTTAATTTTTTATTTAGTTTAATTAAAACATTTACAATAGTCAATTTTGCTTTAGTGGAATACCTTTGCTATAATTAAATCATAAGTTAATTTCTGACTATTTGATGTACATTATTCTATCGGCTTTGTTTAAAAAGTGTAAGTATTTCGTTTACGAAAATTTTGTTATCTGCTTTAATATGCATTAGATATCCGCACTTTGCTATAGCACCTTAAAAAATTCTTATTATGTTTTTCTTAATTTTTTTATTTAGCTTGATTAAAACCTTTACAATAGCCAATTTTGCTTCAATAGAATACTTTTGCTTTAAATAAATAAGTTAATTTCTGACCATTTGATGTTTATAACTCTGTCGGCTTTGTTTTAAAGTGTAAGTATTCCATTTACAAAATGTGTGTTATTTGAAATATGACCATAAAACATATGTACTTTGCTTTAGTTCCTTAAAAAATTCTTATTAAATTTTTAAATTTTTTACTTAGCTTGATTAAAACCTGTACAATAGCCTACTTTGCTTCAATAGAATACTTTTGATTTAAATGAATCACAAGTTAATTTCTAACTATTTGATGTTTATTATCCCTTTGGCTTTATATTAAGAGTGCAAGTATTCCCTTTATGAAAATTATGTTATCTGAAATATGAGCAATAAACATATGT
>CM063508.1:56530543-56558043 GCA_032207245.1 Pardosa pseudoannulata
GATATCCAAACCGAAATGACAATCTGACTGATTTGGTTTATTTTAAACTAGTTTAAAACTGACTGTTTTTAAACTAGTTTTGGAAATGCTATAAAATTATGTTGTTTTTGCTGATATCCAAGAACAGCCACTACTGTACGAGGTCTACAAATTTATTCACCCTAAAAAAGTCATAGACTAGCACAGGGAAATATCATAGGTCGTCGTAGGACAAAGCTAAGGTAAGAATATGTACCTGCTTTGGGTTATATTTCGAACCAATTGGGTGGGTAACAAAATAATACCTCCTGTGTGATTACTAAGTAACTTGGAATTTGAAAGATATCGTTCGCAGACCAGTTTCACCGAAGGATGGCCGAACGGATAGGTCGCTGATCCTCGGTACCGGAGTTTGTGGATTCAAATTCCACAGTGGCATGGAGCCAATTCCAACATAGCCCTTAGAAATCGGCTTTAAGTAGTAGGTCTCGGTCTCATTAAATCTCGAGTTGGCAAAAAAGTAGACTGTAGTTCTCCGAACCAAACCACAGTTCAGTTTCATGTATTAATTGTTTGCTATCCTTTGGAACATTTGAATGACTTTTAAGTTTGGTTTTCGATGTTTTGAGCAAGAACTGAAATTTTCTCAGTGAAATTAAAAAAGGATAGTAAACTAGATTAATTATCATTTGTTTTACTTTTCTCACTCTTTTTAAAATTAAAATTGTTTTGGTTTGGTTAGTAGATATACAAGAAGATTCTAAAAATTATGAGATTAACATTATGTTGATACATTTAAGAATATTTTGTCGAAGGTAAAGTGATAGGGTTGTTTCCTTTTAAAAGTTTTTCGTAGAAAACATCTCCTGTCAGACATGTTCTAGAATGTGTCAAGATTACAAGTCCCTGCAAATAGTATATCTCCGTCTAATTAGTCTTCGTGTTGAAAAAAAAACTGACCGTAGCATTCCAAGTCAAAATGACAATCTGATTGATTTGGTTAAGTATGAACTAATTAAAAATTGACTTCTTTTAATCTTTTCCTAAATCAGCCACTGCTAGATGATATCTACAAGTTTATTTACCTTCGAAAAGTCATAGACTAGCACAAGAAAATCACATAGTTCGTCGTAGAACAAACCTAGGCACGTAAGAATATGTGTCGGAAAAGCCTGCTCTTGGTTACATTTTGGACAAATCGGGTGGGTGACCATTTGGGTGGATGACAATGATAAATATTCCATCCACTTTTTGAAAACTAAGGAACTGGGAGTTTCAGAGATCTCTTTCATGATCAGTTGCATAGTTGCATAGATTAATTTTTCGCTATATTTTGGAACATTTTTTTATTGATCTTTAAGTTTGGTTTTTGATATTTTGAGCAAGAACTGAAATTTTCTCAGTAAAATTAAAATATATTAGCAAACTAGATTAATTACCCCTTGTTTTACTTTTTTCGAAATTAAAATACTTTTGGTTTGGATAGTAGATATACAAGAAGATTCTAAAATTTATGAGATTAACATTATGTTGATATATTTAAGAATATTTTGTCAAAGAAAAAGTGATAGTATTGTTTTCCTTTAAAAGTTTTTCGTAGCAAATATCTTCTGTCAGACATGTTTTAGAGTGTGTCAAGGTTACACGTCCCTTGAAATAGCATGTCCCTGTTTAATTAGTGTTTGTGTTGAAAAGGAAAAGACAAACCGTAAGGATTCCAAGCCAAAATGACAACCTGATTGATTTTGTTGAGAATGAACTAATTAAAAATTGACTTCTTTTAATCTAGTTTTGTAAATGCGACAAAACCATGTTGTTGTTGCTGCTAATCTCCGAGTTCATCCACTGATAGACGTTGTTGTTGATAATCTCCGAGTTCATCCACTTCTAGACGTTGTTGTTACTAATTTCCGAGTTTAGCCGCTGCAAGACGAGATCTACAAGTTTATTCATACTCAAAAAGTCATAGACTAGCCAAGGAAAATCAGATAGTTCGTCGTAGAATAAACCTAGGCACGCAAGAATATGTGCCTTAGAAGACTGCTCTTGGTTACATTTCGGACAAATCGGGTGGGTGACAATGACAAATAAACCTCCTACTTTTTGATTACTAAGTAACTGGGAGTTTCACAGATCTCGTTCACAGATCAATTTCATAGA
Organism: Pardosa pseudoannulata; assembly: GCA_032207245.1. NCBI lineage: Eukaryota > Metazoa > Arthropoda > Arachnida > Araneae > Lycosidae > Pardosa > Pardosa pseudoannulata. The sequence goes on from CM063508.1 coordinate 56,532,683, forward strand.
TTAATATTTCAGTATCTTTTGGAACATTTCTTGAATGAACTTTAAGTTTGGTTTTCGATATTTTGAGCAAAAACTGAAATTTTCTCAGTCAAATTAAAAAATGTTAGCAAGATAGATTAATTATCACTTGTTTTATTTTTCTCTCTCTTTTCGAAATTAAAATAGTTTTATTTTGGTTAGTACATATACAACAAGATTATAAAATTTATCAGAATAAAATTATTTTGATATATTTAAGAATATTTTGTCAAAGGTAAAGTGATAGGGATGTTTCCCTTTAGAAGTTTTCGTAGCAAACATATTCTGTCAGACATGTTCTAGAGTGGGTCAAGGTTACACGTCCCTTTAAATAGTATGTCCCTATCTAATTAGTCTTTGTGTTGAAAAAAAAAAGACAGACCGTAGCATTCCAAGCCAAAATAACAATCTGACTGATTTGGTTTAGTATGAACTAATTCAAAAATGGATTTCTTTTAATCTAGTTTTGTAAATGCGACAAAACCATGTTATTGTTGTTGCAAATCTCCGAGTCCAGCCACTGCTAGACGAGATGTACAAGTTTATTGACGCTCAAAGAGTCATAGACTAACACAGGAAAAGCAGATAGTTAGTTGTAGAACAAACCTAGGTACGTAACAACATGTTCTGGAGAAGCCTGCTCTTGGTTACATTTCGAACAAATTGGGTGGGTGACAAAATCATACCTTCTGTTTGATTACTAAGTAACTGGGATTTTCACAGATCTCCTTCGTAGACCAGTTTCACCGAATGTTTAGGGAGCTGGTTCTAGGTACTAGAATTTATGGGTTCAAATAACTGTGGCATGGATGTTCATGGATGTGTAAAGGAGCCAATTCTGAACATAACAGTTGGGAATAGACTTTAAGCTGTAGATCTAGATCTCATTTCCTGTCGTGTTGCAAAAAAGTAGACTGTAGTTCTCCAAACCAATCAGTTCAGTTTCATAGATTAATTTTTCGCTATGTTTTGGAACGTGTCTTCAATGATCTTTATATTTGGTTTTTCATATTTTGAGCAAGAACTGAAATTTTCTCAGTGAAATTAAAAAATGTTAGCAAGCTAGATTAATTATCACTTTTACTTTTCCGTCTGTTTTTGAAATGAAATTCTTTTTGGTCTGGATAGTAGATATACACCAAGATTCTAAAATTTATGAGATTAAAATTATGCTGATATATTTAAGAATATAATGTCATATTTAATGTCACATTAATGTCTTTTCCTTTAAAAGTTTTCCTTTAAAACATTTTCTTTCAGACGCTTAAACAAGATTATGTATATATAGTATATATATACATAATCTTAAATAGTATGTTCCTGTCTAATTAGTCTTCTTGTTGAAGAAACAATTTATTGTAGCGTTTCAAGCCAAAATGACAAATTGGTTGATTATAAACTAGTTTTGGCTCTCGGGAGTCAAAGACGTCTTCTCTCAATAAACTGATCTACAAATTTTTATCTACGAATTTTCTGTTTCATTTAATGGCCTAACGACCGTTTTTTGGCCATAATGGATATAATTTAACACACATTACATATATGCATTTGTGTGTCTACAAGTTATATTGTTATATTTAATTTAATTTCTTTTATTTAATTGTTTTAGTATGTTATCGAAGTGAAAAATTTTAATTCCGTGTATACCTTTCAACATCTTAAGAGATGCTTTTCTTCTGGATTATTTTCGTTTTTGTCAAAACCCTTTCACGTTTTTTGTGAAAGGAATTCTGGAGTGAATGTTTATAATAGTGAAAGAAACACTACGTTTCTTTCGGCGAGGAACGATAAAATTTCAAAATCGTAATTTATTGAAATTTGTCTCATTTTTTAAAGAATAATACCAGAAATCTCTAAAAATCTTATTTTTTCTTGCTTGCTTTCATGGAAGCGGTATAGCCAACACAATAAAGTTACAATTTAATACATTCTGTCAACTTTTTAGTGAATATAAATTAAGTGAATATATTTAATGAATTAATTAGTTATTTCTGGATTTATTATCTTTTTTAAGAATATTGATTCCATGATTTATAAAAAATTTCTATTTGTTCTGTCTGTAGTTTAAATAATTAACCATTGAGGTTTACTCTGAATTTTTCTTTGTCTCTTTATTAAAGTATCGAGAGCGAGCTTGCATCGTTTCTTGAAATAAAGTGAAAGAAAATTTTTAACGAGGTTTATAAAAATCCAAAAAGAAAATGGGAGAAACAGGTAAAAAATAAGATCTGTCACATAGTGTGGGCTGTGGCAGTGGTCAGAAGGGGGCCAGATAAAGAGTTGGTCATTCCCAGGACACATGGGAATTTTCTTCCACTGAAAAAGCAGGAGTTCCCAGAGGGGAAGAGGATTTTTATGTCCCTGTACACATCTGAGTGGAATGCCGGCTGTGGTTAAGAAGTTTGTTCCGCTGACCACTCCCGTGCTCTCAGCCCTTTTTCTCCCTCCCTTTTGATAGGGGTCTTTCAAGAAGAAGGCAGTTGGTTGTTGGGGGCTGGAGGGTAGAGAAGCATGATTTTCTCTCTCCCAGTTACGTTATTTGTACCGTGTATATTGTTCATAGTCTATATAATAAAGTCTAGGACTGTAAGCCAGTGTTCTTATTAAGCTCCCACAAACACAAAGGTGTATGTATGATGCGATGTTACAGCATACACTCCATATGGTGGCAGCTGGATGGAATCTGCGCCACTTGAACTTCCTGTAAAAATTGCAGTCTTCGCATCCGTGGCTTCCTGCCCAGAGAAATTCTTCAGTTAAGGAAGTAGTAGTACGGGAAAGTCAATTCCGTGTGAGAATTTTTTTTTGCGACGTTACAGGGAGGAAAGGAATAAAGCGTAACGTTGTATTACAGTCGTGAATCAGACTTCATATATATCTTACTTTTCGTTTTGGATATCAAACTTTTAATTACAAATTAGAGGATATATTAGTTTTTAATTGCAGTAATAGTAAACAATTTTTATGCTCAGCATAGTGATTCGACAACCGGATTTAAAATTAATCCCTTATAGATAAATTCAAATTCAACTTGAAAATACCAAATAATTAAAAAAAATGAAGTCCCAATATGAAAGGACATCTCGGTAAATCACGTGCGCAGAAATATCAGTACATATCATCATAAAACCCATTCCTTAACTGATTCAAGACTCACAATAAACATTCCAATTTATCATTTTACTTCAATTAACAGAGTTTACATATGTAGTCACTCTCTGAAGAAACACATCGTTTATCAAAGAACCTTAAAAGATTTCATTAAAGACAATTATTTCAATTACTTTCTCAACGGTGTTATGCCAACATAATTATCTAAATATTAAAATCTAAGTTTACTTGAAAGGCTCCAAAAAAGCTAATATTATTACGACGAACTATGTTAATCAAGCTATGTGCAATCTTTTTTTTTATATGTGTGTATTACATATATTCCGAGGGTCGAAACCCTCTACAGGCGATGTGGGAATTTTTATCTAGCATAATTACGTTTGTGATGACTGTACACTTGGTGGCGTCAAGTATTTTAAAAATAATTTTTATCCCTTCTTTTCTATCGAAATGGTCCAATTTATAATTTTTTAAAAAACATTTTACAATCTTTGGATTTACAGCGTTAAAACAGGACAACGTCTGTCTGGTCGTCTACTCACTATATATAATTTTATTTTATTTTAAGTATTTCTTTTTTATATGTTAGCGAATAGAATTTTTTTTACTTCCATATATACACTTCAACACCCTAAAAAAATCTTATAGTCCTGCAGTGTTTTCGTTTTTGTCAAATCCCTTTCACGTATTTTGCGAAACTACCTCAGAACTGAACACTCATAACAGTAAAACGGAGACAACGATTATTTCGATGACGAACCATAAAATTTCAGCATCGGAAATTATTGGAATCTGCCATATTTTCTTGGCGACTAAAACCAGAAATCCCCGGAAATTCCGCCTCTTATTTTGCAGGTGCTTTTCTGGAAGCAATGCAGCTAACACATTACAGTCAAAATTTAATACATCCTTTTATACCTCCGATACCAAATTTGACTTTAGTGCCCAGGACACTTGTAATAAAAATGAAACATTGTTGATCTTCCATTTTGTGATAAGTGTATGTGTGTGTATATATATATATATATATATATATATATATATATATATATATATATATATATATATATATATATAGTGTTCTTTTGCACAACTGATGAATCAAATGGCATGTAAAGACATTTATTTAGCACGTTTATTGAATTTTCTTTTGACGAACTATAATTGCATGCACATAAATATAGTTGTATTTATTCATTTTCGATTTCTTAGCAATTACAACTGGTTAATAATTGATCAAAGCTATGATTTATAACAAGTTCTATATGGACTTATCTATAATTGAAATAACAAATTTTTACTATAAATTCCAGGTTTTTACTATGATCTTCGATTTATGACATTGATTTTATATGTGTCAAGAGTGGACTGTATCGAATCTAGAAATATCAGAATTATGGCCTACTAATAGGGCGATGCTTTTTGGTACCGGATTTCGCGGATTCGAATATCGCTGCCGCCATGGATATCCATAGAAGTTAGGAAACGACTTTAACCCCTTGCCCGAGGAATATGTATTTTAGAAAAAAGAGACAAAAATGGAATTTTTTTTCTCTTTAATTTTATTCGCTATTGTCATCAAAATATTAGAAATACATTATTTTTGAAAAAATAAATTCCAACGAAATAACTACTATATTCACTATTTTCACATACATGGGAAATGTTAACGGTTTACAGTAATTTTTGCTCAAATTATAGCAAAATAAATCAAATGACAGGATTTTCAAGATAAATATAATAAACTAATACAATGATATTATTATCTGTATCAGCTGTATTATTATCTATATTATCTATATCACGAATTCCATGTTCCTCAGATTCCTCTGAATTTCACAAATCCTTTACAGTATCCTAGAAACAGCAACAAATGGCGCGAAACTTCGGAACTTTTTGCGGGAAATTATCTCTATTGGGTTAAATATTATGCATTGGGCGAACCAATTTCGGGCATGACGGAATCGCAATATCGTTTTTTCTCTTGGCCGAACTTATGTCGGGCATTCTAAAATTGGTGCATTTGTGTTCCACGAACTGAGTTTGGGAGTCACAGCAAGGCGTTAAGCAGTAGGTCCCGTATTTATAAGCCCTCTTGTAGAAAACAGTAGCCGTAGCACTCAAAACTAAACTAATCTCGAAGAGAAAGCGCAAGTTTACCGATACTTATAAAAGCAAGTCTGAGGAGCTACTTTGAGAAGTAGAGTAAATTAAAACCAAAATTTTTGTCAGTTAATAAAGTGTTTTACTACTCTACAAACAGGTAGAATCTCCAAGTTGTGAATTGGACTTTATATGTATCTCCATTATATGGCCTTTAATTCCATCTGTGGGAAATTATTGTAACTCGTCTCAAACATTCGTCTTACTCACCGTCAATTACTCGTAGGCGAACCTGCTCCCACTTGCTTTCACTGCAAGGTTGCTGTTACTGTAAAGCCATTCTTGTAGACTGTCCTATTTATAATAAACATAGACTTTTATACTTTCTTTCCAACAATATTCTCTTACATACATTACTTAAAGCCAAACCTCCTTTTGTGTATGTTCACGATTACAATATCGTTCTCAGCGTTCTTTGGTAATCACGATCTTTTTGTAGCAGTTTCCTTAACGTTGGACCACATTAAAGTCACCATGACCCTCTTTATCACGGTGGCTTGGTAGCCATGTATGGGTCTTTGTGGCACGGTCACAATATTGAGCTGTATTTGGATGGTCAGCGTAAAACAAAATTAACAAATCACCAAAATTTTTCCTTCTTTGAATATGTTGGTTATTACCATTATTTGATTTTCACCTCTTTATTGTTTGGCATTTTTTTTTTATCAGTTTTATATTTTGTCATTGAATCTCCCTGTTTTTTATACGATAATTATTATTGAAACATTTGTATTTTTTTATATTTGTTTTATTTCTTAGCTTTTACACTATGAGGTCTTTTAACTCTGTGTTGGGAAAGTATGTCCTTGTTGTCGGTAAATAAGTACAAACAACAGAATTACCATATATATCTTACCTTTCGTTTTGACTATCCATCTTTTATTGAAAAATTAATGAACCGACTAGTTTTTATTGCAGTTACCAGTTTTTATTTTCCGCTGAGGGATTTGAACACGTTCTTCATAATAAACCAGTTATAGACAGATTAAATTCCAACCTCTCGAAACATTTCAGAAATTTTTTTTAAATATTAAAAAATAAATGAGGTTGCATTATGAAGGACATCATAAGCCGTAGTGCTCCAAATCAAATCAATCTCGAAATGAAGAAAAAGGATAGATTTAACGATACTTATTAAAACCAGTCGAATGAACTAGTTGAAGAAGTTGGGAAAGTAAGACCTGGCACAAAATGTTTCCTAAATAAAAAGTTTTCCTATAGTACTAATAGATAGAATCTTCATTCTAGTTTTGAATTGGATTCCATATATATCTTACCTTTCGTTTCGACTATTCATCTTTCAGTTGAAAAATTAAAGAACCAATTAGTTTTTATTGTAGTCACTAGTTTTTATTTTCAGCTGAGTGTTTTGACCACTTTATAACTAACTAGTTATTGACAGATTATTTTCCAACCTCTCGAAACATTTCAGAAAATTCTTCAAAAGATTAAAAATTAAATGCCGTTGCATTATGGAAGAACATCGTACACAGTAGTGCTCCAAATCAAATTAATCTCGAAATGAAGAAAAAGGAAAGATTTAACGATACTTATAAAATCCAGTCGTAAGAATTACTTGGAGAAGTAGTGGAAATTAAGACCTATTACAACATTTTTGTGAAATAAATAAAGTATTTTACTAATGCACCGATAGATAAAATATTCATTCTAGTTTTGAATTGGATTCCGTATAAATCTTACCTTTCGTTTCGACTATCTATCTTTTTATTGAAAAATTAAAGAACCAATTAGTTTTTATTGTAGTCACTAGTTTTTATTTTCAGCTGAGTGATTTGACCACCTGCTTTATAATTAACCAGTTATAGACAGATTAGATTCCAACCTCTCGAAACATTTCAGAAAATTCTTCAAAAGATTAAAAAATAAATGACGTTGCATTCTGGAAGGATATCGTACACCATAGTGCTCCAAATCAAATCAATCTCGAAATGACGAAAAAGGAAAGGTTTAACGATACTTATAAAAGCCAGTCGAATGAACTAGTTGAAGAAGTTGGGAAAGTAAGACCTGGCACAAAATGTTTGTTAAATAAAGAAAGTGTTTTACTATAGTACCAATAGATAGAATCTTCATTCTAGTTTTCAATTGGGTTCCATAAAAATCTTACCTTTCGTTTCGAGTATCCATCTTTTTATTGAAAAATTAAAGAACCAATTAGTTTTTATTGTAGTCACAAGTTTTTATTTTCAGCTGAGTGATTTGACCACCTGCTTTGTAATTAACCAGTTATAGACAGATTAGATTCCAACCTCTCGAAACATTTCAGAAAATTCTTCAAAAGATTAAATAATTAATGAAGTCGTCTTATGGAAGGACATCGTACACCGTAGCGCTCCATACCAAAACAATCTCGAAATGAAGAAAAAGGAAATATTAAATGATACTTATAAAAGCCTGTCGGAGGAATAACTTGGAGAAGTAGAGGAAATTAAGACCTATCACAAAATATTTGTCAAATAAATAAAGCGATTTTCTAATGTACCAACAGATAGAATATTCATTCTAGTTTTGAATTGGATTCCATATATATTTTACCTTTCATTTTGATTATCCATCTTTTTATTGAAAAATTAAAGAGCCAATTAGTTTTTACTGTAGTCAGCAGTTTTTATTTTCAGCTGAGTGATTTGACCACCTGCTTTATAATTAACTAGTTATAGACAGATTAGATTCCAACCTCTCGAAACATTTCAGAAAATTCTTCAAAAGATTAAAAAATAAATGACTTTTCATTATGGAAAGAAATTTTACACCTTAGTGCTCCAAATTAAATCAATCTCGAAATGAAGAAAATGGAAAGGTTTAACGATAAGCCAGTCGAATGAACTAGTTGAAGAAGTTGGGAAAGTAAGACCTGGCACAAAATGTTTGTTAAATAAAGAAAGTGTTTTACTATAGTACCAATAGATAGAATCTTCATTCTAGTTTTCAATTGGGTTCCATAAAAATCTTACCTTTCGTTTCGAGTATCCATCTTTTTATTGAAAAATTAAAGAACCAATTAGTTTTTATTGTAATCACCAGTTTTTATTTTCAGCTGAGTGATTTGACCACCTGCTTTGTAATTAACCAGTTATAGACAGATTAGATTCCAAGCTCTCGAAACATTTCAGAAAATTCTTCAAAAGATTAAAAAATTAATGAAGTCGCATTATGGAAGGACATCGCGATAAATCGCACTTACAAAAATATCAATGCATCTCATTATAAAACCCATTTCTTAACTCATCCTGAAGTCATATCCCGTTCGCGAAACTCACAATAAACTTTCCAATTCATCATTTCACTCCTATTAATAGAGTTCAAAAGTTTACACATGTAGGCACTCTCTGAAGAAACACATCGTTTATGCAAGGGCCTTAAAAGATTCCATTAAAGAAAAAGGATCCTTTCAATTATCCTCACAAAGGCGTTATGCCAACATAATTATCTGAATATTAAAAATCTAAGTTCGCATGAAATGCACTAAAGAAATTAATTTTGAAATCCATTGAATATATTAATTAAGCTATGTTCAATCTCTTTTATATGCTGCTTGTTGAAAAAAAAGTCATGAAAAACATGTATTATGTCCTGAAATAGTTTTTGATAATCAAAAGCTATTAAAGTCGTGCTTTTTAAACAAAAAAATCTATATAGTACGTTTGTTTGTTGATTTGCAATAAAATTGCATTGGTAAGAAAATTTGAACAGTGGAAATAATTATTTTACAAATTCAATAAAATTCCATTGAATTTAATATTATGTAATCTTTTACGGCATCATTAGCTTGACTGGCGATTTTTCATGCATTATAAGGCAAAGTGCTTTGCTTTATAAATTTTGTTTTATAACATTTTTTTAAAGGAAAGTAAAATGTAGCAGATAAAACACCTTGAGAAGGTTTTTGATATTTTACTTATTCTAAACCATTGCTATACTGTTGCTATGTTTACGTTTATTTTCAAGAAATGTTTGGTGTCTGACAGTATATACAGTCTAATTTTCTGATTGTGAGATTAATTGTCGATTAATGATTCCTAAGATTTATTCATAGTTTAAAAACTATTAACTGTATATTAATACTTTACTTTCTTAAAGCAATTAGTTAAATATCACTTTTGTAATGATGTGAGAATTACGGATACGGATATCTTTCCCTAATACAAAACATGCCCACTCAGGACATTTTACTAAACTCTATGAACATCTCTGTTTTCCAACATTTTTGTCTCAAAGTCGAGTTGAAAAAAAGAAAACAAAATGAATGAAAATTCAAGCTTTTACTTCCATAATACGTAGGGCCGGTCTCACCAAAATCGTTTAACTGCTAACCGCGATTAACCCATGGCGCCAATCAATGGTGGGATGCGATTCTCCGTTTAAACAGAGATTAATCGCGGTTAGCCATGAAGCGACTTTGGTGAGATCAGCCCTTAGTGTGTTTATAAATTTTCTTCTATAAGTAACTTTATTATGCTCTCTAATTTCTTCATTTTGTAATGGATAATATTATTTCTGTCATTCTAAGGCTATAACTCTATTGAACTTGGGATAAGACATTACTTACAATGACGTCACATGACAGCCATTTCGCTTGAATAAGGCTATCATAACCAAATTAGAAAAATCAAACTTCTATATTTGTCGACTTCTTACAGAGGTCAAGGTTTCCACACAGGTGAGTACTCAGTATAAAGCATTATCTGGATATTGAATGACGTTGGAAGTTGAAGTAAATGCCTAGTTAGCCAAAGTGGAATAATTATATTGATATTTTCAAACTAAATATTAAGAATATGTATACCATACAGACTTTAAACACTAAAGTTTAATAAAAATGGGATATTGGCAAATTATCAAGTTATATAGTAAGACCCCGCTTAACGTGGGGAAAACGTTCCACCAAAGTAGAGTGTAATGCTAAACAGCGCTAAACTAGGCTATCTTAACATGTAAATAATGGGGTTAGGGGAAAATGGATAGAAAATTGGTTAAGTATTAAATTTAATAATGTTTATTTAATAAAAATAAAACCAAACATTTATTTCTTACAAAAATAAAAACAATATAAACGAATATACTTATAAAAAGAAAAAAAATTATAAGTCAGTCAGATCATTCAGTCTAATAAGTATTTCTAATTTTCTTCCTTTTTGTCAAGAAGGCATCTAATGTAGTTTGCGTTTTCCTTTTGCATTCTGTTAGAAGTTTTTGATAAGTGAATAAAGTATCTATAACAGCTCGTCTTGCTTTTAAACTCCTGTCAAAATTTGGATCATTTTCAATAAATTGGTCCATAATTTCAATTATAGTCATCAAAATCCTTTTTACAAACACCATCGAAAGCTCTTTTTGTTCTTCTTCGAAATCACTACTATCAATATTTTTGTTTTCTTCTTGCTCAGTTAATTCTTTGAGCTCATCATTAGAAAGACTAGCTGCTGTTTCTTGAACTATTTCTTCGACGTCTTCCACATTTACCTCATCTAAACCGGTTTATTTCACTAATTTCACTATTTCATCCATATATAGATTGTCCAATGTCTTCGCTCTTACTTAAATCTGGCCAAATGTTCTTCATACTCCTTTCAAAGATCTTTCTGTTATATCATGATAACAGAAATGATAACTCATGATAAAAACTAAAGATCATAATATTTGTCACTGTATTAATCGATATAGTATTATATAAACTTATACTTACAATAATGTCAACAAATGTTTCAAATGATAAAAATGCGTCCGTACAGCACCGCACCAAACAAGAAACACAACTACACTGTTTCGAATATGTAGCTCTGCGCACAATTTCGGGGAATCCCCGGGTTGAAATAAAAAAGCGCTAAACCGAAACAGCGATAAACAAAACAGCGTTAAGCGGGGTATTACTGTACTTTCGTTTCCGTGGTTCTTTAATAAACGTACGGCCATATAAACGACCTTTGGAAGAGGGCTAAATTACTGTAAGTTAAATAAGCTTAAGTAACTGTTTAAGCTGCTATTTTTTAAAATAAGAATTAATATTAAATTTTGAAAACTGTTACAGATACGTGGGTGGTAGTTATGTCCCTTCATCAGAGAATAAATGTCTTTGATATTTTAAAATACCTATCTTTCTTTTATTATCAAATAAGGCAAGTTAAATATCTCAGAGTGAGAAATGTATAATTTCAATTAACTAATACTATAGAAAAATTTAGGACATAAATGAAATTCAATGAATGTTCTTTCAATATTATTTGTTATTTATATACTTTTATTATTATATTTATTTTCACAATTGCTACTTTAAAGGTTTTTACACGCTTTTATGTGTTTTCTGTTTAATGTCTGTGAATTTATTTTTATATTTAATTCTTGACAATTTTAGTACATAAATGGAGGTTGATGATTGTTCTTCAAATACTATTTGTTATTTATATCCTTTTATTATTATATTTATTTTCACAATTGTTACTTTGAAGGTTTTTACAAGCTTTTATGTATTTCTTGTATAAAGTCTGTAAATTTATTTTCATATTTAATTATTGATAAAACTAAAAATATGTTGTAATTCAGATGGCGATAAGTTACTCATATGCAGTAGAATTTGTGGACAATGTAAGAAAGTTATAAAGATGTTCTTTCAAAATATATGTTTGTTAACAACTTAACTATCTAAATACCTTGCTACATTTCCAAACATTTATATTAGTTAAACTCTTTCACATGTATAAATTCAATTAACCAACACTATAGAATATTTTAGAACATAAATGGAGTTCGATGAATGTTCTTCCAATATTATTTGTTATTTATATCCTTTTATTATTATATTTATTTTCAAAATTGTTACTTTAAAGGTTTTTACAAACTTTTATGTGTTATCTGTATAAAGCCTGTGAATTTATTTTTATATTTAATTCTTGATAAAACGAAAAATGTATTGTATTTAGGATGGGGACGTTACTCATATTCAGTAGAATTTGTGGAGAATATAAGAAAGTTATAAAGATGTTCTTTCAAAATATATGTTTGTTAAAAACTTAACTATCTAAATAACTTACTACATTTCCAAACCCATATATTAGTTAAACTCTTTCAAATGTATAAATTTAATTAACCAACACTATAGAAAATTTTAGGACAAATAGAGTTCGATCAATGTTCTTTCAATATTATTTGTTATTTATATTCTTTTATTATTATATTTATTTTCACAACTGTTACTTTAAAGGTTTTTTTTTCAAACTTTTATGTGTTATCTCTATAAAGTCTGTGAATTTATTTTTATATTTAATTCTTGATAAAACTAAAAATATATTGTATTTAGGATAGGGACAAGTTACTCATATGCAGTAAAATTTGTGGACAATGTATGTAAGACAGTTATAAAGATGTTCTTTCAAAATATAATTCGGATGTTTGTTAACAACTTAACTATCTAAATAACTTTCTACATTTCCAAACATATATATTAGTTAAACTTTTTCACATGTATAAATTCAATTATTCAGCAATATATAAGATTTTGAATATAAATGGAGTTCGATGAATGTTCTTTCTATATTATTTGTTATTTATATCCTGTTATTATTATATTTATTTTCAAAATTGTTACTTTAAAGGGTTTTAGAAGCTTTTATGTGTTTTCTGTACAAAGTCTATGAAATTATTTTATATTTATTTCTTGATAAACCTAAAAATATATTGCAATTCAGATGGGGACAAGTTACTCATATTCAGTAGAATTTGTCGAGAACGTAAGAAAGTTATAAAGATTTTCTTTCAAAATATAATTCGGATTTTTGTTAACAACTTAACTATCTAAATAACGTACTACATTTCCAAACCCATATATTAGTTAAACTCTTTCAAGTGTATAAATTCAATTAACCAACACTATATAAAATTTTAGAACATAAATGGAGTTCAACGAATGTTCTTTCAATATTATTTGTTATTTATAACCTTTTATTATTATTTTTTTCACAATTATTACTTTAAAGGTTTTTACAAACTTTTATGTGTTATCTGTATAAAGTCTGTGAATTTATTTTTATAATTAATTTTTAATAATTTTATTACATAATTGTAGGCCGAAGGATGGCCGATTGGTTAGGGTGCTAGCCTGAGGTGTCGGAGTTCGTGGGTCCGAATCCCACAGTGACATGGATGTTCGTAGCCGTTCGGAATCAGCTTTAAACTGTAGGTCTCGGTCTCATAAAGTAGACCGTAACACTCCAAACCAAGCCAAACCATAAATGGAGATCGGCTATTGTTCTTCAAATATTATTTGTTATTTATATCCTTTTAGTATTATATTTATTTTCAAAATTGTTACTTTAAAGGCTTTTACAACCTTTTATGTGTCTTCTGTACAAAGTCTATGAATTTATTTTATATTTATTTCTTGATTAACCCAAAAATATATTGCAATTCGGATGGAGACAAGTTACTCATATTCAGTAGAATTTGTGGAAAATGTAAGAAAGTTATAAAGATGTTCTTTCAAAATATATGTTTGTTAACAACTTAACTATCTAAATAACTTACTACATTTACAAACCCATATATTAGTTAAACTCTTTCACATGTATAAATTTAATTAACCAGTACTATATAAAATTTTAGAACATAAATGGAGTTCGATAAATGTTCTTTCAATATTATTTGTTATTTACATCCTGTTATTATTATACTTATTTTCAAAATTGTTACTTTAAAGGCTTTTAGAAGCTTTTATGTGTTTTCTGTACAAAGTCTATGAATTTATTTTATATTTATTTCCTGATAAACCAAAAAATATATTGCAATTCACATGGGGACAAGTTACTCATATTCAGATTTGAGAATGTAAGAAAGTTTTAAAGATGTTCTTTCAAAATATATGTTTGTTAACAACTTAACTATCTAAATAACTTGCTACATTTCCAAACCCATATATTAGTTAAACTCTTTCAAGTGTATAAATTCAATTAACCAACACTATATAAAATTTTAGAACATAAATGGAGTTCGATGAATGTTCTTTCAATATTATTTGTTATTTACAACCTGTTATTATTATACTTATTTTCAAAATTGTTACTTTAAAGGCTTTTAGAAGCTTTTATGTGTTTTCTGTACAAAGTCTATGAATTTATTTTTGTAATTAATTCTTAATAATTTTGGTACATAATTGGAAGCCGAACGATGGCCGGTTGTTTAGGGTGCTAGCCTTCGCTACCGGAGTTCGTGGGTTCGAATCAAACAGTGGCATGGATGTTCGTAGCCGTTCGAAATCGGCTTTAAGCAGTAGGTCCCGGTCTCATTACCCCTCCTGTTGAAAAATTAGACCGTAGCACTCCAAAACAAACCATAAATGGAGATCGTCGATTGTTCTTCAAATGTTATTTATATTCTTTTATTATTATACTTATTTTCAAAATTGTTACTTTAAAGGCTTTTAGAAGCTTTTATGTGTTTTCTGTACAAAGTCTATGAATTTATTTATATTTATTTCTTGATAAATCTGAAAATCTATTGCAATTCAGATGGGGACAACTTACTCATATGCAGGAGAATCTAAGAAAGTTATAAAGATGTTCTTTTAAAATATAATTCGGATGTTTGTTAAGACTTTAACTATCTAAATAACTTGCTACATTTGCAAACATATATATTATTTAAACTCTTTCACATGTATAAATTCAATTAACCAGCCATATATAAAATTTTAGAACATAAATGGAGTTCGATGAAGGTTCTTTCAATATTATTTGTTATTTACAACCTGTTATTATTATACTTATTTTCAAAATTGTTACTTTAAAGGCTTTTAGAAGCTTTTATGTGTTTTCTGTACAAAGTCTATGAATTTATTTTTATAATTAAATCTTAATAATTTTGGTATTTAATTGGAAGCCGAACGATGGCCGATTGTTTAGGGTGTCCACGAGGTATTTTAAGATCTCAAAATATCCCATTATATGCTTCCATCTGTGTACATTCCTCTCACGGCTTTCCTCGTTCCTTCACATTCTAGATGTTCTACAGCCGCATATTTGCTTTACTGTTATCTCGAGTGTAAACATCGAGAAACTCAAATAAAACCGCAGCAACGCGGCTCCCACACCCCTCACGCACTGGAGAGAAAAAAAAAGAGACCCCAATATCTTGCCCAATGCGTGGGTCCAGGGACAAAAGAGTCGTTGAAATAGCCCAAGATTTAGCGACTTCGAAATTCGCATACACCTTGCAGTCAATCTTAAAAGATATAAGGCTGTAGTACGTTATTGAAGAACGGGAAAGGAAATGATTATGGAACATTGCAGATGCACGATGCTTGTTGAAAATATTGTACAATATGGGGAAGAAATCATCAAAAATATAACTTTTCGTTTTCTTCTATTTCTTCCATAATATTCGTTTATCTAAATGGCGATAACAGAAACTTTCATAATTTCTTCGTCTGTAAAGAAGATCTGAGGAACATAAATCACGAATAAAAAAGTAACATTTTCTTTTTTTTTCATCTTAAGGGGATAAAATTAAACTAAAAATATAAAGCAATTTATTATGCTGAAAAAAGATGTATGAACAAGTAAATGTTTTTATTGTTTAAATACAAAATTTTATCAATTTGCGGCTGATAGTTTTTGAGTTATCCACACACAAACACTTGAATATAACGTTTATTATTGCATGTCATATTGAAAATCTTACTAAGAGTTCCAACTGCAATTAAAATAAGAGGAACACAGCAAGATGTTATAATAAGACTAAATAAAAATTTTAACATTTTACGGCTTAGCTTTTATCAAATGTGTTCGCACAATGAAAAATTTTAATACAACATATATTATTGTATGTTATATTGAAAATCATGTTACATAGGGTTCAAATTGCATATAAAATAAGATGAGAACAGCAAGATGTTATAATAGTCCTAAAAAAATTTTTAACATTTTACGGCTTAGCGTTTTTGATTTGTGCTCAATGAAAAATTTTAATACAACTTATATTATTGAACGTTATATTGGAAATATTGTTACATAGGGTCAAATTGGAATGAAAATAAGAAGAGCACAGCAAGATGTTATAATAGTCCTAAATAAAAATTTTCAACATTTTACGGCTTCATGCATTTAAGCTGTGCCTACACAAAGAGAATTTCCATATAAAGTATATCATTGAACGTTATATTGAAAATCTTGTTACATAGGGTTCAAATTGCAATGAAAATAAGAAGAGCATAGAAAGATGGTACAATAGTCCTAAATAAAAATTTTCAAAATTTTACGGCTTAACGCTTTTAAGCTGTGCATAAATAAGGGAAATTTCCATATAAAGTATATCATTGAACGTTATATTGAAAATCTTGTTACATAGGGTTCAAATTTCAATGAAAATAAGAAGAGCACAGGAAGATGTTATAATAGTCCTAAATAAAAATTTTCAACATTTTACGGCTTAACGCTTTTAAGCTGTGCCTACATAAAGGAAATTTTCATATAAAGTATATTATTGAACGTTATATTGAAAATCTTGTTACATAGGGTTCAAATTGCAATGAAAATAAGAAGAGCACAGCAAGATGTTATAATAGTCCTAAATAAAAATTTTCAATATTTTACGGCTTCACGCTTTTAAGCTGTGCCTACATAAAGGAAATTTCTATATAAAGTATATTATTGAACATTATATTGAAAATCTTGTTACATAAAGTTCAAATTGCAATGAAAATAAGAAGAGCACAGGAAGATGTTATAATAGTCCCAAATAAACATTTTCAACATTTTACGGCTTCACGCATTTAAGCTGTGCCTACACAAAGGAAATTTCCATATAAAGTATATCATTGAACGTTATATTAAAAATATAGTTACATAGGGTTCAAATTGCAATGAAAATAAGAAGAGCACAGCAAGATGGTATAATAGTCCTAAATAAAAATTTTCAACATTTTACGGCTTCACGCATTTAAGCTGTGCCTACACAAATGAAATTTCCATATAGTATAATATTGAACTTATATTGAAAATCTTGTTTACATAAAGTTCAAATTTGCCAATGAAAATAATAAGAGCACAGGAAGATGTTATAATAGTTCCCAAATAAACATTTTCAACGTTTTACGGCTTCACGCAATTTAAGCTGTGGCCTACACAAAAGAAAGTTCCATATAAAAATATCATTGAACGTTATTATAAAAATATAGTCACATAGGGTTCAAATTGCAATGAAAATAATAAGAGCACAGCAAGATGATATAATAGTCCAAAATAAAATTTTTTCAACATTTTACGGCTTTTCACGCATTTAAGCTGTTGCCTATATCATTAAATTTCTAATGTTAACTGGTATTATCTATACTCCAGTGGCGTGCGGTCCATATGTGCAGGGTATGCACTGCACACCTTAGCAAAAATATGAGAGACAATAAATTTCTGCACCTATGTCTACCTATCTTTATATGGTATATAATAATTTATAATATATTCAAATATTATGTTGATTTGCTTGATTGTATTCACGAAGTGCGTGTGGTACTAGGTGCTGCACCACGTAGCGTGTTTAAAAGCAAACAAACATAAGAAATTTTTATGTGTACGCACTGAGCACTAATAGAAAATCACGCTTTACATGTATGGGCTACTGGAGAAGCACAGCATACTATAGCACTGAGGCAAGTGCAGCTATTTTTCCTGTACTTGGCGTTCAGAATCATACGAAGATACGGTTTATTAAGCGTTGTATTAGAGCGGGGACTTACGTGCTGAAGCGCTTTTGGTTTGTTATCTGATTAACTGGCCATACGATTTTGAAGACGGTTAAATTTATATATTGTAAGATTTTGTTTTCATGGAAATATAAAAGAAGTATTTCATCAATATAAAGGGAAATGTTTTAGTGTGGTAAAGTAATTTCGGTGATGCATTATATTTACAGAAATAATTCGCTGATAAACAATTTTGTTATGTTAGACAAAAAAGAAACGATTTCTAACAGAACAGTCCAAATTTTACCATTCATTGTGTTTTACAGACAATATATAAGTTATATCTTTAACACCATATCCCTGGTTTTGTTTTTAAAAATTGTGAAGATGTTTTTCGCAGAATATATGATTTCCAAATGTTAAAAACAATTGATAAATATAATTTAGTCCACTGTCCGAACGAGAAACAGTTCGTTCTATTGTGCCAGCGTGCAGCGAAATCCTCTTCACTTGGACTGGACTTTCGGTTTGTCGGCACCAATAAGCATCCTGATGAGGCTTTGCAGCGGCGGGAGCCGTGTAGGGCTACGTTTGCTGAAAATATAAGTTTTTTCATGGAAATATAAGCTTTTCGTTATTTCATTAGTAATACGGATAGACGTATGGATTTTGCTTACAAATGAATAATAAACGTTAAGGAAGTGTTTAATGTATATTTTTATGGTTTTATTATTATTGTTGTTCCTCTCCGCACACCCTGCATGAACACCTACCGCACGCCACTGCTATACTCATTTACATTCCTAAGCCAAAATTCCTAAGTCTAATTACAAAGAATTCATTGGTTTTTAAACTAAATACTACTCGTAAATTTTCTTGTGGAAAATAGTATATTGTTTTTATATCAAACTGCTTTAAAGTCACTTTATAAATATAGTGCTTTACAATATACCTTCTGAGACATAACACACACACACACACACACATATATATATATATTATATATATATATATATTAATATGTATATTATATATATTATATATATATATATTATATATATATATATATATATATATATATATATATATATATATATATATATATATACACACCTTATTTTAATTACTTATACACCAGCAGGTTCAGCATAGGTGTATCTACAAAATTGCTTTTCAGAATAAAAAATGTGTTTCAAAAAATAAAAAAATACACTTTTAAACGGAATGAAATTTGCTGTTCTTTTCAAAAGTTTCTAGAAATCTAGCAACATAAATATTTAATTTCAAAGACCTTTGAAGTGGAGATAATCACGAAGTCTTTTGCAAAGTTTAGATCTATCAAATGGCCACTTTTCAATTATTTTAGAATGTGCGTACATTAAGGGAATCTTTATTTTTTCGAATGTTATAGAATAATTTATTAAAAAAAAAAGTCGTGATTCCGTTCCAAAACAGATTAAGAAATAATTAAATGTAAACACGGACTTTTATTTGTCGTAGTCAGGTCTTTTGTTATCGATGAATAATTATTTTTTTAGTATGTTCTTTCATAATGACTAATTCTTTTTTAAAAATTCTTTAAAAAAATTTCTTTGAATAAGAATTTTGTAGAAAAAAATTACGAAGAATTTCGTGCTTAATAACTTTTTAGATATTCTATCAGAAAATAATGTAATAATTTGAAGAGTTTTAAAAACTTTTTTTTGTCATATTTGACTGCAAAATGAAAAGAGTTTATTTAAAAAGGAAAATAGACTTTTTATAAATGTGTAGATGAAAATTTTTACTAGAGATATAGGAATAAAATTTAGTGTGTCTTAGTTTGCCTATTCATAAGCTAACCTATTATCATTTTTTTATAATAATGAAGAGATTTCATTGCGATATTGTACGCCAGTTTACAAGTTGTAATGCTTAAAAAATGGTAGAAAAAGGTTGCGGATAAAGTTGAATATTGATTTTCAGATAAAATTAGCATATTAAAACAGTAATATTAAAAAGTTTAGGTGTATTTGCATACATTTTTTCCTTTAAATATTATATTTATTCGTGTTTCAGTTTTAAATAACCTCGAATTTTCTGTTAGTACTGTAAACTTAATTTTATTTATCATTTGATGTTCTATAAATTCATATTTTAATATTTTTAATCTAAGATACAAAAAAAGAAATTTTTGTTTTTGCCACAAATTTAAATTTTTTGGAGGTTTGAAATATAAAGAATATATAACAGTAAATGTGAAATTCCCTAAATAATAATAGCCTAAGTTATTTGTTTGTCTGTCTTCGAATTTATGAAGCAGTTGGATAGAGGTATTCATATTGGATTTTTGATGAGTTAGGGTTAGCAAAATTTAAAGCTTCGTATTCAAGTTTTTAATGTCATTATATAAAGCCCCATGTTAAAGGCAGGTGATTAAATTTGTCTATTTATCACATAATAAATAGGTAAGTTATTTATTACTCCTGACCCAGCAAAAGCCATACAGGAAATAATAAATAGGTTAAAATAACATTTTTTTTCTAGCGTTATGACGTCATTCCTTTAACCATCTCATTTAATCATTTCTTATTATAAAATATTTAAATACCATCTGTATTATTTTCATACGTTTTATCATTAAACTTAGATGTTACATAAATAAATAAATTTCTATTACATTTGGCTTAAATAATAGATTAGGTACATATGTGATAACTTTAAATTTAATCATTGATTATATTTTGTTGCAATGAAAATTTATCATCCGTGTTTACAAATTATTTTCATAAAAGTCTAGGAGTCTGTTTTAAGGATTAATAAATATCTAGCGTTTAAGTTATATGCCATTATTTTAAGCCATATTTTCTCCAGTTAAGAGCAGACGATTAAATTTATCAGTTTATCACTTAATAAATATGTAAAAATAACTTTTTTTTCTAACCTTATCACGTCATTCCTTTAATCATCTCATTTAATCATTTCTTTTTTAAAATTATTTAAATATCGTTTGTGTTATTTCCATACGTTTTATCACTGAACTTTGATATTACGTAAAAGTTTTCTTTTATTCCTAAATAATTTTCCTAAATAATAGATTAGGTAATATGTGATAATTTTAAATTTAATCATCAATTATATTTTATTGAAATGAAATTTTATCATCGGTATTAACAAATTATTTTCAAAAAAGTCTAGGAGTCTATTTTAAGGATTAATAACTATCTAGCGTTTAAGTTATATATCTAGCGTTTAAGTTATATGCCATTTGTTCAAGCCCTCTTTTCTTCGGTTAAGAGCAGGTGATTAAATTTATTAGTTTATCACTTAATAAATATGTAAAAGTAACTTTTTTTCTAACCTTATGACGTCATTCCTTTAATCATCTCATTTAATTATTTCTTTTTTAAAATTATTTAAATATCGTTTGTGTTATTACCATACGAATTATCACTGAACTTTGATATTACGTAAAAGTTTTCTCTTATTCTTAAATAATGGTCTTAAATAATAGATTGGGTACACATGTGATAATTTTAAATTTAATCATTGATTATATTTTATTGCAATGAAATTTTATCACCGGTATTAACAACAAATTATTTTCATAAAAGTCTAGGAGTCTATTTTAAGGATTAATAAATATCTAGCGTTTAAATTATATATCTAGCGTTTAAGTTATATGCCATTATTTCAAGTTATATTTTCTCCGGTTAAGAACAGGCGATTAAATTTATCAGTTTATCACTTAATAAATAGGTAAAAATAACATTTTTTATAACA
The DNA here is from genome assembly GCA_032207245.1 of Pardosa pseudoannulata. NCBI lineage: Eukaryota > Metazoa > Arthropoda > Arachnida > Araneae > Lycosidae > Pardosa > Pardosa pseudoannulata. Next base: position 56,554,422 of record CM063508.1, read on the forward strand.
TTATGACATCATTCCTTTAATCCTCTCATTTAATCATTTCTTTTTTAAAATTATTTAAATATCGTTTGTGTTATTTCCATACGATTTATCACTGAACTTTGATATTACGTAAAAGTTTTCTCTTATTCTTAAATAATGGTCTTAAATAATAGATTGGGTACATATGTGATAATTTTAAATTTAATCATTGATTATATTTTATTGCAATGAAATTTTATCACCGGTATAAACAAATTATTCTCATAAAAGTCTAGGAGTCTATTTTAAGGATTAATAAATATCTAGAGTTTAAATTATATATCTAGCGTTTAAGTTATATGCCATTATTTCAAGCCATATTTTCTCTGGTTAAGAACAGGCGATTAAATTTATCAGTTTATCACTTAATAAACAGGTAAAAATAACTTTTTTTTCTAACCTTATGACGTCATTCCTTTAATCATCTCATTTAATCATTTTTTAAAAAAATTATTTGAATATCTTTTGTATTATTTCCGTACGTTTTATCACTGAACTTTGATATTACGTAAAATTTTTCTTTTATTCTTAAATAATGGTCTTAAATAATAGATTGGGTACATATGTGATAATTTTAAATTTAATCATTGATTATATTTTATTGCAATGAAATTTTATCACCGGTATTAACAACAAAATTATTTTTATAAAAGTCTAGGAGTCTAATTTAAGGATTAATAAATATCTAGCGTTTAAATTATATATCTAGCGTTTAAGTTATATGCCATTATTTCAAGTTATATTTTCTCCGGTTAAGAACAGGCGATTAAATTTATCAGTTTATCACTTAATAAATAGGTAAAAATAACATTTTTTATAACATTATGACATCATTCCTTTAATCCTCTCATTTAATCATTTCTTTTTTAAAATTATTTGAATATCTTTTGTGTTATTTCCATACGATTTATCACTGAACTTTGATATTACGTAAAAGTTTTCTTTTATTCTTAAATAATGGTCTTAAATAATAGATTGGGTACATATGTGATAATTTTAAATTTAATCATTGATTATATTTTATTGCAATGAAATTTTATCACCGGTATTAACAACAAAATTATTTTTATAAAAGTCTAGGAGTCTAATTTAAGGATTAATAAATATCTAGCGTTTAAGTTATATATCTAGCGTTTAAGTATATGTCATTATTTACAGTATTTTCTCTGGTTCAGGCTTTAAATTTATAGTTTATCACTTAATAAACAGGTAAAAATAACTTTTTTTTCTAACCTTATGACGTCATTCCTTTAATCATCTCATTTAATCATTTTTTTAAAAAATTATTTGAATATCTTTTGTATTATTTCCGTACGTTTTATCACTGAACTTTGATATTACGTAAAATTTTTCTTTTATTCTTAAATAATGGTCTTAAATAATAGATTGGGTACATATGGGATAATTTTAAATTTAATCATTGATTATATTTTATTGCAATGAAATTTTATCACCGGTATTAACAACAAAATTATTTTTATAAAAGTCTAGGAGTCTAATTTAAGGATTAATAAATATCTAGCGTTTAAGTTATATATATTTGAAAATTAAGAAGTTTGTTCGTTTGTGTGTTTGATTTTTATATATAACAACAGGGTGTGCAATTGATTCGATGAATTTTGGACATCATTCATATATACCGCCAAATAATCACTGTCAATACTAAAATATCTGCTGTCAATCCTATTATGTAATATGTCAAGATAAATTAAAGTAGGCAACTAACGTATGGCCAGAAAAGCTTTTTACTGATCCCGTCATATGACGGGCTATATGTTAGTATAGGTATAAAAATGAATGAGTTATAATTGGCTTATTGTAAAGCTAGGGTCATTATAATTTTATAATAATAGATGTCATATACTGTATCAGTTTTGAAGTTGAAGTGATTACAATGCTAAGAAAAGATTGCAGATAAAGTTTGTTGGATATTTACTTTCAAGTAAAGTTAGCATAGTAATATGTAAAATAATGGTAGTGTTTACAGTATTTTCCTCTTTTGTTTCAGCTTTAAATTTATAGTAATTTGTATTTAGATTTATTAATAAACTTCGAATTTTTTTGTTAGTATTTCTTTTTAATTATTACTCTGTTCCATTAATTAAGGATTAATAAAATATTAAATTTTGTGTTATTTCCTAGACTGTATATTGGCTAGCGTATTATGTTCCCACAAGATTTGTTTGGATTAGATTGCCGAGTAAGGATTGGATATATTTGTGTTTTCCCCTTATAGAGAGTGATGTTGCCTTACCTTACTCCCATAATAAAAAGAGCAACGAATATCAACGGACTGTATGGTAAAATGCTAATAAAGGCAAGTGTCCGCATTGGAAAAAAAGTTAGGTGTAACTTGAAGCCATTTTACATATCCATTGTGACATTTAGTGCAAATATAAAACTGCAGTCTATAAAATATAGAACAGGGGTGGCCAAGACATCGACTTCGAAGATATTTTAGGTAGTCCGCGAGACCTTCCCCATTATGACTTCGGATATTAACAATTTAATTTATGACTTATGACATAGAATTAATGAATTATTTAAAATTAAAATTTACTACAATTTACGCTATAAAACCTAAAATAAACTGTGCAAAATAATACAATGAAATATATAAACTTGTACGTTACATTCATTTAGCTCTGCCATTGGTAGACCGCTTCGATTTTTTAAATGTGGAGTAGACCACGTATCCCAAAAGCTTGGAAACCCATGATATAGAGGTTTATTCTTCCTTTTAGACTAGCATATCCATAAAAAGAAATATAAGGGAATATCATTCCCTTCTTGCACTCTCTATTTATGCCTGCGTATCCGTCCATTTTATATCAACTTATGTAGGAGGCGGTAAAATTCTCGAAATATCTCTTTTCTTTACTGACATCCCAATCTTTGATTACTCTTTGTTCATGAAAGGCCCATACATAAAGAAAAAATATTGGTTGTCAAGCCGAAAACTTCACGTGTCAAACAATGGCTTTATCAGGACCATTATTCAATCTAACAATTCTGCTTTGAATCTAAAGCAAGTTGAACAAAGAAATAGCGGTGAGTTGTTAAATAGTCGGTCTTACCAGTTAGATAGTAACTTCTAGGTCCAATTGAATGTAGTACCAGATAAATTTATAAAAATAGATGCTTTTCTTTTTACCGTTTATTTCAATTTTAAAAAATTTCAGAATCAGAGAATTTCGAAAATGGAAGACATTCTCTCTGACTAAAATTACTGTTTCTTGGTTGAGATAAGACATTTAAAAGTTTATTTGCTTTCTAAGGATACATTGGACATTAGAGATTTCGGTGTACGTTGAACGATAACATTGTTACTAGTTTTGGAAATATAAAACTCCAGTTTCGTACAAAATAGGCATTAATTCTTCATTTCTCAGTATAATATTTGTAAAAGGATATCTTAAATAATGTCATTGCTAGCTTTCACCTTCTATTGATGTCGAAGTATATATATATATATATATATATATATATATATAGAAACAGCACTTTCTTCTACTGCGAATGGGGTCATTTTTCTGCGATTTCGTCCTTCAAACACCCCAATAACGCTATGTAATAGTCGGTGTTGATGGTTTTTCCCTTTTCA
>CM063508.1:56565543-56615543 GCA_032207245.1 Pardosa pseudoannulata
TAGGTATTTCGTTTCTGGTATGAGCAAGATGAAATTTTCCGTTATTCTTTTTCAAGCGTACAAGAATTTCGTTCAGAAGATAAACGCTTGCCTTTGAAACAATAAAGCTTTTTTTAAGGAGCATTTCTGATTTTTTACCAACTCGGTTTCAAGTAAACACGATTTCCCATTAGATTGTAAAAAGTGATGAAGTTATTGTCTCTAACTACGGTAAATGAGGCATTTGAGCTGATGGTTTGGTTTCAATATAAGACGACAAAAGAGGGATGAGGTTTTTTTTTCTGTAATTGTTTACCCGTTTTGCTTGCTGTTAGTCTGAGGAGAATCTTCTATAGCAGTTCTTTAGCTGACTGAAAAGCATACTTTTTTTAAGTAGGTAACTCTGCAGTATAAAAAAACTCCACATACTTAAATGTAATAGTTACTAATAAACTGTAATAAGAATATCTATTATTAATTTTTAATTTTTATAAATCTGTAAATGAAAGAAAAAAATTACATTAGACCTACATTATTTGAGGAATTCAAATATAATACATTTATTATATGCCTTTCAATTTATTTTGCTAAATGAAATTGTGAATACAAATGTGTATTTTTACATGAAACGATAAAGAAAGATAGAAATTACTGTTTAGTTTTTACATGATATCTATTTCATTATTATATTTTAACTATTCACATTATTAATTTAAGTGTGAATTTTCATAACTTGCCATTTTGTTTGTCGTCCAATGAACACGAATTAATTAAGTGCTACCATAATAAATGTTATAAGTCTTACAAAAATCTGTAAAATAACTATATACCAGTAACTATCAATTTAGTATCTGTATATTATGCAGTATGAATGTCCTAATCAAAGGCAATATCCAAAATTAGACATTTCGTATTCTAAGGTGGTATGAGCTAAATGAAATTTTCCGTTATTCATTTTCAAGCCTACAAGAATTTCTAGAAGATAAATGTTTGTCTTTGAAACAATAAAATTATTTTTTAAGAAGCTTTTCAGATTTTTTACCAAGTCGTTTTCATGTAAACACGATTTCCAAATGTGTATAAAAAGTGATGAACTTTTGGTCTTTAAAAGCAGTAAATCAGGCATTTGAGCTGATGGTTTGGTTTCAATATAAGACGACAAAAGAGGGATGAGGTTTTTTTTTTTGTAATTGTTTACCCTTTTTGCTTGCTGTTAGTTTGAGGAGAATCTTCTATAGCAATTCTTTAGCTGACGGAAAATCATAATTTTTTTTAAAGTAGGTAACTCTGCAGTATAAAAAAACTCCACATACTTAAATATAATAGTTACTAATAAACTGTACTAAGCAAATATATTATAAATTATAAATTTTATAAATCTGTAAATGAAAGGAACAATTACATTAGACCGGGCATTCAAGTAGATTACATTTATTATATGCCTCTCAATTTATTTTGTTATAAGAAATTGTGAATACGAATGTGTATGTTTACATGAAGAAATAAAGAAAAATAGAAATTACTCTTTACTATTTAGGTAATTTATTTTAATTATTATATTTTCAGTAATCAAATTATTAATTTAAGTGCAAATTTTTATAACGTGTCATTTTTTGTCATCCAATGAACATGATATAATAAAGGGCTACCATAAAAAATATTATAACTCTAACCAATAAATCATACACAAATAAATATTTTTGAAGTTATAAGCAGCATGAAATTTAATATCGTTCCCTAACTCTATAATAATTATATATATTAGCTATTATTTTATTGTCATATATAATTCCTATTATTAATTGTAAAATAATTATTAATTACCAGTAATTATTAATTTAATATCTGTATACTATGCAGTATAAATGTCCTAATTAAAAATCACCAATCGGAAATTAGGTATTTCGTATTCTGGTATGAGCAAAATGAAAGTAAACACGATTTCCCAGAAGACTATAAAAAGTGATGAAGTTATTATCTTTAACTACGGTAAATGAGGAATTTGAGCTCATGGTTTGGTTTCCTGTTCAATATAAGATTACAAAAGAAAGATGTGGGATTTTTTTCTTTAATTCTTTATCCGTTTTGTTTGCTGTTAGTCTGAGGAGAATCTTCTATAGCAATTCTTTAGCTGACTGAAAGTCATAGTTTTTTTAAAGTAGGTTACAGCAAACCCCCCCCCACATACTTAAATGCAAAAGTAACTAATAAACTGTAATAAGAAAATATATTATTAATTTCAATTTTTATAAATCTGTAAATGAAAGAAAAAAAGTTACATTAGACCTACGTTATTAGACTTATTTAGGTGATTTATTTTAATTACTATGTTTTCACTATTCTTATTATTAATTTAAATGCAAATTTTTATAACGTGCCATTTTTTTGTCATCCAAAGAACACTATATAATAAAGGGCTTCAATAAAAAATATTATAACTCTAACCAAAAAATCATACACCATTAAATATTTTTGAAGTTTCCCTAACTCTATAATAATTATATATATTAGCTATTATTTTATTGTCATACATAATTCCTATTATTAACAGTAAAATAATTATTAATTACCATTAATTATTAATTTACTATCTGTATACTATACAGTATAAATGTCCTAATCAAAAATCACCAATCGGAAATTAGGTATTTCATATTCTGGTATGAGCAAAATGAAATTTTCCGTTATTCTTTTTCAAGCGTACAAGAATTTCGTTCAGAAGATAAATGCTTGCCTTTGAAACAATAAAACTATTTTTTAAGGAGCATTTCAGATTTTTTACCAACTCGGTTTCAAGTAAACAAGATTTCCCAGGAGGCTGTAAAAAGTGATGAAGTTATTGTCTTTAACTACGGTAAATGAGGCATTTTAGCTGATGGTTTGGTTTCCTGTTGAATATAAGAAGACAAAAGAGGGATGAGGGATTCTTTTAATTCTTTATCGTTTTGCTTGCTGTTAGTCTGGATCTTCTCTAACAATTCTTTACCTGACCGAAAGTCATGGCTTTTTTTTAAAGTAGGTAACTCTGCAGTATGAAAAAAACACACATTCTTAAATGCAATATTAACTAATAAACTGTAATAAGGAAATATATTATAAATTTCAATTTTTATAAATCTGTAAATGAAAGAAAAATGTTACATTAGACCTACGTATTAGACCTATTTAGGTGATTTATTTTAATTACTATATTTTCACTATTCTTATTATTAATTTAAGTGCAAATTTTTATAATGTGTCATTTTTTTGCCATCTAATGAACGCGATATTATGAAGGGCTGCCATAAAAATATAACTCTAACCAAAAATACATACATCAATAATTATTTATGAAGTTATAAGTAACATGAAATTTAATGTCTTTCCCTAACTCTGTAATAAATATATATATTAGCTATTATATTATTGTCATATTTAATTCCTATTATTAGCTGTAAAATAATTATCAATTACCAGTAATTATTAATTTAGTATCTGCATGCTATGCAGTATCAATGTCCTAATCAAACGCAATATTGGAAATTAAGTATTTCGTATTTTGGCATGAGCAAAAGGAAATTTTCCGTTATTCTCTTTCAAACATACAAGAATTTTGTCCAGAAGATAAATGCTTGTCTTTGAAACAATAAAACTATTTTTTAAGGAGCATTTCAGATTTTTACCAACTCGGTTTCAAGTAAACACGATTTCAAAAAAGGCTATAAAAAGTGATGAAGTTATTGTCTTTAACTACGGTAAATGAGGTATTTGAGCTGATGGTTTGGTTTCCTGTTCAATATAAGAAGATAAAAGAGGGATGAGGGATTCTTTTAATTCTTTATCATTTTGCTTGCTGTTAGTCTGGATTTTCTCTAACAATTCTTTACCTGACCGAAAGTCATGGCTTTTTTTTAAAGTAGGTAACTCTGCACTATGAAAAAAACACACACATTTTTAAATGCAATAGTAACTAAAAAACTATAAAAAGAAAATATATTATAAATTTCAATTTTTATAAATCTGTAAATGAAAGAAAAAAGTTACATTAGACCTACGTTATTAGACCTATTTAGGTGATTTATTTTAATTACTATATTTTCACTATTCTTATTATTAATTTAAGTGCAAATTTTTATAATGTGTCATTTTTTTGTCATCCAACGAACACGATATAATAAAGGGTTGCCATAAAAAATATTATAACTCTAACCAAAAATTAAACATCATTAAATATTTTTGAAGTTATAAGTAGCATGAAATTTAATGTATTTCCTTAACTCTATAATAATTATATATATTAGCTATTATTTTTTCATATTTAATTCCTATTATTAAATGTAAAATAAATATTAATTACCAGTAATTATTAATTTAGTATCTGTATACTATGCAGTATCAATGTCCTAATCAAACGCAATATCGGAAATTAGGTATTTCGTATTGTGGTATGAGCGAAATGAAATTTTCCTTTATTTTTTTTTCAAGAGTACAAGAATTTCCGTCCAGAAGATAAATGTTTGTCTTTGAAACAATAAAATTATTTTATAAGAAAAATTTTAGATTTTTTTACTAAATCTTTTTCATGCCAACACGATTTCTCAAATGGGTATAAAAAGTGATGAAGTTTTTGTCTTTAACCAGGGTAAATGAGGAATATGAACTGATGGTTTGGCTTCCTGTTTAAAATATGAGGACAAAAGAGGTATAAGGGATTTTTTTCTTTAATTTTTTATTCATTTTCTTGCTGTTAGTCTCAGGAGACTGTTCTTATCAATTCATCTAATGGAAAATCTAGGTTTTAAAAAAAGAGGTTAAATCTGTAATATAAAATCGATAAATATTTAAGAGCAATAGTAACTAAAAAACTGTAATAAGTAATATTATAAATTTGCATTGTTATAAACCTGTAAACGGGAGAAAAAATATTACATTAGACCGTTATTTCGGGTATTCAAATATATTACATTTATTTTATGTGTTTCAATTTTTTTTTGTTTAATGAAATTGTGAATATGAATATGTATTTTTACATGGAACTATAAAGATAAATATAAATTACTCTTTAGCATGTAAGTGATTTTTTCTTTATTGTATTTACACTATTCACTTTATTGATGCAAATTTTCCTAAGTGCAAATTTCTTGTTGGTTAAGAGGCTACGCAGCAAACGTCCCACTCGTGTGCCTTTGCTGACCAAGCATCATAGCCAACTGCTCATACGCTGAGCCCGGGAACATCGCGACTGGTCCATAGATCAGTGGGAGAGATTTGCCTTGTCAGATGAATCACGGTTTGTCATTTATCACGCTGATGGCTGTGTCAGGATATGTCGTCTTCCAGGCGAACAGTTGCTACCTCAATGTACAGTAGGTGATGCCGGTATTATGCTTTGGGGGACGTTATCTAACGCGTCTCTGGTTGTGGTAGAGCAGATAATGAATTCTTCAGTGTATCTAATCATCATTGCGGACCAATTGCACCCTTACATAGCCTCTGTTTTTCCAGCTCTAAATGGAATGTTCCAACAGGAAAACGCCCCGTGTCACAAGGCTAAAATTGTGTTGGAGCGGTTCCAGGAACATAATGCTGAATTCCAGTAATGTCTCGGCCGCTTAACTCACGATCTCAATCCCAGAGAACACATTTGTGATGTCATGGGACGGCAGCTCAGAGTTCAAAGACCAACGATTCGCAATCTCGGATTTGCGTAACCGTTGCTTAAACATCTAGTTCAATCTGTCTCCGGCCATCTACCAAGGACTTGTGGCATTCATGCCAAGGCGGGTTGAAACCGTGTTGCGAGATAAAAGCGGGCGAACTCGTTATTGACAGGCAGTCATAATGTTTTGACTCTTGAGTGTATATAAGCAATTATTTTATTGTTATATTTAATTGCTATTATTAACTGTGTAATAATTAAATACCAGTAAATATTACTTTAACATCCGTATAATATTCCCTATCAACATCCTAATCTAAGCCAATTTCGGAAATTAGATATTTCGTATTCTAAGATGGTATGAGCGAAATGAAATTTTCCGTTATTCTTTTTCAAGCGTGTAAGAACTTTCATCCAGAAGATAAATGTTTGCCTTTGAAAGAACAAAAATTTATTTAAAAAAATATTTATTTTTTATCAAGTCGGTTTCAAGCAAACACGGTTTCTCAAAGGGCAGCAAAAATAATCAAGTTGTCTTTAACTACGGTAAACGAAGCATTCGAGCTGATGGTTTGGTTTTCTGTTAATAGATGACGACAAAAGAGGAATGTGGAAAATTTTTCATTAGTTCTTTATCTGTTTTAGTAACAGCTAGTCTCAAGAAAATGTTTAATGAATTTCTTACCGTTAAAAAATATTAGTTAACTGCGTAATAAGAAATATATTCTTCAATAACTATATTAAAGTAACTATACTAGAATAATTATATTAGAGTAAAATTACAATAAAAAACTATATTTTAAAATTGAATTTTTAAAAAACTTTAAACCAGATAACATTTAGAGTTCCCATCAATATATGGTATCTTGATATATTGTACATACAGTATTTTTTCTTTTAAATGAACAGTTTGAAAGCAGTTGTATTTACATACTTGTATACAAAGTATGAAAAAACTGGAATGATCTTCTTTACCATATCAGATCTTCCCAAATATGTCATGTATTTTGTCTGTCTCCGATAAAAATAATGAAGGACTTCTGTATTAAATATTACTCTCTTTTACAAATAAAAAGGAATACATTTAATATTTATGAAACTATTAACCCCTTCCGGTATGATTTAATAATGAGAAACTGTGCATGAAATAACCATTTAATTTTTATTTAAAAAACTTGTTTCATTTTACAATTCTTACATATTCTTAGTTAAAATCCACTTTTTACATAGTGTTAAATAATATCAGAAACAGTAAAATGAAGAAAATATCAAAGCAAAACATTAATAAGGTATACAGATAATAGTCTTCAAGCTAGTGGTACTTTTCAAAACAAAGTGCAAAGGAATTCTTAATTGTTTACACTGCCAAGTAGTCTCACTTTTATTTTGATTCTTGTAACACACACGGCATTTCTTAGTAGGTTTTCTTTTATTCTGACTCATTAATTTGGCAATGACTTGTACCAAGAAATTATAAGTAAACAATATGCAGTAGTGACTTGTGATTTTCACAAGTGATAAAAGTGTTGCCAAATTCAGTACACTAGAAATTTTAAACTAATTTAATTACCATATTAAACAGTAACTTTAATCGCATGACGAGTGTAGCTCGTCATTGTGCGGAAGGAAAAACTAATGACGAGCTAGACTCGTCATTTTACCGGAAGGGGTTAACAGCATGTAGTGTAATGTCATTTCTTAACCCTTAATTTGACAAGATGTTTTTTCAAATATTTTTTTATTTCTGTTATTTTTCCATGTCTGTATAGACATTAGGATCTCTGTAAAATAAACAAAAAATATATATCATTTTCCATTTTTGAGATAATTAATGTCCGCTGTGGCGAACACTGACAATTATGTTATATAGTAGTTATAAATATACATGTCCGGTGTAGCGGCCAGACTTAGCCAAATTAAGATTTAATTCTGCAATAATATGTATATTATTACTTTATTATTTGTATATTATTTAATATCAAAGTCCTAGTCAAAAGCAATTTTCGAAATTATATCTTTCGTAATCTAAAATGGTATGAATGAAATAAAATTTTCCGTTTTTCTTTTTCAAGTGCTCAAGTATTTCGACGTATAAGATAAATGTTTACCTTTGAAAGAACAAAAATAATTTTTAAAAGCCCTCAATTTTTTTATTAATTTGGGTTTAAGCAAAGGATATTTCTCAAAAAACAACAAAAATAATCAAGTTGTCTTGAATTACTTTAAATGAGGCATATGGACTGATGGTTTGGATTTCTGTTAAAATGATTGATTCCTACATTCGCGGGATAAACCATGGCCGAATGGTTAGGGCGTTGATCTTCAGAACCTTAGTTCGTGGGTTTGAATCCCATTGTGGCATGAATGTTCGTAGCCGTTCGGAATTGGTTTTAAGCAGTAGGTTCCGGTCTCATTATCCATCGTGTACAAAAAAGTAGGCCGTAGTGCTCCAAACCAAACCAAACCAACTGTAGAGCCGCGGTAGCTCAGTCGGCAAAGGAAATGTTCTCGTTACGGGATGGTTGCGGGTTCGGAGCCAAAAGGCCGATCTAAGATTTTTCGTGTTCGTTAACGGCGACTCGGGCACATAAAACATGTTAGTGGTCACCATGTTCTTCAAGTTCTCAATCAATACCTCTGGAGGAGGCAGACAAAACCAATGAATCTTTTGCTCGGACCTTGCTTCAAATTTACGAGAATTCACTTGAGCGAAAATTCGTGCTTTCACCCTTGAGGTGCTCATTAAAATAAAATCGCACCCTTGTGCTTTAATACGAGTAGCGCATGGCTGAGTCATGCTTGGTTATACCAACAAACATCAGAAAAAACAACAACAATCTGTTAAAAATATTCTTTAATATGTATGTTTTTCTAATATTCTTTATATGTTAATTACTTTCATCTTTAATGCGAGTTTAATAATAAAGTTGATAACTAATTAATATAAAATAAAATCGCATGAATACGAGTAATATCATAACCAACAGGATCAAAAAAACAAAAAATGAATTTTTTTAAATCTGAAAAGGAGATAAAAATATTTGATATGTCTTGCTTTTATATCTGTAATTAAATTTTTTTCTAATTAAAAAAATTGATAACTTTTTTTTTTGCAAGAGTAACTATAATAGTGTATCAATTTCTAAAAATGAAATTTTTTATCTGAAAAGGTAAATAGAGTAATTCTTATATTTCTTTTTTTTATTCAAAATGTCTATATTTTTTCTGCAAATATAAGTGTATTTTTAAATAAAATTAGAAAAGGTAAATAGAAATTCTCTGTTTTTTTTATTCAAAATGATTCTTTTTGATTATTGTACAGAAAGTACTAATGTTATTATTGTATTTTAAGTACATGTGTTTATAATGGTGTAATGTTTACCATATCATCTCTTCATGAATATATATCCTGCATTTTACTTGCCTCCGATAAGAACACTGAGAAGCTACTGTATTAAAATTTAAACATCATTATAAGTAAAAGAAATTCATACCTATCGTAATATTTATGATACTATAAATAACATGTAGTTTAATGTCGAATGGTACTAGAAAATTAACTAACTTTAAAATCCAAATACTTGAGGCATAATTCCTATTTCACATTGCATATTGAAATTCTTGAAAGCTAAAAATACTGTAGTATGGCTAAATCTCTTCTCCATATTATTCTTATGTTTGTAAAAACTTAATCTCATATAGTAGGAAGACCAATAAAGGAATACTATTCCCCGTATAACACCTCATAAAATAGAGATTGAAGTCTTCATTTTCCACCTCCACGGTCATTTTATACTATTTAAAAATCCACCCAATGGCCTTATAATTGATAACAAACGTAAAAGTCTTTGTTAAATGTGAAGTCTTTTTAAAAATGACACTCAAAGAGCTCTGGAACTTGCGTCATTGAATTTTCGTATCTGTTTACAATCTGGAAAATCAATTGTGTGTCAATTTTATGCACGCGTTATGCACGTTATACAATTTTGTTCTATTTTCATTGCAAAAACCACCATGTGGCTCGTTACTTTTGAGTACAACAAAAACGTTAATCTTTTACCCCATACTGATTATGAAAAAGAGAAAATGAATTTAATTAAAAGTTTGCAATACTGGTCCATATTATCAGACGTTTAGAAAATAATTAAAAGGCCAGTTAAATAAAATTCCAACATTTTTGATTCCACTTTAAACACAAAACATAGTGCTTGCTTGTAATGAATTGTCCACAAATATTTTAGTTCTCCATTAAATAGAAAATAAAACGCATTCAAAGGCTGGAGATTGGGTCTGCGTATCAGTTGCTTTACAATTTGGTTTGGTTTGGTTTGGAGCGCTACGGTCTACTGTTTTGCACACGAGGGCTAATGAGACCGGGACCTACAGCTTAAAGCCGATTACGAACGGTTTACAATTTGGAAAGTCACATCTTAGTCATTTTTATTTACGCGTTATGCATGAGTTATAATTTTTGCCATTATTTCCTTTTAAATAATAGGTTACCTTATTCGAATATAACAAATAATCAGTTAAATAATTATTCCAAAACCTTTGATTCCACTTGAAACACAAAACATAGTGCTTGCTTGTAATGAATACTCCACAAACATTTTAGTTCTTCGTTAAATAGAAAATAAAACGCATTCAAAGGCTGGAGATTGGGTATGTGTATCAATTGGTTTACAATTTGGTTTGGTTTGGAACTCTACGGTCTTCTGTTTTGCACACGAGGGCTAATGAGACCGGTACCTACAGCTTAAAGCCGATTACGAACGGTTTACAATTTGGAAAGTCACATCTTAGTCATTTTTATATACGCGTTATGCATGAGTTATAATTTTTGCCATTATTTCCTTTTAAATAATAGGTTACCTTATTCGAATATAACAAATAATCAGTTAAATAATTATTCCAAAACCTTTGATTCCACTCTAAACACAAAACATAGTGCTTGCTTGTAATGAATAGTCCACAAATATTTTAGTTCTCCATTAAATAGAAAATAAAACGCATTCAAAGGCTGGAGATTGGGTCTGCGTATCAGTTGCTTTACAATTTGGTTTGGTTTGATTTGGAGCACTACGGTCTACTGTTGCACACGAGGGCTAATGAGACCGGGACCTACAGCTTAAAGCCGATTACGAACGGTTTACAATTTGGAAAGTCACATCTTAGTCATTTTTATTTACGCGTTATGCATGAGTTATAATTTTTGCCATTATTTCCTTTTAAATAATAGGTTACCTTTTATTCGAATATAACAAATACGATGATTTTTTTTTATCAAATACTGATTATGCATAAGAGATATTAACTAGAACTTAATAAAAAAGTTTACTGTACTGCTCATAGTTTGATTTATTTTGGTTTGGAGTGCTACAGTCTACTATTTTGCAACACGAGGGCTAATGAGCCCAGGAACTACAGCTTAAAGGCGATTCAGAACGGCTATGAACATCCATGCCTCAGTGGGAGTCGAACCCATGAACTCCGGTACTGAAGGCCAGCACCCTAACCAACCGGCCATCGTTCCACCCTGATTCAAAGCATCAGGCGTTTAGAAAATAATTAAAAGCCAAAATCAGTTAAATATTTTCAAATTTTTTTATTTCACTCTGAACACAAAATATATTGTTTGTAATGACTAGTCTCAAAACATTTTGGTTCTACCACTAAGTAGAAAAAAATTCATATTCATAAACATTTAGCTGAAATATTTATAGTTTTCATATCGGGTATACTTAAATTAAACATAATTGTTTTGAATATTTACATGGAAATTCAAAATATAAAACATTAAATTCAATTCAGTAAGTATAGATCAACATTTAAAACAAGAGATTAAAACCTCTGTTTTTTATATGCAGGAAAATTTCTAACCGTGTTAAAGACAAGCAAACTGAAACCATCCATCTTCTGAAACGATTTATTTTGTTTTGAAATATTTTTTTTATAAAAAAAGTTCAAATCAATGTTTGGAGAGATCCAGATACTTAACAACTGATTGAGTGACGGTTGCATTTGTCTTTAGCTTGGCGAATGTATGGCGACAAGATGGGAAGGTAAATTTACCCTGGTAACCCTAAAACTCCAATAAGAACTTAACTGTTGCTCCTGCCACCAGTTGCCAGTGAAAAAGGTATTACCTGAGTTAGCAGCAACAGAAAACATTTAACTGGATTTCCAGAAGCATTTGACATTAAGTTAAACAATTTATTTTTTTCTTTGGAACGAATACAAAGGAATTGATTTTTAATATAAGAATTTCTAAGAATTGAAGATAATAGAAGTTGTTGGATTATTGTTTATTGATTCATATAATATAATAAAATGTAACATCGGCTATTGAATTTTTCATTACAAGCGTATACTTTTATAAGATATTTTTGATCATTTGTGCATTACAAAATAATGGGTCAATTTCTTAAATTAAATTTAACAAACTGAAATTATTTATTTAATTTTCAAAATTATTAGACATCATCCCTTTAAAATTCTTCATTTATATAATCCACTCGATAATTTTTAACACATTGTTTGCGGAACACGTACTAGTATGGGTTAGTGTAACAACGTGGTTTGTTTATGGGTACAAAATAACGGTATATACAGGAAAACAAAGTCGAATGTTCTTGTCTACTACATAGATTCTGGAAACATTTAGACAAATAAAAACTAGTTTTTACATTACTAGATTTATGATTGCTCTTTTCATTTTTTATAATGTAAAAATGTTTATACATAACAATTCGAAAAAATTAACACTATATACTACTATTTCTATTTGGTTTTTCATATTTACGATACTATTATAAATTTATCCACTAAAACATGCATTTTTTGTTTACAAAAATCTTATGGTTGTTATTTCTATATTTTTATTTATATATTTGTTTATATATTTCTATATAAAATACTAAAAGTTGGTTAAAAAATTAAATAATTTTCGATCTATTGAGATTTAACTGAATAACTAAATTTAGGCGCAAAAATGCATGCTCCCGGTACAATTCCGCTGCGAAATGTACCGGCACACAATGTGTTAGCTTTACATAAACAATAGAAATGGTAAATTTGAAAACCGGACTAGTATGAATGGTAAATCTTAGAAATTGACAGCCGAATACTGGCCAACTATACAGGTGGACATAAGACATTTGCTATGCCACGCTGGAGAAAGTTTTCCTTAAATTTTGAGCATTATTACATAGATGAAGATTTTTATCTTGATTTCATACGCCTCTTTTACAGAGATCTCCCTTTTGTGTCCAGAGAGAGGATTCTAGTTTGTGGACTGGAATTTTAGATGTAAAATCATCTACGAGGACTTTACACCATATACTTATTGGAAAGATAAAACGACTTGCAGTTGATCGAAAAAGGGTTTGTTCATCTTGAATTGATATTTAAGACTTTCTGTACAGGTATCTACAGTCGTTCTATAAGGTTAGAGTCGATTCTAACTATTGTTTATATATGACATAATTCGAAAAAATTAAAACTATATACTACTGTTTCTATTTGAATTTTCTTATTTACGATACTATTATAAATTTATCCAGTAAAATATATATTTTTTATTTCCAAATATCTTACGGTTGTTATTTATATATTTCTATTTATATATTTGTTTATATATTTTTAAGTATAAAACACGAAAAGTTGGTTAAAAAATTAAATAATTTTTGATCTATTGAGATTTAACTGAATAACTAAATTTATGCTCAAAATGCCAGCTCAAGGTACAATTCCGCTGCGAAATGTACCCGCATACAATATGTTAATTATCTAAATAAAAGTATATCTAAAATATGCTTTAAAATTCCCATTTGTTTGTTAAGTTAACAAGCATTTAAAATTTTTAGAATTTACATTTAGTTTTTTTTTTGAATTAGCAAGCAAGTTGAATTTTCATATAGCTATAAAAAAAAAACCTTATAACTAAAAAGAATTTACAGAAATAGTACAAGGCGTAATTTACTTAGACATACGTAAGAAATTATTCTTGATAAAAATAAAATAACTGAAACTTTTCTTGAAACATCTAAATATTTATTACGTAATTTTATGCAGTAAAACAGCTGCAGTAAATTATAAAGAAGAAAAAAATATTAAAATACTAGTCTTAAAAATTTTATCTTAAAATAATGGCTCGCTAAATTTCAGGCTTAAACCTATTTCCCATAACAGCGCCTACATACTTAAAATTGAAAATTCATCATGTACTATTTTCAGGGAAAATACATTTATGTGCAGCTAACTAAGCAATAAATATTTAATATATTAAAGGATTTGTTTTTTCTTCCAAGAAAGTTTTAATCACAGTGAAGATTCTGAAGGTATTACTGTTTTCGTTAGAAATTAAGCAGCTCACACTCACCTGATAGAAATGTTTCTTACATTACATATATTTAGTAACAAAAGTTTAGCTTCCAGAATTTAACATACATTTACACACATACTAATTATAAGTGGTATTTGGTTAATTTTTTTTCCATGATTTAAATTTTAAAACTTAGTAAATACTTTTTTTACATGTACGTATATAAAAATATTATATTTTAAAAGGAAGGTATTTTCATAAAAAAAGATTTATGCTGCTTTAGAAAATTTATATTTTAGATTTGAGGAAATAGTATATACAACGTGTGAGTATGTTTGTGTGTGTGAAAGAGAGAGAGGAGAGAAGAAGTACTAAGGTTACTTTTACAAATCCAACGCTATATTTAAAACACATGTAAAGATGAATCAAGAGAAATTTTTTTCCAATGTCTAGTCCATTAAAATTAATTTTATAGAGTGGAGCTCTGCATGTAAAATTAGGACAATGTTAAGAATATCGAACTAATATTTTTTTGACTAATATCGTCTAATATTTAATAAAAATTTATGCTGCTTTAGAAAATTTAGATTTTAGATTTGAAAAAATAGTATATACAACGTGTGAGTATGTTTGTGTGTATGAAAGAGAGAGAGGAGAGAAGAAGTACTAAGGTTACTTTTACTAATCCAACGCTATATTTAAAACACATGTAAAGATGAATCAAGAGAAATTTTTTTCCAATGTCTAGTCCATTAAAATTAATTTTATAGAGTGGAGCTCTGCATGTAAAATTAGGACAATGTTAAGAATATCGAACTAATATTTTTTTGACTAATATCGTCTAATATTTAATAAAAATTTATGCTGCTTTAGAAAATTTAGATTTTAGATTTGAAAAAATAGTATATACAACGTGTGAGTATGTTTGTGTGTATGAAAGAGAGAGAGGAGAGAAGAAGTACTAAGGTTACTTTTACTAATCCAACGCTATATTTAAAACACATGTAAAGATGAATCAAGAGAAATTTTTTTCCAATGTCTAGTCCATTAAAATTAATTTTATAGAGTGGAGCTCTGCATGTAAAATTAGGACAATGTTAAGAATATCGAACTAATATTTTTTTGACTAATATCGTCTAATATTTAATAAAAATTTATGCTGCTTTAGAAAATTTAGATTTTAGATTTGAAAAAATAGTATATACAACGTGTGAGTATGTTTGTGTGTATGAAAGAGAGAGAGGAGAGAAGAAGTACTAAGGTTACTTTTACTAATCCAACGCTATATTTAAAACACATGTAAAGATGAATCAAGAGAAATTTTTTTCCAATGTCTAGTTCATTAAAATTAATTTTATAGAGTGGAGCTCTGCATGTAAAATTAGGACAATTTTAAGAAAATCGAACTAATATTTTTTTGACTAATATCGTCTAATAATTTAACAAAAATTTTCTACATTGCTTATGGTTAGTGACAATAGTTTAGATTCCAGCATTCAACATACATTTACACACATACCAATTATAGTGATCTTTGGATAATTTTTGCCATGATTCCACTTTTAATATTTTAAACTTTTAGGGTCCGATCTCACCAAAGTCATTTAATCGCTAACCGCGATTAACCCATGGAACCAACCAATGGTAAGACTCAATTCTCCGGTTAAACAGGAAATCAATTGTATAACCCATGGATTATACAAATTTTCTGTTTATCACCAAAAGGAATTTTGTTGATGTTTGGCTGAGATTAGTTGCACCGCCCCCCCCCCAAGGCCCGGCGCGCGTTCTTGTGTAACTGTTGGAAGCCAAGTATTAATCCCATCACTAAGAGCCGGTCCAACCAAAGTCGTTTAATGGCAAACCTTGATTAATCTCTGTTTAAATGTACTAAAATTGATTCCCACCATTGATTGGCAAGATGAGTTAATCGCGGTTAGCGGGTAAACAACTTTTAGACCGGCCCTTATTGATCTAATTTAAGTAGTTAATAAATTAACCCCATTTTTTATTCATTTTCCGTCGTACTTTTATTTTTTAACACCTTTTTTATTATTAAAGTTAATTCAACCAATTACAATTTTTTAACAAAAAACAATCTTCGGCCAATCAGTGTTTGTCAGATCTTGTTGTTTAGCATAGACGAACGGTTGTAATAGTATATATATATATATATATATATATATATATATATATATATATATATATATATATATATATATATATATATATATATGTATATATATATATATATATATATGTATATATGTATATATATATGTATATATATATGTATATATATATGTATATATATGTATGTATATATATGTATATGTATATATATATATATATATATATATATATATATATATATATATATATATATATATATATATATATATATATATATATATATATATATATATATATATATATATATATATATATATATATATATATATATATATATATATATATATACCGCTTTCTGCAAATGTTAGTTGAGGCTCCATGCAGCTAGCTCTCTGAGCATGTTTCTGTCTATGAATAACAAGAGCTCTTAATGTTTATCGCTCTGCGCGATTATTTCTCGTCGAGTGTGTATCATTTTGAGTCAGTCCCAAGTAAAGTATTTTCCCAAATACAACAGTAATGTAGCTTTTATTCTTTTTTTCAAGTCGGAGCATCAAGCTGATACTCTTAATTATTTATTTTTGTTACGTTTGTATAAATAATTTAAATTTTCCTTGCCAGAATTCTTGATTAGTAAGAGGCGCATCCAGAAAGTAAGTTTCCCTACTTAAAAGAAAAACAGAACTCACACTTTCAGGAACATATTTATTGGCAACATGTACAGCAATATTTCAGCTATTTTTCAACATAGCCACCAGTAGAATTTAGACACTTTTCGTATTGTTGGATGAACTTTTGTATCTCTCTGTAGTAGAAATCTGCCGCCTGTGAAAGGAACCAGCCTCCTTGTTCCAGAATACTGTGCATATCCCTTTCCATACCGACAGCGTCTTTTTGAATTTGGTCCTGACATAATATCCACTATGACGCCAATGCATTGACAGTTGCTTGGTTTCCGGGGTAAAGTTGGAAATCCAAGTCTCATTGCCCGTGATGATCCTGTCGAGGAACTCGTTGCCATCATCGTGATACCGTATCAGAAATATCAGTGCTGCTACTAAGCGTTAAATTTTGTGTTCGGGTGTCAGGTTCGGCTCATAGACATGGCAGAGCTGACGATGAATTTCAATTGCCGCAATGCGTTGTGCATTCAAGATCATCGACCGGAACTTGCAGGCGGCGGGAGAAGAAATTAGAGTTTCCATTTCGTAAAACTGTTACCACGCTACTGATAGGAGTCGAGATCTGTCCACCTGGCATATGATTAATACGTCGTAGATATGTTACGCACGCTCAATTGATACTGTTAATTAAGTTTACTTTAAAGGGGAAAACTTCGGGAATCTTACTTTCTGGATGCACCTCGTATTTAGATATTTATGTTTCAAGGATAAATAAAAGTGTATGTCACTCTAAACCTGTTTTGTTTCTAAAATCATACGTATTACATCCGTTATGGACTTTTAAGTGTTTTTTTTTTCACTCTGCTAATTCAATGCAGATCAAATAATGTTAGCTTCGCAGCAGTAACTCAGAGAGCCCTTGTCCACGTGGGTTAAACACTGGGGGAGGGATTTGATATACTGGATCTTCATTTTCAGCCGGCATAGTCAACTCCCCCAATTATCCAAAAACCCCTGGATAACTCCAGCAAACCAGTAACAAGCGTGAAGTGCTATGTTAACACTAGACTTATGGATGTTGATCATATATCTATTTTTACTGAAGTGAGCTAAAATTGAAGTTTTTTGCAAAGAAAATAGTTCCAAATTAATTTAAATAAAATGTTTATTATCAAAAAAATCATTGAAAACATTTTTCACATATAAAATCTCTTTTTTAAACACATTTTCCGCAAACATTTGTATTACATTTTGCACAATGGTTTCTACATCTGTTCTTTTTTCATGATTGTTGAACTTGACAATTCTTCCGTGCTTCAGTAGGATGGATATCTATCAATGGAATGGAAGTGTTCTCGATTTCTTCTCTATATTTACTTTATACTATACTTTATAAATTTATATTTACTTTATTCTATATTTATTTATTTTCATATACATTCTATGAGTCAAATTGACTCACAACCGTGAAAATAGGTATACCACATTTGATAATGCGAAATGAAGGGCTCTGCGGGGAAGAGGAATGAAAGTTTACATATAATTTATTACTTAATTAAAAACCAAGGTATGTTTTTGAAAAGTGACATTAAAGTTACACACACACACACACACACACACACACACACACACACACACATATATATATATATATATATATATATATATATATATATATATATATATATATATATATATATATAGTGATCAAATGTTTAATGAGTCAAATTGGCTCGGTCCGTATATCTAGAGTTAAGAAATGAGTTACATTTATAATGACCTCGAAATTCATTGAATCAACGCATCAGTTAGGTTGAAATCAAAATAAGTTGTATATCAAACTACTTTTTTCACACGAAGTATTACTGGCCATAATTTTTTTCTTGTAAAAATAGGTTGCGTGTAATATTTGAAAAAACAGTGTATACAAATACTAGTGGATTAATTTATACACTCATTAAAGAATGTTATTTTCTCCTTTTAATGTCCATTCTTTAATGCCTGCTCCTTTATAGCCATGTAATGGCCGAATGGGTAGGACACTGCTCTTCAGTACAACATTTCCTGGGTTTGAATTCCAATGCTAGCACGAAATAAGTATTAACAGTAAGTCTTGGTCTCATTGACCCTCGTGTTGCAAAACAGTAGACCGTAACTCTGTTAACAAGCTCAAACCCTTTTATTATATCTACGTAAAATGAATAAACGCATTATTTAAAATCAATTATATCCTTTCATAACCCTATCAAAAGTAACCGTTGTATCAACGCACTATGAGTAACACTGTTATTACAATAAAGTTAGTACAACTCGTTTATACAATTTTATATTCAAGGCAATGCAATACATTAAAACGTTTCATCAGAGAGAAGAATTAATTCCCTTGTTGCACCACTTTATCTTCGTTATGACGTCAACAAAATTTCCCTTGACATCACTTTGAATTCCTTTCTCGCGTACTCCACCTGAATTGGCTGTTGAAATATTGACCGATGAATGAATTAAGAGCTAGCAAGCGTTCTCCAAATTCTATTTGCAGCGAACAGTCTCCCATTAGTAATGGAGTAACCCGTTCAAATGAAGCGGAACTTTTAAATACCGTCTCTGCCGGTCAGATTATTCTCTAAACCCCATTCATTTCGGCATTGGTGAGATCAGAGACTGGCAGGACATAAAAAGGAGAAATAATTGCAATTTTTCACATTCTTTTCTCACTACAGTAATTCAATAAGTGAATCTGGAATTCTTTTTTTTTCTTCGAAAAATACGCTTAATTAAAGTACATTGGCCTTTTAAATGAAAGAAACTATTTAGTCAGGATTTATTGCTGTTATTTTGACAATTTTTAGTTAGGAAGGACTACAAAAGAATTTCTTTGAAAAATGAATGTAGTAGTATTTGAAAGAAAATAATAAATGTATGTAAACGTATTTCTGATATAGGTCATTTCTTTTTCACAAAACAAAAACGGAAAAATAAGCAAAAAAGTACTCTATTAAAGCCCGGATTATTTTAGCCTAATATATATTGCCGGGCATTTCCAATCTAAATTTTTACAGAATCTTGAGTATAACACAAATGTGAATACTTTTACATACTTTTTCACAATGTAAAATCTGAAAAATAAGCAACAAAGTAATCTGTTAATGCCTGAATTATTTTAGCCTAATATGTTTGATATAGGTCATGTTTTTTTCACAAAGCAAAAACGGAAAAATAAGCAAAAAAGTACTCTATTAAAGTCCGGATTATTTTAGCCTAATATATATTGCCGGGCATTTCCAATCTAAATTTTTACAGAATCTTGAGTATAACACAAATGTGAATACTTTTACATACTTTTTCACAATGTAAAATCTGAAAAATAAGCAACAAAGTAATCTGTTAATGCCTGAATTATTTTAGCCTAATATGTTTGATATAGGTCATGTTTTTTTCACAAAGCAAAAACGGAAAAATAAGCAAAAAAGTACTCTATTAAAGTCCGGATTATTTCCAATCTAAATTTTTACAGAATCTTGAGTATAACACAAATGTGAATACTTTCACATACTTTTTCACAAAGTAAATCTGAAAAATAAGCAACAAAGTAATCTGTTAATGCCTGAATTATTTTAGCCTAATATGTTTGATATAGGTCATGTTTTTTTCACAAAGCAAAAACGGAAAAATAAGCAAAAAAGTACTCTATTAAAGTCCGGATTATTTTAGCCTAATATATATTGCCGGGCATTTCCAATCTAAATTTTTACAGAATCTTGAGTATAACACAAATGTGAATACTTTTACACAAAGGAAAATCGAAAAAATAAAATATATAATAAATAATAGTAAAAAGTAATTTGCTAATGCCTGGATCATTTTAGCTGCATATATATTACTGGATATTTTCAATCTATATTTTTTATAGAATCTTGAGTATAAAACAAATATGAAATAAAAAAAATTCTCCATATTGTTTCAGGTTGTTTTAATTTGTGATCATCTGTCAGTTTTAAGCATCATAGTATGTCATTTATAAATAAAGAACTTCGTGATTAGTTGGTATCATGTGTTTGTTATCATTATTGTAAAGTTTTATAGTATCCGTCTACGTAGAAAACGTCATTTTTTTGCCAAAAATCACAATTTTTTAAAATTTCTTTATTGTAAAATTTCAACTTTTAGGCTTCTAAATCTCTTTTTGCTTTGTCTCTAAGGCATTTTAAAGAAAAGTTACAACTATTTAAACATCAGTGACAGCTGTCAAAACAAAAGGCAAGTAGCGACTTCGGAACGGGAAGTTGTGAATTTAAAGTCTTTTAAAGAGCATTTTTTGGACAAAACTTTTTAAATTTTCATGAAGATTAGTTTAAACATTTATCTAGTATTTTTAATAATTAGCAACTTGGCAATTAGAAAGTTTTGAAGCAAGAAAGTTTGGGGAATTTTAAACATGTATTTTAATTTTTTAATAGTTAAAGTTTTCTTTCATAAACTTCAAATGCGTTATTCTCAGAACAGTATTTTTAATAAAATGTTGAAACTTGAAATGTGATTTCTCAAAAAGTTCTTAAAATATTTTGCTGAAAAATATTATGAATGCTTTTGATAGTATTTACTAGTGAATAACCTAAAAGCTTTAAATTTGGATAATATTTAAGGATGTTATACTCATAGTTAGATATGAAGGTAATGAAAATTCTTTAAAAATTCAATGTGTATGATTTTGAAGGACCAAAATTTTTTACCAAATGTAAATTAAACAAAGATTTTAGGTGATTCACTAGTCCAGTGTATAAGAAATATGTTGCATAAAAAATATTGAAATAATTTAATTTATTAAAAAATTAGACCTTTTGAAAAAAAATACGATTTTTTTACTAAATTTTCTTTATTTATTAGAAATTTTATAAAAACTTCTCCAGGAATAAATTTTTTAAGTGCAATTCTCTATGATAATATAAAAAATAAATCTAAAAATGTAAAAACATGAACTAGTTTCTACGTTTAAAGAAAAAAGTTCTCCGAACGTAGACGGATACCTTAAAATAGATATGACAATTCTACATGATTTCAGTTAAAGTATTGGTCGAAAAAGTAAATTTATGTGCAAGTATCTAAAATTCAAAAATGTTCAGACGGACAACGGCCGAATGATAAAGTGATGCTCTTTGAACTCGGAGTTCGTGAGTTCGAATCACACAACTAGCATGGCTATTTGTAGACTTTTGGAATCGGATTTAAGCAGTAGGTCCTTGTCTCATTAAATCTCTTGTGGCTAAACGGTATACCGTAGCTCTTCCAATCAACAAAATAATCAGAAGCAAGAATAACATCCAGACGATACTTAAATGTATCCCACCCCCTCTGTAATGTGACGGCGTTGAAGAAAGCCATTGCTTTATCTTGTGTTTTAGATTCTTGATTTTGTAGATCACTTTGGTATAAAAAGCATTCAAATTAAAAATTAGATATGATTAAAATATTGAAGAACAAAGTTTGTAACATCGTTTAAAGTTGACAAATTATTGTGTCATAAAATCATGGTTTCACAGCGAACGCCTATGACATATTTTACGCCAAATTTGAAAGACTTGACAAATCATATTAATCATATTAATCTATATTAAATATTATACATTTTATTAGTGAACTTATGCTACATTTGATTTTACTTTAGATAAATATTGGAATAAATATTTTGTATTTTTATTCTTATTTAAATTGCTATAAATTATATTTAAGGCTTTTGTAGAGTATATAATCTCAAGTTAAATTTGCTATTTAATGCTATAAAATTACAATGTGGCTCTTTATAAAATATATAAAGAGCTGGTGTACAACTCTCCATTGATATCATGAGGGCCAACAACAGGTATACATATTTTATTATTTTATGTAATATAAAAATGCAAATTATAGAAATAAAGCTTACTGAATTAAGGGCATTTTATTGATAAAACTAATTTGAAACTATGTATTCACATATTATCTGTTTTTTAAGTCTATTCTTGGAAAGCAGTACATAAATAGATTGCTTTTTTACGATATTTATAAAATATTAATTCTTTCTGCTTATACTCAGGCGGTAATGATTAATTTTGAGAAATATTATGTAAAGAAAAGCTTTAATTTATACGAGGGTGAGATACAAAGTTTTAAAGGAGTAGACTGTAGAGCTCCAAACCAATCAATCAGATAAAATTATATTTGCTACATATAGCTTACCATTAGTAATGGACACGGCATCCTAACTTAACGGATTTACTGGATGAACCCCCGCATCCCTGCCTTTTCTCTTTTCTCCGTACAATAGGCTTATTTTGGTCAATTTAACTTATTTTTTATGAATTGTTTTAGTGCTTTTTACATCTTTTAATTAAAATTGTGATTTTAGCTTTTACCTTCTAATATTTCATCATTTTACCTTTTACGTACGTATCCTGTGTACTTGAGTATATATACTGAAGACATTTATATAATTTTTTTTTTAAAATTGGTACGGTTTTACCTTTGCTGGTTTTAGCTTGTTCTGTTTTTGGATTAGGGCACTTTTATCAGTTATGTCTTGTTGTTTTTATGAAAAAACACCTTGTACTTGGTCCTAAATAGGACCTTGCGACGTAAAACTCCAACCAACCAACCAACCATTAGTAATGGAGTAGATCGTTGAAACGAAGTGCATAGAGCTAATATAGAGTACATATAACATAACATCCGCTAAAAGCAGGGGGCGGATGTTATACCGAGTTTTAATTTTGCAAACAATAACAAGCACGATATGCTACGTTGAGAATGGAGTTCTTTAGAATGACATTGAAAGATTGTTGGAGTTTGATTCGTTAAGTCTGCGCAGCAATTCGGTTGCGATTTCGGAACTAGATTGTATGTCCTATTTAGTTACACGTTTTACACGGGATATAACTGCCCACAATTTTTTTTTTGTAAGAAACAGGTTGTTCGTTATACACGAGTAAACACGGTATACATAATTAATGCATTTATTTATATACGTATTACAAAATGCTTTATTCTTCTTCTATATCAGCAGCCGAAGGATGGACGAATTCAGTGCTTCTTTTTAGTATGAGTTCGGGGGTTAGAATCTCCTTGCTGGCATGAAGTTCATAGCCGTTCGGTATCGGCATTAAATAACAAGTCCGAGTCTCATTTACATCCATGTTCCAAAATAGTAGATCGTAGGACTCCATACTAAATTCATGTGTATATTAAATGCATAAACATTACTTAAAATCAAACAATAAATTTCATTTTTAAAAATTGGACTAAATTTTAGCAACTTGAGGGCTCAATAGATTGGAACCGATTCTCCCTGTATGTTATTCTCTATATGTATGAATGTTTATACGTGTATTTGTTTATTTGCCATCCATTCCGAAATGGCCGAATGTTCAAATATCGTATGGTAATTATGTGCCTATTAAGGCTTTAGGCAGGTGAATTTGATCCTAATTTAAGATTATATTAGTTACTATATATTTTTGTTTGAAACACAGTGGCGTTGGGGTAGAGCTTCGCGTTTCCTCGCAACAGGTCAGAGGTTCGATCTACCGTCTGGGCAAGGTTAACTCAGCCTTTCGCCCCTTCAGTGGGTGGACAAACTGAGGACCAAGTATACTAGGGAACTAAACACTGGGGATTCCACGTAAGGTTGACCACCTAATTGAGACAGATGGTTTTTACCCCAAGGCCCTTCGTCTCGAAAACGGGAATTGGCACCGCAAGACACGGTTTCAAAGTTGGGCTTTTGCAATGATTAGTTTAGTTTTATTATCTATTTTTGTTTGGCTTATTACTTCATTTGAAATTTCATTGTTCACTGTTCTTCATTCCAATTTATACTGTTACTATGAGTAATGCGATGACAGTTAGTAAAATTAAAAAGATTTAACATTTCATTTGTGTAACATGGTACAAATTTTTCATTTTACAAGTACTTTAGTTCTTATTAAATCTTAAAATACTATTTTCTATCCTTTAGAATAATGCATGATTAAAACGTTAGATGTTGCCAAAATTAGCGATTTTATACGTCCTAATTCTCTAAAATTAAAATAATCACAGAAATATTAAAAAAAAACTACATTACATGTTAATTATGGATACTCATACCAAAACCTCGGCGAAAAGCGACTATTTGGAGATAGTTGAACAAATCAATATAAACAAAATAATCTTCGATGATCCGGAATTTGATAGTAACTTGTCTGGGAATAGTTAACAAATTGATATGAATAAGATTATTTTCAATGAACCGGAATTTGATAGCAACTGTTTACTACTTTAAAAATTTAGGACTAAGAAAAATACAAATTAATTCTCAGATTTATTTATGAATCATCTATATGGAACTAGAAAATTTTACTTTCAGTGGCTGTAAGTTTAATTTATAAATTAGTTATTTTCTTAAACGAGGAAAAAGAGATCATTATTTATTTAAGATATCCTTGTAACCGGTAAAAAGAAAATAGTTGGCGGGGGAGGTCAAACAGCATCAAAATGAAAAAAAAAATTAAAAAAGTTAACAAACATAAACAAATTTTTTATGGCAATTTCTTGTGGGTTTATGAGATTCTGAAAATTCTATGCTAGCTTGAACAATAGGTAATATTGCTTTCTTCGAATGATGACCGAAGAGATATAAGGTTGCCTTTCAGTACCGCTGTCCAGTAGTTTAACTCATTGTTACACAGTGTAACAATGAGTTAAACTACTGGACAAATCAGAGAGGGAGACTGGCCGAATGACAAAATGATGTCAGTGACCCCCCTTCGACCTTATTGGACAAGAGGGGTTGTTAACGCTGGTCAGTCGTCTTTCGCCCTGGCAACAGTAGTCATTGGATTTTGCTCGGTAGATTTGAAGGCCCCTTTAGTGGAAAAGCAGGCCAAGAAGGTGCGAATGGATAATTTCATCAGAGACAGGTAGTGCTCCACCATTTTTTTTACCTGAACATATAGCGTCATCAGAGGCAGGGAGTTGCTCCAACAATTTCAGCAGTATATGGAGACACCATATTGATACTTAATTTGTTTTATTTGAGTCACCAGATTGATTTTCATCAAAAATAGAATTGTAAAATAAAGTCTGCAAAAGGGTAAATCATCACTCATTTGTATCGGGTGTCTTATTCCTTGTTTTATTTCAGCAGGCCTGTTATAAGTCATTGGTACGTAATACGCAGTTAGTAGGGTCAGATCTCATTATTTATATTGTTTTTATGATAAATGAAAGTAAATTACCACAGGAGATTAAAAGAGATATAAAATTGATTGATAAACACCTAACCATAATTCATCTCTATTAGGAAAATTGAATGAATTTATTATTTAAAGACGTTTCTTTAAAGAAAAATATACCAATACATTTATTTCGTATTCATTATTAGAGGATATTTTTGAAAGAGATCCAGTAGTTTTATTATTGATTTATAAATTTAATTTAAGCTATGTTATCTTAAAGATACATAAATATTTACTTACAATTTAAAATAAAACATTTCTGAAATCCGAAGTAAACGATACAAAGGATATAAACAAAAATCTAAAAGAAAAGCTGAAAGTAGACTAAAAAATTCTGAATGTACAAACAATAGATTCAGAATCTAAAAATGTGTTTCAACCATCAGAATCTACGGATAAATCACTTTGATAAAAGACTTTTAAAATATCTATTTTAACTCCGCACAGCTTTACCAGCGTGTCTGGAATTCTTGTGTTTTCTTGCATCATAATAGTTAAAACACGCATAGTTCCTGTTCTTTTTATAAAATCCACTACCGTTCTTTTCGCTTTTTAAATCCATCTGTCAGATATCATCCCTGAAAACGGATGATATTGCACCCAAGTGGCCAACTCTGGCAGATCCTTTCTCTAAAAGAGCGAAATATTGCAGGACGGTATTCAAGATTTTTATTGCTCTAAGCTGGTAAGATTTGGCGAGTATTTCCAGAAAGCTCTGATTTGGGAGAGAATATAGAGTGAAAAGACTTGCAAGGATTGTGTAGAAAAACTATTTCCAGCAAAAAGGGAATTCTTAATGTGTATCTTCTTCCTCATGAATGCTAATTGTTTGACAAGGAAGTGTTACAGTGTTTGATAAGTGTATATAAGGAAAAAACAATTCAAATTTGATATGTGCTCTTTTTATAAAATCTCAATGTTTTTTGGTTAGAACAGTTTACATAGATATTCTTTGAAACACTCCTAAAATGTATTTTTATATTTTATCACAGTAAATGAATTTCTGTTGCACTTACGCACATATGCGTGCATATGTGTGAGTGTATATATACATGTAATATTAAAATCACTTATTTAGGTATTTTAATATTAATTTAATAACTTTTGTTCATAAAGTACGTTCGCGGTTTGCGCGGTAATTTTTATTTTTCCCTCCAGACACGCTATAGACTTAATTCAGCCTCTGTCTGTACTACTTTAGCCAATTGTTAGCGCATTCTCTTTAAACATGTTTATTTTTTATCACGTGATCAATTGTGCTTAGGAATTATTCGTAGTCTTTTTACCTGAGGAATCCCTGCTTGAAAAGTGTATGTGCGTAATTACATTGTCTGGGTGCATGATGTTGAAAAAGTTTTGCCTGTTGTATGAATTTCATGTATCTCAACAGAAATAAAGTGCACTATGATTTTGAATGAGTTTCGCCCATATTATATACAAATATATAATTATATATATATATATATATATATTTATATATATATATATATATATATATATATTTATATATATATATAATTATATATATAATATATATATATATATAATTATATATATATATATAATATATATATATATAATTATATATTATATATATATATATATATATATTTATATATATATATAATTATATATAACATATATTGTTAGGAGTACTTGGACTTAACCAGTGGTTAAGTGTTGGTTTGTTAGTTTGTATCCAATTTTCGACATTTTGAAATGGTAAACAGTTTTTAATTATTTTAGGTATCATTTATAATGATATTTTCTTTATTTACTTAATGTGTGTATTATGGGTTTTTTTTGCATGTGTTTTTGTTTCCAACTTTATGCAAATTTACTCATGTATCCCGTCAGCCCAGTAGTATATAAACATTAAATGTAGTTTCTGTGGGCTGACTCCGACGTTTGTTTTGATCCCGTGCTTGGGTGTTACAATAGTCGTATTATTTCATTGCTCGTGAAGCAAATTTATAATGTTATAGTTTTCTTATTTTAATTCCTGTTAAATAAAATTGTTAAAATTTTTTTGTTTTAATTCATGTTAAATAAAAATGTTTTTTTAAGTTTGCTTTCTTCACTCACCGTAGTTGCCACTTTGCTTTAAATGTCATATGAGACTGACATATATATTATATATATGTGTACGACGTGCATATATCTATACATGAATCTATATATATAAATATGTACACACACACACACACACACACACACACACACATATATATATATATATATATATATATATATATATATATAAATATGTATGTTTATACACACACATATATATTATATATATACGTGTGTTTATATATGTATGTTTATATATAAAATTGTATTTGTATACACACATTTGTATGTTACATGTATATTATATATATGTATATATGTGCATATGTATATACTTATATTATACATATATAAATATATAACATTCTGGCAAACACCTTGAGCCCCAGCTAGTATTCAGATAAATTTTAAAATTTTAAAAACTAATATTTCTGGTAAAATTAGGTCTTAAGTTATCACAATTTAAATCGGTACTTTCAATTTGTTCATTAACTGAAATTGTAGTGTACATAAAATCTGACAACTAGTTTACGTATTTTAATATTAATTTAATAACTTTTTTTTCATAAAGTACGTTCGGGGTTTGCACTGTAATTCTGATTTTTCCCTCCAGACACGCTATAGACTTAATTCAGCCTCTGTCTGTACTACTTTAGCCAATTGTTAGCGCATTCTCTTTAAACATGTTTATTTTTTATCACGTGATCAATTGTGCTTAGGGATTATTCGTAGTATTTTTACCGTAGGAATCCCTACTTGAAAATATATGTGCGGGATCACATTGTCTGGGTGCACGATGTTGAAAAAGTTTTGCCTGTTGTATGGATTTCACGTATCTCAACAGAAATAAAATATGCTGTGCTTTTGAATGAGTCTCGCCCATATTATATACAAATATATGTTATATATATTATATATATTATATGTTATATATAGTATATATAATATAAATTGTTAGGAGTACTTGGACTTAACCAGTGGTTAAGTGTTGGTTTGTTAGTTTGTATCCAATTTTCGACATTTTGAAATGGTAAACAGTTTTTAATTTTACTAGTTATCATTTATAATGATATTTTCTTTAATAAATTAATGTGCGTATTTTGGGTTTTTATTTTGCATGTATTTCGTTTTCAACTTTAGGTAAATTTACTCATGTATCTGGTTAGCTCAGTAGTATATAAACAGTAATTATAGTTTCTGTGGGCTGACTCCGACGTTTGTTTTGATCCCGTGCTTGGGTGTTACAATAGTCGTATTATTTCATTGCTCGTGAAGCAAATTTATAATGTTATAGTTTTCTTATTTTAATTCCTGTTAAATAAACGATGTATTTTTTTTTAAGTTTGCTTTCTTCACTCTCCGTAGTTGCCACTTTGCTTTAAATGTCATATGAGACTGACATATATATTATATATATGTGTACGACGTGCATATATCTATACATGAATCTATATATATATATATAAATATGTATGTTTATACACACACATATATATTATATATATACGTGTGTTTATATATGTATGTTTATATATAAAATTGTATTTGTTCATCCGCGAGGAGTTTTAACAGGCATCCAGGAAATATTGTTTCAATCTGCCTGGAGAACGTCTGCTGCCAGAATGCATTGTGCCTACAGTCAAGTTCAGAGGAGGTGGAATTATGGTCTGGGGGTGTTTCTCCTGGTATGGACTGGGACCCTTGGTTCCCATTCATCGTAAGCTCAACGCCGATGACTACTGCACTATTTTGGATGACAATGCGATTCCTATTTTGTGGCAGTTTTTACGGGTTGGATCTCTGTTTTTTTCAGGACTTTCGAGGTTAACCAAGGCTTAGAATTGTTCCAATAGAGTTAATCGAATGGACTGGCATTCCCAGAGCCCAGACCTGAATCCTATCAAGAACCTCTGGGACTAGTTGGATAGCCGAATTAAGGGGTGCCCTACCCGTCCAAAATTGGTGAAGGAACTTGTATGTCTACTCCAACCCGAGGGGAAGACAATAACACTAGGTGTTATACAAAGACTTGTGGAAAGTATGGCCTGGAGGGTTCACACTGTAATTGCCTCTCGTGGAGACACTACCAACTATTGATTTTGAATAAAGTTAGTTTTTCTTTTCTATCACAGGTGTCCAAATACGTATTGGTAGATAGTGTATAAAGCAACGCCTAATTTCAAAAGTTCATTGTTAAATGTAGGAATTACTACTGAAATTCCTCAACAAGCCAATAAAGTGGTACAATATTTCTTGTTTTTAAAATTTAGTATCTTACCATATTTAAAAGTTTAAGAAATAATTATAAAATATTATGTAATTTTATTTTCTCAAAATGTTAATATAATCTCTCTCTCTCTCTCTCTCTCTCTCTCTCTCTATATATATATATATATATATATATATATATATATATATATATATATATATATATATATATATATAAATTAATTTCTGTCTGTCTGTCTGTACTCAAAAGACTCAAAAACCATACATCCAATCGCCGTGAAAATTTGGGAAATTTTAGGTATATCCCTAGGAAGGTTCGAAATTCATTCCTTCCCCCTTTTTTGAGCGTTTCATGTCATTATTCCAAGCATTATTTTCCCCGGTTAAACTCAAACGATTAACTGTTTAATTTATCGCATCATAACTAATTGAAAGTAATATTTATAGGAATGTGACGTCATCCCATGTAATTGTTTTAAGCGCAGATTTCCTCGGTTAAAAGCAGGAGATTAAAATTTTCAATTTATAACATAATAATAAGGTGAAAAGGATATTTTTAATCATTATGACGTCATTCCTTGAAATATCTCATTTATTCATTTCTTATTTTATATTATTTAAACATCGTCTGCGTGGTCGATTTGATCTGGAAATTTAGATAAAAACTTTCATTTCTATGTGACGCAAATTATAGCATTTTTATATAAGAACTAATTTTAAATTTAATTCTTGGTTAATTTTTACGTTACAATGAAATGTTTCTCAACAATATTCTAACAAAAAAAAGTACAAATTTCAGTGACTCTCATGGATAAATAAAATCTATCATTTTATATAGTTATCTTTATATTCATACGGTTGTCAATATGAATGTGTGTTTCTGTTTCATACTTAACCATGTAGTTTGTCATAAATTTCCTTAATTTTGGACAACATTTATTTATACCACCAAAATTAGAACTGTTGTTGTCAAAACTTCTGCTTCCTATTATACCACGTAATATGGAAAATCTGTTAACTTTGCTAATCAACGTACAGTAGTAATACAGTAATGTAATTTAGGGTTAAACTTATATGTTACCATAAAAAAAGTTTGAGCAAATTTAATATAAGACACAAATTTGATTAAAAAAACTGAATAATGTTATAATACGCTTATGATAAGAATATATAAATATGCCAATGACTCTAACTGAACTGTGACAAATTTAGAGAGATATTCACGAAAAAAAAAATCTTTGTTTAAAAGTAATATATTAAGTTCACCTTAGCGAAGCACGTGCACACTTGTTAGTTTATTATATAGTTAATCTATATATATATATAAATGAATTTGTGTGTGTCTGTCTGTCTGTATGTATGTACTCAATAGACTCAAAAACTATGCATCCAATCGCCGTGAAAATTTGGGAAATGTTTAGGTATATCCCTGGGAAGGTTTTTGTAAATTTTCAACGTTCGAAATTCATTCCTTCCCCCTTTTTCGAGCATTTCATGTCATTATTCCAAGCATTATTTTCCCCGGTTAAACGCAAACGATTAAGTTTTTAATTTATCGCATCATATCTAAGGGAAAGAAGCAATATTTCTAGCAATGTGACGTCATCCCAAGTAATTGTTTTAAACCCAGTTTTCCACGGTTAAAAGCAGGAGATTAAAATGTTCAATTCATCACATAATAAATAGGCGAAAATGATATTTTTCTATCATTATGACGTCATTCATTTAAATATTTCATTTATTCATTTCTTATTTTATATCATTTAAACATCGTCTGCTTAGTATCTATTCGATTTGAACAGAAATTTGAGATATAAAGTGATTCACTTTCATTTCTATGTGACGCAAATTATAGCATTTTTATATGAGAACTAATTTTAAATTTAATTCTTGGTTCAATTTTATGTTACAATGAAATGCATATCAACAATATTCTAAGTACAAAAAGTACAAATTTCAGTGACTCTCATGGCCAAATAAAACCTATCATTTTATATAGTTATCTTCATATTCATATGGTTGTCGATATGAATGTGTGTTTCTGTTTCATACAAAACTATGTGGTTTGTCATAAATTTCCTTAATTTTGGAAAACATTTATTACTACCAACAAAATTAGCACTGTTGCTGTCAAAACCTGTGCTTCCTATTCTATCACGTAATATGGCAAGATCTGTTAACTTTGCTAATCAACGTACAGTAGTAATACAGTAATGCAATTTAGGGTTAAGCTTATATTTTACAATAAAAAAAGTTTGAGCAAATTTAATATAAGACAAATTCGATTATAAAAACTGAATAATGTTATAATACGCTTATGATAGAAATATATAAACATGCCAATGACTCGAACTGAACTGTGACGAATTTAGAGAGTTATTCACGAAAAAAAAAATCTTTGTTTAAAAGTAATATATTAAGTTCATCGTAGCGAAGCACGTACACACTTGCTAGCTTATTATATAGTTAATAATATTATAAAATGACTGTCAATTTTTTGCTATTAAATATTATTTTTACATGCATATGGTATAGGAATTGAAGAAGTCATCCCTATCGAACTTTTATATCTTCTAAATGAAACCTTTGGATTATACATAAAGAAAATATATTGTCATTTTAAAAATAAAATTTGTCGTAGAAAACTAATAAAGATCTAACTTACAAAAAGTATTTAATTTGCGTTATATGAAGAAGTAGATCATTAAAAAAACTGTATACATCAAGTTGAAAAAGATAGTAATTCACTTACCTGCAAAATTTCTTTTAAAATATGTAATTTAGAAAATATGTTTTCGATTTCAAATAGGGTTTAAGTTTTTTCCTTCTGTGAATCTCAAATATAATAATGACCTATGAGTTTTATTTTATTGTTTAATATAAAGTTCACTTTTTTAAAACTTAAATTTCTTAACAATTTTTAAAATTTAGTAAAATTTTGAATTTTTGACAACTTTTTGATTTATAGAATAAAACAGATATTTTACCTTTGCGTGATTTAAAATTTTAAATTATTATATATACATTTTGAAAGTTATGCTTCGAGAAAATAATTTTCATATCTTGTTTTGATTTTTATTTTGTTATTTAAAAAAATATATTACTTAAACTTTTTTAGAGTGTCCACAAAGAGATTAAATGATAATATACACATTTTAAAATTTTAATTTCTTAATCTTTTGAATGTTTTTAAAAATTAAATAAAACTTTTAATTTTTAAAAACTTTTTTTGATTTATAGTATAAAACAGATATTTTACCTTTGCACGGTTTAAAAGTTTAGATTCTAATATATACATTTTGAAAGTTGTGTTGCAAGTAAATACTTTTAATTTTTTAATTTGATTTTTATTTTGTTATTTAAAATATACATTACTTAAAGTAATAACTTTTTTTAAAATTTTGTAAACCTCAATTTTAATAATTCGGCTTATGTAGTTATTGTAATATGATAGTATATATTTTTTTAATTCTCAATTTCCCAATATTTTTAATTAAAAAAAATTAGATTCTTTTAATATTTTTTTCACAGAGTAAAACAGATATTTTACCTTAATTTGATTTAAAATTTAAATTCTAATATACATACTTAAAAATTTATTTTGTGGGTAAGTGCGTTAAAAATTTTTCATTTAGGTTAAAATTTGTTATTTTTTTAAGGAATATATACTTCTTGAAATAATAAACTAAATAATGAAGAAATTTAATTAACTTTTTGTGTGCTTTCGTAAGAATTTCATTCTAAAATTATAGAACATATTTTTTGAAACATCGCAAAAGAAAAATCTTAAGATGCTTTGATAAAAAAAGTCTCCTTAAAGTCTATAACTCTTTAAACTGCATTTTTAACTGAATTAAAATGAAAATAAGTCTTAATAAAATTATTTTTACGTTTGGCAGTCTTTATAAAATATTATTTCAAAAATTCAGAAGAAAGGATGTTACATTATGTCTATCATAAATAAGAAGACTTACAACAAATTTTTAATATCTCGAGAACTGTTTAGATACCATCCTTAAAGCAAGATACATATTTTTTTTTTACGTTAGAAGGAAATATCAAATAATATCATTTCTTCCTCGTCAAGAAAAAGAAGCGAAGATGTGACTTTACTCTTGCAAAAAAACAAAAAAACAAATAAATATTTACTTTTCTTTTTTTTATTGCCGTACACCAGATATAAGCTCTTGAAACGAGAAGTAAGGCAGAATAGCCAAAAGCCCCTTTTGCTATTCTCTTGGAAATGAAAAATTGTACTTTTGTGTCCTGGATTTTTATTTATTGCTCCACGCATCTAAGAGCTGGTGACCCCTTTTACTGGCAACTGGTAGGCAATGCAACAGATAGTATCTTGGTAAAAATCAAGGGTTGCTAGAAGATGGCTAAATGAAGAAAACAGCCGGCGAGGAAAAGGCAAGTCGCCAAATGAGGAAGGTGCTCAGCCTATATCTGGATTGACATTCAGAACTGTTATTTTACCTGTACAATTTTTTTAATTGCATTTCCTGTTATGTTATTTTAATAATTATTTAATAAATAGTTTTTATAATCAATATAAATTGTTCTTTAAAATTTTATTTTAACAAATGTAATCAGCAAATGTAGTTAGATAACAAGACACATTATATTAGTACAATTATCTTATATGTATAATGCATGTTAGAGGAAAGATAAGTGAGTGAGAGTTAGTATGGAGAAAACGAAAAAGATGAAAGGGAGAGTAGAAAACAAAGTAAGAATAAGAAAGAATTGAGGGAAAAGGAGAGTGATTGAGATATTGAGGGTGTGAGTAGAAATGGAGTGAGTGAAGGGAATGATAGAGTGCGAGTGAAAAGGAGAACCAATGTTAAAAGGGGGGAAAAGAGAGAGAGGAATATGGAGAGCGAGATAAAATAGAAGGTTATAGTAAAGAAGGAGTGAGGGAAATATGGTGATAGTGAGGGAGTGAGGTATAGAGAGGGGTAGAGGTGAGAAGAGTGTGAGTAGAAATGTAGAGATTGAAAGAGGGAAAATAAGAGTGCGAGTAAAATGGAGAACCAGTGGGAAAATGGGGAAAAAGAGTGAGAGAAATAGTGTGAGGTAAAAGAGAGTTACAGAAAAGGAGGGAGGGAGGGAGTTATATAGATGAGGTAGAGGTGAGAAGAGTGAGTGAGGAAAAGGGAGTGAGAGAGGTGTCATGGTAAGAAAAAAGAGTGAGGGGAGAAAATGAGATGGAGAAAGTCAGAGATGAAAACAACATATCTTGAAATAAAATTAAATGTATATTACATGAGTAAAATAAGATATTTAGATGGGAATTCCAGAGCAACCATTATATATCTGAAAGGCTGTAATAGATTTTATACAATTTTTGAAGCATATATATTAGTAATTTAAAATTATATAAAAATTTTACTTAAAAATTTTAAATTTTAAGTGAATAAACTGTTCAAATAGAGTTCCTTTTTTCAATATGCTTAACAGGAGTTCTAAAATGAAAAATACATTTATTACATTATATGCTTGTTATAACACAAAATAAAAAAAAATAATTTTGAAAGAGTATCATTTTTTCTTACCAAGACTCAAAAAATATCATTTTGTTCAAGGAATATATTTAAAAAAAATACATAAACTGTACAAATCAACAAAAAGGGGAGGGGAAGTAACTACCTACACAATAGCTTTTGAGATATTTAAATTCGATAGTTAAATTTTAATATCAAATTGAATCTGAAACTAAAATTTATAATTTTGTGTCTTTACAAATACGAGCCTCTTTTCAGTACTAGCAATGTCTTTTATATTATAGTATGATAAATACTAAAATGTTTAGTTTGGGAACATATATTTTATGCTTTTGTTAAAAACTATATTTGCAATTATAAAATTAGAAATTTTTAAAAATTTAGTTCTATTAAAGATTTGAAAAATTTTACTCAAAAAGGAACAGAACCATTTATTTAACAATGATTATAAAATTTTGCATTAAAGATTATTTAACTAGAAAGGTACTATGTCCTTATATTTAATTATTTAAAATATTGAACAATTCCTGTATGTCTTTTAACAAAGCATCAACTTCGTTTCTTGGGGCCTGAGTAATAGACTGGTTATGCTATGCTATTTTAAACTTTTTATACAAAATATACAACATTCTTTCTTTTCTTAGGGCTTAGATAACGCTTAAAATTAACCAGTGTAAAAAATTAACGAAGCAGTAACCTTACATACTCAATCTCTCAATCAGAAAAAGTAAATGATTAGTGATATCTCGTAGTCAGGATCAACTAAGTAACTAATGATTATAATATGCTCTAAGATGCTATTAAATGCAATGAAACGTAATAGTGTAATTAAATATAATGAAATGAAATCTAGTACTAGTTGAAGTTCTATATATAGAAACATGTTCTATATTTAACTTCTAATTGACTTGGAAGATGAAAAGAAGTATATATAAGGAACGCAGTTCAAATGTATACTATTTAATACACTTTTTTGCATGACTGAGAGACTGATATATCAGAAACATCATACAAATTAATGAAACTAACATACACTATATTATTAATAATGACCGGTCACTTGCAAATTTAGACATTTTGTTGAATATCTAGAAAAATTACAAGAGGAATTATCCTGAAACTTTAGGCATGTATACAGGGTGGTACACGCCATATATTTCACCCAAGATTTTTCCAAAATCCCATAGGGGATCGTTAACAAATTGAAGAAAAAAGAATATGTTTTGGCTAACCCTGTACAAGTAATGTATGAAAAGCGTTGAAAGTTTAGGACATGATTAGGATACTTCTTGTAATATGTGTTCATTGTTATCAGGATAGCACTTATGGATATATTAATGTTTTTATAGAAACAATCCCAAATTTAACCAAGTTTTTTGTTTGTAATTTGCAGAGTTCTCAATATCAAAGAATGCAATTTTCATGACGCATGACAAACAACACTGGACACAACAGCATGCAATCGGAATTAAAAAATAAATATTCGATTCAAAATGAACAGGTTTACTAAATATTTCACTTAGTATTTGCGAATGCAATCAAAATGTGCATAATGTATTAGCTAAATGTATAGAGAAACTTGTGTGAAAGTCTCAAAAACACAGCTTGAAAATTCTGAGAGTGATAGTCGATAGAGAATAAGCTCGAAATCAGTTGTTTCCAAAGAGAAGCAAAAATATGAGGGGCTGTATTAAAATTTCATATGTTATTAAAAATTTCTGTGGCGAGTAAATGGGTAAATATGCAATATTTCTTTAAATATGCAATATTTCTTTAAATATTTCTTAATATTTCTTAAAATATACTGTATGTATATTTTATATTTATACAAAATACTACATTTAGACGTCTACCATCCTGTTTACATGCCTGCAGTTTCAGGGTAATTTCTCGTATAGTTTTCTAGATATTCGACAAAATGTCCAAAATTGTAAGTACCCGGTCATCACTAGCAATATAGTATATGTTTTATGTTTAACTAGCTGCAAGTATCGGGCTTTGCCCGGGTTTAAAATAAGGTTTTCTTTAGAAGCGTACAAAACTGTTTATTTGCATGCAATAAAATGGTACCTTTATCTTAAAGCAATGTGATATGCCACATTTTTAGCAGTTCCATTTGGAGTGTGTACAAAAAGATTTTCCTCTTTGTCCACTCTGGAGCAGGCCACATACAACTGCCCATGAGAAAAGCATGGTGTCTGCAAGTCTATACCATCAGTACTAAGAGACTGGCCCTGTGACTTGTTGATTATCATGGCAAAGCATTGTTTCAAAGGGAACTGTATTCTCTTGAATTGTATGGTTTTGTCTGAGTTCTTGGAATGTAGACACCCTCACACTTAGCACATCCTGCGAGTACTGTGGCTTGAATGACATGTTGCATCAGCTTTTTCACAATTAATCTTGTGCCATTGCACAACCTGGGTACATCAATATTTCGGATCAGCATTATTGGATCACCAACACTCAGAATCAAGTTGTGGGCTTGCAAATCAGGAGTCTGGGTGCAATTCAAGAATTCAATGGGATATTGTGCTTCATCATCATTAAGATGCAGTCTATGGACTTGTAGGCATATTCTTGCCCTAGAAGCTGCTTCTGAATGGTGACATTGAGCTTCTCAACCACATCATTTCTGCTTGCCAGAATTGCTCTGTGAGAAAGCCAGTCCTGATCTTTGAAGTTTTGCTGAATGTGATATTTGTTGCAGTATTTGCTTGCAGTAAAGTAAATATAACAAAGAAGTAGTGCGTTTACTTACCGATTTTGTTTAGTGAAGTTTTCTCTAAAATGTACCCACGGCTCAGAAGAAGCACATGGAGCACTACTGGCTGGAGGAGGCCAGAGTGAAGTTGGGATGGAACGAAACGTCTTTAAGAACCTTCCCCGTGTAATGTTTTGTGTTCATGTATCAAATTTCACGTTATTTGGTTTTCTGGATCTTGAGTTACAAGGGAACAGACAGACAGCAAATGTGTCGTATATGTATAGAGATAACATGCTTGTATAATTACATGAAGATTGTATTACGTGAATGCACTTTGTTTGGATTTGTAAAACTATATTACTTTATTTTCAATAGGCATAAAAAAGAAATAAAATTAAACGGAATTTATCTTA
The DNA here is from genome assembly GCA_032207245.1 of Pardosa pseudoannulata. NCBI lineage: Eukaryota > Metazoa > Arthropoda > Arachnida > Araneae > Lycosidae > Pardosa > Pardosa pseudoannulata. The sequence goes on from CM063508.1 coordinate 56,604,414, forward strand.
AGGCTCTGGTACGTTTTTACTATCACAAAATCAACTTATAGTTAAACTTTAATTATCTTTAAAAATCAAATACATTTAGAAAAAGATACGTGTATTGGCTTTTAAACTAAGTTGATTCTTGGATTACGTGGTATAAAATTTTCTTGAAACTTGAATGAGAAAATTTTAAATTTTTCTAGCTTCTATCAACATTATATGCGTCTCAAACTTAATAATGCAAAGAAATTGAAAAATTTATTTTCAATGACATTAACAGTATATCTAGCCTGCATATAGGCTTTTCCATTTGATTTACCTTTTGATAACAGTTGGCAGCAAGCTATTTTACTTTAGGAGAGAGTAAAATCTCATGCAAGTTGATAAAAAAATTTGAGAGACCGATGTCATAGATTTTCTGAAGAAAACGCATTCAATGCAATATATTTACTCTCTTTAATACTTATTATTTTTTTGAAACATCATTTATATCAATGCAATGAAAGAAAATCACTGAGTTTATCATGTAAATGGACTACCTTTGTTACTTAATTTCGTATCCATTATTATCACTATCAATTCAAATCAATTTTGAGACTTTTTGAATTTTACTTGTTAGTATCAGGCTAATCAAATTATATATATCTACATAATCTAGAATACCATTTTAAGTATAATTATTAACAAAATTATTTTTCTTTCATTTTCATAAAATAAATGGTTAAAAATGTTAATTTTTTAAATTTTATACATTAAACATTTTATTTTCGCTTTACTTAGATCTTTATATTCTAATTAGATTACATATTATGGAGCGGTAGACAAAAGTTTACATATTTTTAATGGTTTATAACACATTGTATTACATTGAATCTTTTATTAATTTACTTTTGTAAGGAACCAGGGAAAACTCTTTTAAGTGTAAACTCCGTCTGATAGATGCAACTGATTCACTGCATTTACATTTGAAATGAGGTCAGATAGCAAGACGCAAGTTAACAGACTGTGAATCTTTTGCATCTACTGGCAGATTGTATTTACAATTGTGCAATTTGTAACACATCAGTTAAACACTGCTTTATTAACAATTGTACAATATAATAGAAGAAAATTAACGCATACGTTCTTTTTACGTGCAGTAGTGTTAAAAGAAAGGTTTTTTGATTGAATGATATGATTTTAAAGGTAAATTTCTGACGTACATAAGTTTGGTTTCAATACCTACTGTTTTCGTCTAGATCATATTATAAATTAACAAATAAATAAATATAAGATATATTTTATAATATCTCAAATTGTATCTTCCTATTTGATACTCTGGATTTATTTTATACAACACAAAACGTTAATTTAAATTTACTTAGAAATCCTCATATATTATTTTCCGTTGATTCATACTGACATTTAACACTAGAATTACGGAAGGGTTCATTTTGACACCTAGCAAACTTTTATATCTGACAGCTCTTCTATTTTTTTGCAAATATCTTAACCCTTTCTTGACTTTTCCTAACTCATTGTGATTTACGAAATAGTAAAGATTTCAAGAAAATCGTATTTTCATTTTAGCCCTAACAAATGACTATAGAAATACGGCAGGCTATATACTGATGTTGAAGACAAGTGTAAACTTCATAATGACTCTTTCACTATTTTATTAGCAAAACTGGAAGCATTCATAGCATTGTTGTACGTAAGAGGGCATTAACCGCCAAGGTCTTACCAATTCTTAGTTTGTGGTCCAAGACTTGGGGACCAAAGATTTTTCATGAAACTATGAGTAGAGATAAGTTTCCGGAAGTTATGAAATTTCTTAGTTTTGGAAATAAACTAACAAGGTCTTCACGTTTGCAGTGTGATAAATTTACACTAATATCCGAGGTGCGGAATACTTTTATAAAAAACTGTAAGCTTTGCTACAAACCAAATGAAAATATTACGTTTGATGAACAGTTATTCTCTGCAAAATCAAGATGCGGTTTTTTGCAGTATATGCCTAACAAGCTCGATAAATTCCGATTAAAATTTTGACTAGAAGTAGATGTTAGGACCAAATACTTATTAAACGGATTTCCATATTTAGGAAAAGATTAAATGAGACCAAGTGATCAAAGTTTAGGAGAGAACGTAGTAAATCGTTTAGTTGATCCTACATACCTGCAAAGTCTGTATATTTTTAAAAACAAACTGTAGTTGTTATAATTTGCGTTATTTTAATTTATTTTTCACAAATATATTATATCATATAGAGAAATATGCATATATTTTATCAAGGGGTCAAAATGACACCCGCCGTAATTCTAGATATACAAAGACCACCGTAATTCTAGTGTTAAGGCTATAAGTAAAGCTAACACTCTATTAGTTAGTGCCCTCCACTTATATATAAAGATATCCTTATATATAAAGATACATTTTTAATTTTACTAACTAAAAATCAAAAATATAATAATTTATAAAAAACTATAATATAAAATAAATAGGTTATATTTCTACATCTGATAAAAAATATCTCCTTTAATTTACTCCAATGATCGGATTTTGTACGATGCTTTTTATTTCAAGTTTTTCATGCTGAGATTTTCCAGCACGCATCTCGTCGAGCTTTACAGAAAATTGATATTTGAATTCTTCCTGTCGTGAACAGAAAGTTTGTGTCAGATCGCACAAACTTCATCACTACTACTCACAAAATACCAAGACGAGAGAGTCTATTCTTTGTTCTAAGTTGAGCAATCAAGTCTCATGAAGTATATAACCTCCGCTTTTATCTAACATACTTTGGTGCTTTAAAAGATCCATTTGGGACTAACGAACGTTAAGAAAGTAACAGATTTCTATTTAATTCCTGTCATGAGGAGACAAATTTTATTTCTTTCATGTAGTTCTAAGACGTATGGTTAAAATTCTTCTTGTGTTGTTGTCAAGGACTCAGATATAATTGAACAAGAAATGGACTTTCGGAGAGACAGATTAAAAAATCAATGCTTTAAGGCAATTTATAGCGACACATGAGTACGGCAAATAGCTTTATGATTGCGTTTCTTTTTTTAAAAGTTTCATTTTCTTCTTGAGAGGAGTTTTATCACATTTTCTCCTCGGATGTCTTGTATTATTTCCTGAATGTGTAATACATTTCCAATGAAAAGAAATTAGGATTTCGGTGTGACATGTATTAAATCTAAACGGAATTGAAGGCTATATTATTGAAGGGAGAGCGATTTCTTATAGAATCGTGAGATTTAAGTTGTACATTAGTTTTAAATCTGGTAGTTACATAGATAAGATTGATACGGAAACTGGTAATGGTATTTTATAAAGACTCCGTTTTACTATTTCTAGTTTTACTTTTAAGTGCCTTAACTTAGATATCAGTCTTCTTTTTCAGTATATATTGTGACATATATGTACGTCAGATATTTTTTTAATCATCACTACTTAATTTCATATCATTTAAATGAAACAAAAGAAACAATATGAGTATTTAACTTCTACGTTTCTTTAATATTATACTATACATTTTTAAGAAGAAAAACTGGCATATGCAGTTGGAATTCAAGGGAAAATAATGGCTAACTTGAAATTCAAAACTTGTTGAATATTATTCCTTGTACTTTTTTGTATACTCGTAAAAAAGTAACATTTTCTTTAGTTCTGTTTTACTTTACTTTTGCAATTACATTTATATATTGTCACATCAATAATATCTAAATCATTTTATGAATTTAATAAAATCATCATCAAATGTATAGTAAGTAGCCATTCGGTAACCAAAAATAGCAGGTAAAATTCTACTTTGGGTTACTTTAAAAAAGTTCAAAAGCTGATAGAAAAATAAAATTTTACTATATTTTACGTATTCAAAATTTGATTTCTCTAGGTCATAACTTACTCGAGTTATCGTATTAACTTTTAAAGCTTGAATATCAACACAATTTAGAGGATCGATTTTTGGACCATTATAATGCTTTTCCATTACTGCAATTTGAAAGAGTAAAAATGGTAAACATAATACGAAATTCTTATCATTTTTGATTATTAAATTAACATTAGACTTTAGACTTGATCTTAAAGTTATACCTCCTATTTTTGGCAGTAAAATGTTTATACCTGTAGTAACACTGGAAATGTATTTTATTTTAATTTTATTTTTTTCTAGGTGTATAATACACTTCTAATCAAATGAAACTTGGATTTTGGGTGCAACATGTATTAAATCTAAACGGAAATGAGGCTATATTATTGAAGGGTGAATGTTTTCTTACAGAGTAGTGAGATTTAAGTTGTACATTAGTTTTAAATCTGGTAGTTACATAGATAAGATTGATACGGAAACTGGTAATATTATTTTATGAAGACTCTGTTTTACTATTTCTAGTTTTACTTTTAAGTGCCTTAACTTAGATATCAGTCTTCTTTTTCAGTATATATTGTGACATATATGTACGTCAGATATTTTTTTAATCATCACTACTTAATTTCATATCATTTAAATGAAACAAAAGAAACAATATGAGTATTTAACTTCTACGTTTCTTTAATATTATACTATACATTTTTAAGAAGAAAAACTGGCATATGCAGTTGGAATTCAAGGGAAAATAATGGCTAACTTGAAATTCAAAACTTGTTGAATATTATTCCCTGTTCTTTTTTGTATACTCGTAAAAAAGTAACATTTTCTTTAGTTCTGTTTTTCTTTACTTTTGCAATTACATTTATACATTGTCCCATCAATCCTATCTAAGTCATTTTATGAATTTAATAAAATCATCATCAAATGTATAGTAAGTAGCCATTCGGTAACCAAAAATAGCAGGTAAAATTCTACTTTGGGTTACCCGAAGCAGTTCAAAAGCTGATAGAAAACTACAATTTTACTATATTTTACGTATTCAAAATTTGATTTCTCTAGGTCATAACTTACTCGAGTTATCGTATTCACTTACAGACAGAAACACATTGTTCCAAACATGGTATTTTTTGACGGACTCCTAGTTTCAAAGCTTGAATATCAACACAATTTAGAAGATTTTGGACCATTATAATACTTTCCCATTACTGCAATTTGAAAGAGTAAAAATGGTAAACGTAATACGCAATTCTTATCATTTTTGATTATTAAATTAACATTAGACTTTATACGTGATCTTAAAGTTATACCTCCTATTTTTGGATGTAAATGTTTGTACCTGTAGCAGCACTGGAAGTGTACATTATTTTAATTTTATTTTTTCTGGGTGTATAACACACTTCTAATCAAATGAAACTTGGATTTTGGGTGCAACATGTATTAAATCTAAACGGAATTGAGGCTATATTATTGAAGGGATAATGATTTATTATACAGTCGTGAGATTTAAGCTGTACATTAGTTTTAAATCTGGTAGTTACATATATTAGATTGATACGGAAACTGGTAATTATATTTTATGAAGACTCTGTTTTACTATTTCTCGTTTTGCTTTCAAGTGCCTTGACTTAGATTTCAGTCTTCTTTCCCAGTATATATTGTGACATATATGTAAGTTAGACATGTTTTTTAATCATCAACACTTAATTTCATATCCTTTAGATGAAACATAAACTATATGAGTATTTTATTTCTACGTTTCTTTAATATTATAATATACATTTTTAAGAAGAAAAACTGGCATATGAAGTTGAAATTCAAGGGAAAATAATGGCTAATTTGGTATTCAAAAATGGTGAATATTCTCCTCTATAATTTTTCGTATACTCATAAAAAAGTAACATTTTCTTTACTTTTGCAGTTACATATATACATAGTCACATCAATCCTATCTACATAATTTTATGAATCAAATAAAATCATCAACTGGATAGTAAATGAAAGTAGTCATTCAGTAACCGAAAATAGTAGTTAAAACTCTACTTTGGGTTGCTTGAAGGAATTCAGAAGTTGATAGAAAACTCAATTTTGCTATACTTACGTACTCAAAATTTGATTGCTCTATATCAGGGGTGGGCAAAAGCCGGCCCGCGGGCCTGATCCGGGCCTTTTGCTTACTTTATCTGGCCCGTTAAAAAAATCCTTCATGCAATTTTTTTATCTCTTATAGGCGATTTTGTTGAAATCAACAGTATTTGTATGCGTAGTGTACATATAAATTAGAAAAAATATATAAAAAATAGAGAATATTATAATTTGAACAGCTGTAACTATATCCTTACTTTAATATATGCAACATACATACTCTCATAAAGCGTGTGGTAGGCTTACTACATAGAATTGAACGTGCACTCCTTTTACTCACGCAGCACGCGTACTATTTATTTTGATTTAGCCCTACTCACATACTCATCATTTCTTTTGAGACTGTTATTTTGCAAATATAATAATAAATTGAAAAAGTGGACTTTTTGTAGGTAAATATAAAAATGTAATAACTATTATCAAAATAAAATAACTTGTATTGTTAAGATATAAATAAATATCAAAATAAAATCTTTCATTAACTTATTTAATATAATGGATCATATTTCTTTAAAAACTACTTGACATATTTTACTGGGCACAAATTGTTCGCATATACACCTAAGACAATTTATAATTACTGTTATCTTTTATTAGCTGTCAAATTTCACTGTCGAAAAGCTTTAAAATTATACTTATAGTGTTTTTGTCAAAAAAAAATTTCTTGGGCAGTTAAAAAAACTCCCACCCAAAACATTCGTGTGTGGTACAGTGTACTCGGTATAGTTCCCCCGGCCCGGGAGACCACTTTGAAATTTCATTTTTGGCCAAGTATTTGCCCAGCCATTCTCAAGGTCATAACTTACTAGAGTTATCGTTATTCACTTATAGACACAAAAACATTGTTCCAAACGTGGTATTTTGTGGGACTCTTGGAGTTTTAAAGCTTGAATATCACACTATTTAGAGGATCGATTTTTGGGCGATTATAATACTTTCCCATTACTGTAATTTGAAAGAGTAAAAATGGTAAGCATAATATGAAATTCTTATCATGTTTGATTATTAAATTAACATTATACCTTAGACATGATCTTAAAGGTAATACCTCCTATTTTTGCGTAATAAATGTTTATACCTGTAGCAGCACTGGAAATCTACTTTATTATATCTTTATTATTTCCTGAATTTATAATATATTCCTAATAAATTAAACTTCGATTTTGGGAGTAACATGTATTAAATATAAACAAAATTGAAATCTATATTATTGAAATAAGGATAATTTCTTATACATTCGTGAGAGTTGAAAATTAGTTTTATATATGATAGTTACACATATAAGTTTTATGCTGATATTTTATTATGCTGATCTGGTATTTTATACAAAGAGAATCCCTTCTACTACATCTCCTTACTTGACTCCTTATCTCCTTAATTTCTTTATCTGACATTTTTAAGTGCTTTGACGTTGATTTCAATCTACTATCAGAAGCAATATTGCGACCTATATATTACTCAGAACTATTATACTTATTACTATATTTGTATATTTGTTAACACTTATCCACATATCGTTTACACGAGACAAAATAATTTATATGGGTATTTTATTTGTACTTTTCTTTAATATGACAACATGTATTATTTTTTAATGGATAGCAGGCATATATATGGATAGTGAAAACACATAAAATTATGTCTGGTTTCGTGATGAAAAATGATAAACGTGATATGACATGCTTATCATTGCTTATTACCAAACCAGCAGTAGACCTCAGACAGGATCTCTTTCAAAACTTTTGAGAACTGAAGGCTATATTATCCACTACCTTTTAATTTGCTTATAAATAATTATGGCTGTATTGATATTCAAAATGGGAAAAATTTTAATTTTACACAATTGAATCATGTAATATTTCCTAAATGTGTAATACATTTCCAATAAAAAGATTTTAGGGTTTTGATTACAAGTCTTAAAACTAAGCGTAAATTGAAGGCAGTATTATTGAAATGAGAATGATTTCTCTTGCAGGCGTAAGATTTAAGCTTTATTATAGTTTTAAATCCGGTAATTAAATTTAGAAGATTGATGTAGAAACTGGTAATGGTATGTTATCCCCTTACTATTTCACGTTTTATTTACTTATCTGACATGTCTTGACGTTGGTTTCAATCAACTATTACAATATACAGGGTTATCAAGAAATAAGTTCTCCACTTCTGAGGACTATAGAATGGATATAATTGATCTAAATGAGATACAATTGGAATTACAGATAATTCAAATACGTTTGACATTTATTAAATAAAAAAATAGTTCAATAATCCACCTATAGGTTGCGTTTAGATACACTTAAACATATTTATATGCTTTATAAATGCTAAATAATATTAAAAAGTAGCATAAAAGTGCTCAATATATCTCCCTTCATGATCAACAATATTCTAACTAACAACTTAGAACCATATTTTCCATAACTGACCGGAATGATCTGCCGGAATATCAAGAACATGGCACCGAATACTGTACTTCAGACCTGGCACATATGCTGGCATCTGATGGTACATCTTGTTCTTCAGGAAACCCCACAACCAAAAGTCTTATGGGGTTATATCTGGCTAATGAGGAGGCAATACAGTTGGAAATTGACGGCTCATCACAAGTGCATCTGTGAATTGCTGCCTTAGCAGTTGCTTTTCATGATCATCACTGTGAGGAGCTGCGCCATCTTGTATGGAAATGATATCCTGAAGGTATCCACACTGTTGAAGTTATGGGATTACAAAATACCTCAGCATATCATAGTACTGTTTCTCTGGTGGTACCGGAATTCATGGGTTCGAATCCCACTATGGCATGGATATTCGTAGACGTTCAGAATCTGTTTTAAGCAGTAGGTTTCGTGTGCAAAACAGCATACAAATACAAGGTACCTTTGCTCTGTGGGTTTTTTCAGTTATCTTTTCAAAAAATACGGTTCAATAATAAAGGTAGCCGCGAAACCACACCCTACTCTCACTTTTCAGGATGACAGAATCGTCCCTGGATGGTATGAAGGTTTACTAATGCTTCACTTAACTTAATGAAACTAAATAAACACTATATGTGTTACAGCATCACCTATAGGCGTATTTATGTACTAATTTTTTAATGTAATAAATGTTAAGGCCATCATTTGAATTATTTGTAGTTAAAATTGCATCTCATTTGAACTACTAGAACGTATTTTAGAGTCTTCAAAAGTGGGGAACTCTTGCCAACCCTGCATATTGTAATTTACACGCTAGTTGAAACTACTAGAATCAATAAAACCTACCCTCATATCGCTTAAATAATACCAATGGGAGTATAATTTATACATTTCTTTATTATTAAATTCAACGATGGCCGATTCATTAGGGTGCTGGCTACGGTACCGAAGTTCATGGGTTCGAATCTCACAGTGGCATGGATGTCCGTAGCCGTTCAGAATCAGCTTTAAGCTGTAGGTCTCGGTCTCATTAGCAATCGTGTTGCAAAAGGTAGACCAAACCAAACCAAACATTATTAAATTATACTTTATTAAAACAGAGAAAACAAACATATATAGATTGTTGGTTGGTTGGGTTGAAGCTCTACTATTTTGCTTGGCGAAGGCTAATGAGTTCGAGACATACTGCTTAAAGGCTATCCCAAGCGGTCATGAAAGTGGTGGGATTCAAACCTACGAACGTCGGTATCGATAAGCAGCACTCTAACATTCGCCCATTGTTCAGCTTTGTAAAATTTTTGTAAAGTCACATTTATGCCATTTTTATGCTTGCGGTATGCACGAGGTATAATTTTTGCCTTATTTTGTTTTATAAAATAAAAGAGGTTGCATCGATGTTAGAAACTAGTACATTCCGTTCTACTAGATCAGTTTCCATTTATTTATTTGCCTTGACTTTGTGTTATGAGGTCAGATTTAGATCCCGAGCATTTTACTTCTTGTATGAATGAATAAATTATATAACTGATCTAAATCGCCTCATCACATATGACCTCATCACACTTTGATTTCAATGAGTATTTTTTATTTGTTAGGCATTTTTTGAAATGTTTAAACTTCATATGAAGAGTAGGTAGAATAAGATTTTCAATATTGAGTAATGAAAGTTCTGTAATACTATTCTCTCCAGGGAGCCGAACGATGGCCAAAAGATTAGGGCACTGACCTTCGGATCCTGAGTTCGTGGGTTCGAGTTCCACTGGTACATAGATGTTCGAAGCCGTTCGGAATCGGTTTTAAGCAGTAGGTCCCGGTCTCATTAGCCTTCGTGTTGCAAAAAAGTAGACTGTAGTGCTCTCAACCAACCAATCTCTCCAGGGATAAATAAATCAAGCTTTTATAATTTCTTTTTTATATACGAATTGCTCTTGTCCATGCGATCCTATTCACAGAAAAGCTGAATTAATTATAGTTAAACTCCAAACCAATATATGTGGTTTAATAACCAATATATGCAGGTTAATATCCCGAGGACTTTTAAAAGACAACTTAAGAACCAACAATATATGAGATAATTATTTTTTGACTGAACTTTCATAGGTTTTTTAAAAAGAAATTGGTTAGCAATAGGTATTTTAACTGATATATCGGTAAAAAAATTTTGTTAATCACAATCGGAGAACGACAAGCATCAAAGTCAAAAATATTCCATAAAATTTAAATTTCAAAACAGAATAATTATATTTAAGATAAGGATGCTAGATTATCATAGAATAAACTTATAATTCACATCGAATAAATAACATGACTCTATGTTGAATAATTAATTTTACCTATGATATTATTTAAATCTTGTATATAACTTCTTATTAAATGATTTTATGTTCTACAAGTTCCAAGAATATATATTAAAGTAATCAAACGTATTGATTATTTGCATCATTATTTATTTTTATTACAAAATAAAGAGTAGCTTTATAATCATGAACTAAAAAGATGCCTCGTTAGATTGAAAGAATTATGCTAAATTCAAAACTCAGGAAATTTCTTTTCAAAAAACTAAAAACAAAAAACCGTTGAAATTCATATATAAACGTAAAGCGACATTTATATTTTCAAACAAACCTCAAATATTCCTTTTAAATCATGGATCTATTAATTTCCAAAGTTCCAGAAGTGTATTCTAATCATTTTTTGTGTTACTGCAGGCAATGGGTTAGTCTAGATTACTTTCGTATTATA
>CM063508.1:56625543-56638043 GCA_032207245.1 Pardosa pseudoannulata
GGAAAAATTCTGGTATGAGGAATGAGTAATTTTGTTTTCTTATTATTGTGACTACTAAAATATATAGATGATAATATGTCGTATATTTTGGATATAGGTGAATCATTCTCGAAGATCTTTAAATGAAATTTTTGTACATGTCTCGCTTTTAACAAGTCAAGAATGGGTTCATTGTATACGGTGATGAATGCATTAGTAAAAGAATGAGTTTATCTACATCAACATTTTACTCAGTTTTGTTAAAGCTAAAACCAAAGGATATATAATAGGTGATTGATGTAAAGAAAAGTTTAGGTGCATGATCTCTAATAGTGTAGTATTTTTAGAAATATGCTGGTATGAGAAATTAGTGTTTTTGTTTCCTTATTTGTGTAGCGGAGTTATTAACATATTGTATGCGGGGCACGTACTAGTACGTTTTCTTACGATTGATACTTGAACGCTGGTCACGTAGTAGTATGGGTTAGTGTAACAACATGGTTTCTTTGTGTGTACAAAAATAACGGTATATAAGGAAAACAAAGCTAAATGTTCTCGTCTACTACATAGATTCTGGAAAAATTTAGAGAAATAAAAACTAGTTTTTACATTATTAGTCTCATGATTGTTCTTTTCATTTTTTATAATGTAAAAATGTTTATATATAACATAATTCGAAAAAATTAAAATTATATATTACTATTTCTATTTGATTTTTCATAGTTACGATACTATTATAAATTTATCCACTAAAAAATATATTTTTTGTTTACAAAAATCTTATGGTTGTTATTTATATATTTCTATTTATATGTTTGTTTATATATATGTCAATATAAAATACGAAAAGTAGATTAAAAAATTAAATAATTTTCGATCTATTGAGATTTAACTGAATAACTAAATTTATGCGCGAAACACCCGCTCCCGATACAATTCCGCTGCGAAATGTACCCCACAACTACTTGTGGCCTTGATTTTATCAGTGTTTGTACACCTGGTTACTTGCACCTCCAGAATGTAGCAACTACCAGTACAGTTTAGAAGTATTTCCTGCCTTTCAGCTTCTTTGAATCTTTGCACATCTGCGATACAAGCATCCAATAAGAGTTCGCTGTTTTAAATTTGTGTTAGTATTAAGATTTCCTTTGTTTTCGACTTTTTCATATCCCATGATGATTACCAAATGCTTTTTAGATTTCAATAATTAATAAAGATCTAGAACTAGTCCATAACATTATATTTAGGGGCGAAAATGAAGAATTAAATGATTTTCAAACGAAACTTCAAACCTGTAGATAAATTAATGAAGAAGATAAATATGCAAATGCTTCCAACACCTGAAATAAAGGCGAAAGTGTTAATCAAGTATAGATTGACACAATATTTCTGTATAAAATGCAGTGAATGTTTTTGTTTAAAATTTATAGTAATGACAGGCTAAAAATGTATTTCTGAAAACTGATCTTAAATTCAGAATCATATTAGAGTATAACTGATTTTTATTATCACTTCTATATTATGTACTTTTATAGTTGTTTTGTACAAAACTGTATCCTTTGTATATATCTTATCAGTATTAACAATAAAATAGCGACAATTTCGGTATACTTAATACCGCAGGCTGTGTCAAATTGGCCCCGATGAAAATAAGACTGTGTTGTTATACATAATGTACTCAGAATTTATACTCAAATAATATTTAATTATTTTTACGCATTAAATTGTTATAAAATATGAAATAAAATAATAAATACTGTTGTAACGTACTTACAACACAAACACTAGTGTTCGTTCTCAAATTGCAAACAAACTAAAACACACTCTATGGAATTATGGTAAATGCCTTATATTTAAACTAAAACATTTATTATGTACATTATTGGCAGATTAATACGTGACTTGATTAATATATGATGTGACCACGAATTATTTGGTTTTGATATTCATCAATATTCTTTAAATGGATTCCTGATCAAAATATTATGAGACCCAGGTAATAATCATGAATATTAAGTAGATTTACCCCCAGTAATTACAGGAAAGCAGTGTAGGGCGCTAGGAAAGCTGCATGTCTATGCTGGCTTAAAGGTCGTTACTTTGCCGAGCGTCTGTGCTAGCGTGACGGTCTTATGGATGCGGGATCAGGAAAATATTGCTGGCTCGGGCTCTATGGCTTGCTCATAGGATCTGGATGCACCTCCTCTCTGCACCTCCAACTGCGACTCCTTTTCTTACTTTTCTTTCACAACTTTACACCTCGGTTCAACACCCCTTTTTTTCTTTTCCCATCCCTCGTTGGTAAAAATTTCCCACTCTTCGAATGTGCAGGTAGCCTTATTAAAATGGCCTCTTTGGTGAAAATTGATATTATTGCCTAGCCCCTGCCCTCATCTCATGGCTGCATCCCTACCTGGGCTTGACCGTTACACTTGTGACACTCCATCAGCAATAACTCCTTTGCAAGGGTCCCCATTAAAACTCGAAGTCACCAGCTGCTTCTATACCCTACTTAGAAGTTTAGTTCATAGCTGTGTGAACACGTGCTGACCATCGTGGGAAAGTGCATCGGTACAAATATATTATAATATGGAAAATTTTGAATAGAAAAATATATAGACAGCATTAATTAAAATATTTTATTTCTTACCAGCGAAGATTTCTTACTCTTTTTTATGCGGAGTTTGGGTAACTTCTTTTTATATATTTTGTATACTTTGGGCACACCAGTATTTTATGGTCAGAACATTCATCTATAGATTTGTTCCCTTACTTATAATCTTGGTAACAAACTCTTTTTCACATCTGCACAGATTCTTCAGTAGTATCAGTTTTTGTTTTCGTATGGGGATAGTGTTTATGTTTGCTAATATTATACATAGTACACAACATTTCAAAGAGTAATTGAAGATTTCTCTCCTAAATTTTATTCTAATTACTTCTTTGTATAAAATCCATGAACTAATTCCAGCAAGATAACAAATATAGAATACATAGTCACCTACTCCATCCTGCCTTCACAGAACATTTCTGAGTTATCTGGTTCCAACTTCGACACCAAATTTTGTAGAGCAGTAAAATATCGTTTAAGTAAGATTTTTTTGGATGATTATTGTAACTATCCCCAGTAGGACGAAAGGAGTTGAATAAATCGGTGTTATTGTTTTTTACTTGATAAAATCTCAAGTTATGCTATCATACTTGAGAAACAATATTGTCACGAAGATTCGAATGAACACACAGTTTAACGTAACAGAAGAATTTATTGAAGCTAAGTAGCAACTCGCAGCTTTACAAGATCGAGAAGTTGCCTACAACTAGTGGGTATCAGCTTTTATACCCGAACAGAATATTCGAGAAATAACTAATTTACATATTAAAGAAAGATCTAGAATGTTCAAGAACATAAGGAAACAATAAATAACATTTTAAAATTAAAAATCCGTACTTTGGATAAACCGCCATGGCAAGCATCGAACCCACAATCTTCGGGTCTGGATAGCGTGCTTTGATCATTTGGCCACTGAGCTCGTTGGCTAAGCTTCTTTATCCGGCTATATATCGTATTACATTTTTTCTTTCTTCACAAATACAGGTAATTATTTCACATTCCATTTTATTTATTCCAGTTAAACAAGTGTTCGTCGATTTCAACATTTGAAAACGAATCAGTGTTGGGAGAAAATTATCTGCAGTATATTTCTTCCTTCATTTTCTAAAGGTTCTATCAAACGCAAAACGACATATTAGGATAGAGTAAGGTTTTCAGGTTTTTTTTATCTTACCCCAAATATAGAAAACCATTGACAATGCATTTTTTTAAATCTAGAAACTTAATGTGATCCAGTTAGGCTTCCAAAACGGCAGTGGTAGCATTGTATCACAAGCAGAATTTAGATTCCATTTGATAGGCCAAAACCACAAACAGTAGAGAGTGCACTTTGAATACGCAAACAAGAAGATTATCTACTATACAAGGTCATAATGGGATACCTCTAGTAGACAGAAAACAGATATTTACTGTTCAAATGAACATATATTATCAAAATGTTGCAAACAGTAATTTAACTTTTCAAAACTGTTTACTGTTACTACAGTAAAATTCTCAGCTCTGTTATCAGTTTGACTCCTCTGACTCCTTCGCTATCTTTGAAAGCTGGCCGAACGATGGCCGAATGGTTAGGGTGCTGGCCTTCGGAATCAGAGTTCGTGGGTTTGAATCCCACTATGGCATGGGTGTTCGCAGTAGGTAAGCAGTAGGTAACGGTCTCATTAGCCCTCGTGTTGCAAAAAAGTAGTCCGCAGCACTCCAAAACCAAACCAAAATCTTTGAAAGTTGACCATTTGACCTTGAGGTATTGTTCTACACTTATATTCATATATCCTAATAAACTTACTAATAAGATAGTAACTATAAACTTAAATACACATTATTTCGATTTTTATTTCTCGAGATATATTATACAACTTAAAATTACTAACATAATACTAATTAATGTTTATTTGTGTAAAGTATCATAGTAGGGAAAATTCAAGAATATTTATATTTGACTCTAGTTAAAAAGAAGCACGAAGAACATTTGTTCAAGACAATATGAAAGTTTTATATTAAAATTTGTCGAATAATAGTGGATAACTCAAAAAATATCTCTACTCAAAGTAAAAAGATTTTAGCGTACTTCATTTTGAGAAAATGCCTCTTTAATATAATTTGCATAAAACTGAGCTGTGAATCAAGTATATCTTTAATTAAAGCGGCTATAAACTGCTGAGATTTCGGTAGGATTTAAAGGTAAGATTTTAATTACGAGGTTAATATTAAGATCATGAAAATTGTATAACTTTTTCCACGTTAATTTAATTACTGGGTTTTATGTGATGCAATTTCATCCCCTTTCTGGATTTGTAATTAAGTTATTTGTGGAAAATCTTTTAACGAGAAACAATTACTGGAAGCTTAAATACCAGTGAGTGTTGTTTGAATGTTTCAAGATGGATAAATACGGCCTATTATATTTTTTTTTGTTCACGATTTTCTGCAATACTGAATAATATTTTAACTATGGTAGATTCACATTATTATATTTATTAACATGTGATAAGGCTCCTATTTATCTTTTATTAATTTGTGTTTTAAACTCTGAAACAAAGGTTAGGGATAAAAAATTAGAGAATGTTAAATGATTTCTAAGTATCCCTTGGGATATTTTCTCACCATGTTATAATATTTTATATTAAGTTCCCTTTATCAAGATTACTTATTAAAAGCTAAGCATTAACCCTCTAAGAGGTTCGCACGTACAATTCCGCCGACCCGATAATGACTTCAAAACGTACAATTATCGACCTCCAAAAACGCTCCGAACATAGATGTAATGTACATTTTTGCCAGTGCTTTCCCCCATGGAGTTTTGAGGTAGGAGGGTCGATTGTTTAGGAACTGCCCCCCTCTTTCACTGACATTTCTTGAGGAATGAACCCCTACCCCCTGAGGAACAAAGACGCTGATAGCTTTTCATGGCTTTGTAAATCTCTATTTCGAAGTATTTCGTTTGAGGTAACAGATGCATCTCTAAATGCACCACTTAAATATCTTGGATGACTTTTGTAAAAAATATAAATAAGTCTCTCAAAGAATATTTTTATTTGTACTTTTAGATTCCATTATTTCTTATGGGATAATATTCCAGACTTGACGAACTTTATGTGTATTAAAAGTTAAAAATCTATAATATCTATTTATATATCTATATATAACAAGTAAAAGGACAGCAACGAGGGTGGGTTTCCCGTATTCCATTCTTGTCGACAAAGGGTGAAGGAAAAAATCATAGAACGCTTTGGCCACTGACACAGTAAACTTTTAGCGTATTTTTTTCCTCGATGTGTTCCACTCAGAGGGTTAAAGAAACTGCACACTTAGAAAAGCAAATAGTTTTGCTCGTTTATAAATTATCGGTAAACGTAAAGAAATATATTAAAATGAACAAAAGTTATTTCCAGGTCATGTACTATGATTCTATACAAAGAAATGTTAAGATAAAGACTATAGGGTTCTTTAATAACTGAAGATAACAAGTTAATTAAAATATATATTATATTTTTATTATGCAATTATTTTTATTGAAATATATAAACCGTTTTTATCGTTATTTACATCAATTTATAAATTTTGAGACAAAATGTTTTGCTATTTTTTGTGGTTGTTCATTTAAGTAGTATTGTACCAAACGTTGATATTTAATTTTGTTTGAATCGATAACTCATTTCTACTAATATTTACCTTAAATCTATTACAATATTTTACAGCAAAAGTTTTCACTAACTTTCATGCTGGCCTATTTGAAGAGGAACATTTTTCAACTACTTTTGTCTGCTTCATAGGATACTTTGCAATCCTGAAAAATTAAAAATTTCAATGATTGCGTCATATGACGGGCTATATGCTAGTGATTAAATATTTATCAGAATGTCCTAGAATTTGTTAGGAATTAGTTTGGATTGTTCTAGACATATTATTAATAATTAAGAAAAAAGTATCTGAAATTCAACAATATATATCGCCATTTTTTGCCAAATTTGAATTACTTAGGGTGCTACCATATTGCAGACTTGATATCCCACAAGTAACTTACATGTCATATTAACTTCAAAAGCCGCCAGAGATATGAATTTGGCACCATAATTTCCCTTTTCTGTAGAGTTATACTGCCTACTTCTCACATCATTATGACGCGTATGTCATACGTACTTGTGACATATATCGAGTGCAATATGACAGCACACTTAGTTCCCATATGTAGCTGAAATGTACTTAATAAAACATTGCACTGCTTTCCATAGGATGCAAAAGAAAAGTGATTAGAAAGTTCCAAATTTTTTTATTCCTAATAACATTTTAAATTGCTTAAGTAAATAGTAAGCTATTAAAACTGTGTGTCTCAAATGATTGTTTTCAACATAACTGCTATTAACCCCTTCCGGTACAACAGAATATCCATTTATTGCCATATATTGCTAATGAAATAACTAAAGTTTTGTATGAGACACTGACAGAAAGAATTCTGAATATCACCAAAACATTCGAATCCCATAAACAAGCGTTAACATAGAGTTAACACACAATAAATACCACAGAACAAAAACATTTTTTAAACCCTTTCATCAAAAATTAAGCAAAAGTAAACTTATCGTTGTAACTGGAAACGTTTTCAAACACCATAACTTAATGCCACGTGTTCCACAGGTAAATGGTGCAATTGAATTTCGTATCGTTTAATAAAGTAAATAATTCGCTGTTCGAAAATGTCTAGAGATTCAAGCAAATTGAATCAAACTCCCCCTGAGATGGAGTAATTAAATTATTGACAGAATTTAGTTTAGTGTGTGAGGGCACTTTATCCTGCCTTTGTTAGGAGGTTGAAAAATATACGGAACGTAAGAGAGTGTTGTTAAATGCGCAATTCGCCATTTTGAGAGTAATAAAAGTTCAGGTAGGATAGTGTGAAAGGGGTAAGTAGAATAGAATTATTTTATTAACAGCTGCAATAAAATGTATTTGGCAAAGAATGAAGTAATTAAATTACCTTTATTTTTATGTATTTTTTGGTTAATGTGTGATATGGCAACGTCTGTTATTTTGAAATTATTTCGAGATAAAGGTCCGTCCACAAATAATGTAACACTTAAGTGATAAAATGTTTGTGAAGTTGTGACAGTTTGTGACAAGGAGGGGACGGGAATAACAAGAAGAGTGGCATATTTTGGTTAAAATAGAACGTTTAAAATCAGCAAGTTGAATTTTGAATTTATTTTAAATTTACCAAAATTTAAAGGTATTTTCTAAATTAGGGTGAAAGTATGCCATGTGATTTTTTTTACATTTCTTTGCTTCCAAAATGCCATTTAGAGTTGTTTAGAAAATATAGTAGTTGTTGAAATCCTTTACTTAGAAGAAAACCTTCCTCAGTCAATATTCGACAAAAAAACAGTTATTTCATTCAAAATAGCTAAAAGTATTATTATTGTTAAATATAAAAATACCATTAAAACCCATAGTTAAAATTTAAAAATAAAGCTGGTCGATTAGTTAGGGAGCTGATCGTCGGTACCGGAGTTCATGGGTTCGAATCCCACTATGGCTTGGATGTTCGTAGCCGTTCGGAATCGGCTTTAACCCACTGAACGGACGCGTCGATGGAGGTTCGACAAAGAATTCCTGTTCGAAAACGGACCTGTCGACCCCTTCTCGTTCGCCCTCGTATAACTCGTATCGCACACTTTTGAGGAAAAAAAATATTGCAAAGCGATAATAAATGAAAGAAACTAATTTTGAGTAACGGAACTCCTTTACCTTGCAGGGAAAATAATTTAAAAGTAGCCTGACAACTTTTAAACCGGCAACTCTAGTATGGTACGGTAAGTTCCGTCTGGAATTTACGAAAAGGGTGACTGTTTTGAAAGGGAAAAAGGTGGGGAGGGTGGCCGGTGGATGGGTTAAGCTGTAGGTCCCGGTCACATTAGCTCTCGTGTGCAAAACAGTAGACCGTAGCTTTCCAAACCAAACCAAACGAAACCTTTCTAAACTGCAAGTATATATATTTCTGTAATTGTTGTAATGTACTTAGAACACAAACACCAGTGTTCGTTTTTAAAGGGGAAACAGAGTAAAATATACGCTATGGAATTAAAGGAAAATACTTATATTTAAACTGAAACATTTATTATGTACAATATTTATAAATTAATACATCACTTTATTATTTTTTTACATGACCTGCAATTATTATGTTTTGCTATTCATCAATACTCTTGAAGTAGTATTCC
Source organism: Pardosa pseudoannulata (assembly GCA_032207245.1). NCBI lineage: Eukaryota > Metazoa > Arthropoda > Arachnida > Araneae > Lycosidae > Pardosa > Pardosa pseudoannulata. The sequence goes on from CM063508.1 coordinate 56,634,349, forward strand.
TTATCAAAAGATTATGAGACCCAATTAATAATTATGAATATTATTAAGTTTAATTCCAGTAATTACAGGGGAGCAGGCTAGGGCTGTCAACAAGTTGGACTTAGGTGCAGGCGTGCGGCCGTAATTTTGCAGCTCGTCTATGCTGGCCAACCGATCATATGCATGCGGGTTCGGGAATGGATTGCTGGCCAGGGCTCTCTGACTTGCTCACGGGATCTCGATATCCAGCAACTCTTGGATCCCGGCATCAAGTCCTTTTCCCACTTTCTTTCTACCCCTTTACACCTCGGTTCAACGGCCCTATTTTTTTTCTCTGTCCCAATCACTTGCTGCTGAAATATTCCCACATCTGCACATTCTTCGAGTGTGCAGGGGTCTCATTAAAATGGACTCTTTGGTGAAAGTTGACATTATTTCTAGAACTCTGCCTCCAAATCTCACGGCTACATCCCTGCCTGGGGTTGACTGTTATACTTCTGCCACTCCGTGAACTATAACTTCTCCCCACTAAAACTCGAAGTCAACAGATGTACCCAAATTCTTCTTTGAAATATAGTCCACATCTGTGTATGCAAGTGCTGACCATTGGGGGAAAGTACATATGTACAGTAATATTTCATTAAATGTGACAAGGAGGGGGAAGGGTATATGTTTAAGTGTTACACTTTGTGACAAAAAGTCGGGGTGGAGGTGGCAAAATATTGAAAAAATGTCTGATATTATGTATGGACAACCACTAACTTTAGATTTCAAGAGCACTCAATGTTTTGAAAATACATTAAGGTAATATAATTTTGAAAATCTTTTAAATTCATATGCGTACATAAAACATTATCTTTACACAATGTCACTCATTTTACTTCCAATAATTACAATAATTACTTATACAAAATAAAGAAAATATTGTAATAGAGAAAAATGTTGTTCTTCAAATTTTATTTGACACACCTATTTGGATGATTAAGGAATGCATTTTGACTAGTTCCTGAAATACGTCGTACAAACATACAAAGAAACAACTTTAAAACTTGAAATATTTATAATAAGTAGATTTGACGTGATTAATTGCGAACATACGTGATCGAATAATGCATAAACGATTGTTATGTTGTATATTGTTTGTTGTGTTGTACCTCGTTTTACTTAAAAACAAGGTAGAATATTGAATTTTAACATTTAGGTTTGTTACAAAATTTAATTGAGTACACCCCTTTATGATTACAATCAGCATTTCATAACAAATTTCAGTAGAATGTACGTCAGTGCTGACAGTTGTCATTTAAAAAAACAGTTGACTGCAGACTGCTAAAATTTTGAATTTAAGGCCATATCGCAATTTAGTGTGCACGCCAAGCGCGGGTGATAATCGCCATATTCTAGAAATCAGTTTTCTACAAACCCTTGCTCTTATTCGGAGAAATGATACGTGATTAGAATATCTGATCATTAATTAACACATTGACGGACAGTAGGAACAAGTGAAGTTCGAAAATTAATGTTGCGAAGTAAAAGGTTGTTCGCCACATTTTATGGTGTACGAATCCTCAGACCAGTTTGAATGTAAGAAGGTACTGACTGCTTTAGTGTCACTTTAGTTTTTTTGTCACCTTTTAACCTTTCCGTTTACTGTGTTCGAGAGGCTGAAGTTACTCCATGGCAACACAAGCGACTCTCAAGGACATCTGCACTTGCACGCAAATTATATCTTTGGCATCCTGCCAAAGATATAATTTTCTTCTCGCTTCTCGGCAGGTATAAAAGCCGAGGGAAAATGTAACCACAGAGAGTGCATTTCAGTACGAAGTACGTAAGCCTTGAATAAATGTTTTTATCTTAAATGGAGTCAGTTACTTAGTAGGTAAAATCTACATGCAACCTCAACAGCAATCACCTACAAGGTATTGTAGTGTTCCATTTAGGGTACTCTAAGGAATGTCTCTGCAGCTACAGGGCACAGCTGTCGAGTCCACAATTGGCACTGTATCACTACACGGTTTTACCTTGGCAATCTCTGTGGCGAAAAATGAGTGCACCTATATTAGAGTGCGCTTCTAGGTTGGAAGTCAGTGAGTGAGCAACCGACCCTGAATGAACCCACCTTGTAAGCTGTGTGTACTATGTACCCTTGTATTAAGACACCTGATGGAGAGTGATGTGTTTGAGGTGGAATGTTGACCAACGCATTTATGTTCAATAAAATACTTTCGTTTTTTAATTTCTCTCCCTGAGTCTGTCCTTTCTGAGTTGGTAGGTATTTATCATAGCGTGATTTTTTTTATAAGTATACTCTTTGTATTTTTATAGTCCCCGTGACTTCATTCCCATTTTGTAACAAAACCATATCGTAACAATTAACACTATAACAATTAATTTTTAGAATATTAGAAGTATAGTTTTCTTTCAGCTTAAATAAACTTAATTTTAATTAATTCAGCACCTTTAATTAGGTTCTGGCTATAACCATCATGGAGCCAGCAGACTCTAGACACTAAGTAATGGGACGGTGGCGGCTATAACAGCAAAAATTTAAAAACTTAAATGACAGGTATAATGATTCAAATAAGCAATTTTTTGAGAGTAACAAAGTATTTTTGGAAGTTTTACATGAAATGGTAGTTCATAATCAAACAAAAATAAATAAGTGAAAAAAAAAATTCAAGAGAATACACGATCCCACTACAACCTTCACAACCACGTGCATACTGAAGCAGCAAGTCATGTAACAGGTTAAAAACAAAATACAACCTAAAAAATTGTTTCCAAAACATGACACTAGGCTTCTACTTGTACGCGGGTAAATGAACATTTGTGGCGATACAACCGTAGTGTCTAAAAACGACCGTTTCGTTGTAGACGGCTATTGCCATAGTGAACTTTACACAGTGAACACTTTACACAGAACTTTAACACAGTGAACGTGTTAAATTTTATTGAATAACACAATAAAACAACATGCAGGATAATATATAAAAAAGTCCGAAAATAATATAAATAGCGACATTGTTTTCTCGATGTTAGCATAAATATAACTAAGTGAAGTTTATATTTTGCTTAATTTCTACCTATTGTAAAAACTCCACACTGTTTTCTTTAAAAACACTTCAAAAGTTCGTTTACATACATTAAAAGTTTAAATACATTAAAAGCTCAAGTTTGTATTTGTAATCATTTTACCAATATTTCAAATTTTTGAATTGCTTCGAAATCAAGTATAAACTTAACACAAGATGAAACACAAAGTGTAAATATCACTTGTCTATAATTTGGCGATCAATAACACAAAAATATAGTCTATTTCTCCACCTAATTCTAAATATTTATGTAGAGGTCTTATAATTTTACTAGATTTATTTCATTGTCTTCTGTTATTACTATTTGTTGATCTCTAATCCAAGCCCTGAGAGAATACAGAGTAACTTTCAACTATTAAATCTAAGTAATTTGTTTTATAAAAAAAGATATACACAATGAAAATACGATACAAAATTTTACTGGTTTTAAATAAAGAAGAAAACATTTATTGTTACATTATAGAAATATATTTACATGAATTATTAAGTTTTGAAATAGTTCCTCAAATTATTTTATATCTAATGCCACACTATAATCAGTTATCATTTATAAACACATACACACATATGTATGTATGTATGTGTGTATGTATATGTTTGTATGTATGTGTGTGTATGTGTGTG
>CM063508.1:56643043-56685543 GCA_032207245.1 Pardosa pseudoannulata
GTTGTATATAGTATAATTTTCATCTGACTCAACCTAAATTTTCTTATATATTTACCAAATGTGTTTCTTTTGCAATGAAATTTTTAAAATTTTTATGAAATAAAATTCATTTTACTTAAATACTTTTTAAAACATTATATGTGTGTTTAATATATACAAATTTAGATTCAAATTTAGAAGTTATTTTGAGATATTGTGGTATGTTTTAAACCAATAAGTTTGTCTTAAACTTAATTACAAGTTTTTAGTAATCACGTAAGTCAGAAATCATATCATTTGTGTTAACAAAAAAGTGTCTCGTATTTAAAACTTTTACACAAAAATATTTTTATGTGTCAAAAATGAATGAGATATGTTTGTAAAGATAATAATTTGTTCTAAGTTTGGTAAAAAAATTATGTTTGTAAAACTGATATTTTTTAAGGTAAGTCGAAAATGATAATTATTTTTAATTTTTTACTTTTAAGAGTCATACGACTCCTTAAGCTATTTTTATGTTTCAAAAATGAATGGTATATGTTTGTAAAGGTAACAATTTTTCTACGTATGGTAAAAAAAAAAATGTTTGTAAAACTGATAGTTTTCAAGGCATGAGAAGTCACCAAATGATAATTACTTCAAATTTTTTAATCTTAAAAGTCATATGACCCCTTAAGATATTTTTATGTTTCAAAAATGAATGGTATATGTTTGTAAATATAACAATTTGTTCTAAGTATCGTAAAAAAAAGTTTGTAAAACTGATAGTTTTTAAGGTATGAGAAGTTAAAAAATGATAAATACTTCAAATTTTTGAATCTTAAGAGTCATATATTTTAGTCAGATATTTTTATGTTTAAAAAATGAATGGTATATGTTTGTAAAGATAACAATTTTCTACGTATGGTAAAAAAAATATTTGTAAAACTGATAGTTTTCAAGTTATTAGAAGTCAAAAAATGATAATTACTTCAAATTTTTTAATCTTAAAAGTCATATGACCCCTTAAGATATTTTTATGTTTCAAAAATAAATGGTATATGTTTGTAAAGATAAAAATTTGTCCCACGTATGGTAAAAAAATGTTTGTAAAACTGATAGTTTTTAAGGTATGAGAAGTCGAAAATGATAATTATTTTAAATTTTTACTTTTAAGAGTCATACGACCCCTTAAGATATTTTTATGTTTCAAAAATGAATGGTATATGTTTGTAAAGATAACAATTTGTTCTACGTATGGTAAAAAAAAAATGTTTGTAAAACTGATAGTTTTTAAGGTATGAGAAGTTAAAAATGATAATTATTTTATATTTTTCGACTTTTAAGAGTCGCACGGCCCCTTAAGATATTTTTATGTTTCAAAAATGAATGGTATATGTTTGTAAATATTACAATTTTTTATAAGTATGGTAAAAAAAAATGTTTGTAAAACTGATAGTTTTCAAGGTATGAGAAGTCGAAAATGAATTTTAAATTTTTTCCACTTTTAAGAGTCGTATGACCGTTTAATATATTTTGGGGTCCAATATATTTCTAGTTTAATATAGGTTTAGAAGTAATATATATATTTTTTAAAATTTTAATGACAGACATGTGCCATACCTTAAAAATTGAATGAAAAAAAATTCTTTTACTCAAAGACTCTTTTTAGTCATATTTAATCTTCATGAAAATCTTAGCGCGTTGAAACCAAATTTCTGTTACATGAATTCAAGCCAGTGATTAAAGCATAATCCATCCAGTATAATTCAGAGCAAACAAATTCTAAATATGCTTTGGGCTCTATAAAAACTGCATTAATTGGATACTTCTATTCTGCACAAAATCCTCTTCCACTATTTTTAAGGGGACTGCCAACGTTTGGAGTACTTTTTTTCAAAAACCTACTATGTTATCTAAATGCATAATATTTCAATCTCACTGTAGCCTTAAACTTTTAAAAATGTTAATAATACTTTATTCACAAAATATTTAAAAAGCTTTCAAAGGTGGGCAAAATTTTTTACCAAAATGTATGAAATTTTTATGTTTAAGCCATAATAAATATATTTTATTTTCCATGATATAACACATTACAAAGGTATTTACGCGTGCACGTATTTGTAATTTTTTTTTAATTTTATTAATTTTTTAAAATTAATAAAATTTTAAATATCGTAAAAAATGCAGAATTTTTCTTCAATGTTTTTGTTTGTCATATAATTTTACCTATTAATACTATATATTGTTACCTTAAACTTTTAAAAATGTTAATAATAATTTATTCACAAAATATTTAAAAAGCTTTCAAAAGTGGGATAAATTTTGTACCAAAATGTAGGAAATTTTTATGCTTCTGCCTGAATAAACATATTTGACTTGATTTTCCATGATATCACATATTACAAAGGTATTTACGCGTGCACATTTTTGTAGTTTTTTAAAAATTCCTGGAAATAAGTTAAATATCGTAAAAAAATGTAGAAATTTTCTTAAATGTTTTTGTTTGTCATATAATTTTATCTATTAATACTGTTACTTAAATACTAACTGTTACTTAAATACTTACTGCTACTTAAGAACTATTGTTTCTTAAAGCTTATCTTGTAGTTTAAAGCTTTGCATGTATAACAATTTGAGGGATATTTAATTGAAATGCCTTCATATCAATCATTTTATCGTGAACAAAAAAACAAACAAAAAAAGAAACTGAAAAACAATTATTTTTAGCCAAAGTTGTAATAGTTCTTTAGAGATTTCCAATCCCAAAAACCAAGTTATGATATTTTTTACAGTTTTCGGATAAATGTAAAATAAAATAAGTAATGATTTTTTCTTTCAAAAACACACTATATTATCTAAACACATATCATTTTAGTCTCATATAGTCAAAAACTTTTAAGATGTGCAATTTATTCACAAAATATTTAAAAAGTTTAAAAATTGGAAGTTTTGTAAAAAAATGTACATTTCCTATTTCTGAATATTTTCTAAACGCACACTATGTTAACTAAATACAGAACATTATAGCATCGTTGCAGCATAAAACTTAAAAAATATATACTTTATACACAAAATATTTTAAAAATTTCATAAATAGTAATTTTGTACAAAATTTATGAAAATTTCATACTTACGCCAGATATTCTATAGTGATATTAATTTTATGCATTTAAATTTCTTTGATATTACACATTAATAAGATATCTACTTGTGAAACGAACTACAATTTTGTAATGCTTTGAAAATATATATATAAATAGGTCACATACTGTTGAGAAATACAGATTGTTATCTTAAAAATTATACTTTGACATACCAACCTATATAAAACTGCATAATGATGCTTAGAGCTTAAATGGTGGTTTAAAGCGTTGCCAGTATGTATAAAATACTTTAGGGGTGTTTAATTACAATACTTTCAAAACGTATAGAATAATTAATTTATAGCGAAACAAAATAAATGAAAAAGTTTTTTAGAAAACGTATTTACTGAGATTTCCTATCCAGGAATCCAAATTCTGATATTTTTTACTAGATGGAGATGAATGTATTAAAAACAAATAATGTTTCGTTTTAATTTTAACAAAGTTACGTAAAAAACCCACAAACATATTGTTAATGTTTACCTTCCTTTCGAACCTCTAATTAGCACTACCGATATATTAAAATGCCACTTCTGATTTATTAAACTAAACACAGTGTCTGTTTTAATTATCATATAAACCAAATTAAGCAGTTTTGGAAAACTTAAAAGTATGTACTTTGATATGAAATAGTAAATTTGTTTTCTAAATTTTGTAAAAAAAAGTGCCATTTTAAATTAGCCAGTTTACATACGTAGAAGTAAAGTAGGCAGAAGCTTTAAACAAATATGTTCTCTTTTTTCAATGACCACTTCCAATTTCTTATATGATTAATACGTCGAATGCGGAACACGTACTAGTAAGTTTTCTGACGATTAATCCTTGAGCGCGGGTCACGTACTACTACGGGTTAGTGTAACAACATGGTTTGTTTGTGTGTACAGATATAACGGTATATAAAGGAAAACGAAGCCGAATATTCTTTTCTACTACATATATTCTGGAAAAATTTAGATAAATAAAAACTAATTTTTGCATCAGATGATGCGGAACCACAGAAAGGGAAGGTTGATTAAAAAAACAATTTAGATTTCAAATTAACTTTCTATTTATCCTTGCAAAAATTATATATATATATATATATATATATATATATATATATATATATATATATGTATGTATGTATATATGTATATATGTATGTATATAAGTATGTATATGTGTATATGTATATATGTATATATGTATGTATATATGTATGTATATATGTGTGTATATATGTATATATGTATATATATATGTGTATATATATATGTGATATATATATGTATATATAAGTATATGTATATATATGTATATGTATATATATGTATGTATGCATATGTATGTATGCATGTATGTATGTATATTTATATATTATATGTATATCTATTATATGTATGTCTATTTATATATTTTATTTATATATTTCAATATAAAATACGAAAAGTTGGTTGAATAATTATATAATTTTCGATCTATTTAGATTTAACTGAATAACTAAATTTAAGCTCAAAACGCCCGCTCCCGGTACAATTCCGCTGCAAAATGTACCCGCACACAATATGTTAATATTAAAAAAATAATTATGATGTTTCTAGAATCTTAGTTAAGTTAGTTATGTACTGAAGATCTAGGAATAAAATGATATTTCATTTAAATAAAAATGCTTTTTTGGTCCTACTTGATTACTTAATCTTCAAGAAACCCTTAGTGTGTTTAACATTATACAAACTGGAATTGTATAATATAAGCCAGTGATTAGAGCATAATCTACCCAGCATTGTTCAAAACAATCAAATTCTAAGTATGCTTCGGGTTCTCCAGTAACGGCAGTAATTGGATGCCTCTAATATTCTCCACAGAATCCTCTTCCGCATTTTACGGTAAATCTTTCCCTTTTTTTTTACCATCTCTCCCAATTTCAAACTTCCCCTCGTTCCTCCCTCCCTTCCCCTGCAAGAATCTCTCGTATCCCATATCGTTCACTTAAGCCCCCCTCCTTGATTGGAACGTACGCTTCCTAATTGAATTTGCATTGCAGACTCACAGTCAGCCAACAACACCGAGAATTGGGTAAGTCACGAGGCGTGATGTTTTGTCACCCTGCTTTGGGAAGTCCGCATTTATTTGTACTCACATTTATTCACGACTTTTATTTTATCTTTAATTTACCTCCACTCCTGTTTCCTCGTGTTAATGTGGGGAAAGCGAAAATGCTAGAAATTCTCTCAATATCTCTTTGTTAAGTTTTATTTCCGTTTCTCTTTTTTTTTCTGATTTTTCGTGTACTTTTACTGGTTTTCTCTATTTGTTGGAGGGTGGGAAAACGTTGGAGGAAGTTACGCACCTGTATAATTACAAACTACGTAATTCAATAATAAGAAAAAATAAAGAAAATGTTTGCATAGACATTTTTATTTTCGAATATGAATTGAAATATATTGATATACTTTCTTTTAAACATTCATGTTTGGAGTTAATAATTGTTTGGAGTTAATGATTTAATTTTGGGAGTATCTAATATTATTCAGTTTAGTCATGAAATCAAACAGTGTTAAACACTTCTGTTTAAGCACTTATACCATTACAAACTGCGTAATCCAATGATAAAAAAGAAAATGTTTGCATACACATTTTTTATTTTCGTGAGAAGAATTGATATATGCTTGTACTTTTTATGTCGTTTAGAGTTAATAATTTAATGTTAAGTGAGTCTAAAATTACTCAGTTTTAGAAAAAAGTTATACAAAGATAATGGTTAAGAAGCTAAGCTACCTGTGGATACATATTTTTAGAAACATTTGTATGAAGATGATGGATGAGAGGATATATAAGCACGTTAATGTAAAATGATAGTAAAGAGACAGTGCATAAGTAACCATTTTAAGTGACTTAGTCCTTAAATTCAACAGTTTTACATACTTTTGTTTAAGCACTTATATATTTTCAAACTGCGTAATTCAATAATAAAAAAAATAAGGAAAATGTTTGCATACACATTTTCTATTTCAAATATGATTGAAATATATTGATATACATTCTTTTAAACATTCATGTTCATGTTGTTTGGAGTTAAAAATTTGATTTTAGGAGTATCTAATATTACACAACTTTACTAAAAGTCATACAAAGATAATGGTTAAGAAGCTAAGCTAGCTGAGGATACACATTTTTAGAAAAAAATTTATGAAGATGATGGATGAGATGATAAATAAGCACGTTAATGTAAAATGATAGTAAAGAAACAATGCATAATTAACCATTTTAAGCGACTTAGTCTTGAAATCAAATAGTTTTATACATTTCTGTTTAAGCACTTATATAATTACAAACTGCATAATCCAATGATTAAAAATAAAGAATTTGCATACACATTTTTATTTTCGAATATGAATTGAAATATATTGATATACTTTCTTTTAAACAATCATGCCCATGTTGTTTGGAGTTAATAATTCAATTTTGGGAGTATCTAATATTACTCAGTTTTAGAAAATGTTATACAAAAATTATGGTTAAAAAGCTAAGCTAGCTGTGGATATATATTTTTAGATAAGTTTGTATGAAGATGATGGGTGAAAGGATAAATAAGCACGTTAATGTAAAATGATAGTAAAGAAACAATGCATAAGTAACTATTTTAAGTGAATTATTAAGTAACCATTTTAAGTGACTTATTCCCGAAATCAAATAGTTTTATATATTTCTGTTTAAGCTCTTATATAATTACAAACTGCGTTATTCAATGATAAAAAATAAAGAGTTTGCATATACATTTTTATTTTAGAATATGAATTGATATATATTGATATACTTTCTTTTAAACATTCATATTCGTGTTGCTTGGAGATAATAATTTAATTTTGGGAGTATCTAATATTACTCAGCTTTATAAAAATTTATACAAAGATAATGGTTAAGTAGCTAAGCTAGCTGTGGATATATATTTTTAGAAAAATCTGTATGAAGATGATGGATGAGAAGATAAATAAACATGTTAATGTAAAATAATAGTAAAGAAACAATGTATAAGTAACCATTTTAAGTGACTTAGTCCTGAAATCAAACAGTTTTATATATTTCTGTTTAAGCACTTATATAATTACAAACTGCATAATCCAGTGGTAAAAAATAAAAAGTTTGCATATACATTTTTATCTTCGAATATGAATTTAAATTTATTGATATACTTTCTTTCATACATTCATGTCCTTGTTGTTTGGAGTTAATAATTTAATTTGGGGAAAATCTAATATTACTCAGTTTTAGAAAAAGTTATACAAAGATAAGGGTTAAGAAGCTAAGCAAGCTGTAGATACATATTTTTAGAAAAATTTGTATGAAGATATGGATGAGAGGATAAAAAGAACGTTTATGTATAATGATAGTAAAGAAATAATGCATAAGTAACCATTTTAAGCAACTTAGTCCAGAAAACAAAAAGTTTTATAAACTTCTGTCTAAGCACTTATATAATTACAAACTGCGTAATCCAGTGATAAAAAATAAAAAAATGTTTGCATACACATAATTTATTTTCATGATATGAATTGAAATTCATTTTGATATGCTTTGTTTTAAAAATATTTGTGTATTTTAGAGTTAATAATTTATTGTTGATAATGTTTAATATTACTCAGTTTCAGGAAGCTTATAAAAAGACAATGGTTAAGAAGCTAAGTTCAGGATACACAATTTAAACAAAAATTATACAAAGATAATAGATGAGAAGATAATACATAATTAATGCTCGAGTAAACATTTTAAGTCATTTAGCCATGAAATCAATCAGTTTTATATACTTTTGTTTAAGCACTTATATCGGTAAGTTAAAATTCTATACATTAACTTTATATATCTATTTAAAATCGACTTATCTTTTATTTTTTAAATTTTCGTGGAATTTTACTGTTTTTTGCCGTTTTTATCAATATTTCTCTGTCTTGCTTGTCTGGAGAGGCGTGTTAAGTGTATATAAATGAATTGGTGAGAAATTACGGAAGCATAATATTAAAAACTTAACTAACTATTAATAAAAAAGAGAGCATAGAAAATATCTTTATAACTAGTTCAGATTATATATACAAAGATAAGAGAATGGTAAATGTTACAAAGTGTTTTTTCTACTTAGAGTTATTAAACTTTGTACAGTATAAATTGTAGTGTGAATAAAATTAAACATATTGAAATAGTATATTAAAATCAATATAAATATTTAAATGTTATATCAATAGTTAAATATTATGTTTAATTAGATATTTAGGAAAATTCATATCTTATGAAATTTTTTATATCTTTTAAAATTATACGTTTTGTCTGACGATTGATACTTCATAAGTCACGTACTAGCACCTTAGTGCAACAACATGGTTTGTTTGTGGGTACAAAATAACGGTATCTGCTTTGAACTATTTCATTTAGATCATTCCATATCATCTTAAATTCAAACATGGCGAATTTTTGGAAATTCAAATCCGAAAATGGCATTTAAAAAATCGTGGCTCAAATTATTTATTAAATTACAAACATTCTCTCCAATTTGTGTTATGTACAAAAACACATATATGTATTATCTGCCTATCACTTATCTTATATTATATAAATATATATATATATAGAAATATATATATATTTAACTATATATATATATATATATATATACATATATACATATATATATATATATATATATATATATATATATAATATATATATATATATATATATATATATATATATATATATATATATATATATATATATATATATATATATATATATATATATATATATATATATATATATATATATATATATATTATATATATATATATATATATATATGCATATGTGTGTTATAATGAAAGGAATGATATATATTTTAAAATATAGAAATTCCATCACAAAATGCTATATTAAAGCCATTTATACCTCAAATTTTAAAAATTCTTCCTCAAAATATAATTACATACATTACACAATATTATTTTATTTTTATGAAAAAGTCTTGTATTTTAATCAATAATTCTTTTCTAATTCATTTTAGCATCTTATATCGCTTATCTAACAGCATTTTGTATTCTAATAATGAAACACAGATAAAAGTTGGTAAGTTTTTAAACAGAGATACAAGGTTTCGTGTCCAATTAATCTTGAAGCGATATAGTACTTTTCAAGTACTATAATAAATATTCTACTTAAAAATCGAATACATTTACCAGTAACGTTAGCTATGAGTACCATTTAATGGTAGGTATTTAGACTTAATTTTCATGGATATCAATTTTCGTTGATATCTGTGATTGGCATTTCCTCTAATGAAGCTCTTGATATCGTCATCGTGCAACTGAAGGGTGCTAAATGAAGTGTATCGTAAAATAACATACTAATATAGTGTGGATTTAATCATGCAGTCAGTTGCAAAAGTGTGTCAAGTGCGAAAATTCCTCAAACCGTGATAAACGTTTCTGTTTTGTAGTGTGCATGATTATTTAATACTGATACATTTAAAAATATCTCTAATATAGATGTCAAAACACTATTTTATGATGAAGGTATTTTATTTTAAATGATATATTTTTTATTTCAAGTATATAAATTATATTAGAGAAATTATGTATATATTAGGTTGGGGAAAAAGAAATCCAATATTTTTGCTTGAAATTATGACTTTATTTAACATGTTTCGGATTGTCCAATTTGAGTCAAATATGCATCGTTTTGTTGTACAATTTGTTGCCCTTTTAAAGATAGCTTCATAATGCCTCTCTCATAGAAGTCCTGGTCCTTATTGGCGAAAAACCTCTAGTAATCGATTTTTACAATCTTCTCTTGATCCCAATTTCTTATCACTCAGAAAGTTTTGCAATTCGGGAAAAAGGTGGTAATCACTGGTGCCAGGTCCGGTTTATATCGTGGGTGCATTAAAACTTCCCAACCAAACTCCCTCAGTTTCTGGTGAGTCACTACAGACGTGTGTGTCCTGCCGTTGCCCTGATGGAACACAACACCTCTTCTGTTGGCGAATTCTGGCCGTTTCTGGTCAATCGCTAGCTTCAAACTGTCCAGCTGTCTACAGTAGAGATGTGAATTTAGTGTTTGGCCATAAGGAAGCAACTCATAATAAATGATTCCCTTCCAGTCCTACCAAATACACGGTAGAACCTTCCTGGTTTGTTACTCCTGGTTTGGCCACCATTTGAGCTGCTTCAATGCGCTTCGACCATGATCGTTTTCGAATAACATTGTCGTATTTGATCCCTGTCTTAAACCCAGTCCCAATCCATTTAAGAAATGGGTCGATTTCATTCTGTTTGCCCAAGGCTTCGAAGACGGGAATTCGATCCATCATGTTTTTGGTGTTAATTGGTGTGGCACCAAACATCGAGCTTCTTTTTGAATCCAACTTTGCTCAAATGGTTTAAAACTGTTTTACATTCCATCTTACCTCCTGGGTGATGCTACGATTACTAACACGCCGGCCAACTTCGATTACTTCTGTGATTTTATCAACATATTCAAAGACGGGCCTGCCTGTGCCAGGTGCGTCTTTAACATAAAAAATGCCTGACCGGAATCGACGAAACCAATGTTGCACGTAATTAGCTGTTACAGTATCGGCGTCATAAACACCATTCACAATTTCATCATTTTCTTGCATTTTCGCCTTTATTAATGAAAAACTGTAAAATGTACCGAATTTTCTCTTTGTTGACTTCCATTTTTAATGCCCTGTGACTCACAACTGAATGGACGAAACAGAAAACAGTAAAAAAATTCTTTAGTGTGAAATGTCACCTTGGAAACAAGCATAAATTTGAAATTGTTTAATCGATACTTTGAAAGATATTGATCACTACAACCGTCTATCGGAAAAATAATGGATTCCTTTTTCCCCAACCTAATATATTTATATGTTGTATTTATATATGTATTATGTTTATTATATTAAATGCTTCGGGTACAGCATACGATCTAGGTATACATATTTATTGAATTTTTTTGTCTTTTACAAACACTTTATGGAATATTCAAACAAATTATGGCGAAAATATTTTTAACAGTATTTGGAGATTTAGCCATGTACTCGTCTGACTGAAAAGTAGTGCCTTTTTTGTATGTTACAATCCCGTTATTAGCACTTTCCATAAAACAGAACTAAAAACACAATCCAAGGTAGTGTAAGATCACAAGAAAGAAGTTTGATGAATAAGTGTACTAAATTTTATTTATATTTAGGAAGAAATTAGTATTTCTATAAAGCTTTTAAACAAATGGGTTGCCACATTATACTAATCTTTTATACGGATTTTGTTAAATTAATATCTAATTGCAAAAGATATTTCAAAATAAGCTATAAACAGTTCTATAATAATTTATTTTTGATACGGAAAACGTCACTATGGTTTTATATAAAAGCTAAGTATTACGTGTCGTTCATTTTCGTAAAAGTGATTTAGAATTTTTGAAGTTTTGAAAATGAAACATTTCATTATCTAATTAAAATATAGCTTATATGACTCAAGGTTAGTGTACATTTCTGTTAGCATAAAAAGTTTTGAAATAGGCTCAGTAGTTTTAAAAATTAACCCATAGATGAAAAATAATTTTACCTCTTTATAACATTAGTGTAGATTATATATATATATATATATATATATATATATATATATATATAATATATATATATATATATATATATATATATATATATATATATATATATGTATGTATATGTATATGTATGTGTTTGTACAATGTGTGTGTGTGTGTGTTTGTTTGTTACAATGCAATATGGAGTAAAACTTTTTTAAAAACTAAAAATTCTGTTGATAACATGGATATTCGTCGCCTTTCGGAATCATCTTTAAGCTTATATGTTGAGTTCTAATAGCCCTTTTGTACCAAAATGTGACAGCAGCGCACCAAAACAAACTAAATCGAACCTATTAAAAATGCAAATAGGTGAAATAAATGTAACAGGCAATACATTTCCTGAAAGTTTTTAAAGATTAAGTAAATTATTTTAAATGTTACGTACTAGTAGAAATCCGTCTTTAGACACCAAAGAACCTATAACTTAAAAATATTCTAACTTTTTACTAAATGCAGAACTCGCCTATTGTCCTGTAGCAGAACAAGCATTAACAATATGCCCCCAGTACCCTTTTCACATTTTAACTAAGATTTTCTTTAACAAGGATAGCATTTGTCAGCATATGGCCTGAACCTGTAATATCTCGTGCGAACTTTTTCAAGTAGTGGTATTATTTCTTTTAATTAAAACAATTGATATCAATCACAACACCCTAAAATTTCAAGAAATTTGCTATATCTCCCTCATGCGGAAATTTGGTATTATTTCAAATAATATCAAAATTTGCAATAAGTTTAATTTTCAATGAATTATATCTTTTTGCTTATGATCTTTTCCATCCTGTCTTTTCGCTTGCTGCGAGCTATGTTATCTTGTTCTGCAGTAGGACCTCGTGTACTTTGTCTCAGAGTATTTCCCTTTCATACTTAAGTACCACTTTGAATTAAAGTTGTTGTGGAGCTAACTGCATTGGGATAAATATTTCAAAATCCATCGTTAGATAAATTATTTAGTGTGCAGGGTCGATTATCTCATGCAGTTACTTTTTACTTGCTGCGAGTGATGTGATTTTGTTCTGAAGAAGAACTTCATATTCTTTGTTTGTCTCAAAACATTTCCCTTTCATTCTTTAGTACCACTTTGAATTAAAATTGTTGTGGAGCCAACTGCATTGTTGTAAATATTTGAAACTCCATCGTTAGATAAATTATTTGGTATGTAGGGTCGATTACCTCATGAAATTACTTTTTACTTGTTGCTTGCGATGTGATTTTGTTCAACTTAAGGATATCGTTTTCTTCGTTAGTATCAGATCGTTTCATTTCCCTTTTCTTTTAGTACTAGATTGATTTAAAGTTAATTATTATAAAGCTAACTGCTTTGTGGTAAATATTTCCAACATAATCCTTAGAGAAGATTATTTGAGACAATTATCTCAAGCAGACATTTTTTATTTCTTGCGATGCGGTTTTACTCTGTAGACAGAAGTTGTGTATTGCGTTGATTTCAGAGTATTTTTCTTTAATTTTTAGTACACTTTGATTTAAAGTTAAATGTTAGGGAGTGAATTGTCTCGTGGTAAATAAAAGCATAATCCTTAGGGAAAGCTGTTTGCCATAGAGGGTCGATTAATTTTATGCTAGATCTAGTCACGTCATATTTTGTACCCATACCCCGGCTATATTCTTATCCGTTCGGTGCATATCCCATCTTTTTAGCTTCATTTTTTGGTGAAAAATTCAAATTAAAAAAATTTTCAGATATGTGGATCACACGGCATACGCATTTGTTCTAAATGAATTTATCAGCTGTTCCAGCGTTAATATGTACAAGCCATTATTTCTTAATTCTTTCTAGATTTTATTTCTCTTTTGTGAATTTAAAATCTTTTGCGTTGAAAAACCTTAAAAAGCCAATAATTTTATTTATTTCTTTATAGTTCAAATAAAACATTTTCTATTTTTTATCTTTATTCCTAAGATGCGAAATCTTTGAGTTTATAAATCTAATCATGAATTTTTGTCAGATTTTTGACATTATGAAATTAACGGAATGGCCTTTTAAAGTGTGACTGAAATATAAAATTTGTCAGTTAGCAAATATATTTTCTGTTTCTGAAACTAATTGACATTTCTCATTAAAAAACTTATGTTTTAAGAATGTTGAGTACTTTAAAGAAAATTTGACGCACAAATATTCATGTTAACCGAAATTCAGTTACATTACGGATTTTAATCTTTTTCTTCTTTTGCCGTAACTCCGGTTTTTTTTAAAGGATGAAAACTTTAATTCATAATGACACGCTGATAGATACTTAAAAAGAAATATGAAGTTTAAAATCACGAAATCACTTTAATAAAGAACATAAATATTTATTCTTTTGAATAAATATTAATTTCTCAAACTTAGTTAAATGACTCGAATGAAGTAATAATTTTTTAATTCTGTCTTTTTCCTGTTAAAGTAGAAATTAAAATTATGGTATCTCCAAAATAGTTTATTAGGAAAAACTTCTTTTCTATAAAAAGTTGTGATATTTTAAAATAGCAAGAAAACCATCTTATCTTTGTAAGAATGTATTGAATTTCATTGTTAACACTTGATGTTAAGCACAAATATTATGCAGTATCATATTGTAGAGTAAAGCAAAATAAATATATAAATACAATTTGATTATATGTTCCATGCCTACTTGACGCTTAGTTTACGACCGAATTTTGTTTTTTACTGATTATTGTTTTTAAATACCATTTGATAAATTTATTTTAATATATGTATCATATATATATAACATCTAGATAATTTGCAATATTTAGATGTTATTTAAAAAGATTGTGCTGTTTTCAAACAGCAAACAAATTGTGCTGTTTTCAAACAGTAAGAATCTTTTCCCCCTAAAACCGTTGTCAACTTTTTGAGAATATATTGCATTTAATTATTAATACTTGATGTTAAGCACAAATATTATGCTGTACCATACTACAGGTTAATGTAAAATAAAGATATAAAAATAATTTGATTATATGTTCTATGCCTACCAGACGCTTTGTTTACGACTTAATTTTGTATTTACTAATTATAGTTTTTAAATTCCATTTGATCAATGTATTTTAATATATGTATCATATATATATATATATATATATATATATATATATATATATATATATATATATATATATATATATATATATATATATATATATATATATATATATATATATATATATATATATATATCATATATATATATATATATATATATATATATATATATATATATATAACATATAGATAATTTGCAATATTTAGATGTTATTTAAAAAGATTGTACTGTTTTAAAACAGCAAACAAATTGTGCTAATTTCAAACAACAAGAATCTTTTCCCCCTAAAACCGTTGTCATCTTTTTGAGAATATATTGCATTTAATTGTTAACACTTGATGTTAAGGACAAATATTATGCAGTACCACACTGTAGGGTAAAATGAAATAAAGATATAAACGCCATTTGATTATATGTTATATGCCTGCTAGATGCTTTGTTTACGACTGAATTTTGTTTTTCACTAATTAGAGTGTTTAAATACCATTTGATAAACTTATTTTAATACATGTATCCTATTTAACATCTAAATAATTTCCAATATTTAGATGTTATTGGCATTAATGATGCCAACCTGTTAAATCTTTCATGAGACCATTTTGATTTTATTTAATAATTATGTAGAAAAATCCCCTACATAATAATAGCTTTAATTTCTTATCGTTGATCTCATTTCTATGAACAGATTTTTTAGATTTTCCTTTTCAAAAAATATCTCCTAATCAGCAGTCAGTTATCTATTTAGTGGTTAGTCTTAATTCTACCGGCAATTTATACCGGTAAACCGATTTACCGGCAATTTATATGCATTGAATTGCAATTGCAAACCTAGTCATTTTGACTGGTTTGATAAATCTAGTCCCCCAATATAATAATAGCCTAAGTTATCTGTCCGTCTGTCCTCGAATTTATGAAGCGGTTGGACCTGGAATGAATAAGAACATCTACATTGGATTCTTGATGAGTTAGGCTTAGCAAAATTCAAAGCAAGTCTTTAAAACGTTCGAAACTCACCCCTCCACCCTTTTTGAGAGTTAATGCTATTATATCAAGCATTATCTTTCCCGTTTCAGAACAGGCAATTAAGTTTATCACATAATAAATATGTAATAACAATATTTTTTGCAAGCATTATAACGTCATTAATTTTACCATCTCATTTAATCATTTATTTTAAATTATTTAAATATCGTGTGAATTATTTTCATACGTTTTGTCACTGAAAATATATATTAAGTAAATAATTTTCTTTTATATTTGGCTTAAATAATAGATTAGGTACATATGTGATAATCTTAAATTTAATCATTGATTATTTTTTGTTTCAATGAAAATTTTATCACCGATATTAACAGCAAATTCTTTTCATAAAAGTCTAGGAATCTATTTCACGGTCTAATAAATATCTAACGTTTAATCTATATATCTTTGAGAATTAAGAAGTTTGTTTGTTTGGTGTTTGTTTTTTTACATAACCATACGGTTTGACTAAATAAATTCAACCTGATTCTAAACTGCATTTACATTATCGGAATACTGTAGATGAGTGTGAAAATAAACAAATTATTGAGAGTGTACCAGATAATTCTCAGCCAAAAAACATTTTTTTTACCTGCCTCTTAGGGTACTTTACAATTCTGAAAAACTAAAACTTTTACTAGGCCTGTCATATGACGGGATATATAATAGTTATTAAAATGTTTTTCCCCTTTTGTTTTTGTATAAAAAATACTGAATTTGCACTTCGAGGTCAAAGCCGTGGTTTCTCTCGGGGGATCTTTTTGAGTCGTTGAGATGAATATCTCACTTATGTACCTTAGTGGTATGTTTTATTATTATCTATGAAACTTATATTTAAATGAAAATGCCAATAATATTAAAAAATGCCAGGTTTAACAGCCAGAAATGACGGGCAGAGATTGTAAAAAACTGATCAACCTTGTTTCTGTTAGTGCAAATTCATGCTTTAAAATTTACACTAAGGAAAATTTTAATAAAGGATATTATTTAAAGACCATATCTATTGTTTAACCCTTTCGTGGGCCGTGGGAAGATTACTTCCCACCTACATGATCTTACAAAATACATCTGAGGTAAGCGCAAAACCCTTTATAATATATTGGTCTTGTCATTGAAACGACGGGAAGACTGATTCCCGCTTCGGTTTTGAGCTGTCATCAATTGTTGGATCGATTAAATAAAATTAGCAGCTCTGTTTTTAAAGTTTGGAAACGTGGAGGGAGAAATAAATGGCCCACGAAAGGGTTAAAGAATAATATAAACAAAATTTTTGTAAAAAAAAATGTAAGAAAGCAGTAGGGAGATGTTATTAGACAAAGTACTTATGCTGTTTCCAATGCAGCAGTCGATACAGATATTATCTAAACGCCTTAACAAGGCTGCGAACCTGTGACTCATTTAGCACCATCCTGGAAACACGTGTAGTTTAAGGTATGCGAGTGACATTACCCCCGATGGGTCGTAATTTAGAAGCAAGGACCAAGCAGAAGACCCCCGTGCTTGGTCTGCCACCTCCTGAGGTATCGTTTGAGAACATGGAGGATTTTGTGACCACAAACATTTTAAGTGCCCCAGTCACCTTTAGCAAACACGGCCGATCTTAGGCCGGTTCTAGTCCCGAACCCGCAACCTTTCAGTTACGAGATCGCTGCCTTTGCTGACTAAGCTACCGCTGCTCAGAGTACTTATGTAAAAGAGATCATAAATTAACGAGTTTTAAAATTGTTTGTTTTGAACTTTAGAAACTATTTTTAGATATTTGTAAATAATCCAGGTATTTTTTTTTTCAAATGTGTTTTAAATTTTATGTTAAAAATTGGACTTATTTATGTGGTACTTTTTTTGTACTTTAAAACATTCTATTTCCTATTTCTCATAAAATATTAATTTGCAGCAAATTGTGAATGTTTGTGATATTCAAGTAACATTAACTTCTATCTAAATAATTACTGCAGCTGAGGTTTTAAAATATTTTACTTGTTATATAGACATCAGTGAATAACAGTTAAATATTCTCCTCGAAAGTATATCGTATGTAATGTATTCAATAAATAAGAGAAACAAGCAAAAACTATCAATTTTTTAAAATTCAGAACAAATATTTTTTAGATTCCTTAATTTATGATCTCATTTTCATCAGTTATCTGTCTTTTAAAATCTTCCTATTGTTTTCTTACAGTTTGGTTAAAGGTTTTTGTTTGTACTATTTTTTTAAGCAAAAGTTTTTAATCCATGATTTTGATTTTTCATAAAATTTAGTATTTAAATCAAAAGTGTTTTATAAAAAGTGTTCTTTGTATGTACTTATGGTTTTTTTAATATAAAAACTTGCTGCATTTTATGCACACGAAAAATATTTTGTTGCTTAAATTATAGATTTTATATAAAGGTGATTTTATATAAAGGTCAAGTTCAAGTTACGTTTATGTATTAAAATATCTAAAAAACAGCATAATCTATGGTTTTGATTTTTCATAAAATTTAGTATTTAAATCAAAACTGTGTTATAAAAACTTTATGTACTTATGAGTATGTACTTTGTATGTATTTAGGAGTGTGTTTCTTTAATATAAAAACTTGCTGCATTTTATGCATACGATATATGCATATTTTGTTAAAATTATAGATTTTATATAAATGTGTTTTAAACTTCAAGTTACGTTTATGTATTAAAATATCCGAAAAACAGCACAGTGTTATTTTCATATTTTCAAATGTGGAAATGAATATTATTCACCTATACGAGGTATTTATTCTGACGAAAGAATTATCCGTTCATTCTCGTCATCGTATAAGTGAAGTTTCACTTAAAAGCATTTAAAAAATTAACGGAAAGTATCTTAAAACCTTTATCAACTTGTGGACATACACTTAAAATAGCTGAGACCTGTAATTCGTGAACAATATACACAATATATGTGTGTGTATGTAATGTAGAGAACTGATTTTTTAGGCAGTGTGATATAGATTTGTATATAATTAATTCAAGTTGCAAGTGATGATGTTAATAGACAGAGTATTAAAAGGCATAGTATTTTAAAACTCAAACAATCCTGTCTAAAAATATTACATTTTCCTGAAAGTAAAACAATTTTGTCCATCATAGTTTAAACATGGTTTTTAGCCATTTTTATATACGCCCCAAAACTCTGTCAAGTTGCGTCTACATTGTAACCATATGCACATAAGATGAAAAAGAGTTTTCACAATCCTTAATACATAAACTTAAACGTCAATGTTACAATTTTTACCTCTACGCACATGTGCATGCAAATACTCAGGTAAAGATTAAAGTATTTAAAAAATACTCTTGCGTAACCTTCTTTTTTTAACCAAGAATAAATTTCTATATTGAATTAAAAACAGGGTCTAACGAACATTTCATTAAATATTCTATTGTAAAAATGTATCCTTCACAAATATCGTATCTTTAAAACGAACGCTTTATAGTATTTTTATTTTATAAACGAAACATCTCACAATTCTTGTAGGAAACCAATTTTTTTTCTTA
Organism: Pardosa pseudoannulata; assembly: GCA_032207245.1. Taxonomy (NCBI): domain Eukaryota; kingdom Metazoa; phylum Arthropoda; class Arachnida; order Araneae; family Lycosidae; genus Pardosa; species Pardosa pseudoannulata. Next base: position 56,662,363 of record CM063508.1, read on the forward strand.
AACTGGATTATTTTAAAAATTAACCTATGAATAAATAATTGAAACCTTGAATAAAAGTAATGATTATTTATAATACTGTGTATATTAATATATACATAAATATACATACTTTTATAAATTAAGGCTTTCTCTACATTGGAACTTAAACTTGTATATATATATATATATATATATATATATATATATATATATATATATATAATTTAACTTTAATATTTTCTTCCTTAAAAACCTCCTCTCTCCCATTCTAATTCTTTAAAATCTTCTCAGCCTCTAAATGTCTTAATCAAATTAGTGTCTTCGACTTAAAACTATTTCGATACAATTCAAAAAGCTTTTTATCCTATAGATGTAAATATACTGTCTATTCAACAAGTGTTCAGGCTGTCGATGGCAAATGGCTCCGCGTTTTTTCCTGATCTTAACACTTAATTCGCTGAGTAAGTTTCTTCTCCCTTGGAAAAATTCTTTCTGTCTTCGCTCTTGGGTTCACCTCTGTTTGAATAGAGTGATTTTTGTGTCTTTCTTTGGTTGTCGTTGACTAGTAAAGATGTCAGTTTTAGCAGCTCTAAAATATAGTTTTAATCAGACTTATGCCATTCTCTTTTAATGGCTGACTGCATCGTTATTACTGCTAACTGATTAAGCTTTATTCTTGCCTAGTATCCCGGGCAAGTAAAAACAATAGGGGCTACATAATTATTGTGGCTAGAGCAAAATATGTTACACACACACATATATATATGTATATATATGTATATACATGTATATATATATATGTATTTATATATATGTATATATATATATATATATATATATATATATATATATATATATATATATATATATATATATATATGTGTGTATATATATGTATATATACATGTATGTATATATATATATATATATGTATATATATATATATATATATATATATTATATATATATATTATATATATATATATATATGTATGTATATATATATTATATATATATATGTATATATATGCATATATATGTATATATGTATATATATATGTATATATATATATATGTATATGTATATGTATATATATATATATATATATACATATATATATATATATATATATATATATATATATATATATATATATATATATATATATATATATATATATAATATATATATATATAATATTGTGTGACTGTGTAACATAAAATCATCGTTATTTATTTAATAAATTTCTTCCTCTAAAAGCAAAGCATATTCCAGTTAGATCAAAATTTCAAAGCCCTTTCTTCAGCAGCTATGCTTAATTTAAACGCCCCTTCCCGCGTGCTTCAAACGTTCCTCTGAAAGAACTGGGGAATGGTAACAGATAAAATAAGTGAATTATCTGCAGAAATTAACAGCATGCATAATTTCATTGTCGGTAATCGTTTATGGACGCCATTTGTGTCACGAGTTCTGCCGCTTATTTCATTAGTACTGAATAAATGACATTATGGTCGAATTTCAAATGCAAATGGCTTTTCGGGTTTAGCGAAAATGAAACATTAAATTTCTTTTTGAGTCTAATTGGTGTCGGTTTCATGATTCAATTAATTACACAATAAGTGTGCATTATACAAATGCAAATGTAATATTTAAAAGCAATAGCCGTCTAAAAGGGAGAGATAAAGACCTCTGCTAACAATGTAAAAATGAGGTTTGATGTGCAGTCAACAAGGATACTTCTTTCCTCGTTAGCCATTTTTTTTCCTTTGAAGAGTCCGAATATTTTAATAAAGTAGTGAATATTAGATGAGGCGTGTAGCAAAATCGTTCACACTTCTTCCAGAAAATAATAGAACATAGTAATGTATGCACTATGTGTTAATTGTTACAAATATATTCTAATTCAATTCTGTTTTAATTGTGTAAACTAAAACCAGATAATGATAACTATGGATGGAACATTATATATTTTTTATGTATAATAGAAGTAATGATATGCATTTATTGAAACTTCTTTTGGGTAGTACAACATTTCATTTAGTTTACCCCATTGGATGATTTTCATTGAAGCTGAAAAAGTTTAAGCTTTTAAAATATATAAGTATTTTTATACGTTTATATAAATCAAGTAAAATACTAAAATCCATGATAAACTTTTTAAAAATGTAGATACTAACATTTTTTAAAAATCTTAGATTTTAAGCTTTAAAGTTTTTTTTTTCAAATTACTTTTTGAAATTATTATTAAATTAAAAACTTTTTTAATATAGAATGTAGAATTAACAATTGTAAAAGAAAAATGGCATATTAAGATTAAAAAAACTTTTTTAAAAAATTACTTTTTGAAATTACCATTCAATTAAAACCTTTTCAATGTAGACTGTAGAATAAGCAATTGTAATGTCAAAATGGCATATTAAGATTAACAAAGCTTTGTAAAAATTACTTTTTGAAATTACCATTCAATTAAAAACTTTTTTAATATAGAATGTAGGATTAACAATTGTAATAGAAAAATAGCATATTAAGATTAAAAAAAACTTTTAAAAAAAATTACTTTTTGAAATTACCATTCAATTAAAACCTTTTCAATGTAGATTGTAGAATAAGCAATTGTAATATCAAAGTGAGATATTAAGATTAACAAAGCTGTTTAAAAAATTATTTTTTAAAACTGTCATTCAATTAAAAACCTTTTTGATATAGAATGAATTAACAGTTGTAAAATCAAAAGGGCATATTAAGATTAACAAAACTTTTTTTTTAAAATTACTTTTTGAAATTACAATTTAATTAAAATCTTTTCAATGCAGATTGTAGAATCAGCAATTGTAATATCAAAATGGCATATTAAGATTAACAAAGTTTTTTAAAAATTACGTTTTGAAATAACCATTAAATTAAAAACATTTTTAATGTAGAATGTAGATTTAACAATTTTAATATAATAATAGCATATTAAGATTAATAAAACTTTTTTTAAATTACTTTTTTAAATTACCATTCAATTAAATCCTTTTCAATGTAGATTGTAGAATCAGTAATTGTAATATAAAAATGGCATATTAAGATTAACAAAGCTTTTTAAAAATTATATTTTGAAATTACCATTAAATTAAAAACCTTTTCAATGTAGAATGTAGATTTAACAATTGTAATATTATAATAGCATATTAAGATTAACAAAACTTAAAAAGAAATACTTTTTGAAATTCCCATTCAATTAAAACCGCTTCAATGTAGATGTAGAATCAGCAACTGGAATATCAAAATGGTATATTTAGATTAACAAAGCTTTTTAAAAAATTACTTTTTAAAATTACCATTCAATTAAAAACCTTTTCAATGTAGAATGTAGAATCAACAATTGTAATATCAAAATGCCATATTAAGTAATAGCACAGGTGAGAATTCTTTTATAAATATGCTTGTCAAAATTTTAATTAGGGATATATTTCAGCACCATGTCAAACAATACGAATCAGAAAATTAAAATATTACGACCATGAAAACTCAGAGACATTGCATTTTTATAAAGTAAAGGGACTAAAAGAAGAAATGAAAAAAAAAGTAAAGCCATCTGAGACTGGATGTACGAAAGCAAAGGAGAAACCATGAAAATCAGATAAATCTCAATTTCGTCCTTTGCTTGAAGTCTGCTTTGCTGATCACTGTAGCGACAAATATTTCAATCCTTCTTTATTGACACGGAAGTTGAAGAAAAATTAAATAAGTGCGATATACTGTTGCTTCGGATGTCTTTCATGGCGATCACCATGGCAACGGAATTCAAGATGGAGTCATCTTTATCAACTGCGAAGAAAATTATTATCGTGCAAATTCTATAAAAATTCTTGGCAACTAGCGAGTCAAGAGATGACAAAATGACAAATTTTTGTAAAACAGAGTAAATTGAAAATGGTTCTGTCTTTAAGGAAGGAATGGTGGGAAATTTTATTGTGGTTTTAGAGATCTGATGTCAAGAATATATTTTTTAAAACTGTTGATGTCAAGTTGAGATATAGTACTTCCCCAAAAAAATTTCTGTATAGTCTGAAATTTTTTTAAGAGGTATTATCATATATAGCCTATAATTTGATATATTTTAACGTTATATTACTTAAAAATGTTAGTTTTTAATTTTATTATTGATGCCAAGAACAGTTTGTAGTTGTAAGAAAATTAGTGTATAACATGCAGAAAGTAACTTAGAAAGTTTTACGAACTTTTAATGCTCAATAATATAAATTAAATAAAAAGCATCAATCATTGCTCAGTTTTAAACTGTATGAGATCAGCATTGCAAATTTCCGTATCGCAGGGTATACATGTATTAACAATGTGTCAAAGTCATACAAGTATTTGACATCTAAATTAGAATTTTTTATTGCATATATCTTTCTAGAAGTCAGAGTAAAATTCGGCACAATGTTTCGAACAGAAAAAGATGACTTCATGGTACACCAACGGAGCTTCCTATAGAGGTTCTTGTTTTATTGAAATTTAAGGAGACAAAATTAGACAAGAAAACAAGTCATTCTTTCTAACTTTTCAAGCTAGCTGTAAACTTCATAGTAAAATTAATATTTCGCATTCGAATGGTTATTTTAGTTTTATAGTACAGCAAGTTATTGATGTACTTAAAAGTTTGAAATGAATTTTAACTGGGTGATTCTTTTTATCATATTTGATATTTAGAATTATAACTTTCAATTATTGAAGGGATAATATTTATATATTACTGACTATGCCCTTTTCAATCACGCTTGTGTTAGGAAATTTAAAAATGGAAGTGAGAGTCACGTGACCTAGAATAAGTGACACGAATGCAGCCAAGTCACCAAATCTTGCAATACATAAATATTTTTTGAGCGACACTAGAAAGAGGAAAATCATCGCCATATTGTTTTTTAGGGCTCGCGCCGACTCGAGAGCAGTCTTCGATATCTACAAATGATAAGTTGATTGCAGTTGTATTCCTTAGGCATTTATTTAGTTGTATAAATTCCTTTAATCAAAACATATTTTTCCATGTGTTTTTTAATTAGTTTTAATTTTTTTTCTCAAACACTAGGTCAACGTAACATTATTTTTTACAGTTACACAGTATGAAGATGAGACCATTAAATACCACCGAGTGAAAATATAATTATTATGGGTTATACAGGTTTAAATAGGTTATTTTCTATAACACATGAAAGCCACCGTACACCAACATTGCAATATAAAAAAATATATAAAAAAACAAATGGCTCACACACAAAGATTTTTATTATGAGTACGATGGAGTTGGCTGTTTTTATATCGATTATTGGTATTTATATACATTATTGAGATCCTTGTCTCATTCCACTTCATACACAGACAAATGATTACTAAAATCCACACCCCTCTTGCAGTCCCTTGTATAGATTTTCAAAGACTAGCACTTGTTTCAATTTTCCCGCCAAATCAGCACAGTTACGATTATTCTAACCGTAGCTTGAGATAGATTCCGAAAAAAGAAAGCACGCAGAAAGTTATACGAGGAAATTACACCTTCATTAACAGCATGTAATTTAAAGGCTCTAGAGTGGAAATATACCACTGAGAACTAATATGACACACAGGACCTTTTTGTTTCCTGTGTTTTTTAAAGCATATGTGGCTAGTAGTATGTAAATTGATAAATATGTAAGAATCACAGCAATATATGATGTATCCATACTCTCTGGAACATTTCATGTAATGACGTTGACAATGATTACTATTATTCTAGTATTTCTCCTCTCAATAGTTGGAATGTTTTGTAAAAACGTATGGCTCTGCTCTAAGCTACCGTAGTTATAAACGATGTAATTTATGTTTATTTTTAATTATTAAATTAATTTTGCATTTCTAATCTTCAAATGGGGTCAATCATGCCTTCAGCAGAAGTTACATACCCAGCTCACCACAGCATCAATAAATGTTTCAATATTTTATTGATGAAAGGTGTTTGTGGTATTCCTAAAGTTAATAAACTATTTTTGTTACCTAATCTATATATCTGGTGGATGAATTTACATTTTTATATCTCTTTGGATTCCAAAATAACCCAAAGTTTAATTACATATAATGTATAAACGAATACCTTTTAATCATCTATTATCTTTTACTATTAACTTCGATAATTCAGAGACTTCGTATATAAAACAGAACTTCTACCACAGTTTTAAAGAACTATCTTTGAGGACCTTTTTCTCACTGGAACTGCAGTCTTTGATACAGAAGCCTTTTCTGTTTCCTGAATGCATTTTATCAAATCATGCAGCTTCTCTTCGTAATTAGATTGATAAATCAAATTTAAGAAACATAACTTTCAGTGTGCCATCGCAGATATTGAATAAACTGGATGAGTAACTATATATCTGGTGGATGAATTTACATTTTTATCTCTCTTTGGATTCCAAAATAACCCCAAATTTAATTTCGTATAATGTATAAACGAATACCTTTTAATCATCTATTATCTTTTACTATTAACTTCGATAATTCAGATACATCGTATATAAAACAGAACTTCTACCACAGTTTTAAAGAACTATATTTGAGGACCTTTTTCTCACTGGAACTGCAGTCTTTGATGCAGAAGCCTTTTCTGTTTCCTGAATGCATTTTATCAAATCATGCAGCTTCTCTTCGTAATTAGATTGATAAATCAAATTTAAGAAACATCACTTTCAGTGTGCCATCTCAGATATTGAATAAACTGGACGAGTAACTTAGTCACGATAAAAGAAGTTACAACCTTAAGTCAAATTCTCCTTTTGAACCGTTTGCCTTCGAGGTATATCGAGAGAGAATTATGAACATTACATTAGGCTGCATTAGTCGCTATGATAATATTAGTCGCTTAGTGTAAAGTACTGGTAATTCAATTTGTTTGATGCTTCTATCTCAAGCAAGAGTTGTCGCAAAAGACTTCATCATAAAGGTACAATATTTCGTAAAATTTATTCCATTTACTTGCAGTTCGGAAACGTAGAAGAAAAAAGAGGTGATGCAATCGTATTTTATTTTGTTTTGAGGTGATAAGTAAGGGAAATAAAAGTTTTATTACGAAGTTAAATTAAATTATGAAGCATAGGGTTATTTGTTCTGAACTTTTTAATAATGGTGGGTGTTTTGTTTTTCAAAGTCTTAAATAAAGACTGTAGTTTTGATATTACACTAAGGGTTTTCTAATATGTTTTCTGTTCTGCTTTAGAAGTCATGGACGAGAAATGTCTCGGAAAAAACATCCTTAAAATTTTAATTTAAAAATGAGTAAAATGTTATTTTAAATTAGTTTGTTTAGCAAGTAAAGTAAAGATTGTTAATACTCCTGAACAATAAAAATTTCCAGATAAGCACGAATTTCTTTAACGCTTTATAAGAGTATTGGAATTATTACAAATAGAAAACTTTTATTACTACTGAAATTTTTAAAAAACCACAAAGTATAAAATATTTGCAAACAGATAATTTTAAATGAATATTTATAATTTTTTAACAGTTATGGATGATAAATAGTCCATTTTGAACTATAAATATTTACACTTTTAACACATCGTATGTGGGATACGTACTAGTACGTTTTCTGACGATTGATACTTGAGCGCGGTCACGTACTAGTACGTTTCTGACGATTGATACTTGAGCGCGGTCACGTACTAGTACGTTTCTGACGATTGATACTTGAGTGCAGGACACGTACTAGTACGTTTTCTGAAGACTGATACTTGAGCGGGGGTCCCCTACTAGTACGGGTTAGTGTATCAACATGGTTTGTTTGTGGGTAAAAAAAATAACTGTATATACAGGAAAACGAAGCCGAATGTTTTTGTCTACTACATATATTCTGGAACAATTTTGACAAATAAAAACTAATTTTTACATCAGTCGATGAGGAACGACAGAACGAGAAAAATTAAAACTATATACTCCTATTTCTATTCAACTTTTCATATTTCAGATACTATTATAAATTTATCCACTAAAAAATTATTACTTATATATTTGTTTATATATTTCAATATAACATACGAAAAATTGGTTAAAGAATTAAATACTTTTGAGATTTAACTGAATAACTAAATTTACAACCAAAACGCCGGCTCCCAGTATAATTCCGCAGCGAAATGTACTCGCTCACAATGTGATACTACACGTGAGCTGATGAAACCAAGATTTATTCCCTATAGCAGATTCTAAACGGATACTACATCCCTGCCTGTAGTGGATTTCGATCGGTTTCAATGCTGAATTTCAGAACTCTCACTGTTTGGCCATTTGTTTGATAACAAAACGTTGAACAAATTCATTGAATATTCTTTGAAAAAATGGATCGTATTTACACCTTTTACACCCCATTATATGGATAATTAGTTTATGTATAATTTCAGGTAATATAAGAATTGAATATAATCTGAAGTTTGGCTTACTAACAATTCTCCTTGTAAGGACGAATGATTAATTAACATATTTACCATCTTAACTATCTTAAAACATGGTAGTTGATGACCTGTTAGCTTTAGGTGATCAGCGTGAGAATACGGCTTTGTCTTAAGATAGTCGGCTCATATCTACTGGCTATTTAAATGCAATAATATTAGGGAGATTAATCACCGCTACTAATGAATAGATTAGCTCTAAACTACTATGACGATATTGAACTTATGCCTACAAGGAGTCTAAATTTAACCGCAAGCATCGAAACCTGTTTATATCAAGCTCCTATAGTACTTATCAAACCACACGCAAACTCCTTATACAAAGTGCTTTTTATTTACTGTATAATAATACAAACAAAAATGAGATGAAAATTCAACTTATTTTACATGACATACTGAGTAAAAATTAAACTTAAGTAAAGCGATCAACTAAGCAAGAAAATAAGTTAAAGTATTAATTATCTTAATGTAAAATTTGTATTTGGCAACAGCGAGCTTTATTACTAACCAACATATTTCAAATGTAATAAGGTAATATTGCCGTTTAAAGAAGCTTAGCCAACGAGCTCAGTGGACGAATGGTCAAAACACGAGATTCAGACCCAGAGTTCGTGGGTTCGATGCTATCCATGGCTGTCGATACAAATGATTAATTTTTTAATTTTAAAATGTTATTTATTATTTTCTTATGTTTTCGAACATTCTAGATCTTTCTTTATTATGTAAATTAGTTATTTCTTAAATATTTTAAAGTAAAAAAGCTGTAAAAGGTATAAAAGCTGATACCCACTAGTTGTAGGCAACTTCTCGATCTTGCAAGGTTGCGAGTTTCTACTTAGCTTCAATAAATTCGTCTGTTTGGTTAAACGGTGTGTTCATTCGAATCTTCGTGACAATATGGCTGTTACTATATTTTTGTTTTCCTCACAGATTATTTATTTGCTTAAAGTTCTTATAAAGTAGAAATTACATATAGCTCCGTAGACTGTACTCTTTTTTTACTTTCGTCAACTTATGACAACCCAATATCTGGATTTAAAAAATATTGCAGAGAATTCGTATACTGATAGCATAATTGCTATCTATTTGTGTGTGACATTTTAAAAATAAAACACCTATCATCACAACAGATTCTTATGTGAGAGTAAGTAAATAACTGATGTATGATTAATATGATTTAAAGATTTAAGCATAGATGGTATAAAAAGTTTTATTTTTTTGAAAATTAAAATTTTTATGACTGTTTCGTTCTCGGTTAGTATTCAAATAGACTTTTTATCAAACATATTGTTCTCGAGTTGTAATGCTAGCAAAATTTTAAAAAAGTAAGAATTCTCAGTTTTTGCCGTTTTCCGACGGTACAAGATTGTGTCCTTTGTGGTATCAACACTGGATCTATTTGAGTACAGATCCAGATATTCATATTTGCTTTCTGGAAGCTTAACATCGAAAAAAGCTTACAACAGACGTCTTGCAATATATTTAGAAGAAATTTGGCATTTTACAATGTTTATTTCCCCACAACGCAATATTAACCTGTAATTTAGCATTTTACAGGAATGTGAAATCTGATGTGGCATATTTAACCTTTTCGTGGGACTTGGGAAAATTACTTCCCATTTACATGATCTCACATACTCCTATGGGAAGTGCAAAACCCATTATAATATATTGGCCTAGCTATTATAAGGATAGGAAGACCAATTCCCACTTCAGTTTTGCACTGTATTCTATTGTTCGATTGTCTAAATAGGTTAAATTACAAAAAATTGCAATATATTTCTACTAAAACTTTACCATTTACTTTGCTGCAGTATTAAATTGAAATGAAGCAGAATGCTTTATGTTGTAGATAATTACAAATTAAATTCCGTTTTTTACCAACTTCCTTCTTGAGATTATAATTATCGGTGAATGATGATTCTACAGAGAAGCGTAATTAAATTTATTAAGCTAGAAATGAACAGTAGTTTTGCTGTAATATATAACATTTTAATGAAAGTAGTATTTATGGCATCTTTGTGAAGGAAAACACTGATGGTTTATGACAAACCAATATTTTGTATGATGTAATAATTAGTGTTTGCATTTCTGTTGAATGATTGCGTGATTGTTTAATCTAATTATACAATATTTTAGATTAAGGGAAGAGTTTAATTAATATTTTTGATTTTTATTCATTTATACCATCATTGCATTAAACACTTTGCTTTTAAAACCGATAAAACTTATTTAGTTATATGAAATAGTAAATCAACCGCGATGTATAAGAAAGAAAATAAAATTAAAACTTGCAAGGAGCCATGCATTAATCATTCAGTCTTTTAATGTAGACTAAATATTTACTTAGTTGGCTTCCATTTATGATATAGCTCGTGTTAGCCGTATTTATTAAAACGGTGTTCAGAATTTAACGAGTTAAATAGTAAAATACACACCGCTGAACAATACTTAAAAAAAACAATACTTTGCCGGTCATCTGCGGTTCCCCCCCTCCACGATGCTATGAAATAACCTGCCAAATGATGTCCGATTGGTCTGGCCTTCGATACCGGAGTTCGTGGTCTCGAATACCAGTGTGTCACGGATATTCGTAGCCGTTTGGAATCGGCTTTAAGCTGTAGGTCCCGGTCTCATTAGCCCTCGTGTTTCAAAATGTAGAACTTAGCAATCCAAACCAAACTTAAACCTATTAAATAACCATATGCCAATCACTAGAATCCAGCATGTTTACTGTAGCGTTAGTATATGTGCTATATTTTAGTCCAAATTATAAAAAAAATTAATGATAGCTAGATTTTGAAACGAGCTACTTGCTATAGTTTTGTAACATGAACCGTATAAATGTAAGTAGTAAATGTTTTGTGCAGTTTGTTAGTAACATTAAGATAATATACAATTTAGGATTATTTTTACTTTAAGGATTTGTTTAAATACGATTATTTTCAATATTTGGGCAAAGTACTAAATTGCGTCTACTTATAAGAATTGTTTTGATATCAATATGTATTGAAATTAAGTGTATACCAACATTAATTATATAAAAAACACCATTCTTAAAGCAAAATAAATAAATAAATAAATAGACGTTGAAAGCAAATGGCAGTTTTATATTCACAATTTAGTTATCGAGTAGGGAAACACAAAAGACTGGTACTGAATAAAATTTACTTGTCTTAGGTTTTCAACATAATGAAAATGTTGCTTTTTGTTTGTGTTTAGTTTCTACTTTATTTTCTGTCTTAAATAAGTTGAAGTTTTATAATTTTGCAAGTTTTAACAAAATGTGTAACCTAAACCTCTTTGTGACGTTTTATAATTGAAATTTTCAATTGTTAGAAGATGGAAATAACTTTAATATTCAATACATTTTTTAAAATGAAACATATCTATTGTATCCCTTTTACCGCTTAAAATTTTTTTAATTGCCTTACAGACGTAACAATACTAATATCACCTAAACTTGTCAGAGATTTCATTGAACATTAGAAACTTTATAAAGTGGAGAATAATTTCGTTAATTAATGTAGTTTTGTAGTTTTAAAAATAATAGTCCTACATTGCTACATTTCAAGTCAAATGTCAGCTTAATATTCTATCACAACATCATGGCTATTTTTCTAAGCTTTTCATTTAAATATTTTTTTAATGAGCCAGATTATTAAAATTCAGTACATGTTTAAATCTTAGTAAAATAACTATAATTATTACATTTATGTTGCAAAATCTTTTACAAGAAAAACATTAAAACTATTTTAATGTGATTTCAAATATTTTTTTTTATTGTAGAAGAAAACTAATTTGTTATAAAAGTACAAATAGTGTAAGAAAATTATATTGCATTGTAATTAGAAATTCTTGTTATAAAATATATTATTGCAGATCAATCTACCACCAATAAAATTAATGTTCATAGCATTTGTAGACAGTTCAAATAGGTTTTAATTTGAACATTCACTTTATGAATGCATATAAATTTTATATTTTACACTCTCCCGAAGGCTCTATCCCGCCTTTTAACTTACCGACATTGCTTTGTAATAAATTTTTATAGTTACCAATTGATATAATGTAGTCTGCCATGTTAAAAATTTTTTTATGTCAAACAGTTTTGCGGTTTTTTATTGTTATGAATATTATTTAATATTTATCCAAAAGAAACAATGTTTTTAGGGATTTTGGCACATACATGCAATAATGATTATTTCTGACGGGTTGAAAAAAATATGTAATTTTAGAAACTGCCTCTATTTAATCGAGGGAAGGAAAGAGGAAACTTTATTACGCTAAAAATAATTGAATTCTAGTGTCCATTACGTATAACGAGATTAACATTATTATCAAGGAGCATGAATTAATTAAATCACTGAAGTTATCACATGCACTCAAATAACTATTTTTGGTAGCGATTGTTGAAACAAATAAAAATGGAAAATATTTAAGTCATTGCTCTGTCTTGATAATGATTTTAGAAAACCGGATACGTATATGATTGAACAAAGAACCTTGATTATATTTTTTACCATTTAATCTTAGATTTAAAATATTAAATAATGTAAAAAAATCGAAGTTATTTTAGTAATTTTAGTTTACATGAAATTAGTTTATAAGTGATTTACTTGGTTAAACTTACCAATGATAAAATTAGACACAGCTATATTTCTACTGTATTATTTACACTAGTTAGTTCACTTTATTGCTAATGTATTTAAAGACATAAAGACATAAACCGAATAAAATCTGTAATACCGATTTTATTCTGTCAAGATATACTTTTTAGATTATCACTAAATTTCTATCTATTCAAACATCTAAATTGTAGTGCCAATAAAAAGCATTGGTGACAAATAACTCATATGTGAAAGAAAGAAAATATTAATAGGAAATAGTTTCCTTATAGGCGAGACAATAGATATTGTAACGTCACGGGATCCTCGAGTATTGTGTGGGTGTCGAAGTGGTTATAACACGACGTACATCTTAGAAAAAATAACAACGTTTATTCTTGATTAAAATGGAGTATGTATAAATTTACCAAATGAAAATCACAGGGCGAAGGCTGGCTGGTGCGGACCTAAAAATCCCAGGTTCAAGGCAAACCTAAAAAAAAAAAAAACAATCTGCGGACAGGTGCCGACAGATACCGTTGAACAGGGCTACAACTGGGTCTCCTTGAGTCCCACACAAACCTGGAGTAAAAGCTCTCCACCAAAAAACCAACCTCAGCAAGTCAAACCTCTGCCCGTTCTCTTTTTCTGGGGACTCTGCGACGAAAAACTCGCGCCACCTGAGTCACATTTTGCCTCTTCCCATTGTCTTTTTCTTTCGGCGTCGGCGTCCTGGTAGCCTCTGATTTGCTTGTTCGGGAGCTCCTTACTGTCTGTAATTTCGTTTTCTCGTCTGTCCTTCGGATTCCCCTCAGACATCTCAAGGCGTGGTCGAAGCGACTATCCTTTGTAGTGTATTGTCAAAAACCCATACAGATTGACGCCCTGCCCTGGGCTTTAACAAAACCCCTTTGTGAAGCCAATGGGGTGTAGCGACGTCCCAATACATTAGCTTATATTTATCAGGTTCACCAAGTAAATATAAACGTTTGAGTTTTTATGAAATTTTGAAAAAGTTAAGTAATGTTTTTGTATTAATGTAGTGTATAAAAAATTGAAGATTATTATTGATTGAACACTTATACTACGGACACTTACTGCCCTTTTAAAAGTGCCCACTAAGAGTTTAAACAAATTTTTCACTTTGAGTAAATTTACAATTATTTAAATTGATATAGGGATCATGTTATAACTGACAAATTTTGACTGGATTTCAGATTATAAAAGTGGTGTGAAACATTTGATTTCAAATTTTATTCCTGTGGAATAAAGTTATATTAGTTTAAAATTGCAATGATTTGAAGAGATTTATTTTTAGATTCTCAAAATATTTTGGATTTCGTGAGGTGTTTTCTAAGATTTATTTAAATGTTTTCTATTTTTTTCTCTATAAAAGTCAATTTTTTACTCTTCTTTTTAAAATTCAATTAAATTTTATTATTTCTACTTGCTTATCAGGAATAATATCCCGTTTAACAAGTTTTGAAAGGGTTAGAGGTCTGTGAGGTATTCACATCTAAAGTTCTAGAATTAGAGCTATCACTGTTAAAGTATTTTGTTAGTTATAAAAGAGATTTAGAATGCTTAATTAGAAGCTAAAAAATTCATGGACTAATTTATAGAATTTACTTAATATTTCAAAAACTCTTAAAAGTTGCTAAAGCTTATTTTATTTACTTTAATTTTCGTGTAAAACTTATTTTTCAATACAATACTTTTATACTGATATAGAAAAAAAATCTTACCATTTCTTGGTATGATATTTTACGCTTAAAGTTTGAAGATACAAATATGAAAACATGTATGACAACTCTAGTTTTTAGTTTAACCACTTTTCCTGGTAAGAAAAACGTATATGTGCATATCAAAAGCAGTAAACTATGACTTGCTATAAGGCATTAAATAGTCAATGTCGCATAAAAGTTTTTAAAAGCAAGATTTATATTTCCTAAACGAATGAATTCTTGACCTACTGGGTATAGGACAAAGTAATAGAAACACCTGTTAAAGAAGACAAAATATTCATCATTAGGGAGCTGGACCACCACTGAAACAAATATATCAGTATCAGACATGGGTTATGCACAAAGCTTAAATCATCTGCAATAATACTACCTCAAGGTTCTTTCCTTACCTTTTCTCGTTAAGGTATAGACCCATACACAATCAGAACCCTAACTGTTTCACAATTGAACCAGACAGAGGGAAATTCCTCTACCTATGTTCACCAGACGAACAACGTCGGGTGATCTGAAGTAATGTAAATGATGATTCGTCAAGCAAGATTTCATATTTTTATTGCAATTTCGATGGTTTCGGCAACACTGGCTTCATTTCAAAGTATTCTGTGTCGACACTAACGGGTTAGAGAATGTTACAGTAATATATATGTTCATATGCAGTTCATATTGGTGGATATCCGGTTCTGGAGATGGGTATCGATCTAAGAATATCTGTCGTAATGTAGTCTTACTTTTTGGGGTGACTATCCTCTTCAACGATTGTTTATCCCTGTCGATCAACTTCAGTTTTTACTCACAATTATACTTCGCAGACACCTTTTCAGTTATGTGTTGGCTACTATAACTTTTCAAATAGTCAACCTTGAATTCTTCGCAAAGTTGACTGCTCTATACACTGACGTTTCAGAGAGTTGAGGGTCTCATTACTTCTCGTGTAGAAAAGCAGTAAACCATAGCACTGCAATCCAAACCAAATCGGACCAGATAGTCTGGTTCCAATAATCATATCTTTTTGAACTCCGGATATAGATAATACCACGAAAACTTTCCCCATACCATAATGCTCCCTACTATAGCTTAGACACTTCCAGCAAGAACCTTCCAGAGTGTTTGGTTTCAGACGTCTCACGACATATACGTCAACCGGTATCTGTATGATGGAGCATAAAACATGATTCATCAAGTGACCTGTATCCACTCAGAAGTCCAGTTGGGGGTACTATCGTGCATATTCAAGCCTACATCTCCGTTGAACGGCCGTCAACAAAGGTGCATTTACCAGGCGTTTGCTGCAAACGCCTATATGTAGCAACGTTCGTTGAAACATTGTTGTGGAGACACTTTATAAACTCGCCGAGCGGTTTGCGATGTTTTTCCTTCCGATTGTAAGTCATACCCTAGTCATCTGGATATGATTTCGTATGGGTCTCGTATAAGGAGCGGGTATGGAGGTGAAATAATCAGCCGTAGATTATTGAAACTTAACAACTATTCATTTATTTAACAAAAAAAAAAGAAACGTTTTAAATAAAACAAATGTAAATGTAATCTATTGTCCAGAGAGCAGATCACTCTAGACAACCTGCTCATCTCAAAGTTCAGCCGGCAGTCCCCTCCAGTTTCTTCTTTTCCAAACAGGAAACCTCGGTTTTAGGGGAGATCGACAACACCCCTCTTTGACCTTTGTCCTTGGAGTAGGACCACATTAAAATCGGACCATGGCGGACCTCTCGTATGTCAGCGGTGGCTTGGTAGCCAATTATGGGTCACTGTTGCGGCACGGTCATCATTAGTTGCTGCTGTATGTCTTTGGATGGGTCAGCGTAAAACACACTTACCAAATTACTCATTTCAAAAATGTTTCCACCTTTAGTCCGAAAGCCAATGATGACGCACTTTTCGACGTTGAACAAATTATAACTTTTCTACTTCACTGCAAGAACTGAAATGTTTTTCGAATGCCTACAACACACTTTATATAGAGAGGAAATTTGCTTATGACTCTTGCCTTTTGTGATTGGTTACCTAAAGTTGACGTCAAAAGTAGGCGGTGGTCACATTAATATGACTGTACTGAGTAGAACTCTCATACCAACAAATGATATTGTAAAAATTAGAATTTTGCGTCCTGGGTTTTAAGATTTTTTTTCAGATATGCCTCTTCAATCACTAAGATTCCAAATTAACATACGTATTTAAAAGCAGATTTTTTATTTGTCATTAAAAAGTAAAATATTATTTTTTCTTTCAGTTTTATGATAATAAGACTTCTAAGAAAAAAAAACAAATAAAACTAACACTAAAATAAAAAAAACGTAGAAACTAACATATTTTCGTAATTCTGTGTTATATAAAGAGAGAACTTTGTTTTTGTTGCTTGAGATATTTTATAACTGCTTCCCGATTTGAGAAAGAATTGAGAATATAAGTACAATCATTGTCAAAATCTAAATTCTTAAAAATATAACTTTGATCTTTTGTAGACATTTGCAATTTTTTGAACTTTGGATCTTTTTAAATATTTGAAGCTTTATTTGATATTTATTTATTCGTGAGTAAGGAAAATAAAATAATACTTATATCAAAGAATAAATTATTATATAGAATGTCTAACCAAATTAAATTGTTTAAACTAGAATACTTGGTTTAAATTATGTGATATTCAGCATGTGCTGACTTTATCCGGATAATTAGGTAGATTTTTTTTAAAGTGAACTTATAATTTTATTTTCTTAGTTCACAGACTGCCGAGCCAGAGTTTTTTGTTACTTCAAAGGTAAAAATATTTATTTTTCTAAAATTTTTGTTTCCTTATTCAAAAACTGCATAGTATAGACAAGGGGTGGCCAAGACGTCGACCGCAAAGAGCATTTTAGGTAGTCTGCTTGACTATCCCGATAATGACATCAAATATTAACAATTTAATTTATGACTTATGACATATAATTAATAAATTATTTAAAATAAAAATTTACTACAGTTTACGCTTTAAAACTTAAAACAAACTGTGGAAAATAATATATTGAATTTTTCGTTTTACAGTAGAGAATTAAATAGAAACAACTTCGGATGCTTAGATTTTAGTGCTTGTATTCGAATACTAAGAACGAGTATTAAAGATTAACTGACTTATTTTAGGAGTAGTTATATTAGGAACACTCTATAAAATCATACAAGGGCTTACTTTGTGATTAGGTCTTATTTTTAGGAAAACATAGTAAATTGTGACTAAGAAATCTGGACAGTTTGCTGCAGGAAGACACTAAGTCCCAGATAACTTACAATTAAGAAGTAGAACATTTTTTAGGGATGGAATCTATGAGGCCACATAACAGGCATTAAAAGTTTAGAAAGAAAATATTTAATTTCCTTATAGTAAACAATTTAATTAAAAACTATTAATTTTAATAAATTTCTCAAACTCTAAAGAAATGAAATAAAATTTGAATATGTGACTTTAGTTTTAATCAAAATAGGAGATTTATCTATTTACGATGTTTATTATAACAAGTATCTGTGACAAAATGAGTCTAATTCTAATGAAACAAAACTATTCTGTGCAAATGTATTTATCACATGACAATAAACAAAAAATTAAATATGTTCAACAAAACAAGAAAATGTCTCTTAATTAAAACCTCTAAATCTTTTCAAATGCCTAGTAGAACTTTTAATTGACAACTAGATTTAAATTTTTACATTGAGGAGTATGATAGACAGTACTAGAAATAGAATGAAACTGTTGTGACTTTCTTTGTTTAGAAAATAACATAAAATTTTACGATGGCAGAGTAATAAGAAGCTGCTTTTTCGTACTGGAATCAGTTCGTTTGAATACTGCTGATGACAGGGATTTTCGTAACCTTTCAGAATCAGGTTTAAACCGTAAGAACCTACCTAGCCCTCATGTAGCAAAATAGTAGACCGTAGAGCTCAAAACCTAACCTAATCTATAACGTAGCAAAATTATTTAATCCAAATATTAGGCATAGTTTTTGAACTTATACCTATTATTTAGTTCTAACTATATTATTCAATTGGATGCACAAATATGCACTATGCATTTTTTTTTCTAAATACATTAAAGTTTTTTATTTGTTAACACAAAATGCTGTTAATTTTAGGGGGGGGATATAATGCTAACATTATGATACACTTGCATTACAGTGGAATTCAATAGTCATGATTGTTTTTTACTCGGATGTTTTTTAAATTTTTACCAAATACTTCTGTCCTATTTTTATTTAAATCCCAAAAATGCAAAAGGAAAGATATATAATACATCTAGCTATTTGTCATGATTTTAGTTGACGAACCTCTTGAAAAAATAAAGTTATGTGCCAGTCTCAGAAAAAGTTAAAATCTATAAAAAAAAATTAATTAGCAAATACTTAATAATTTGTAGGATTATTTATAGGATTGTCACCTATTTTCTCTCAAAACTAAGTTTATAAGCAATTTTTATATCTCTTCTCCCCCCTCAAAAACATTGTCGTTATATTTATTAAGCAAAAACATCCAGTATACTATGGGATCTTAGTAAAAAGTTAACTGTTACATTCATTATTAATTAGGTATTAATCGTATAATAGAAGCAATAGAAATCAGTTTGAAAAACAGTAACCCCCTCCCTACCCAAAATTTTAGAGCCTCTAGTCGCAAAATAGTAGACTGTAGAGGTCAAAACGAACAACCTTCCTCCAAACGTAGCTATATAACCCGGTGTTAATGGATGGGCATTGGTCACAATAAATTACTTCATTATCTCATTTTAAGTAATCAGTTAAAACAAATTTCGTAAATATAATTATCTTACTTCTTCTGTCAAACTTTATCCACACTGCCAAAAATTTAAGTCTACACAATATCTAGTACGTCTCGATATAACAGGGAGTATAACTATGTATGCATAGTTATATGTGTATGTAAGTATGAAATCCTTAAAAATGATTCCGTGTTATACTTCTGGTAGTAAGCCGAATATTTAAACTCCCACGGTTTGCTTTTCAATGTTTGTAATCAGTTTGCGCAGTCATGAAGATTTACATCAACTCAAATATTGAGACCAGACAAATTTTGCGAAAGTGAGTTTATTTGATACTCAAAGTTTTCGGACAAACGTAGATCATGTCCTACAGCTCCAATAAATAAATAGTTTTTTGAATATGTAAAAATGTATAAAATTCCGAATAATTAAGTGATTTGTTTCTGAGCCAGCCTATTTCTGTCAGTTTTGGATTGCAAAGCTGTCTTCCAAACTATGGATAAATATGAATAATTGACATATTCTTATAAGTAAATATAAACAGGGGATCATATTTTAAATATATTACATCAGTATTGTTTTGAGAATCGGGGAGATAATTTATTCTCATTAAATCATTTCTTCCCTTTCTATTAGTGGCTGGGAAATAATTGTTCAACATAGAACTGTGAGTTGGATCAATTTTGAAACTTTAAAGGCAATAAAATTTTATATATTACACACGTACGTACGCGCGTGTGTGTGCGTGCGTCGTGTATATATATGTATATATGTATATATGTATATATATATATGTATATATATATGTATATATATGTATGTGTATATGTGTATATATATATGTATATGTATATTTATATATCTACATACATATATATATGTATATATGGTTATATATATATATATATATATATATATATATATATATATATATATATATATATATATATATATATATATATAACCTGCAGATTATTCTCACGAATAACTCATGAAATTAGCCACTATTATTTGAATTATTCAGCAAAAAGAACTTCAGTTGTTTTCAGTTACATTCACAGTTTTACTGTTATTTACAGCCATTTGCTGTTTTACTTAAGTAATTTACTCCATGAAAATAAAAAAAGACCAACTTTGTGGAACTTTAAATTTATTAAGGCTAAAAATACGTGTCCTAACAAGGAAAGAGGCTTTTTTCTAAATGTCAAAAATAAATATTTAATTTTTTTTTTGCACTTAAGAGCGAGTGATCACGGAAATTCTTTCTCAAGAGACCTACAGATTACTTAGCTTTATTTGGGATTCAAGAAGAAACTCTAACAATGTAAGTTAGCTTGAACACAGGTAGGAATTTAGTTATTGGAGGGGTGAATTTATTTTCCTGAGACAACTGAAAAATGTGGCCAGTGGAAAATTAGCATGTATTCTAGCGTACGTTTTGATAGACGGGTAAAAAAGATTTTAGTCGGCAAACATCCTTTAGATCTTGCATTCTTACAGCTTGGAAATTAAGTATTAAGGAATTAGAAGAGGAAAAAGGAGAATGTTAGATATTTTAGGTGTAGTAATTTTGATACATTACATACATATGGATATTTAAAATATACGTACACTTATGTGTGTAAATAGCATAAACATACATAAAATTTTTCGTTTCTTTAGATACTTTGTTTAATAGAGGTTTTAATATCAACAATTAATGAAAGTTTAATTTTTACTCGTTTTGAATTTTATTTCCCTAATTTTAGCAGGTATTTGTTGTTCCTAGTATATCTTCATTGTTAATTTGAGCTATATTAAGGAATTACCTTTATCTCTTATCCACTTTTAATGTAAGACGAAAGTATCTTCCATTTAGGAATGAGTCATTCAGATTCCTCCCCACTCATCGATAAACCCTTTAGGGAGGTGGTATTCAGGCTGTGCTTATTGAATTTGTCTGATTCCTTCATTCTCACGGCTAATTCAGGAAACACAATGATTTTTTTATACACATGATACTTAGTAATTTGATACTTTGGGGTGACTTCTTTCGCAATTAAGTTTTTTTTTTATTTTATGCTCACTGACTATTTTTTATCATTTTCTTTAAGCTTAATTCAAAGTGAATAGTAAAGAAATTCGATTTCATTCAGTGATATAAAAGATTATTGGAATTTTATATGAGAAATATTGCCGTTTAGTGTCCAGAATTCATTCTTGGTAATTAAGTTTCCCAAATGAAGTTGTTAAACAGTAACGATAGATAAACGTAGTAATGAAAATGTTAAACATCGCGTGTTGGAGATTGACAAACAATATATTTAAATACCAGTAGATAACACCAGTTATGTGTGTCCATATATGTATATATATAGATAGATATAGATTTAGGTAGAAATAGATATAGATATAGATAGATACAGATATAGATATATATAAAGATATATAGATATATAGATATAGATATATAGATAGATATATAGATATAGATAGATATAGATATAATATAGGGAGAGATAGATTGATAGAGATAGATAGATAGATAGAGATAGATATAGATAGACGGAGATAAATATAGATAGATAGATAGATAGATAGACGGAGATAAATATAGATAGATAGATAGATAAATAGACAGATAGAGATAAATATAGATAGATATAGATAGATAGATAGAGATAGACAGATAGATAGATATAGAGATATAGATAGATAGATAGAGATAGATATAGACTGATATAGATAGATAGATATAGACAGATATAGACAGATATAGATAGATATAGACAGATATAGACAGATATAGATAGAGATAGATAGATAGATATAGATAGATATATTTTAATAGCAGTAGATAATGCCAGTTATGTGTGCTTATATGTGTATATGTATATGTATATGTATATATATATATATATATATATATATGTGTGTGTGTGTGTGTGTGTGTGTGAATAATAGATATATAGATATAGATAGATATATAGATATAGATAGATAGATATAGACATATATAGATAGACAGATAGATATAGATAGATAGGTATAGATATAGATATATAGATAGATATCGATAGACAGATACAGATAGATATATATAGATATAGATATATATGGTATTTAATACTTTAGTCTAAACCAGGGATGGACAAAATTTTCGGCAGCGGGCCAAAAATTAAAAGAAAGTAAGTTTGGCGGCCCAAGATAAATTTATATAAAATTTTAAAAACAATATGCAAGTACCTAACGGCTTAAATACGTGTGTGGCGTCCCCAAAGTTATAAAAAGCCGCACGATCATTTTTTG
This sequence comes from Pardosa pseudoannulata, assembly GCA_032207245.1. Lineage (NCBI taxonomy): Eukaryota > Metazoa > Arthropoda > Arachnida > Araneae > Lycosidae > Pardosa > Pardosa pseudoannulata. The sequence continues at coordinate 56,685,198 of CM063508.1, forward strand.
AGATTTTGCTGTTGAAAGTTGCTAAATAAAGATATTGCTAAAATTCTCTTGATAAATCTTATCGTTTTCGCCGACGACTACTTCCACGTTACATCCCTGAAGCATGGCATGCGACGCTATGTTTCATATATATACATGCACAGAGTTGCTTATTAAGATATCCGTTAAGATAAATGTGTAGAGATTGTTTATTTCAAAATTCAAGTTATTTTTTAGGTTATACTATATACTAGCAATTTCATCAATGTTGAAAATAAAACTACCCATTTTCATAAACTTAATAATACATTTTAAATAATTTTTTTTATTAATTTAAGAAACATAAAACCATCGAAGGATTGTTTCA
>CM063508.1:56690543-56730543 GCA_032207245.1 Pardosa pseudoannulata
GGCTAAATAAATTGTTTTAAAATATTACAGATCTATTTTAATATTACTTAAAAATTTCACTTTATTTTTCTTCTTTTTGCAGGGAGAGCTATTTTTTATACTTTATTCTGTTTTCCCCGACCTGTAGAAGCAATATGACATTTTTTTATATAAGAATGTGTGACGGGATGAATCAACTACTTATGGTTAAATTTTTCAAACACTTCTTCAAATAGTTTTTTGGAAAATCGAAAAAAAAAGATCAACAGTAAGTCACATTTAACATGACCAGATGTAGAGCTAACGATAAAGATACAAATGTAGATACATAGGTAGAAAGTAATATATATACATATATATATATATGTGTGGGGGGGGTTAGTGTTTATATATATATATATATATATATATGCATATATATGTGCATGTGTCATTTTTGTGTTTTGGTTTGGAGTGCTACTTTTTGCAACACGAGCGCTTATGACACTGGGAGCTACTGCTTAAATCCGATTCCGAACGGCTATGAACATCTATGTCATAGTGGGATTCGAACCCACGAACTCTGGTACCGAAGGCCAGCACATTAACCAATCGACCATCGTTTAGCTTTGTGTGTTGTGAGAGTGTGAAAGTGAGAAAGGGAAAAAGAGAGAGTAAGAGTGTGTGAATCAATGAATGTATATTATACTTAGGATTATATACCAAGTTAACAGTAAAAATAACAATTGCATCTTTCGGTGGATAATGAATACTGCAAATTTATCATTTTAACTGAGTATTAGTAATGATAAACTATGGAGCTTGATTACATATAAAGAAAAATATTCTTTAAGGCAATAGTTTAAGGGTAGAAGACGTATTTGACTTAAAGAAGGAATGTTTTGTCTTTTCATTTAAGCAGGAGAAAACTTTATTTCAACACTGAATCTACTTTATTTTAAATCTACATTGTAAAAAAAAAAGTAATAGAAAATAATTCAGTGTACCGATATTTATTTTTCTTTCGGAAAAATCTATATACGAGATTCTTTTTATAGAAATGAGTAAAGAAATTGCAAATATATGAATTTCCTATTAGAAAAAAAAATTCATGATTTAATATATTGTCAAAAGAGAAGATGAGCTGGTTTTATTTCAATCTATTCCCAATATATGCAAGTACAAGTCGATATAGACTTCCGTTCTTATGAAAGAAATACACATGACGGATTTATTATACAAAAAACTAAAAAAAAAATGAAATTTAATCTTTCGGGGGGATACGTTTTTATATAAAATGTATACAAGTTTCTTCAAGAAATATTTCTGCTTTGGAAGAACACGAAATGATATCGTAGAATTAAGATTATTGAACAGGGGTAGATATTTTTTTTATTTGGTCTTTGATAAAATAGCTGCATAGTGTTTTATAATTTGAAATGCCCCCTGTCCCCAAAGAGATGTCATTTTCTCTCTCACAAATAACTCCGAATAAATCCCTTTGCTTTGAATAAACTCTGACATAATGATATGTCATTCTAGTGTATATTTAAGTTGGTAAATAAAAGATGTAGTCGCATGTTTCTTTCCGTTGTTGATTTTTAAAATATATCATGTAAAAGTATATGTATATTGCATTGATTAAATAGGATTTATATGTTATTAGATTGTTTCTTGTATAAACTATAGTTTTTTATTAAGATTTTTAATGAAATTGAACACATTTTTTTGTGGAAGGAATTATATAAACATAAAATAATGTTATTTTTCTAGTTTAAAGTTAAAGGTCAAGCAAATGATGTTTTTTTTTAGATTGATTGAAATATCAACATGGATAATGCATTAGTATGCAAAATTTCCTCTTAGCTGTAGATCGGGAATTTTGATAGTTCTAAATTTAGAGATAAAGGTCAGGCCATTGATGTATTTTTTGAGATTGATTGAAATATCACCATGAATAATGCATTAGTATACAAAATTTCATCTCAGCTGTAAATCGGGAGTTTTGCTAGTTCTAAATTTAGAGATAAAAGTCAGGCCAACGATGCATTTGAGATTGAGTGATTGAAATATCACCATGGATAGTGCATTAGTATGTAAAATTTCCTCTCAACTGTAGATCGGGAATTTTGCTAGTTGTAAATTTAGAGATAAAGGTCAGGCCAACGATGTATTTCTTGAGATTGATTGAAATATCATCATGGATAATGCATTAGTATGCAAAATTTCATCTCAACTGTAGATCGGGAATTTTGCTAGTTGTAAATTTAGAGATAAAGGTCAGGCCAACGATGTATTTGAGATTGGTTGAAATATCACCATGGATAATGCATTAGTATGCAAAATTTCATCTCAACTGTAGATCGGGAATTTTGCTAGTTGTAAATTTAGAGATAAAGGTCAGGCCAACGATGTATTTGAGATTGGTTGAAATATCACCATGGATAATGCATTAGTTTGCAAAATTTCATCTCAACTGTAGATCGGGAATTTTGCTAGTTGTAAATTTAGAGATAAAGGTCAGGCCAACGATGTATTTGAGATTGGTTGATTGATTGAAATATCAACATGGATAATGCATTAGTATGCAAAATTTCCTCTTAGCTGTAGATCGGGAATTTTGATAGTTCTAAATTTAGAGATAAAGGTCAGGCCAATGATGTATTTTTTGAGATTGATTGAAATATCACCATGGATAATGCATTAGTATGCAAAATTTCCTCTCAACTGTAGATCGGGAATTTTGCTAGTTGTAAATTTAGAGATAAAGGTCAAGCAAATGATGTTTTTTTTTAGATTGATTGAAATATCACCCTGGATAATGCATTAGTATGCAAAATTTCATCTTAGCTGTAGATCGGGAATTTTGATAGTTCTAAATTTAGAGATAAAGGTCAGGCCACTGATGTATTTCTTGAGATTGATTGAAATATCACCATGGATAATGCATTAGTATGCAAAATTTCATCTCAACTGTAGATCGGGAATTTTGCTAGTTGTAAATTTAGAGATAAAAGTCAGGCCAACAATGTATTTGAGATTGGTTGTTTGAAATATCACCCTGGATAATGCATTAGTATGCAAATTTTCATCTTAACTGTAGTTAACGAAATTTCCCTAACACAATTTTACAGGCAGAGTAAGAATTTGAATTTAAAGAAATGCAGCACCATTAAGCAACTTTAAGTTAAAGTTTTTTATTATTTTTTGCGTTATCTTCTTTTAATCATTATCATAACATATACATGGAATTATGTAACTATAATTATTAAAACATATACATAACATATACATGCGATTTTTTTGTAATGTTTATCTATGCTTTTTTAATTGGTTTTGCTGAATTTACTTTGCTTGTAAAAATAAAAAAAAAGAATTAATGTTTTGAATCTCTCAATTTTATAAAATTGAGAGATGGTTTTAACAATCTTAATTTTTTTCAAACACTGCGCAAATTTATAACAACACAAATTGAATTTTATTAACAAATAGCATATAGCCCGTCATATGACGGGATCAGTAAAATTTTAAATTTTCCAGAATTGTAAAGTACCCTATGAGGCTGGTAAAAAAAAAAAAAGATTTGTTTTTTGGCTGAGAATTATCTTGAAACAAAAAATAATCGATGATTAATTTAAAATTATCACATATGTACTTAATCTATTATTTAAATCTAATATAAAAGAAAATTATTTACGTCATATCTAAATTCAGTGATAAAACGTATGAAAATAATGCAGATGATATTTAAATAATTTAAAATAAGAAATGATTAAATAAGAGGGTTAAAGGAATGACTTCATATTGCTAGGAAAAATATTACTTTTACCTATTTATTAAGCGATAAATTGATAAATTTAATCACCTTCTCTTAACCGGGAAAAAAAGGCTTAATAATGGCAGTAAACGCTCGAAAAGGGGAGAAGGGGTGTATTTCGAACGTTTTAAAGACGACAGTATTTTTCGCTGTGATATGAAGAATATTTATACCAACTTATTTTAGAATCGAATCGATAGTTTAGGAGAAGATAACTTTTACTCGTTTTCAATTTTGCTAACCCTAACTCATCAACAATGTAATATGGATTCCTCTATATAAAGCCGAGCGATGCCAAATGGTTAGGTTGCTGGCTTTCGGAACCAGAGCTCGTGGGTTCGAATCCTACTATGGCTTGGATGTTCGTAGCCGTTCGGAATCGGTTTTAAACAGTAGGTCCTGGTCTCATTAGTCCTGGTGTTGCAAAAAGTAGACCGTAGCGCTCCAAACCAACCAACTAACTAACTAACTCCTCTATATAAAATCCTCTATCCATTCCAGGTCCAACCGCTTCATAAAATTCGAGGATAGATAACTTTGGCTATTATTATATAGGGGATTTGGGGTTTTTTGGTACATAATAATTAATTAGGTAAAATTCTCGACCTATTTGAATTTTTAAAATTTTTCTGAAATTTTACACCAGAGGATTAAATTTTCCACTAAAATGTTTAAAAATTCGATTTCAAATACTATACATACTAAATAAAATCAACAACATTGAAAAAGTAGGCAAAGTTTTATCATGGGTTTATGATGTATTTACTGTGAAAATTTGAAATCGATATGTTAGATAGTTTATTTAAAGAGTTCGCAAGTTGAAAAAAAAATACCATTTTAAGTAAAATGCATTTTAAAGTTTTTATATTTTCCTTAAAAGCTATGATATTCAGATTTGCAAACTACTCCGGGGCAATGAGAAAAATGAATAATTCTGGAAACTCAGATTGCTCAGGAAAATAACAAAACTTTTGAACAGCTAAAAGATTACAAAGCAGCAATTAAATACAAAGTTTTGAATAAAATAATGCTGAATATTACTCTTTGCACACAGTAATGCTACATATTAACCCTTAATTTGACAAGATGTTTTTCCAAATATTTTTTAATTTTAATTTATGTTATTTTCCCATGTCTGTATAGACATTAGGATCTCTGTATATTAAACAAAAACATATCATTTTCCATTTTTGAGATAATTAATATCCGCTATGGCGAACACTGACAATTATGTTATGCAGTAGTTATAAATATACATGTTCCGTGTAGCGGACTTAACCAAGTTAACGGTTAACACTTGGCATGCGGGTATACTTCACCGCCAACTTACGCATGCAGCGGGCTTTTATTCGTGAATCGAGAGAAAGTTTAGTTATTCAGAAAAATCGCAATCAATCGAAAACTACCTTGCTTTTATGAACGAAACTTTTTTTTTATTTTACACTTTAATATATACTGTATGATCATTTAACAAAAAAAAATTACGAAATCACAAATAAACGACTTTTAAATTTAGTCAGATAATGTGTCAGAGCATATTTCTTCATCACTATCTTTGTCACAACGGCTCATTTTATCCATTTTGTATTCAACAATAAAAAACCAAGCTTCAAATTGACAAAACACGACTTGTACGTTCTGGAGTTAGGAATTCGATTGAAGACAAAATAATGCAACAAAAGACCGAGTCACTCGACAATCCTAACTTGTGAAACAAAAATGCAAAGCGTTGCATAGCAACGCAAACAACATGCATATAATGTCACACACATATATAATTATACGTATTTAGTAGATTTGTAGTGGTTAGCGGGTATCCACCACAAATCTACTAAATACTATTTTTATGTAACTCGCGCTCCAGTGACAGACTACAAAAAACGTAAAAATACGTTGCCCGCAAGCCAAGTGTTAAAGAGTTTTCAGTACTGTGAGGAAAAACCAAACTGAATTTAGGCCAAATTTGAGTAAACAAACTCTAGAATCCCTAATGATAGAAAATGGTAATACTTTAATCAGGGTCAATTTTTGCTACAAGAAACACTAGTCTGAGAAATAAGTTGTTAGAGCTAAAAAAAGCTACTCTTACTTTTTTAAATGCATAAATTTTTATTTACGTTTTGCAATTTACTACTGTGTAACTATTTTAAGTTTAATTATAATTTAGAAACCAATAAGATATGTATAATCTGTGATTAGCATAGTTAAAATTTCAAACCTCGCTGTTGCTTCTGACACAAGTGCCTAAATTTTGGCATGTCTGTACTCAATGCAATGATAGAATAGTTTTACGGGTACTAATTCGAATATATTTCAATGGGATTTGTTTTAAGGTATTTGTCTAAGTTGAAAACGTCATTTTTTGTTAAAACTCATAATTTTTTTATTTCTGTATTGTAAAATTTCAACTTTTAGGCTTCTAAATCTGTTTTTGTTTTGTTTCTACTGCATTTTAAAGAAAGGTTACTGCTGTTTAAACTTCAGTAACAGCTGTCTACACAAACCGGAAGTAGTGATTTCGGAACCGGAAGTTGTGAATTTAAAGCCTTTTTAAGAGCATTTTTTGGACAAAACTTTTTAAATTTTCATGAAGATTAAACATTTTTCTAGTATTTTTAATAATTAGCAACTTTTCAATTAGAAAGTTTTGAAGCAAGAAAGTGTGGGGAATTTTAAACATGTATTTTAATTTTTTAATAGTTAAAGTTACTTTCATAAACTTCAAATGCGTTTTTCTCAGAACGGTATTTTTAATAAAATGTTGAAACTTGAAATGTGATTTCTCAAAAACTTCTTAAAATATTTTGTTGAAAATTATTATGAATGCTTTTGATAGTATTTACTAGTAAATGACCTAAAAGCTTTAAATTTGGATAATTTTTAATGATGTTACACTCATAGTTAGATATAAAGGTAATGAAAATTCGTTAAAAATTCAATGTGTATGATTTTGAAGGACCAAAATTTTTTACCAAATATAAATTAAGCAAAGATTTTAGGTGATTCACTAGTCCAGTATATAAGAAATGTGTTGCATCAAAAAATATTGAAATAATTTAATTTATTAAAAAATTAGACCTTTTGAAAAAACGATTTTTTTACTAAATTTTCTTCATTTATTAGAAATTTTATAAAATCTTCTGCTTGAAAAAACTTTTAAGTGCAATTCTCTATGATAATATAAAAAATAAATCTAAAAATGTAAAATCATGAACTAATTTCTACGTTTAAGTTAAAAAGTTCTCCGAACTTAGACGGATACTTTAAACGATTCGAAAATATCCAACTATTTTAAAAATGTTAAAATAGAATAAAAATTAATTTTTGAATCTTAAAATGTGTTAAGATTCCTTAACGGTAGACGTCTAGAAGGTAATAAAAACTTCCAAATTATCCAAATACACTTCTGAATATGAACACCTTCATTAGTGTATGAAAGAGCATTATACATACGAATTGAATAATGTATGTTCTTTTAAATCTCACCAGGATTAGGGACGTCAAAGAATGTTTAAAGTGAACTGACTGAGGGAATGACTAAGTCTGAGAAAATAAATTAGATACATTAGGGAAAGTTACTTAAAGTTAGGAGTCGCTCCGCTCTCAGACGGTATTCCCAGCAGTGTAGCCGGACAAGAATCTCCAAGGAATTTAGTTTTACTCTTATCAAAGGTCCAGATACGTACCTCTGTAAGCAATATTATCGAAGATTAAAGTCGAAGGAATCCAGATCGGGAGTCGTGTAAACGAAAACAGCCTGCTTATTTATTATTAACCATTCTTTATTTACGATGAGTGGGGAGGAGATAGAGGAATGGAAATGAATTTAATTTGAGCAAAAAGCGCATTTTCATCTGCACACGTGTTTGACTACCTGTGTGCTTGTTTATGTATGCATAAATTAAGGTTCTTTAAACGTATTTAGTTTATATGTCTTTGACTTTTATGACATTTTATCCTAGTTCCCATTCATTGGTAACCATTCTAATGTTCTTATATACAACAAAATGCTAAAGTATTGCACTTATTCTAGAGAAAGGGGAAGAACAGTAAAATGGCCCCATTAAGTTCTAGAATGTTACAAAATCTAAAGGAAATCTTAGTTGTTGAAGGTATAATCTTTTTAATTAACAAAAATGCAATTAATGCTATATATTTATTTAACTACGGTAAAAATAATTGAAATTTTGTAATAACTAGTATTATCAATCTATTAACGTCTTATTTAGTACATTATTTAATTGATTATTTAAGTATTTAGTTCATAAATATTTTATAATGCTTCAGAACTTATGATTAAACTACAAGATTTTGTGCGCAATAAAATGTTTCAATCATGTACTAGAGATATACTGATTTTTAAGGAACATGTGCTTTAACTAAATGTCTGGGACTCAAATTATTTTAGTTTTGTGTAACTTTAATGAAGTTGTATTATAGATGAAAGAAAAATATTTTGAAACATTAGAAAGGATAAAAACATTTAATGAATTTATATAACCTAGGTATTATCGAATAACTTAATTGCTTACTTGGTATTTCGGCTTCTTAACCCCTTCTGGTACGATTTAATAATGAAAAACTGTGCGTGAAGTAACCAATTATTTTTTATTTAAAAAACTTGTTTTATTTTACAATTCTTACATATTCTTAATTAAAATCCACTTTTTACATAGTGTTAAGTATCCGAAACGGTAAAATTAAGATAATAGTCTTCAAGCTAATGGTACTTTTCAAAACAAAGTGCAAAGGAATTCTGAATTGTTTACATCGCCAGGGAGTCTCACTTCTAATTTGATTCTTGTAACACACACGGCATTTCTTAGTAGGTTTTCTTTTATTCTGACTCACAAATTTGGCAGTGACTTGTACCAAGAAACTTCAAATTAACAATATGTAATAGTGACCTGGGATTTCCACAAGTAACAAAAGTGTTGCTAAATTCAGTACACTAGAAATTTTAAACTAAATTAATTATCATATTTATCAGTAACTTTAGTCGCATGACGAGTGTAGCTCGTCATTGTGCGGTATGGAATGAAAAACCAATGACGAGCTAGACTCGTCATTTGACCTGGAAGGGGTTAAACGATATGTCGCCTATTGATTCATAATAGCCATTCATGATGGTATATGTTACACATATCCACTTTTTTATTTTTTTTGACTGTGTATAATCCGTTATTATTATATCTCATTTCAGAAATTCAAACTACTTTATAATAAACTGTTAGAAAAACTACAGTGCATATCTCTGTCTGTCTATGTGTGCGTGTGTCTGTCTATCTGTGAGAGAGAGATTCGAGTTTGACTATTATTCGTATAAGACAAATGTCATCCACATCTAAAGTATGTAGCCAAATTTTAAGTACAAATTTTATCAAGAACTAATTTATAATCCATGTGTAGCATTTCAAAACGATTTTTTAAGAACAAAAACTTTTTAAACCATGTATTGCATTCCGAATCAACATAACCCACTTCTTTTATTTTTTTAGTGTGTGTGTGTGTGTTAAATTAAAATAATTAAAATCAAAATTAAAATAATATAGTCAAGAGTAAAGTAGAATTTAATTAGAATTATCTGTGAAAGTAGCAAATCCCCCAACTAATACCGTAGTTACTGTTTATCGTTTACATCGTCTTTTCAAAATCTATTAGAAACCCAGAAATAAGATTTGTAAAAACCATTATATTCATTCAAACAGTCCTCAAACTCACAAATTCATGACGCATCAGAACTGTGTAAATATTTGATTATAAACTGCATTTTAACTAATCTTTAAACATAAATTGTAAAAATAAGAAGAATAAATAAAAACTAGACGTGCAGAGTAAAACACACATAACAAAATAAGACTACCCAAGATTAACTACTTCACAATTTTGTCTGTTTGTTAGAATTTTTTTTGAAAGAAACAATCCTGATTTCTCCTTACACTGCTCTAACAAATAATTTAGCTAAATCAATTCGTTAATTTATTTTACCTTCTGTACTTTTTTAACTCATAGTGTATTTAACAAAAGACTGATATATCCAATTATTATAATAATTATTATTTTAGTTTGCACAAATTCTAACTCACAGTCTAGAATATGTAGGACAGTCTAGTAAAAACTAGTTGGCATAAATAAGTGTATACAATTTAGTTGGACAAGATTTATTGCTTTTAATTTACTAGAAAACAATGAATTTTGCTTTGAAACACTTGGTGTTTCACGTGTTGTAAATAACATTTCGTTAGTTCTCTAATGCTTATACATATTTTTAAAATGCTAAATATCATTTTTTTGTGATGTCTCTTTTTGTAGCCTGTGTTTTTTCCGACATAAAAGTGTACAAACTTTCTCCCTTTTGTACATACCTTTTATTTTACAACAATCTTCCAAAAATTGATATTTTTAAATTGGTTTGAAACTCTCCAACTCTAAGTAATCTCATTTCATTAATATGGCATATTATTATTCTTGAACTACTGTGGAACATTTGATGAGACATTCTTATCTTCTATTTTTAAGTAGCTTGCAACTTAGTGACCTTAAAAGCAAGTTCCTATACTGAAAATGTCATGCATATACTGAGAAAGGCCTGATATTACTAATAATTCTTTGAATGAATCATTTTTTTCTTAACGCAGCAGGAAATACAGGCACTACATCCATTTATGCCATACAAAACTGCGAAGCCGTTACTCATTTAGCACCACCCAAAGAGCACTTGTAATTTAAGGTATGCTACGGATGGGAGTAACATTATCCTGATCGGTCCTCGTAATTTAGGAGCAGGGTCCAAGCAGAAAAACCATGGGCCTGGCCTGCCATACCCAGAGGTATTAACCCATAATGTACCACGTCAACTAAATATTTCTGTAAGTTATTAAAACTTAATCCATATCATTAATATGGTGTAACTAAGTATATAACACCAAATTTTTGAAAAAATATTTTTAATTTTTTATGTAATTGACTGTCCTTTAAATAGGACAACTGTCCAATACACTACTAAAACTTAACAAATATCACTTACATTGCAGTAGGCTGGTCATATATGAAATTTGGGGAAACAGTCAAAACAAATTCCAACATTACATTTTAAGCATACTGTGGTTGGTTTTCTCTTGCAGTTATTGAACTGGCAGTAAGAGAGTAAATTTATCTTGCAATCTCCAGTTTTTCTGAATGGAATAGACATCTATTTACCCCTTGTTGTGTCCAGGTGTGTGAACAGGTGTTTGAACTGGTTTTCATTTGAAGATAAGAAAAGAATTGCTCTATCAATGCGATATCGAATTCGTGGAAAAATAATCGGGACTGACCGTCGTTTTAATTGTAGGGCACCTTTTTTATACTTACAAAATACACGTGTAAAATATATTTTTTAACAAAAACTTTCAGTTACACTATTAGTTCTGTTTTTCAACTAAAACTGACCTCCACACTGTTTGAAAAAAATAATAATAAATATAAAATTAAAGGTTAAAAAATGACAATTTTGAAGACGTTGCTAAAAATAAATTTTACAATACAATATAATTTGATTTCTCAGGTTTTTTTTTCTGTTACTATGCTACAGTGTGTCTATTTTAAAGGTGTTAAAATAAAATCCACTCAGAAAATATTTATAACTTTATTATTAAATGGAATTTTATCTGCTGTCCTGTTTATAGGACAGCGGTGCAATATGGGTTAATTAAGAACTTGGAGGACATTGTGACCACGAACATATTTCACATGTTCCAATCACCTTTAACGAACACTTGGGTCTTAGGACGCTCGGTCCCCGAACGTGCAACCTTTCAGTTACGAGATGCCTTTGGTAACTGAGCAACAGCGGCTCATGAATGAATCATACAAATAAGCTTCCACTCACTAACTAATCTCTCTATCACTTTCTTTCAAACACAATATAATTTAATGAAATTTTAGTTCAATTAAAATATAACTAAAAATTATAATTAAATAAAATTATAACTTAATGAAAATTCTTAAATGGCTAAACAAAATCTAAGTTATAACTAATGTAATTATTTAAAAAATGATTATTCTTAAATAAAATCGAGTGATTTAAAATTTATACTAAACCTTGTCAATTGTACTTTATCAAGAGCACTTGTAATTTCAATTACAAATCTTTAAAAAATGTATATTTTTAAATATACTGCTGAGCCGTAAATTAAATTAGAATTTAGAAAGAATTTGCTTATAAGAAATTACACTGTAATAAAATTTTAGCCTTGGGCGTAATAATTTTATTCGCAGGAGTCGATAGATTAATCGGCAAAGGCAGTGCTCTCGTAACTGGAGAGTTACGCATTCGGAGCTCGAGCCGGCGTAAGATGCGCAGTGTTCGTTAAAGGATACTGTGGCACGTAAAATGTGTTTGTGGTCACAATGTCCTCCAAATTCTCAATCAGTACCTCTGAGGGATGGTAGGCCAACCCTATAGGTCTTCTGCTTGGTCCCTGCTTCAAAATTACGAGGACCCACTTCAACATAAGTCGTACTTTCACCTTTATGGTGATCATTAAAAACGAAAGGCGCACTCCTTTACCTTAATACGAGTAGCCTTGGGCTCAATCGTGCTTGCATTGATCAAGTGGCATACGACAATAACATTATTACATATTAATAAAAGCATTATTAAATTACCAGAGGAATAAAGTTTGAAAAATTAAACATCCAATTAATTTTTTCTAAATTAAATCTTAAAATTTAAAATCAAAGCATTCTTCCAAGCACAGGTATAAAAAATAATTGTACTGTTCCGTTGTATTTAATTTCTTTTATGCATTTATAAAGCAATATATATTTTAAATATTGTTTCGATAAAGGCTTATTAACTATTTATATATTAGCATATAAATATATACATAAAAGCACATCACTATCATAGTTTAACCCATATTGGACCGCTGTCCTATAAACAGGACAGCAAATAAAATTCTATTTAATAATAAAGTTATAAATATTTTCTGAGTGGATTTTATTTTAATACCTTTAAAATAGACACACTTTAGCATAGTAACAAAAGAAAACTGAGAAATCAAAATGTATTGTAAAATTTATTTTCAGCAACCTCTTAAAAATTGTCATTTTTTAATCTTTAATTTTATATTTATTATTTTTTTTCCAAAAATTATGGAGATTACTTTTAGTTTAAAAACAGAGCTAATAATGTACCTGATAGTTTTTGTTGAAAAATATATTTTACACTTGTATTTTGTAAGTATAAAAAAGGTGCCCTAAAATTAAGACGACGGTCCAATACCGATTTTTTTTTCATGAATTCGATATTGCATTGAGAGTGCACATTATTTTCTTATCTTTCAATAAAAACCAGTTCAAACCCCTGTTCACACACCTGGACACAACAAGGGGTAATTAAAAGTCTATTCTATTCAGAAAAACTGGAGATTTCAAGATTAACTTACTCTTTTACTGCCAGTTCAATAACTGCAAGGGTAAACCAACAACAGTATACTTAAAATGTAATGTTGAACTTTTTTTTTACTATTTCCCCAAATTTGATCTATGAATCAGCCTAATGCAATGTAAATGATATTTGTTAAGCTTTAGTAGTGTATTGGACCTATTTATAGGACAGCCAATAACATAAAAAATTAAAAATATTTTTCTTAATTTTGGTTTTATATACTTAGTTACACCATATTAATGATATGGATTAAGTTTTAATAACTTACAGAACTATTTAGTTGGTGTGGTACAATATGGGTTAACCCACGAGAACGCGTGTCAAGCCTCTATGGTCTGAACGCTATAAAAGCATTCCACAAAAAATCTCCTAATAGAAATAAACCTCCCTAAAATTTCAGTAGCTGTCTTGTAGATCTTCCAAACCCCAATAAAATGCATTTCCTTAATATTTTTCTCAGAAAGTGATGCTTTTAATTTATTCGGGCTCCATAAACCAGTGTTACACTTTTCCCGTTTTATTTAGCGTTTGCGGTCGGAGGGGAGATGCTGTGAAAAATACATAGTTATTCGATTAAAAGGATTAAATATAAAGATATGTTTTAAGTTTTTAATTTGTTTGTGTATTATGTTTGTGTTTTTGTAAGGCGAATATAAGAAGATCTACAGTTAAACGTACCTTTTGAAAATTTATATCTTAAAAATCTGAAATATATTTTAAACTTTAATCAAGTATTTTGGGTTTGGTTTGATTTGGAGAGCTGCGGTCTAATTTTTTGCAACACGAAGTCTAAAAGGACCGAGGCTTACTGCTTAACCCTTACTACCCTGACGGTACTTACAAGTACCGCTTTAATTAAACACTTATATATTCCTAATAAAGACGTTTTTCCTGACGGTACTCACAAGGACAGGAACGATGCAGTTCCTACAGCAGAAAAGAAATGACAGCACCAATCAGGAATCCTTTTTATTAGAATAATAATGATTTTATAAGTGGCATGCTGCATTCGAAGGTCATTTTGTAGTAGAGTTAATACACGTGTTGTTCAATTGAGTAAATTTAGTGGTTTATTGCCAGTTATTTGGTACCATTATTTTTTAGAGACTTCTATACTTCGTTGGTAAGCATTTCATTTGTTTTATACATAATTTAATGTTTTATTTCCTATCATAGAGTCAAAAATATATGTTGGTACTAGAAAGTACCAGCTGCAAAATTAACTACTAAAATACAGTAAAAATTAATTTCCTTTTTTCTATGATTATGCTCCATTAAAAATTATCTAATAACGCAAAAATGCAGTAAGAAAGTTGATAGTAAATTAATTCAGGATATAAAGGATTAAAGCCGATTACGAACGGCTATGAACATCCCTGCCACAGCGGGATTTGAATCCATGAATTCCGGTACCGAGGATTGACTCTAACCATTCGGCCATTGATCCGCTAAAGTATTTTTCGTAATATAAATTTTTTTGTTTGTCTTCATAAATCATTTTTTTGGTATTTGTCTGAGAAAAGTTGCACCGTAGTTCGTTCATTCAGTCAATCAAAACTATTATTGCCTCAAAAGTTTTTCAAAATTCTCCCATATTTAGAAATCAATTTCTCTCTATTTGCATAAATTAACTCAAGTTCAAGGAAAATTAGTCCAATTGTAATCATATAAATTCTAGGCATTTTATCTATTGGTAAAGATAAAAGTAATAGTACAGCTACAGGTCAAATGTTTCAGCTTTTTAAGTACTTCTTTTTCCAGAAACATAACATGCATTCTTTATACACAGCGAAAAACTTACAGTTCAACCATAAATAAAATATATTTTTCTTTTTAGTCTCTATTCAGCCTCATTAGTCCTAGTCTAGCAAAATTTAGGTCATAGTTCTCCAAACCAAAACCAAATCCAAGTCTCTAGTGAATGTTTTACCTTTCATGATAGTAATTGGTTACTTCTCAAAATCAAGATCATTTACTCCGTTAGTCGTTGGTTGCCGATCAAATGAGGGATTAAAAGTAATCAATTTGTCTATATATGTATAAAGTTAACTCAGTTTATGGGTAACCAGTCAAATATAGTCAGATTTCCTACCCATGTAAAATTCATCTGCTCAACTTATTGGTGAAGACAAAAGTAATAGCACAGTCCCAGGTCCAGTGTTGCCAATTATTTAAATAGGTTTATTTTTCTCTGGAATTATAGTATGTAGTAAATGTATACAAGAAAATATCTGCAGGTAAAACATAAGCATTTTTTGTTCTTAGACTCTAGTAAACGTTTTATTTTAAATGACCTTTCAATGATAGTAATTGGTTACTTCTTGAAAAGAAGCTCATTTAACTCCCCGAATCTTAGACTGCCGCCCAAACGAGCACTTAAAAGCAATCAGTGACGCTTATTTACCGCTCGATAACAATAAATCAATATTCCTCGTTCGATTCTGTCGGCATGGTGATCATGATTGACAGATGGAGCGCCGAGATACCCCAAAACGTGCTGCACTTTGTTTATCCTCGGGTGCCGTGTCAATATGGAATCGAAATGTATGTCACCTTAATGAATTTCGGCATCAAAGTTTTAAAACTTGCAGCTAAGAGCCGTTTTATTTTTGTGACGGGAAAGAACCTGGCAGTCGTGTACGCTGCTCAAAATGCCGTAAAACTAGCTTTCGAATTCATAGCTAGTTCACAACTAATGATAAATTTTTGTGTCCTGTTGAATTTTATTAACCTTGAAATTTTTTTTAACATTTATAATTCCAATTTCTACCATTTACTTGATATGCTAATACTGTATCAAAATTTGATAAATTCTTTTCCTACATTTCTAACTTTATAATTTGTATAATTCTAGGAAATACAGTAATTATGCTAAGAGAGACATAACTATAAAAGTACCCTTAGAGAAAAAAAATCTTAATTATAAGAGCAATTCTTGATTTCATCATCAAAAAGAGTGCCGAAAGATGGCCGATTGGTTAGGGTGCTGGCTTTTGGTACCGGAGTTCGTGAGTTTGAATCCCACAGTGGCAGGGATGCTAGTAGCTGTTCGGAATCGGCTTTAAGCTGTAGTTCCCGGTCTCATTAGCCCTCGTGTTGCAAAAAGTAGACCGTAGCACCCAAACCAAACCAAACCAAAAAGAAGCACTAATCGTTTTAAAATAATTTCTAGTCTAGTTTAGTATTTCTAATTAAGTTTTTTCATAAAATCTTAAATTTAGCCTTTCAAATGATACATACAAGAAATAATAAGGTGAAATTCCTTTATTTTTATCTAAAAATATATACCAAATTGAAGATCAAATTGAATATCTTTTATATTTTTTAAAACTTTTAAACGCATCTAGGAATTTTATTTTACAAATGTAGAAGAATTTGAATTAGAAATTTTAATTTAACTTTCCCTTTTTAAAATGCTTATAAATTATCGCTCATTACAAAGAAATATTTTTCTTGTCTTAGTGAAATTAAGATTTACTAAAGATTAGAGGTTCTGTTTCAATTTAACTTATAAGTTTAAATATATAAATTAAATTTTGTGGGTAAGTAATTTTTTATTTCAATTAATTAGTTTATCTTAACATTATAGGAAACACCTGTTCTGACGAATGTCCTGAATTTTTAATATTGTACAAGTGAAAAAGTATTGAAATTCTGTAGCTGGTTACAACAACTTGTATTATTAAGGTAGTTTAAATTCACTTTGAAATAAAGTGCATTCATGTCAGTGGTAGTGGAGGATTCAAGTGACAACTCTTGTATGTCTAATTTTGGTTCGGAATGGAGCTCTAAGTCTATTGCTTTTGTACGCAGGAGTTAATCTTTACACATTAGCTGAGAGGTTAGGATCTACTGCCTAAAACTGTATATCTCAGAATCATATGTGACGAAGTCTGATCTACTCAGCATTTTTGACTTAACTATTCATCCCTTTAGTGGGTAAACAAATTGAATATCAAGCATGCTTGCGAACTAAACAATGGGGGTTCACGTAAGGTTGACCACTTAACCGGAACATATTCTAACTACCCCAGGGCTCTTGGTCTCGAAAACGGAGATTGACATCGTAGGTCCTGGCCCCCTAGTTGCTGTTGAACAGAGGAGTTTAGTTTTAGTTCAAATACTGCTGCTGGCATGGATGTTAGTAGACAATCAGAATCGGCTTTAACCCTTTAGCGGACAGTGGTTTCGTAGCAAAACCATCTATTAAAAATCTTTATTTTTAAACTTTACTTTTTGGACTACTTTACTTTATCTTTTTATAATTATTTACGGCTCGAATCTCATACATCTCTGTGATGATGGAAGCCAATGATGATATGGATATATATCTTCTGCAATTAAAAAAAATTTTGGAGACAAGGAAAATTTTTCGGTTATATATATAATATATATATATATACATATATATATATAAATTATATATATAATTAATATATATATATATATATATATATAATATATAATATACATGTTACGTTTTTGATATTTTAAATTTATAAGATTATAGTTCTACATTTAACATATTTATTTATTTTTCTTTTGAAATATATGCATATAAACTTGCTGTACCTAAGAAATCAGTAATTCAATTTATCTCACTTACGACCCCAAATAAAAGTATCCATACAAACAACACTTATAAGTTGTTAAGCTATTTATTTATTATACCAGTTTAAGGATTATCATTTATTGCTCTTCCAGTATAGTTAAGCTTTTAAAAAAGCATAATATTTAAGCTGTACAAGGGGAGGGGTTAGTCCTGAAACCCTCCTTAGGTATCCTCTATGGCCAACCCTCCTAAGGAATGTAAAGAAAACTTATCATGTATTTTACATTTTCATGGTTCACAGATAGCATTTATAAACAAATTACATTAAATTACCATTATTTTATTTTGGCGATCTTTAAAAGGGTTAAGCAATAGGTCCCTATCTAATTAGCCGTCGTGAAGCAAAACAAAAGACCTTTGTTCTTCAAACCAAACCAAAACCCATAAACTTGTGGGAAATGGCGAAGAATACACCTTATCATTTACAAACTTCTAAAGGAGGATATTGCTTAGAGTGGTATATGCCCTAGGTATTCAATTGTATAATATCACATCTGGTCAGTTGTGAGGTAAGTCCATGTTAAGGAAATGACTTGTCTCTGTAGTCGAGTGAGGTGGTATCACGACCTGTTGAATAAACAAAGATGAATCCACTAGGTGTAAACTACTTAGTACAGAAAGCTTTCTACTGCGAAGATGCCATTTTCACTATTGCCATGAAACAGCTCCTAAAACAGCTTTCATTTGATAGATTCGAAAAAAAATCTTATCGCTATTTATTGCTTAAGATACAATTTCAATACTTTTCTTCTATTCATGTTTATAATTCCATGTCGTTTATTTTCGATAGTAAGGAATCTTGAAAATGCATGATTAAATTTGAATTAAATTGAATTTAAATGTAAAACGGCGTATTATGTATGAAATGTGTAAATGTGTATCTGAAAATACTAATTATTTTGTGAAAAATAATTGTCATGCCATTTGATTGATTTTGCTGTCATTTGAGCAAAAATTACTGTAACCCAGTAACATTTCCCATGTATGCGAAAATAGTGAAAATAATAAGTTTAAAATTTTATCTTTTTATTTAAAAAAAAACGTATTTGATGATAACGAACAAAATTAAAGAGAAAAGAAAATTCCATTTTTGGCATGTTTTTCTCATATATTAGACAGGCAAGGAGATTAAGATAGAGATGTCCATACTATGTACGTAAGGTGTAAAAGTATTCATCTGAAAATACTGAAATTTTTTACTATACAATTAAGCTAGAATATTTTGTAAAAGAAGATGTTTCTCAGATTTTTTATGTAGTCGATAATTTCTGTCAAGAAAAAAAATTTTTTCTCCTCTTCTGAAAAGGGATATATATATATTCTAAACTCTCTTTACCTCTTACTTTAGCTATTTCTTCAGCGTTACATGTATATTTGTACACCCCCTCCTTCTCATGCAGTCCTGGTTTAAAAGGTTTTGTGTTACAAGCAGTACGGTATTTTATTTTCTTCAGGACTCAGGGAAAAAAAAAGAATATTTTTTTCCTCCCATGTTTTTATGAGGCTATTTTATTTCAGCTTTTTCCGCAACATTCTTCATCCTTTTCAAACTCTTTTAAGACTGAGGATAAATCTCAGGAATCAACAATAAAAAAAGAAAAACTCCGTTCGCCCTGTTGCTCTCTTGTCCAAGCAATATTTCCCGCGTTCTTTGTCAAGACTTGAGGGTTATTTGAATAAGAATGAAATGAAAGAATTAAGAAACAAAAAAAAAAATGACTTTCTGTTCGCTGCCGAGTCTTGACAAATTCTTTCGCTGTCCTTCTGAACTTTTTATTTGCATCACGTCAAGATTTAAAAGTGCATTTCAGGACGAAAGTTTAACTTGAGTGCCCCGCTTTACTCCCTTCTTAGAAGGATTAAGAAATTTAACTAGGAAATATTCTGCAAGTATCGTTTCTTTTGCCCTTTAGTATTCTTTAATAGCTTAGCTTCTCAGTTGCCGGCGAGGTAAGCCTGCACGCTTCTATGGTGACATGTTAAATAAGGATTATTTGTTCTGAGATCAAAAATGTTAAATATAGCTTTTATTAATATTCGTCTACTGAGTTTTACATTATGAAATATTTGTTAACAGTGTAATATAGATATACAATATTTATAAGCCTAAAATTAAAATTATTAACACTTACGAAGTTGAAGAGAAATTCTTAAAAATCAAATAAAAGGCTTATTTTAAACACATTAATGCCTATTGTTACCTCCATGGTTTCAGATATTTTTTCTTTTCCAAAATGGATAGGAGTAGTGGCAACAGTGTAACATTGCGAGAAAAGTATAGAATAAAAAAATGAGATGAAGTACGCAATGACCAAAGATGTGATTTTATTTTGGAGTATTTATTTATTGAAGTTATTTGTATCAGAATTCCTTTAAGTGATCGGTTTTAATACGGAATGTTTCACGTGTGTATTGATGTTATTTTGTTTACGAATAAGAATTCCGTTGATAGACGAAACCGCAAGTACGGGACATTTTCTAACACCTATCGTCCTTTGTTACAGGCAGATAAAAATATTAATATTTGTTATTTCAGTAACTTATATTCTTGTTATATTCTCGTTTTCTTGTTCAGTCTTGTATTCTTGTATTCATGTTCAATTTTCAAGAATCTATTTTAAATTTTATTATTTGGATTGTCATACAAGAATTTGATAATTTAAATTTACTTTTTCTTTAAGTATATCGTCTGATATCGCTACAAACAACTTTATATATTACTAACTGAAGTACTCGGTGTTGCCAGGGTAAAGACGAACTTGGTTGTTTTCTTCAAAGTTGATTACTTTAATTGCTGATGAATGATACAAAATTTTACGAAGGTCCAATAAAGGGCGATTAAAAAAAAACAATCTAAACATAAAGCTTGAGTTTACGAAATGTTTTACGGCTGTCTATATGGAGACTAAATAAAAATAATCTAACTTACAAAAGGAAAATCGTTGTTCTCGATCGGGCCTAGCGATAGTAGATTGTGTAGGGCTGTGAATTTTGGAACCGGTGTTCATGGGTTTGAATCTCGTTCATGGCATGTTAGTTCTAATCGTTCTGAATCGACTTTAAACAGTAGGTCCCGGAACTTTTTTAACAACACAATAGACAGTAGCTCTTCAAATCAAATTTTAATTTAATAATGCTTAAATATAGGATTTAATACCGTGAAATGGCAAAAACAGTTCCTAAAACGTTGTGAAACTTGAAATAGTTATTACATAAATAGTATTTGACGTAAGGGAAAACTGATACCCCGTTATGTTTCTATATAAATTCTATAGATAAAAAGTTATTAGTATGCTGTACACTAAGAGTATTTTTAAGGAATATTATTCGCAGACTAGTTTTTAGTTTCGCATTTTAATCAAAATGATTTTCTAACAGATTTTAGTGTTTTATATATTTTATGTAACATTATATATTATCATTATAAGAATATTGTTAAAAATTTAAAAATTCACTGCTGAGATTCAATGACGAGATACATGATCAAAATTTGCATTTTTAATATACTATAGTATTTTAATGACTATACAATTCTACTGTCCCTGCATACACCAGTACATTGGCGGTTTCTCCAGTGGTTCGCATGATCACGTAAACCCCCAAAGAAAAATTTATTTACAAATAAAGTAAAATATTAAATACAGCATCACGTTTTTGTTAACTTTCAAGATGCATTTCCCCCATATCCTTATTTATGCTAATACGTAGCTAACCGCATTATAATTTACTGTAGCACAGAGGACTTGATATTTCCTTTATCGTACCTATAATCGAAGATATATCTGAAGTTCGATTTCGGGAGATCGAATTGGAAGGGATTTGGTTTGCAGCGCTATGGTCTCCTTTTTTCTACACAAGGGCTAATGAAACCAATACCTACTGCTTAAAGCGAATTCCAAATGGCTACGAACAGCCCTGCCATGAGTGATATGTAGACTCCGGTTGGATATTTTTCAGTTTGATTGTTATACGAGGCGCATCCATAAAGTAAGTTTCCCTATTTAAAAGAAAAAAATAACTCACACTTTCAGGGACATATTTATTGGCAACAAGTACAGCAATGTTTCAGCTATTTTTCAACATAGCCACCACCAGAATAGAGACACTTGACGTATTGTGGGATCAACTTTTGTATACCTCTGTCGTAGAACTCTGCCGCCTGTGAATGGAACCAGCCTTCCTGTCCCAGAACACCGTGCACATCCCTTTCCGTACCGACAGCGTCTATTTGAATTTGGTCCTGACCGAAGATCCAGTATGATGTCAATGCATTGACGACTGTTGCTTGGTTTACGGGGTAAAGTGCGAAATCTAAGTCTCACTGCCAGTGACGATCATGCCGAGAAACTCGCCTCCGTTATCCTGACACCGTAGTAGAAATGTCCGTGCTGCCGGTAAGCATTGAATTTTGTGTGCGGGTGTCAGTTTCGGGTAACTCATAGACCTGACAGAGATGATGATGGATTTCAATTAGTGCAATTCTTTGTGCATTCAAGATCACCGACCGAGCCTTGCAGGCGGCGGGGAGAAGGAATTAGTTTCCATTTCCGATTACTGCCACCCCTTTACTGGTATGAATCGGGACTTGTCAAGCTGGCATATGATTAATACGTCAAAGATCTGTTATGCACGCGTAATTGACACGGATATTTACTTTTACTTTAAAGGAGATAACATCCGGAATCTTACTTTTTGGATGCCCCTCGTATTTATTAGAAATTGATAACCATAAATGTATACATTTTCACGTGCTAGTAGTAAGGTAGCACTTAAGAAAATCAGTATTACGTTATTAAATCAAATATTGTTCAACAGTATCTTTGTTTAAAATAATTGACTGATGCCATTAGTTTCTTATAACTTTTTTAACCTTGTTTCCTATAACTTTTGTATTAGAGAAACAACTTAATATGTTTTCAGAACCGTACAGACAGTTGTATTAATTGTTACTATTGTGGTGTCTTTTGCTGAAATTTTAGCATAGATATTTGGAGCTAATAGGAATATGTTCAAAAAGTCTTTCAATAATGAAAGAGAACTTGATTATATAATTCCAGATAAAATTCTACTAGAGACTACTACGTAGAGAAAAATTAAAAGTTAAAAATTTATACTCTTAAAGAATTACGACCTAAAATCTTACACATATCATATCAAGTAGAATTAATTATTTTCTACATTTTCAAACTAATGTCAAAAGAAAAATAAATGAAGCGTATTTTATGATTTGTTGCTGATAGATATCTTTGTAGATTCAAACTGAAATACCCCATACAGCAGAAAAAATATAACCTTATTATGACAGTAAATGATAACCATGTCTTCACCTATATTACGTGAAACCTATTGTATAGGTATTCTATCAAACTTTTCTTAAAAAGCTTGTTCTCTTTTTATCTGTACGATAATCTAGGAACTTTCCACTTTTTTTAATAATTTACTCCGGAGGGTAGTTTTTAGAGAGACGTTTTAAACTCACTTCATACTACAAGGTTACAGATTACTTTAAAATATCAATTCCATATAAATGAATTTCTAATATTTTGAATACTAATAATTTTTATCTTTACTGGAAATCAACCTACTTTATGGTTAATTCCATAAAGTTACTCCTTTCATAATTCACTTTCAAAGTTTATAAGACAGATGGGGCAACACGAGTATGATGTAGAAAATGATTTAGATGAGGAATTTTCTCTTGTTAACACTAAACATACCAACACTTAATACATACTTATCTCTACCATAGCCGATCAAATGACCGGACTTTTTTTTTCTGATTATAAATGTATGAAATATGAAAATTGGAAGGAAATAGACAAATAAACTTTGTTATAATTAAATAAAATTGTATATTGTCAATTTTTATGTGTTACAAACTAAAAGAATTTTTAATTCATTCCCCATCGCATTTTTTACATAAACCTTATGGGTCATTTGACCCGTTATATGGTATGTTTAGTGTTAATTTATGATTTCACTGACTGATATGAATCATGCGCCTATCGACTTTACAAATCAGCTTAGGATTTGTATACAGTTTAGGTTTTTATACAATTTTAGTCAGTTAGAATATATAACATTTTTCATAACACCTTGCCCTGTGGATAATATATGATGAAAGCGTACCAAAAATTGTAATTTTTTCTTTTTACTTTTGTTTATTATTATTATAAAAATGGTAGAAATAG
The DNA here is from genome assembly GCA_032207245.1 of Pardosa pseudoannulata. Taxonomy (NCBI): domain Eukaryota; kingdom Metazoa; phylum Arthropoda; class Arachnida; order Araneae; family Lycosidae; genus Pardosa; species Pardosa pseudoannulata. The sequence goes on from CM063508.1 coordinate 56,714,555, forward strand.
ATTATTTTTGAAAAAACACTAAACGAAATAACTATTTTAAATTTTTACCCATATATGGGAAGTATTAATGGATTACAGTAATTTTTGCTCAAATTACAGTAAAATAAATCAAATGACATAACTTTCTGGATAAATATAATCAACTAACACAACATTATCTATATCAATTCACATGAATTCCATGTCCCTCAGATATTTTTTAAAATTCATAAATTTTTTAGTTTCCGAGAAATTGTTTCAAATGGCACAAAACTGCAGAACTTTTCACGGCAAAGTATTTATATCTAATGGGGAGCTGAAGGCAAATTAAATATTATGAATTTGACGAATCAATTTTGGGCTTCACGAAATTGAGATACCATTTTTTCTTTTGTCCGAACTCAGGTCAGGCATTCTAAAATTTGAAAGTTTGCTTTGCCCGATCTGAGTTCGGGTTTCACAGGAAAGGGTTTAATGTAATTTCTTTTTCAATTATTTTACCCCCTTCACAACATTTTGTGATAATTGCTGTTTTGGCCTTCAGAGTGATGTATTATTCTCCTATAATCGAATCAAATAAAAAAAAACTAATATATTAAAAACAAATTTAAGAACCTATAAAATTATTTTCCAAAATCATTAGAGAGGGCGAACATGGTAAATACTTGTTTAATGTTGACAAATAATTATAAAGCTTCATTTAAAAATTGGTATTAAGTTTAAATATTATTTCTCAGTTATCTAAAAAGAGGAAGTTAGGCATTTTCCAGTCAGTACAAATATAAATTTTGGATTAACCTGTTTTTTACTTCACGTTGGCTTTTGCTTTTCCTTTTTTTTTCAATACTCCGAAACAAAAATTTTGTTCTGTTTGGTTTATGCACTTCATTCATAACTACGATTGCAAAGAATGATGCTTTTTTAAAGACTGAAGATTGATGTAAGTAAAATTATTAAAACACCTCTATTTTAAATACGTTCTACAATTGATTGCATTCATATGAATTTCCTTTGAAAATTTATATATTTAATTAATAATAAAAATAATAATAGATATATATTTAATTATTTAATAATAAATTCATATTTAATGAAATTATATATTTAATTAATAATAGAAAACAAGTCATAAACATTTTCAGTTTCATTTTTGACTCGTTCTTAACATATAATGTAACAAGCAATAGTGGGGCTTTATTTGCTATGTGATTAAAATACGTGGATTATATACTAAAATAATTGTTTTAGCTATTAAAACTCCAGACATATTGAAAAGTTTTAATTTTTTATCGTTGATCTCACTTCTATCTACAGAGAAATTGATTATTAGATTTTCCTGTTCAAAAAAATAAGTCTTATAATTAGCAGTCAGTCTTCAAATTAGTGGTTAGTCTTAAATATAGATTTACCAGCAATTTATATACATTGAATTGCAGTTGCAAAACCAGTCATTTTGACTGGTTTGGTAAATCTAGTGTTAAAAGGAAAAAAAATTAATTTAAAATACTTTTCTTAACATATCCCGTATATAATAATAGCCTAAGTTATCTGTCCATCTGTTCTCGAATTTATGAAGCGGTTGGACCTGCAATGGATAGAGATATTCATATTGGATTCTTGGTGAGTTAGGGTTATCAAAATTCAAACCAAGTCTTTAAAACGTTCGAAATCCACCCATCCCTGCTTTTTGAGAGTTTAATGCCATTATATCAAGCATTATGTTCTCCGGTTAAGAGCAGGCGATTCAATTTATCGCATAATAGCTAGGTAAAAATAACAATTTTTTCTAGCATTATAACGTCATTCATTTAACCATCTCATTTAATCATTTCTTATTTTATATTATTGAAATATTTTCTGCATTAATTTCATGCGTATTATCACTGAACTTATATATCACGTAAATAATTTTCTTTTATATTTAGCTTAAAGAATAGATTAGGTACATATGTGATAATTTTAAATTGTATCATCGATTAATTTTTGTTGAAATAAAACTTTTATCACTGGTATTAACAACAAATTCTTTTCATAAAAGTCTAGGAGTCTATTTCACGGAATAATAAATATCGAGCGCTTAAGTTATATATATTTGAAAATTAAGAAGTTTGTTCGTTTGTGTGTTTATTTTTATACATAACCACACGGTTTGCCTATATGAATTCAATGTGATTGTAAACTGTATTCACATCCCACAGTGGTATGGATGTTCCTAGCCGTTTGAAATCAGCTTTAAGCTGTAGTTCCCGGTCTCATTAGCCCTCGTGTTACAAAAAGTAGACCGTAGCACTCCAAACTAACCAACCAACCTAAACTGCATTCACATTATTGGGAGACTGTAGAAGATATGAAGATAAACAAATTATTGAGCGTGTATCAGATAATTCTCAGCCAAAAAACAAACCTTTTAATTACCTGCCTCATAGGGTACTTTACAATTCTGAAAAATTATAAATTTTACTGATCCCGTCATATGACGCTTTATATGCTAGTGTTAAAAGAAAAAAATGTATTTGAAAGTGTCCTAATCAGCATTATAATTCAGAGTCCTAATCAGTATTATAATTAGCGGTTAGTCTTAACTCTAGATTTATAAGCAATTTATATACATTGAATTGCAATTAGAAAACCTGTCATTTTGACTGGTTTGGTAAATCTATTGTTAAAAGAAAATAATGAATTTGAAATACTTTGCTTAACGTATTTATGAATCTTAGGAAATTTTTGTTTTAATATATCTATACAACTAGGATATCAGTTTATATAATGAATCTCATTTTGGAGACATAGTATGAAAAGTTAATAGCAATTATATCCACGTAATAATTTTTTATTCAAAATTCATATCAGTTGTAGAGAGTGAATAAAAGCATATCCAGATCAAAAACTATTCATCGGAAATTGAAAGAAAACAGCATTTTTCCTATCTTCACTCCCGTTAAAAAAATAAGTGAGGAGAAAAAAAAATTTCATTCCAATAAAAAGCGTGAAACATATCGGATCACCCCCAGCGAAATAATGACGACAATACTCCTCTCTCATGCACATCACTTTATGAAAAGTTACGTTGATTTACTCGCAAGTAGCTTCTGTATTTTGGCTACTCAATCCGATGCTTTGATGAATCTAACTCCGTCTTCAGTTTTCGTTGCCATGGTGAAGGGGGTCGAGGGTATGGCGCAACAGGATGCCTGGCAACTTGCTTTGACTCGCATCTCTATGGTTTCTGTATCAGAGATGTAAATTCAAATATTTTTTTTTTTTTCACGCGGATGAAAAAATTCGGAAACAGAAAATGTGAAGTCTAGATTTTTTTTTAAAGTTTTAACTTTTGTGACATTTTTATTGGGTTACAGTAATGGGACTATAGGAGGTATAAGAGAAAAAATGTTGTTAAAAGTGTAGAGTAACCATTTAAATTATTTTTACTGCCACATTATTGTAAAAAATAAACATATATTTTATATTCGATTTCTATTCAGTTCGATAGTATATATTCAAATCTGGACCGTGGTAACTCCTCAGCAAAAAAGGCATTGGTCTTATAACCGGAAAGTTGTGAGTTCGAGGCTCGAGCCGGCCTAAAATCCACCGTGATCTGTAATACCTATGACTTGTGGACATACAATGACTTCTGTGAGACGTCAATCATTTCCTGTGCTTATGATGGCTTTGACGTCTCTGAGACGTCTAGAGGCCGAACGACGGCCGATTGGTTAGAGTACTGGTCTTCGGTACCGGAGTTCGCGGGTTTGAATCCCACCGCGGCATGGATGTTCGCAGTCGTTCGGAATCGGCTTTAATCTGTAGGTCCCGGTCTCATTAGCCCTCGTGTTGCAAAAAGTAGACTGTGACCAAACCAAACCAAACCTAAGACTCTAGAACTGTCTTCTTCAAATTTTATGCAGTATTCGATTCTGTTTTGATTATAATTTTGACCTGTTTTAATTAGTTACTTGTATATTTATGAAAAGAAATTTAAATTCAATATTTCTCTGAAGTAACGAAACAACAAAAATAAATAATAGCAAAATCTTTAAGCAAGTAACGATTCAAATTAGCTTAATTTTTAAAAAAGGATAATATAAGTAAATTCAGATGTATCTGACATTTTAATTTTCAAAGAAAATTAAAAAAATAGTAACATACACATCCGAGACACGTTAGGAAACCGAATTACACATTCGTGTAACTAATATTATTATTAATACTTCATTAATAATTACTTTTAGAAAATACAAAATTTAGTTGATCTTTTGTCAGTTAATATAAACAGTTAAGCAAACTATTTAACTAAACATGCGAAAGCATACGTAAGAATTCCAATCGAATGAGAATTGTTTTGAATTGAGAGAAATTTACATTATTTCTCCATTGGGCTTTGATGAGACTATAAAAAGACATATAACTGAGACAGAAGCTTGAGTGAGATGCCAGTGAATTGAATACCAAACTTGGAAAAAAATGTGTTTACAAGTGAAAATTATGCAAGTGATATTTTTTAACTTACCTCTGTACCTGTATATTGTATGATGGTCAATCATAAACTTAGTTCAAATAGTCATTTTGTCGTAGAACAATGAATGTACAGGAAGATCAACGTACAATAGATTTTCAGCTTTTGCATTATGCATATCTGTTAATAATTTTTCGACGCTTCCCAATTATTGGCTCTTATTACAAACTCCCTCTTTACCTAGCTCTGCTCTTCGGTACCAGAGTCCACGGGTTCTAATTTCGCTCTGGCATGGATGTTCTTAGCTTATAGAAATTGGCTTTAATCTGTAGGTCCCGGTCTCATTAGTCCTTGTATAGCAAAATTGTGCACCGTGTTGGTAGAAACCTCTCTAAATGGCGTAATTGTCTTAGTGAATGAATTACTCCTCCTAGGCACAACAACTGAAATTGGAGGACAGGGCCTATTATGGCAATCTCCATTTTCGGGACAAAGGGCCCCGGTGTACGAAGCATATCTACCGGTTAAGTGGTCAACCTTATGGGGAACCCCTAGTGTTTAGTTCCCAAGCATGCTTCTTTCACAGGTGTGTCTACCTACTGAATGGATCCCAAGGATCGAACCTCGGACCTGTATCGTGGGAGTGCGAAACGCTATCCTAAAGCCATTGAGCTTCAAATGAATTACTTGTATTTGAAAAATATTTAGCCCACTTGATTCTTGATCACTAAATTCTTGGGTCCTTAAGACATATATGCACAAAATTCAGGGGTATTCAACTAGTATAATTACATCTTCGCTTCATCACGTCTTCGACATATTCGCTGCAATACTGGTGGTTCGAGACTTGCTATAAACGCGTTTCATGTTTGACAAATAGAACAAAATGTGGTTTGTTAATGTTTACTGTTTTTGAAAAGATACTTCAAATGAGTTATTTACAGATGTGTACAATAAAAGTTTGCACTTGAGCTCAATTTTTGACACACAAAACCCAGGCAATATTTAGTTTTGCACCATTTTGTGGTATTTCAACAGATTTGTCTCCAATGACTTGACTTATTAGTCGACATAATTGAAACACATAACATTTACCCACAGTGTGCGTAAATGTTATATGTTTTAGCTATGTTATGTGCAAACTATTAGTAAATAAGTATCAATATAGAGTTTATTAAATTGCATTGTTCCTATATATTTGTAATTATTGCATCTACATGCTCGAGCGAGCACACACACATATATATATTTATAATATATCTATATTTATAATTTGAGAGAAAGGGGGGGGTGAATCTATATATATATATATATATATAATTTTATACTGAATGTTAGTATAATATATATTTTCTATAAATATATTGTCTTTATAGTGTGCATATATATATATATATATATATATATATATATATATATATATATATATATATATATATATATATATATATATATATATATATATATATATAATGTCAGGTTTGGAAACTGGGGAATGAAAATTAAGAAAATTATTACCAAAAACTACATAGAACTAATTCATATTACGTCAGTGGGGAGACTCGCGAATGTTAGCTGAAGAGTACAGACAAAACAATACAGGCGCAAGTTTATGTCGAGAAAAAAGAGATTACGCAGGCAAAGTTAGACACTTTGGTTAATGGATCTGGGCTGGAGCCATCTCCATGCTATTGTGTTTGTTAATGGAACATAGAAATTGAAACTGATGGTGTAGCATTGCCATTCTCTACATAGATCCTGAAATAAAGAATTTGTGAGTGTATTGGTAGTGCTGTGATTATTATGACGAGACGACACAAGCACACACATATATACCTTGTTGTTCTTGCTGCTGCTGCATATGCCACTTGGTATAACCAAGTACGATTGAGCCGGAGGCTACTCATATTAAGACAAGGGGTGTGCCTTTCGTTTTTACGAGCACTTCAGGGGTGAAAGTACTATTTAAGTTCAAGTAGGTCCTCCTACCTTTGAAGCACGTACCAAGCAGAAGACTCATAGGCATGGCCTGCCACCCCCATTGAGTTATTCATTCAGAGCTTGGAGGGCATTGTGACCACGAACATATTATATATATATATATATATATATATATATATATATATATATATATATATATATATATATATACCTGTTTTGCATTACTGAATAAGTACAAAAGGTTTTATAAAACTTGGACTAGAAGTGATTTCAAAGGGCGTCCTAGTGTGATATTGTTGATACCAATCTTCAATATAATAATTACTTGGAGGACAACGACTTCATTTTTCTAATCGGAAACATCACTAAACAGTTAGAACAGTAATGTTTGGTGCCAAAAAAGACCTTGATTATTAAACTTAAACCAATCAACCAGTTACAACATTTGTTTGCAGGTATTAAAGGCACATTGCTTCTTCATGTACGTTAGCGATTTTTAGACTATCAAAATTAGTATTGTGATTCTGCAAAATATTTAAAACTACCTGTATTCTGGGTTATGAAGACGTCTTTTAACGTTTAAAGTTCAAGCGAGTAAAACCGTTTTAAATTTTCTTTTTCTGTTTTTTTTTTCAAAAATGAAAATTTACTTCAAATAAAAGACAGTCACTAATGTTTGACCACCTTTGTCTACACAAAACAACACTGGTGAACTTTTGAAATGCTTCAAGGGTGAATATTTCTCCTCAATTTATTGTCCCTGTGGCATTTTCTTAACTGTTCCGAAGATTTACCGACAATTTCGCTTCGACTTGCTCAATCAACAATATCCCAGGGAATCGGAACCGCGTCTTGAATTCCGTTGCCATGGCGAGAGCCGAGACTGACAACCGAGCAACACGATGCCTGGCAACTTGTGCCGAGTTCGTGTTTATAGGCAGCTCCAGTGTCGCGGGTGTAAAATTGAAATATTTGTCACGTGGATGATCGGGACGAGAGATTTCGAAGGTGCCGTGAAGGTTCACTTTTATTTGCTTGACATCCGACCCGTCTCTAGTTTCAATTTGTTTCATTTGAATGTTTTAAAAGAATGCTTGGTACAGATGGAAAAGAGATTAAAAAAAATAGAGACATGACAAAAGAATTTTGTGGAGAACAATGGGTCTAAAATTTCACATCTAAGAAATGCATTTATCTAATGTATATAACTAAACATCATAAATTTCTTTAGTCAAAAAGAGGAAAATTGTATTTTTATACTTGTGGGATTATTTAAATGGGTGCTCATATCTACACAACCGTGTTTATATAGCTCATATGATTATTGTACAAAAATGCATTATACATATTTATATGTATCCGCTATATACATACACATACTGTCGAATGATAGAGTACTTCTCTTTAGAATCGGAGTTCATTGGTTTAAATCCCGCTAATGGCATGGATGTTCTTCATTGTTCGGAATCGGCTTTAACCCCTTAAAGCACGAGTTTTTATCAGAAAATTTTGTAAAAAATGATATTTGTTTTTAATTTAAAAAAGGAAATATATAGTATAGTAAGTTATTTTTTGCAATTTCAGTTGGGGGGGGGTAAATTAGGGAGTTGGAAAGGGGTAAAAGTTATAAAAAAAAATTACTTTACAAAGTGTAAATGATTTAATTAGATGTTTATTTTGAATTTCCCCCGTGTCAGACCCGGGGAAATGCGTTAAGGGGTTAAGCAATAGGTCCCGGTCTCATTAGACCTCATGTAGCAGAGCAGTTGACCGTAGCGCTGCAAGACAATCCCTACACATATAGGGTGATGCTCACCTTAGAGAGTGGGTAAGCCCTTTTGCATCCCCAAGATATTTTTTCTATACTCAGTATGGTAATGAAGGTTTTGATAAGCCATGGTCATTTTCGCTAAATTATATGTTTAGGGAAACAAAACAAAAAAAAAACTATAGATATCCATATACAAATTTGTATTTTTTATCCCTTTGATTTAACTTGATTTATATTTATTGAATGGACACGAAAGTATATTTGCCTACTACATTTCGTAAGGAAATTTGGCGATAAATCACTAATTTTGTGACGAGGCAAAATTATTTGCACCTATTTCACGTCACTTGTCACTCACTTATGTTACGCAGTTTCATTACACAATGTTACTAATTCGATGATTTTAAAAAATAGTCATATATATAAAAGTACATTTTTTACATAATGTTGAGTTAAATTCTGAAAACATGTGAGTGAAAAATTTGATTCCCAAACTGAAAAATTTAAAGATATATGTGCAAGATTTATACTAAAATTAAATTGTTTAACATATAAAATTTGAAAAATTAGGCATAATGAAAAACAATATAATTACATAAGAATACACACAATAAAAATATAGTATAACAAGGTGCTCAAATACATAATGGTGAAAACTTTAAAATCTTTGAAATATGGCTTTAAAATGTTAAAATCTGTAGAGCGCCCTCGGGGTGCAGACACCCTATTGGGTGTACGACTTGAGTGCTGGTCTGGGGAAGAGTCCATATCGGACTCAAAGATGAAGAAGAATTTAAAAAATAATAATAAATAAATAAATAAATAAATAAAAATAAAATAAAGAACTAATAGAAAAAAACTGATTAGCATTAGAAGTTAATAGCAGGGGATACACTTATACAGAATGGAATCTTCTGAGATACATCGATACCGTGAAGGTGACATAAACATAATTGAAATCTCTAAAGACTGAAATATGTCATTTGCTTTTAAGAATAAAGAAAAAATTCTTTAATCACAAAAGCATTGAAATTTGTCTTAAATAATTTCCTGCTGTTTCTATTGGTATATCATTATCGTATGATTGTTCTATTGGTATATCATTATCGTATGATTGTATTTTACATCACTGAATAGTAGAAAAATTTAGAATAAATGACATATGTTTTGGAAAATTTCATTTTTTTGCAGTTACAATATTTTTCTTCCTGTACTTATAGCAAATCTCATGAAGATATTTATTTATTCTTTTTTCACTTACTCTATTTTACATTATATATTTTATTGTTTGAGTTACATTTTATATATATGGTTGGTTTTATATATATGTAGTACTTTTTAAGGGGAATAAATAGTTTTATAATTCTCCTAATGTAATTCTTGATTTTAATAGAATATAGAACAATTTTGCAGTTATTTTTTTATTAAGTTTCATTCACTCATTGTATAAAGGTGAATACCACGAGTAGTGAAATGTTCTGTTTACTTTTTCATTTAAAACCAGTAATCGTCTTGACATCTTAATGACAAAATGAAGCTAAAACATCTTCAGTAAATTCCTTTTCAATGTCCATCCCGACGTTAATCATATATCTGTTTTTAATTTTGAAGCTTTGTGATCAATGCTCTGAAGATTTATGAAAAAAATCCTCAATTATTATACTCAGCAACAATTTTTTCGTAAAACAGAGCCGCGACTTATATTTTATTCTCAATTGGATGAAAGAAGATTGACAGTTGAGGAACAGGATTCAAGGCAATTTGGATATTATAGTTCTTAACTTTATATCCTGCACAACAAGGATATGTACATACACAAGGTTATTTACTTAAATATGGCATATACAATTATGTTTCGTGTTGCTACTTAATCCTTTAATTTCAGGTAAAACTATACGACAACAAAATAATGAAGAGAAATATATTTTAACAGAACTGCTATTGTATTTATAATACATCAAAAAGTTGTAAGTTTTTATTTATATAATAACGTTTAGACAAAAATAAAGTATCATTTTACTACTTTTTTAAGGAAAAATATAAAATAAATAAAATATTTTTAAAATAACCTTAAAATTCATTAGAAAACATAGATTAATTCTATAATTTAAACTTATTTATTGTAATAGTATTTAAGTTTTTAAATCAGTTTTTTGAGTGGTTATATAGCAGTTTTTAGATTTTCGACAATTTCATGACAACATAAAGCAAAACTTCTTCATCAACATATTTTTTTCATTTGAACATTCGAGTTTCTGTAGAGATTCGTTAACTGTTCTAAAGAATGGCAGAAATTTTTCTTGTGACTTTAACTGTCCTAGACATCAACAATTTCCTCATAAATCAGACTGGCGTAATAGATTTCATTGCCATCGTAAGGCTTGATTAACAGAAAGTCTATCTTCTACCGACTTTGTTTTTATAGTAACAGTTGCGTCACACTGATAATCATTGACGAAATAGATTGTTTAAACGTCAAGACATTACCTATGTTGTTTGTTTTGTTTATTTGATTAAGTCCAACAGACTTCAGTTGAAATTTGACTCACTTGAATATTTTAATATTTATCTTAAATGCGCAACCCCCTTAAGTGCTTTTGTAGTGAATTAAAACCGCTTCTTTAATCTTATTACAACGATGAAAACTGAAGGCAGAGTAATAGATGCCTAGCAGCTTCATCCTACTTTTAGCAGTTGCAGCGTTGTAAATGTAAAAATGAAATATTTACTTGTGGATGATCATTGACAAAAATTTTCCTAGAAGTCGGGGAATGCCACAATTTTTTTGTTCATTTGATTGACGTCCAGCCATCTACAGTTAAAATTTAACACATTTAGATGTTTATCTTCTCAACTGTTTAATATTCTTAGACTTCAAGTATCTCATCTTATATCAGAGCTCCGTCTTGAGTTTCATTGTCATGGTGAAGTCTCGAAGTGATAGCAGACTAACATTGTGCCTAACAACTTGTGCATTTAGCGCTTTAGCTGTACCTTTTCGTGCTTTAGAAGCTGCAGCGTCTTAGGGGTAAAAAGGAAATATTTACTTGTGAACGATCACTGACCACATAGATTTCTTAAATGCTTCGAGCGCGTTTAGTTCATTTGCTTAATGTCCAACCAAGTTTGTTGAAATTTGACTCATTTCAATGCTTTAATCTTTATGTCTGCACCTTATTAAATCACAACATTCTAATCAGAAATTAGATACTGAATTGGGTTTTGTTTGCATGAATTTCGTTGCCATGGCGAAAGCCGAGACTGACAGCCGAGCAACACTAAGCCTGGAAACTTGTGTCTACTTCATGTTTTTAGTAACTGCATAGTCGTAGGTGTAAAATTGAAATATTTGTCACACGGATAATTGACAATTATTACAAAAAATAGTTTAACTAACAATTAGTACAAAAATATCATAAAAAGCATACTGCTAATGATTGCCCACGATTTCCACTCCAGTTTCCTTCCTCTCTCGTTTATAACCACCAAAAGATGCAATATTTGATATTACATTTCTAAATTCAAATACGTCCAATTTATCATTTAAATACTATTTCAATATACAGTAGAACTTCGATTGTCCAAAGTAATTGGGACCTAACCTACTTCCGATAATCGAATTTTCTGATAACCGAGAATTCATCAATAATCATCTAGTTTAATATGTAGTATCGGCATTAGAACAATAACATTCGACCGTTCTGGGTCTCCCCAGTATGACCTTCTAAATTTCGAAATCGGGTGTGTTTTTCTTTAAGACAGGGATGTTTGAAAGTAGGGAAGAGTACACTCATACCGAGAATTGTACTTGCGAGAAGGCATTCTAAACGAGGAATTCTAAAGAGAGAAATGTTTTGAACGGATGGCTTGCATACAAAAGGAATGTGAGAAAAAAGAAAACTTTAAAAATGCATGTTTGTAAAGAGAAAATTTTGAATCACAGTAGAAAGTGGAAAAAAAAGTGAAACCAATTTCGGTTAAAGGAGTGTTCCGGTTAATCGAGGTTCTTCTGTATATGCTTCTCTTGTTCCAGGTATTTTATTTTTAAATATATACTCAGGGTGTAATATATTTGTCCCGTGTGTAACGCACAGTTTTTCTTAGAAGTACTTTTAACTTGAATCCATCTCAATTTCTTATAAGATAGCGTCAGAAAATCTGATAAACTCTTACTGATAATATAATAAAAAAAACTGGAGTTGTCTTTCTTTGAATTTTTCTTTGTTACTGTGGCATTTTGTTAAATGTTTCAAAGATGTACAGAGCATTTCTCATTGCATTTCACAACCGTCCTAGGGAGCAACAGTCTCTTCGTGAACCAGAGACGCGTCTTAAATTCCGTTGCCATGGCAATAGTCGACACTGACAGCCAGAGCAACAGGGTGCTTGGCAACTTGTGACGAGTTCGTATTTATGGCTCCTGTGTCGTGAGTGTCAAATTGAAATATTTGTCACGCGGATGATCAGGACGAGAGAAATTTCGGGAACGACAGAGAATACCTTGAAGGTTGAGTTTTATTTATTTGTTTGACATCCCACCTTCGGAAGTTTCAATTTGTTTCATTTAAATGTTTCAAGAGAATGCTCACTTTTGATCGGAGAAAAAAAGTTGAAGAAAAAAAATGTTGAAATATTTCGAAAGAATTGTGCGGTAAACAATGGTTTCTTTTTTTTAATGCTTTTAGTATTTAATTAAAATCTTTATTCGATTAACGATGTTAAATAACAAATAGTTAAATTTTTTCAATTGGTATAGATTTGTGTAGCTACATATACCAGTGTTTTAACCAAGCAAAGTATGTAGATATATATATATATATATATATATATATATATATATATATATATATATATATATATATATATATATATATATATATATATATATTATATATATATATATATATATATATATAATATATATATATATATATATATATATATATATATATATATATATTATATATATGTTTATAATGTTTCCACATTGCACTTAGGGATACACAATTATCCGGATATCAGAATTTAGAAATACATCATAGATACACAAACACATACGCACAATCAATCATTTCTCTTTCTTTCTACACACACACACACATGCATTGTTATAACATTCGAGGATTCATTCCCTCTCGCTCTGAGATAGAGTGAGAGAGAGAGAGAGAGAGAGAGTGAGAGAGAAAGAGAGAAAGAAAGACGTGGCACAATTAATCTGCCGGTTCCATAAAACTTAGCCACTACTATTAGCTCGGTCATACTGAGTAAGGTTTGGTTTGGCTTGATTTGGAGTACTACGGTCTACTGTTTTGCCCCCGAGGGCTAATGAGACCGGGACCTACTGATTACAGCCGATACCGAACGGCTACGAACATCCATGCCACAGTAGGATTCGAACCCACGAACTCCGGTATCGACGATCAGCGTCCTAACCAATCGGCCAGCGTTCGGCCATACTGAGTAAGGAGTAGCCTAAATTGAGAATTAATAAAAATGCAGTCGTGCCATTCCATAAAAAGAAGCAGTAAGTCCAACGTAGAAATTAAAACTGTTACTATTCTAACTGTAACTATTATTTGAGATCTAAAGAAAAGACAAGTTTCTCTGGCGAGATGAGAAAAATGAATGATACATGAAAACATTATTTGGGACCCCTCAGCGAGAGACATGAAGATTATTCCCAAGAAATCGGCAACTTAGTTAGCGAATTTAATAGTCAGATCAGTGGAAAAAGTGAGCTGGAAAATATGGCTAGTGGACAGAAATTTTTTCATTTATTTCAGAGTTAGCTTTGGAAATGGAATCAAAGAATTAAAGTCATGAACACTGCATTTAATTCTGAGATTTCGTGACTCGGAAAATAGATATGAAAGAATAAGAATGGGAAAAATCTTTGAGATACTTCTAAGTGTAATAATTTTAATATATAAATACTCTTCCAGTGCAAGACATTTACTCATTAACCTGGACTTCCATCAGCATTACACTTGCAGTCACTTACAGTCTGTCTATGCCTTATTTTTTTGGCACACGGCATCCTAACTTAAGGTATTTACTGGATGAACCTCCGCATCCCTGTCTTTTCTCTTTTCTCCGTTTTACCAGCTTATTTTGGTCAATTTAACTTGGTTTTTTTTCATTGTTTTAGTACCTTTTCAATCTTTTAATTAATTTTTTTTGTGCTTTATGCTTTTAACTTTTATTTTCTAATGTTTCATCATTTTACCTTTTAGGTACCTATAATGTGTACTTGAGTATATATACAATAAACATTTCTATAAATTTTTTAAATTGGTACGGTTTTACCTTTGCTGGTTTGAGCTTGTTTTGTTTTCAGATTAGGCCACTTTTATCTGTTATGTCTCACTGTATTTATGAAATAATACCTTGTGCTTGGCGCTTATGTCCTAAACAGGACCTTGCACCGTAAAACTTTAACTAGCCAACCAACCAACCATTAGCATTACAAAACCACAGATTTTACAGACTATTTTATTATGGAAGCAACATATAGGCGGTCATAATTGTTCCCTGTGAGGAAACAGCACAAATACATCCAAATCCTATTTGGAAATTGAACCCAAGCCCATCAGGTTGGAGCACAATACGCTAACCATTACAATCTGAGTGCCCCCTCCTTGATATTATATATACACACACATGCAGACACATGAAAAGTATTTGTTTGAAATAGCAAAAATTTGAGAAGCTGTTCAAAGTTCTCAATGATGTCATAGGTGGTACTTTTAATTTGAACATCTTTTACTGGAAACACTAGAAAGAGGAATTAATGACGTTTGAATTTAAAATTAAGTCTTAATTTTGTTTACCGTCAGGCTCTAGTAGTATCGTGAACGTAGTTTAACATTTCAGATTCTCTAAACAGAATATTCATTCAGTTGTATAAGAATCCCAAGCGTTATGAGAGATTTTGTATACTATTGAGCTTCTAGCGACGAAGACATTATATAAGCTAGCTTATTTATTGAACCGTGATATATTATCAATATTGTAAAGACAAAACTATCCTGTAAATTCCTTCCTAATCTGAATAGTTCACAGAAATCTAGGTTTAAAAAAATATTGATTGGATTTTTAAAAATTTAAATGAAGTTTTTGAATTTAAATATTTCTCTTACAAATTAAACATTATAAATCAAGTTATTTAACCTACAATAATTAGTTAAATAATAATATTAAGTAATGATTCAATTTTCCTTAAACTACTTAACTTCTATAAAGTAATTTTTGGAATATTACTTAAGACAAATTTAGTATCATATGAGTTAAGTATGAAATCTTTTGCCTGCTCAACAACTCTTGAAAAATATTAACATATTATTCAGTGTTTACAACATATAACTAGTTATTTATCATGCCTGTTTTTAAGAGCTAATATTTAGATAGAAACAAAAAATACTGTAATAACATATAAAACAATTAACTTTAGCATAGAGATACCTCTAGCAGGGTATATTCTGGCTTTGATATTTGCTTCTGGTTAAAATGTATTGTATTGTAGTATAAGAGTGAAACTTCTGTATCGTCAATCAAGCGTTTTAAAATATTGGTACCGCGGTGATGAAGAACTTAGGCGATGCTAGATTTTGAGCAGCAAACTGTCATTGTCACTTTTGTAGCAGTCATACAAGTGCAAGAAGTCGTATTGGATAGTTTATTTTAACTTCGTTAACAAAATCAAGTTTTAGGTAATTAATATTTAGGTGATAGTGTTTTTTTGTTTTGTAAAAGCAAGAACAAAGTCAAGAGAAGGATACTTCCTATTTTATTTTATCAGTTACTTACATCTTAGCAACAATATAAATACAAAACAACACCAGT
>CM063508.1:56740543-56765543 GCA_032207245.1 Pardosa pseudoannulata
AATATATTGTGTGAAGTTTCAATTAAAGTGTGTATACACACACACACACACACACACACACACACACACACACACACACACACACATATATATATATATATATGTATGCATATATATATGTATGTATATGTATATATATGTATAAGTATTTATATGTATATATATATATATATATGTGTGTGTGTATATATGTTTATATATATATATATGTATATATGTATTATATGTTTATATATATATATTATATATATATATATATATATATATATATACATATATATACATATACATATATATATCTATCTATATATATATATATATATATATATATATATATATATATATGGGCATAAATTTTATCTAGAGAAAATTAGATTTTTAAAAAACTTTAACGAAAAATTAGATTAATCTTAAATATGTTATTAAATTATAGAAATTTTATGATTTTGTGTAAAGGGATTTTAAAGCATGTATTTGTATAGGTTTTATATACGTGAACAAGTATGTGAGAACACAGACACCGGCACACCTCTATACAGAAGGACTGGTCACATTAATGTGAACATTCTACAATTTCACAGTTCTCCAATTTTTCTAAAGAACTACTTCAGAAAGTGCTTAACCACGAGTAGTGAATGTAATTCTTTGAACATTGATATAAAAATTAAGTCACAACGGCATTTAAGGGACTAACAAAGATTTTTTTTTAAGTAGAAACTGGTTCACTCTATATGAAGGAAAGTTGCGGATAATGAGTAAATTTAATCAAATATGAAATTACATATACGCAAATGCTGTTTTCATTCAGGAGAAAAGAAACTTTTAACAATACTTAGATTATTTGACAAGCAATAGTAGCAAAACTACGATAAAATTTTAAATAAAAATACTCGGTCAGATGTAAGCTGTTGAACTTCTGTTCGAAATGTTTTTGCCAAACGAAATAATATAATATAGTTAGTGTAATATAATCTAAAAGCTAATTTGAATTTTAAAATAATATTCATCATTTGGGAACTATAATTTCCTAGAAAAATAAAAAGTTGGTAGTTAGTAATTTAATAAATAAATATTCTGTAGTATTCCATTAGATTTTATTTCTAATAATATTTTAATACCTAATGAGAACTCTTCGAGAAGCCTGTTGAAAGAAAGTAGGTCAATTATTTTTAGCTTCATCCAGCGCATAAAGTATGAATTACGTCATAATTAAACTATGAAACTCAATTAGCATCGATCCATAAACGCTGTAATAGATAATGCATATTCACTTATAAGTGTCGAAAGCTATAACGGGACTTAAGGATAAAAAAACGGTGTTTCCGTTTGAAAAAGAACGTAAATAAATGTGACGTCTCCAATATATTATTTTCTTAATAAACCAATTAATAAAACTACATTTTTGCGAGATCATTAAAAAATAACGGAATAATATAAGTTAATATAATAAATATGTTTTGATTTTTCCCATTTCCTTCATGATATTTAAATGCTTCACAAGAACTGTTCAAGAAGCATGTTGGAACAAAGTTGGTAGCTTCTTTTTAGCATCTTAAAATGTATAAAATATGAACTATGTCATAATTAAATTACGAAACTCAATTAGTATTAATTCATAAAAGCTCTAATACTCAATGTAGATGCACTTACAAGTGTCAAAATCTGTAACATAGTTAAAATTTTTAAAAATCGGTGCTTTCATTTTAAAAAAGAAATATTGCTTCCATATTATTTAAATGGTCTTAAGAGTTTTTAACTTTAGAAAATTTTATATCGAATTATTTTGCTACAGTTATTTCTCTTCATATTAAAAGAACGTATTGAAATTATTACTTATAAAATGGGAATTAAGAGAGACTGTCAACTTTTAAAATTAATTTGTTTGGTTTTTGATCAAACTGGGCGAAAATTTAGTGTAATTTGAGATATATTTATGTTGTATTTAAAAATACATGGAAAATACAAATAATTTTACAAATGTTAATTTTTAATTTTTTCAAATGAAAAATTCAAAATGTTCCATGTTTATCTTTTTGCGTATAGCATGATCCGTTTTATTCACATCAACCTGTTATACTTTAGAAGAAAATTTAGTTACTATCGTAAGAATTCAATGTAAATATCGTTATAAAAAAACAATGTTTAAAATATGCCTTTTCTCCGTGAAAAGTATTTATAATAATTCTTCTAATTTCAAAAACGATGGATTTTTACTGTTCAAAATACATAAAAATAAATAAATTTTAACTAACTTTCATATTATAATCTGTAACGTATATTGTAGATAAAATACGGAGGTATTTGGCAATTAGAAATATACCTCAAGTATATCAAATGAGTATAAAATTCAATTTTTTTAATATAACTGTTTAAAGTGGTTGTGAGTTATAATTGAATTGTCTGGGGGGGTATTTAATAATATTAATTATAAAGTGAATGATATTCACACATCTTCTTTGATTCTTATTTTAAGAGAATTAAAGTACTAATTCAATATTTTTATCTCATTGAATTTTCAGCCAGCTGAACATCTACTCTCTACATAAAGACGAAGTTGTAGTTTATGTAAATCCGAAATTAGTTAAAATATATTTCTGAAATTAGTTATTATATAACTTTATATGAGAAATAATTTCGGAAAGCGAGAATCCCTAAAATACAACAATCACCTACAATCAGCCGTTCATGAATGTATTCTCTTATAGAGGAACATTAAATGCACTTAAAAAAATCATAGATTGGTCTACGTGACGAATACGATAGACTTCTGTCAAATTATAACTTTTATTTTCTTTTGCAGTTGAGAGCAAATAATTTTGTGCGGTAAAAATTCATTGTGATGAGGCGATTTAGATCAGTTATATAATTGATTCATTCATACAAGAAGTAAAATGCTCGGGATCTAAATCTGACCTCATCACATCTTTGTAAAAAGACAGAGGACCATAAAATTATATTCTACGGATATTGTTGTCTTGTACGGTGGTCACGGGCTTGGTTCTGATTCCAGTCCCAGATTAGAATTCCTTCTCCGTACTTGACATTAAATAAGAATGTACCACTGTGGAGTTATTTATGAATCCCTAAGGGACAGAGCCCAATTAGAAAGGGTAATATTTTCCACGTTAGTGGTCTCAAGGTGGGGGTTAAGTAGACCAATTATATTCTTACAACTATTCCGATTGGACGATAAGAAGGAAGAGGGGACAAGGATGAAATTAAGTATTGAAAAATTATTTTTAGTACTAATTTAGAAGGTGTTCGATAGTCCGAGATTGTTCGATAGTTCGATAGACGAGGAGAAAGTCCGACGGAAGGTGTTCGTAAGTCCGAGGGAAGGTGTTCGGTAGTCCAGACGAGGAGAGAAGTCCGGCGGAACGTGTTCGAGAGTCCAGTCAAGTCCGACGGGAAGTGTTCCTGTGTCAAATAGCACGGCCGCACCCCAAACACTCAGGAGGAAGCCCCCTGATCAGACCGACGGAAGATCTATAGATACCCAATCCTGACCAGCCATAGATACACATCAACAAGCAGTGTTCTGGGCACATCATTTTAACTCTCCAAAGTTACCCCCTTTTACATACCTTTTGAAACTGAGATTAGGTCCTCTCAAGTATTGAAAAATTATTGTCAGTACTAATTTAGAAGGTGTTGATAAAGCATATTTTATGAAAATTAGAATCAGTTTGTGTGTACATAGATGTATATATATTATAATAAATTTACTTTTTTTATATTAAGCTAGTTTCGGATGCTGTAATTTAGTTTTTAGTTTATTTTCATATCTTATGTCTGTAGTTTCTTAGAACCTGTGGCTAAATTTAGTACTAAAATACTTTTACACAACGCAATCAAAATAAAATCCCACTATATATTTGATCACAGGTTAATACTCAAATAAAAACGAGGACTACATGACACTCATTTATAATCTTTTAGTGGATGGTTACAAAGTATTTGTTTATGAATTATTTACTTCAGTTTATATGTGTGGACAATTTCATAAATTTAAGTACAAATAAATTAATCTTAATAGGTATTTTCTTTAATTAAATAATATTTTTGATTATAAATTTTTATGGAATTATATGCTAACTTTTTGCATTAATTTTTCATGGGTTCTTAGTCTAAATAATGAAAACAACACGTTCTATTCTAACCTATCTATAATATATCTTCGATTTTTATAAAAAATATTAAACGAAAATACCAGGTGACCATAATTAAACTGACAGTGCTTCACAGTGTTCTGTAGCGCGATCTATTTGCGAGAATGATTCCACATTTTGTAGGAAGATTAAACAAGACGGGAGACGAAGGATTCCGTGAAAAAATAAATTAGTTCCAAACGTCACCGCTATGGGGAATATTTGGCGGTGTGTAATAGAAAATAGAGTGTAAACAAATGCAAATCAATACGGAAATTAAATTCTTAACTGTGCCAATGGATGTAACGTGAAATTTGAATAAAGAACTTCTTCTTCTGCTCAACGTAAGAGGTGATATTTCAGATCACGAGACTTAATCAGTGTTTATGTAGATTTTTACGCTTTTTTAAAAGTGTTGCCATATTGCACTTGAACTAATCAGAAAATGTGCATAGTAAAAGGTAATTTTATTCAGTATTAATTTGCATTTGTTAACACATTTTTTTCTATTACACAGCGCCAAATATTCCCCTAGCGGTGACTTTTGGAACCATTTTTTTTTATCTTTTGTCCCACGTCTTGTTTAAACTTTCTACAAAATGTAGCGTCATTCTCGCAAATAGATCGCGCTACAGAACACTTGTAGCACTGTTTAATTATGGCCACCCAGTATATATAGAATTTACATAAGTTTAAATGTCAACTGTTTCGTTTTTATATATATTTTTAAAAGCCTTAACCATTTCTATCTCCACAACTCTGATTTGAAAATATTTTGTCCAAGCACATCATTTCAAGATTGTTAAAAATATTAATTCATAGAGGAAAAGTTGCTGGCAAAAATAGTGCATCTTCTACAAACAAATATATATATATATATATATATATATATATATTATATATATATATATATATATATATATATATATATATATATATATATATATATATATATATATATGTATATATATATGTATATATATATATATATATATATATATATATATATATATGTATATATATGTATATATATATGTATATATATATATATATATATATATATATATATATATATATATATATATATATATATATATATATATATATATATATATATATATATATATATATATATATATATATATATATATACTTCTTATAACTGTAACATCTTGATGTAAAATTCATTTACAGTATTAAGAATTTGAACATCTTTATTCTGAATTCACTTCTGGAATTTCCTCATTTTTTGAAATTTAATAAATTTAAAGATTATTTTAGTTGCAGTCAATTCTACCAGATTAAACGATAACTGAAACTTATAAAAATTATGTGTCTAAAAAAGTTTTATCTCTCATGAGTTTTTATCACGTCATAAATATTCTACATACGATCTCAAGATGGCGAGCGTATGTAAACTATTAGTGGCATGTCTAGCCACGCGTGAACACATTCCTTACCAACCATCAAGATGTCTACGAAATGATAGAACCAACTTTCTCTCAATTTCTCCTCATAGTGATAACCTAATCTCAATAAACATGAACGGTTGAAATTTCTTCCTCTGACAGTCTAAATGCATTCTCAGTGAGAGAACTGAATTCTGCAGTTATCGAGAAACCTTAAAATACAGCCATCCCACTCACGTATAAGCCAGCCATGAATATATTGCCACTCAGACACGAATTCCGAATGCATTTTGCGAAACCTTAAGAGTGAGCCTTTATTGGTATACGTGACGAACACGTGTCTCTGTAAATTTAACGTTTCGAATTTCTTCGTAATTTCTAATACTTAGCTTTAAGCTTTCTCACTCAGATAACGCTTTATTAACCCACATTATATCTGTAAGCTCTAACTCTTACTATCTTAACAAATCTGTGTTAAAAAACATTTATCAGAATACATTTCAAACATGTAAAAATAAATTTAAAAATTTAAAACTGTAAACTAAATGTTTATTGCGAAAGAGTTTTTTCCCACAAACAAAATACTTATAAGTATTGCAAATTGTCTTGCACAAGAACTATCTTTACACAAAGAACATACTTAGAAATATATTTTTGCTGCATCAACTTCTGTATTTCCACATTTTTTTAAAACTAAAAAATTAATTTAATCAGATAAAATAGTGGATTAATTAAAAACTAATTAATATACTATTTTATCTGATACCATCAATTATAATTGATGGCATCAGATAAAATAGTGGATGAATCTCCGATATGAAAACTTAATTTAGTATATCCCTTACATTATCTAAAAAATTATTTTGGTCTTGTAGGATTTTTTATTATGAAATCGAAGGAGACACTATGTTACAAGCATGTGTCAAGTATTAGTGCCATATCTAAACACATGTGAACTGTTTTGACTGCCTACCATCATGACGTCTATGAAACAACAAAACCAACTCTCTCTCGATTTCTCCTCTTAGTTACCATGCAATCTCTACAGAAATGAAAGGTTGAAGTTTTTTTCCTCTGACGATCTACATATATAGTCAGTGCAGCGGTCGGCAAACTTTAAAACTTCAAGGACTACTACCTATATACATTATATTTCACTGTCCACCAATTATATGAATTTAAAATAAAAAAGACAGTAAATATATTCATAAAGTAATAATCTGAAACTTTTTTGATACAAAATTCACATATTATCGTAATTACAAAAATTACTCGTTACAAATTTTTAGTGTGATTTGTTCTTGTTTATCTACCCTCCGTATGTTGAGTTTTTTCTCCAAGGACTTCAGTGAAACATGGACAGCTGAGATATCAAGTTTTAATTGCTGTGACAGATAAAGGTTTTTTTTCTCTCAAATATGCTGTTAAAATTTTAATGAAGTTTTCAGTGCTTTCTCAGTGATCAGATTCATGTTTTACAGAAAGTCAATAATAAGATCTTGACACTGATGACTAAAATATAGCTTCAGCAGCCTACAATAAATAATTTTACAATAAATAATCATCCGTTTTTGTGAACCTATAAAAATCTACCACGGATCACTGGTTTTCCACCCCTTGGCGGTTTCTTAATTAGAGCATTGAATTCGGAAGTTATCCAGACATCCTAAAATACAACCAGCTCTCTCATATACATAACGGTTATGAACATATTGCCTCTAAGACACGAATTCCGAATGAATTTTCCAAAGCCTTAGATTATGCCTTTAATGGTCTAATTGACGAAAACAATTAGCATCTGTAACATGATAGTTTCAGATTTCTTCGTAATACCAAATACTCAGTTTATCGCTTTAAATTATATTTCTAAGCTTTGATCCTTAGAATCTCAACAACTTTCTTTTGAAAAATATTTGCTCATATTTTAGAATACATTATATAAACAAGTAAAAATAAATTTAAAATCTCAAATTTAAAAAACAGTGTATTTTTCTGCAAACTACTTTTAAATATTGTAAATTATCTTTCAAAAAAATTATCTTTTCATGAAAAACTTGGAAATACCTTTGTTCTGCATCGACTTCTGGTATTTCCACAATTTTGTATTAAATAAACTTAATTTTAGATTAATAATAATGAATAGCATCAGATAAAACAATGAATAAATGAATTTTCTATATGAAAATTTAACTTAGTATATCCGTATCATTATCTCAAAAACTATTTTGATCTCGTAATGATTTTTTATTATGATATAAAAGGAGACACATTGTTGCGAGCTTGTGTTTAGTATTAATGCCATGCATAAATACGTGTGAACTCGTTTCACTACCTATCACCATGAAATCTATGAAACGACAGAACCAATATTCTCTTAATTTCTCCGCTTAGTTAGTACGCAATCTGTATATAAAAAAAGAACTGACTCCCTCCCTCTGACGGTCTAAATGTACCGTCAGTTAGAGAACTGTATTCTGAAGTTATCGAGAAATTCTAAAATATAGTCATACCTTTCATATACGCAAACCATTCATGAACATATTGCCTTTAGGACACTAATTCCGAATGTACATTCTGAAGCCTTAAATTGAATCTTTATTGGTCTACCTGACGAACACGACAAATATCTGTAAAATTATAGCTTCAAATTTCTTCGTAATGCTAAACATTCATTTTATCGCTTTAAAATGCATTCTTAGATTTGAATCTTAGAAGAATCTCAACAACTCTGTTTAAAAAAATATTTTCTCATATTTTTGAACATATTATTTCAAAAATGCAGAAAGAAATATTTAAAACACAAATTTAGCAAATAAAGTGTATTTATCACAAACAAATTACTTTTAAATATTCTAAATTATCTTTCACAAATATTATCTTTACATGAAAAACGGGGAAATGCCTTTGTTCTGCATCGACTTCTGGTATTTCCACAATTTTTTAGTAAAAAAAAATTAATAATGAATAATATCGGATAAAACAATGAATATATAAATTTTTATTTGAGAGTTTAACTTAGTATATCCCTATCATTATCTCAAAACTTATTTTGATCTCGTAATGATTTTTTATTATGATATAAAAAGAGATACTTTGTTGCGAGTGTGCGTAGAGTATTAGTGTCATGTCTAAATACGCGTGAACTCTTTTCACTACCTGACATCATGAAATCTACAAAATTACAGAACCAATCTTCTCTTAATTTCTCCGCTTAGTTAGTATGCAATCTGTATATAAAAAGAGAACTGACTCCCTTCCTTTGACGGTCTAAATGTATCGTCAGTTAGAGAACTGCATTCTGAAGTTATCGAAAAATCCTAAAATACAGTCATTCCTTTCATGTACACAAACCTTTCAGGAACATATTGCCTTTAGGACACTAATTCCGAACATACGTTCCGAAGCCTTAGATTGTACCTTTATTGGTCTACGTGACAGACACGACAAGAATCTGTAAAATTATAACTCCAAATTTCTTCATAATACTAATCACTCAGTTTATCGCTTTAAAATGTATTTCAAAGCTTTCACCCTTAGAAGAATCTCAAAAACTCTCAAAAAATGTTTTGAAAAACATTTGTCCATATTTTAGAATGCATTATTTAGAAAATGCAAAAATAAATTTAAAAATTCAAAGCTAAAAAACAAAAAATTAACAAAAACAGTGTTTTTACACAAACTGCTTTAAATAGTGTAAATTATTTTTCTAATTGAATTTACATTAAGTACTTGGAAATATCTTTGTGTTGCATCAATTTTTGGAATTTTTACAATTTTAAGTTAATTTTTTTTCAGTAATAATCAATGGCAGAAGATTAAACAGTGAAGCAGACTTTCATATGAAAAACGCAATTAAGTATTATTTTATTTAAGTGTTTAACTTAATTTTAACTATATCTCCCTTCATTATGTAAAAGTTTATTTTGATCTAGTATGATTTTTATTACGATATGAAAGGAGCTGCCGTACCTCATTCGACAAAGGCAGCGATCTCGTAACAGAAAGTTAGAGGGTTCGGTTCTCGAACAAGTCTAAGATCTTCAGTGTTCGTTAAATATGACTGGGGCACGTATGTCCTCTAAGTTCTCAAACGATACTTCTGTGGGTGGAAGACTAAGCCTGGGGGGTCTTCTTCTTAGCCCTTGCTTCTAAAATTACGAGTACCCAGCGGGAGTAACGTTACTCGCGTCCGTAGCATACCGTGTACTACCTGTAACCAGCCACCCTCCCGAAGACGGGTGTAGGGTGTTGAATTGCTGGTTCGATCTGACAGTCCGGCAACAATGAGTTACGCAGGGGCCAAGTCAGCATTCCGTGCATAAATTTTAAAATAACATGAAAAAATGTAGACAATCTAGACAAATAAGTACAGACAATGCAGTTTCCGGAAGTGCGGGGGATACTCCGCAGGAGTCCTGCCCAGGTTAAAAGTCCGGTTGACCCGGTGTACTACATGGAACTTTCTGACATGAGAGCAGGTGCTGGTGAGGGAAGCAATAACTGCACAGGGCAGTTGTGATGTCAATTAGTGAAGGGGTACTTTGACCCTTGCGGTGTGGTTTTAGGTTAAAATCTTCATGGCCGCAAGATGACGCCTTGATTAGCGGTGAGCCAGTCAACCAGGCTCCTGGCTTTCCTTATCAGTACCGGTTTTTAATCAATCTCTCTGTCCAGAGTTCCTTGGATGTGCCGTAGCATATCGTAAGCTACACTTGCTCCTTGGGTAGTGATAAATGGGTAACAGCTTTGCAGTCTTGTATTGGCATAAAGGCATATAGTGCCTGTATAGCAAGCTGCTTTTAAAAAAATTAATGTGAAAGAAAACATTATTTTGCAAGCGTATTAGAATCATAGTTTCGTTTTTCTTTTTCAGCTTCTAGCAAATAATTTTGTCTCATAGAAATTTATTTGTTAACCCTTAAGCGGGTAGTTAAAAAGAGCTTTTATAGATTATTTACTTTAAATTATGAAATCATCCACACATATGAATTGAAGTTCCAGTAAATTAATCCCAGTAATAATTTCCTTTTAAATCAGATAAAAGTTTCTACTTACTAATTTATGAATTTTTTTTAATTATTTATAATATTCTCCAACCGGCATAGTTTTTTTTTTATAGTATGACTGTTCCTTTACTGTTTATCATTGTTTCGATTTACTTTTTCAGCTTCTATCAAATAATTTTGTCTCCTAGAAATTTATTTGTTAACCCTTAAGCGGGTAGTTAGAAAGAGCTTTTATAGATTATTTACTTTAAATTATGAAATCATCTACACTTATGAATTGTAGTTCCAGTAAATTAATCACAGTAATAATTTCCTTTTAAATCAGATAAAAGCTTTTACTTACTAACTTATGAAATTATTTGTGAATTATTTAAAAAATTCCTAGTTTTTCATAGCTTGACAGTTCCTTTGTTGGTTATATTTAACTACGTGTGAACTTATTACCTAAGAACATGTCACGTATTAAACGAGGGAAGCAAATCTCTTTCAATTTCATCTCTGACTTGGCGAGCACTCTCAATCGAGAAGAACGGTTGAGGTTTCTTCCCCTGCCAATTATAATATATTGTCAGTTAGAGAACTAATTTCGGAAGTTAGCGAGAAACCCTAAAATACAGCCAGCCCTCTCCTGTAAAAGTCATTCATGAATATATTGCCTCGCGGAGTAGAACATCGAATGCCCTTTGCGAAACCATAGAGTGCCCCTTTATTGGTCTACGTGACAAAACCGACACGCCTCTGTCAAATTATAGCTTCGATTTCCTTTAGAAAGCTTTAACACAATTTTTTTCGCCACGGAACTTATATATGTTTTTTTAGGATTTTGATCATTAAAGACCTCTGAACTTTTACATAAACTTGATTTTATACTATGTAGCTATAAATGGTGATACAAATAATAAAATTTAATTGTTTGTGAAATGCATCATGGTAAATAACGGGAAAGGTATTCTAAATAAAATATATTTTTCTTAGGGACATTTTTTATTTCTAAGGGTACAGTGTATGTTGTACAGTTTGTAAATTATGAACTTACTTATTCATTGCTAGGCCGAACGATGGCCGAATGGTAGAGCGCTGCTCTTCTGAACCGAAGTTCGAGGGTTCGAATCCCCCTGCTGGCATGGATGTTTGTAGCCGTTCGGAATCGGCTTTAAACTGTAGGTCCCGGTCTCATTAGCCCTCGTGTGCAAAACAGTAGACCGTAGCGCTCCAAACCAAACCAATCCTTATTCATTGCTAGAGACTTAGAAAGAAAATCGAAGGTATAGTTTGACAGAAGTATGTCATTTTTGTCACGTACAATAATAAAGAAACATTCTATCTTTTCATAAATTTCAGTCAATGTACCTCTCCGAGAGGAAATATATTAGAGAATGGCCGTTTGTACAAGAGGGGGTTTGGTGTATTATAGAGTTTCTCGCTAACTTTCGAAATCACTTCTCTAACTGATAGTATGTGAAGACTGGTAGAGGAAAAAACCTTAATCCTTCTTCTTGATAGAAATTGCCAGCTTAGTAAGAGGGCAAAATTGAAAATTGTTGGTTCTTTATATTCTTAGACGTCATTCTGATAGATTATGAAATGAATTCACTCTTGGCTAGCCCACTGATGATTTAATCACGTTCGAGAGACTTGTACCTATTTTTGTATTGTAATAAATAATCCTATGGGTTTAAGAACACTTTTAAGATAGATCATACAACGTTTACACTCTAAGGTGCAGGATTTTTTGTAAGACAGCACTGTAAATAGGAGATTCCTTTGTGTTCCAAGCAGTGTGATTTTGTTGTTCAGTTTTTATGTCGAGTAAACCCAGCATATTCCGAGAGTTGTGGACCACTGATAGTGCTCCATTGACTGTCAAAGTCGATGGAGCACCATCAGTTCAGTTACTAGATTTACGCTCAGATTTACAAACGCAAGTACATTCCATACCTCCTCTTTTTATGGAAATAATGCATTTTAAAATAGGCACATTACTATAATAATAGTGAAATATTAAAGCATATGTGCTTATAATATAAAATAGAAGAAGTGCTATATATATATATATATATATATATAATTATATATAATTATATGATTGTTTAGAAAATAATTAGTTAAATTTCATGTTCCAGTTTTGAAGCATTGAAGGATAAATGGTTAACTATTACGTAACTAAATTATATTTTCACCCTTGAAATGCTCTCGTTAAAAGGACTGTCACATCCCTTTACCTTATTATGAGTAGCGTATGGAGAAATCGTGTTTGGTTTTGGCCAAGTGACATAACAGCAACAACAATAAAATATTTTAGGGATATAAAACACAAACATGCATACCCATACTTCAAAATTTTACTGACTTAATATAACTTCTAAAAGAATTTGAATAGCTTTTTATTTCAATATTGTAAAACTAGAAATGTTTATTGAAATTTTTCGCTCTATTCAATTCTTTTTAATTATAAAAAGAATAGGTCTTTAATACATTTCCTGTTTCTACATAATCAATCTTGAA
Source organism: Pardosa pseudoannulata (assembly GCA_032207245.1). Taxonomy (NCBI): domain Eukaryota; kingdom Metazoa; phylum Arthropoda; class Arachnida; order Araneae; family Lycosidae; genus Pardosa; species Pardosa pseudoannulata. Next base: position 56,753,612 of record CM063508.1, read on the forward strand.
TTTAAAACTAAAATAAAAAGTTCCTGATTTATTATAGTTTTACAAATAATTTGCGAAAAAATTCTATGTATAAGGTATCAAGGTATCTTTGGGGACAATATTTAAAAAAAGATCTAAACTTGGAGAGTGTTTTAAAATTTCGAGGACGTACGATCAACTTAGTTCATGATAAAAAATACTATCATGTGTATTAAAAATACTATCAAAGATCATGTGTAAAAAATAATATCATGTGTAAGCATTTAATTAAAAATTAGCAAAAAACTTCTTAAAGATGAACAATTATTTTTTTATAGGGATAAAAGTTCTCTGCAATAAACTTAGTTGTATCTCAATTTATATGTGTAGGTATTTTAAAACTGTTTGAAAGCCCCCACCCTACCCATTAAGACTTACAAATGTATATTGTGGCCACAAAATTGGTTGCTGTAGATTTCAAAAGAAAATCGAAGCTATATATAGCTATATATTTGATAGAGGTATCTCGCGTTAGCCACGTAGACCAATGAAGGCACAGTCTATGGTTTCGTAAAGTGCATTCACTATGTATTACGGTGATGCTATATATTTATAAATTGTTTCTTGTACTTGAGAGGTCTGCCTGTATTTTAGGGTTTTTTTGCTAACTTCCGAAATTAATTCTCTAACCGACAATATATTACACTGAACGGAAACCTCTACTGTTCTTGCTGGTTGGAATAGAGTGCAAAATAAGAGGGCAAATATTACTGAGATTAATTTACTTGTTCTTCCATTCATATGTATACATATTTTCAAAAATTTAAGTGAATGCCTTGTAGTGTTTACCATTCGTTAAAGGTTTATAACTGTATTTTGAGGAACAAAATTTATTACTTGAGACTTAAAAAAATGGAAGATATAATTTAACAAAAATGTGTCGTGTTTGTTAAGTACAATAATAAGTGTACACTATATAGTTTTATAAATTGTATTCAATGTATATCTCCGAGAGGACATACATTATTGAATGACCGTTTGTACAAGAGGGGGTAGGCTGCATTTTAGGATTTCTCGCTAACTTTCGAAATCATCTCTCTAACTGACAGTATGTTACGACTAGTAGAGGAAGAAACCTCAATCGTTTTTTTAGGTTGAAATTGCAAGCTAAGTTAGAGGGCAAAATTGAGAATTGTAGATTCTTTATTTCCTTAGACGTCATTCTGGTAGGGTATCAAAGGATTTCAGACATGACTAGTTCACAGATATTGTAATCACGCTCGACAGACGTGTACCTATTTCTGTTTTGTAATAAATAATCCTATGAATTTAAGACAACTACTGAGGTAGTTCATATAAATTTCACAAACTGGGGCAATTTATTTTATAAGACAACACTGTAAATATAAAATCTCTTAGTTTAACCGTTTGAGTCCCAAGCAGCGCTGTCGAGCTATTTAGTTTTTATGTCGAGAAAGCTCAGCATATTCCGAGTGTAGTGGACTGCTGATGGCACTCCATCGACTCTCGAAGTCACTGGGTCAGATTTACTAACGCAAGTGCATCCCATATATCCTCTTTTTATGTAAATAAAACATCTTACAATAGGTACATTACTAAATAATAGTGTAATATTGAAGCATATATGTTTAGACTATAAAATAGAAGTTCTATCGTAGCTTGGGACTTATCGACATAAAGAAGCACTATAACGCTGCTTGGGTCTTCATACTCATGCACATAAAACGTCGTTGTGCTGTTCGGGATTCTTCGACAATTTGTTTTTCAAATCCCTCTTAGTCACAAACGGTTAAGCGGTCTCGGGTGTTTCAACCACTTAATGAATTTAAACACATTATTGCAGATTTTTGTTGTTACATAATATTACGCAAATTGAAAAATATTTAGAAAATAATTTAATATAAAAATTTAGTTGTAATTTAGTTCGCATCATTACAGAAGCATTTTGCATATTTGGCTACACCTTTTGTTTATTGGCTTTGTTTTATCAGAAAAATATTTCTTTTTCCTGAAAAGTAAACACAATTTAAATGTACAATAAAGAATGTGTTTTCAGCAGTGTTTGGATAAAATGATATATTTGTTAAATTGTTATTACATTGTAATACAAATGCGAACTCATTTTGACTTCCAATAACTTCATAAAAGATAAAATATATGTAATAAACTTTATATCGAAATCTTTTAAGAAAATGTTCTTGAAAGATGATTTGTTATTTGTAAAGTAACCTCAAATCTAATCATAAATAAAATTTAGTTTTAAGTTAATTGATCAAAAATGTGTGTTCTGTGGTATGAATTAATCTTGTTTTAAATGCGAAATCAACAGTATTTTATATAATTTGGAAAGAAAATATAGGTAACTTTCAAGAAAGGGTTCCATTACAGAAATTAATTCTATAGAAAAGAAGTGTATATAAATATGGAAAGTGTTTAAAAAAACATTTTTTTTATGTATTGTCGTAGATTTTCGTACATTTAAGCTTTATAACTTGAGTCCACAGAATTTTTTTTAGTGATGTTATTTTTTACTCAATCGTTTTTTTTACCAATGTTGTTTTTTACCGTTACGAAATTCAGTAACGGTTGTATTGTAGTTGCGAAAACTTTTAGCGTTCCGATTTTAATAACGGAGTAACCTTGCTTTACCATGTCTCCATTATTTTTGAGTAGTATTTTCTCGACGTCTGTGTTTATGTATACTCAAAATATTAGATGCAGAGTTTTAAAATTTGTATTTAGAAAAGTTGTAGACCCTAGTTGTTCACGTCCCTTTTTTATTGTAATCTGTACTCAATATGAGGAAAATCTATAATAACGAATATTAATATTATCGGTCGCCGATTACAATACATCAGAAATATCGATGCACTCCTGTGAATTTGTTACAACTCTTTTAAATAGTTAAAACAATATCATTTTACAGTCCATTCCTAAAATTCAGCGGTAAAAATCAGCATTGCAATCACAAAAATTTTGGTTTATAGTGAAATTCTTATATAAAAAAACTAGAAGATCCAACAGACGTTGTCCTGTTATAACGCTAGAAATTCAAAAATTGTAAAATGTTTTTAAATAAATTATAAATTGGATCATTTTGATGGAAAAGTAAAGACAAAAGAGTATTTTAAAAACACTTGACTCCACCACGCGTACAGTCATCACATACGTAATTAGATTAAATCAAAATTTCCACATCGCCTGTACGGGGATCAAATCCTGGGACTTTTCGTATTGAAGTCCATTGCGCTGACTACTGAGTCACAGATACGTTGGCAGCAAAGGGTTCCAAGCGGCATTAGTATAATCTCAATATGCACGCAAATCTGAATTTTTAATAAGAAAACATTTTCTATCAGATCAAATTGTGAATCTAAGCCATTCTCAAATCAATCACATACACAAAATTTCATCAAAATCAGTCCAGCCATTTAGGAGGAGTTCTTTTACAAAAACACGGACAGAAGAATTTTACCCAATGTTGTTTTTTACCGTTACGAAATTCAGTAGCGGTTGTATTATAGTTGCAAAAACTTTTAGCGTTTCGATTTTAATAACGGAGTTACCTTGTTTTACCATGTCTCCATTCTTTTTGACTAGTATTTTCGCGACGTCTGTGTTTATGTATACTCAAAATATTAGATGCAGAGTTTTAAAATTTGTATTTAGAACCATTGTAGATCTTAGTTGTTCATGTCCCTTTTTTATTGTAATCTGTATTGAATATGAGGAAAAACCTTTAATAACGAGTATCAACATTATCGGTCGCCGATTACAATATAGCAGAAATATAGATGTACTAGTGTGCATTTGTTACAACTCTTTTAAGTAGTTAAAACAATACCATTTTACAGTTCATTCCTAAAAATCAGAGGTAAAAATCACATTGTAATCACAAAAATTTTGGTTTATAGTGAAATTCTTATATACCTAGACGACCCAACAGACGTTGTCCTGTTATAACGCTGGAAATCTAAAAATTGTAAAATGTTTTTAAATAAGTTATACATTGAATCGTTTTGATGGAAAAGTAAAGACAAAAATTTATTTTAAAAACACTTAAATCCACTACACTTACTGTCATCACAAACGTAATTAGATTAAATTAAAATTTCCAGATCCCCTGTACGGGGATTCGATCCTGGGACTTTTCGCACTGACGTCCGTTGCGCTGACTACTGAGTCACTGATACGTTGGCAGCAAAGGGTTCCAAGTGGCATTATTATAATCTCAATATGCACGTATTTCTGAATTTTTAATAAGAAAACATTTTCTATCAGATCAAATTGTGAATCTAAACCATTCTCGAATCAACTTAATTACATACACAAAATTTCATCATAATCAGTCCAGCCGTTTAGGAGGAGTTCTTTTATAAAAACACGGACAGAAAAATTTTACCCAATGTTGTTTTTTACCGTTACGAAATTCAGTAGCGGTTGTATTGTAGTTGCGAAAACTTTTAGCGTTCCGATTTTAATAACGGAGTAACCTTGCTTTACCATGTCTCCATTATTTTTGAGTAGTATTTTCTCGACGTCTGTGTTTATGTATACTCAAAATATTAGATGCAGAGTTTTAAAATTTGTATTTAGAACCATTGTAGACCTTAGTTGTTCACGTCCCTTTTTTATTGTAATCTGTACTCAATATGAGGAAAAACCTTTAATAACGAGTATCAACATTATCGGTCACCGATTACAATACAGCAGAAATATCGATGTACTAGTGTGCATTTGTTACAACTCTTTTAGGTAGTGAAAACTGTACCATTTACAGTCCATTCCTAAAAATTAGCGGTAAAAATCAGCATTGTAATCACAAAAATTTTGGTTTATAGTGTAATTCTTAAATAAAAAAAAACTAGACGACCCAATACACGTTGTCCTGTTATAACGCTGGAAATTCAAAAATTATAAAACGTTTTTAAATAAGTTATACATTGGATCGTTTTGATAGAAAACTAAAGACAAAAAATATGTTAAATGTTTCACCATTCCTACAGTCATCCCAAACGTAATTAGATTAAATTAAAATTTCCACATTGCCTGTACGGGGATTAAATCCTGGGTCTTTTCATACTGAAGTCCGTTGTGATGACTATTGAGTCACAGATACGTTGGCAGCAAAGGGTTTCAAGCGGCATTATTGTAATATTAATATGCACGCAATTCTGAATTTTTAACAAGAAATCATTTTCTATCGTATCAAATTGTGAATATAAACCATTCTCGAATCAACTTAATCACACATAATTTCATCAAAATGAGTCCAGCCGTTTAGGAGGAGTTCTTTTATAAAAACATGGACAGAAGAATTTTACCAATGTTGTTTTTTATCGTTGCGATATTCAGTAATAGTTGTATTGTAGTTGCGAAAACTTTTAGCATTCCGATTTTAATAATGGAATTATTCTTTTACCATGGCTTCATTTTTTTTACTAGTATTTTTGCGACGTCTGTGCGTATGTATATATGTCGTATAACTCAAAATATTAGATGCAGGGTTTTAAAAAATTTGTATTTAGAACCGTTGTAGACCCTAGTTGTAAAAATACTTTATTCCATTCCTACAGTCATCACAAACGTAATTAGATTAAATTAAAATTTCCACGTCGATTTTTTATTGTAATCTGTACTCAATATGAGGAAAATCTTTAACGAATATTAACATTATCGGTCGCCGATTACAATACAGCAAAAATATCGATGTACTAGTGTGCATTTGTTACAACTCTTTTAAGTACTTAAAACTATACCATTTTACAGTTCATTCCTAAAAATCAGCATTGTAATCACAAAAATGTTGGTTTATAGTGAAATTTTTATATAAAAAAACTAGATGTTGTCCTGTTATAACGTTGAAATCCAAAAATTATAGAACGTTTTTAAATAAATTATAAATTGGATCGTTTTGGTGGAAGAGTAAAGACAAAAAATTATTTAAAAAATACTTTACTCCATTCCTACAGTCATCACAAACGTAATTAGATTAAATTAAAATTTCCACATCGCCTGTACATGAATTCAATTCTGGGAATTTTCGTACTGAAGTCCGTTGCGCTGACTACTGAGCCACAGATAGGTTGGCAGCCAAGGGTTTCAAGCGGCATTATTATAATTTCAATAATTGCGAAATTATGAATTTTTAATAAAAAGAACATTTTCTATCGTATCAAATTGTGAATCTAAACCATTATTGAATCAACTTGATTACACACAAAAAATTTCATTGAAATCAGTCCAGCCGTTTAGGAGGAGTTTTATTACAAATATACGCACAGTAGAATTTTACCCAATGTTGTTTTTCACCGTTACGAAATTCAGTAGCGGTTGTATTATAGTTGCAAAAACTTTTAGCGTTTCGATTTTAATAACGGAGTTACCTTGTTTTACCATGTCTCCATTCTTTTTGACTAGTATTTTCGCGACGTCTGTGTTTATGTATACTCAAAATATTAGATGCAGAGTTTTAAAATTTGTATTTAGAACCATTGTAGACCTTAGTTGTTCACGTCCCTTTTTTATTGTAATCTGTACTCAATATGAGGAAAATCTTTATTAACGAATATTAATATTATCGGTCGCCGATTACAATACATCAGAAATATCGATGCACTCCTGTGAATTTGTTACAACTCTTTTAAATAGTTAAAACAATATCATTTTACAGTCCATTTCTAAAATTCAGCGGTAAAAATCAGCATTGCAATCACAAAAATTTTGGTTTATAGTGAAATTCTTATATAAAAAAAACTAGACTACCCAATAGACGTTGTCCTGTTATAACGCTAGAAATTCAAAAATTGTAAAATGTTTTTAAATAAATTATAAATTGGATCATTTTGATGGAAAAGTAAAGACAAAAGAGTATTTTAAAAACACTTGACTCCACCACGCGTACAGTCATCACATACGTAATTAGATTAAATCAAAATTTCCACATCGCCTGTACGGGGATTAAATCCTGGGACTTTTCGTATTGAAGTCCATTGCGCTGACTACTGAGTCACAGATACGTTGGCAGCAAAGGGATCCAAGCGGCATTATTATAATCTCAATATGTACGCCATTCTGAATTTTTAATATGAAAACATTTTCTATCAGATCAAATTGTGAATCTAAACCATTCTCGAATCAACTTAATTACATACACAAAATTTCATCAAAATCAGTCCAGCCGTTTAGGAGGAGTTCTTTTATAAAAACACGGACAGAAAAATTTTACCCAATGTTGTTTTTTACCGTTACGAAATTCAGTAGCGGTTGTATTGTAGTTGCGAAAACTTTTAGAGTTCCGATTTTAATAACGGAGTAACCTTGCTTTACCATGTCTCCATTCTTTTTGACTAGTATTTTCGTGACGTCTGTGTTTATGTATACTCAAAATATTAGATGCAGAGTTTTAAAATTTGTATTTAGAAAAGTTGTAGACTGTAGTTGTTCACGTCCCTTTTTTATTGTAATCTGTACTCAATATGAGGAAAATCTATAATAACGAATATTAATATTATCGGTCGCCGATTACAATACATCAGAAATATCGATGCACTCCTGTGCAATTGTTACAACTCTTTTAAGTAGTTAAAACTATACCATTTTACAGTCCATTCCTAAAAATCAGCAATTTCATCACAAAAATTTTGGTTTATAGTGAAATTTTTATATAAAGAAACCAGATGACCCAACAGACGTTGTCCTGTTATAAGGCTGGAAATCTAAAAATTATAAAACGTTTTAAAATAAATTATACATTGGATCGTTTTGATGGAAAAGTAAAGACAAAAAAATTATTTTAAAAACACTTGACTCCACTACACTTACAGTCATCACAAACGTAATTAGATTAAATTAAAATTTCCACATCACCTGTACGGGGATTCAATCCTGGGACTTTTCGTATTGAAGTCCATTGCGCTGACTACTGAGTCACAGATACGTTTTCAGCAAAGGGTTCCAAGCGGCATTATTATAATATTAATATGCACTCAATTCTGAATTTTTAATAAGAAATCATTTTCTATCGAATCAAATTGTGAATCTAAACCATTCTCGAATCAACTTAATTACATACACAAAATTTCATCATAATCAGTCCAGCCGTTTAGGAGGAGTTCTTTTATAAAAACACGGACAGAAAAATTTTACCCAATGTTGTTTTTTACCGTTACGAAATTCAGTAACGGTTGTATTGTAGTTGCGAAAACTTTTAGCGTTCCGATTTTAATAACGGAGTAACCTTGCTTTTCCATGTCTCCATTATTTTTGAGTAGTATTTTCTCGACGTCTGTGTTTATGTATACTCAAAATATTAGATGCAGAGTTTTAAAATTTGTATTTAGAAAAGTTGTAGACCCTAGTTGTTCACGTCCCTTTTTTATTGTAATCTGTACTCAATATGAGGAAAATCTATAATAACGAATATTAATATTATCGGTCGCCGATTACAATACAACAGAAATATCGATGCACTCATGTGCAATTGTTACAACTCTTTTAAGTAGTTAAAACTATACCATTTTACAGTCCATTCCTAAAAAGGAGCGGTAAAAATCAGCATTGTAATCACAAAATTTTTTTAATTTTTTTAACTATTTTAAAAATACTTTATTCCATTCCTACAGTCATCACAAACGTAATTAGATTAAATTAAAATTTCCACGTCGCCTGTACGGGGATTAAATCCTGGGTCTTTTCGTACTGAAGTCCATTGTGCTGACTACTGAGTCACAGATAAGTTGGCAACAAAGGGTTCCAAGCGGCATTATTATAATCTCAATAAGCACTCAATTCTGAATTTTTAATAAAGAAAACATTTTCTATCGAATCAAATTGTGAATCTAAACCATTCTCGAATCAACTTAATTACATACACAAAATTTCATCAAAATCAGTCCAGCCGTTTAGGAGGAGTTCTTTTACAAAAACACGGACAGAAGAATTTTACCCAATGTTGTTTTTTACCGTTACGAAATTCAGTAGCGGTTGTATTATAGTTGCAAAAACATTTAGCGTTTCGATTTTAATAACGGAGTTACCTTGTTTTACCATGTCTCCATTCTTTTTGACTAGTATATTCGCGACATCTGTGTTTATGTATACTCAAAATATTAGATGCAGAGTTTTAAAATTTGTATTTAGAACCATTGTAGACCTTAGTTGTTCATGTCCCTTTTTATTGTAATCTGTATTGAATATGAGGAAAAACCTTTAATAACGAGTATCAACATTATCGGTCACCGATTACAATACAGCAGAAATATCGATGTACTAGTGTGCATTTGTTACAACTCTTTTAGGTAGTGAAAACTGTACCATTTACAGTCCATTCCTAAAAATTAGCGGTAAAAATCAGCATTGTAATCACAAAAATTTTGGTTTATAGTGTAATTCTTAAATAAAAAAAAACTAGACGACCCAATACACGTTGTCCTGTTATAACGCTGGAAATTCAAAAATTATAAAACGTTTTTAAATAAGTTATACATTGGATCGTTTTGATAGAAAACTAAAGACAAAAAATATGTTAAATGTTTCACCATTCCTACAGTCATCCCAAACGTAATTAGATTAAATTAAAATTGCCACATCACCTGTACGGGGATTCAATCCTGAGTCATCTCGTACTGAAGTCCGTTGCGCTGACCACGGAGCTACAGATACGTTGGGAGTGAAGGGTTTCAAGCAGCATCATAATAATTTCAATAATTGCGAAATTAAGAATTTTTAATAAAAAACATTTTCTATCGTATCAGACTGTGAATCTAAACCATTCCCGAATCAATTTAATTACATACACAAAATTTCATCAAAATCAGTCCAGCCTTTTAGGGGGGATTCTTTTACAAACACACGGACAGAAGAATTTTACCAATGTTGTTTTTTATCGTTGCGATATTCAGTAATAGTTGTATTGTAGTTGCGAAAACTTTTAGCATTCCGATTTTAATAATGGAATTATTCTTTTACCATGGCTTCATTTTTTTTTGACTAGTATTTTTGCGACGTCTGTTTTTATATATGTTATACTCAAAATATTAGATGCAGGGTTTTAAAAAATTTGTATTTAGAACCGTTGTAGACCCTAGTTGTAAAAATACTTTATTCCATTCCTACAGTCATCACAAACGTAATTAGATTAAATTAAAATTTAAACGTCGATTTTTTATTGTAATCTGTACTCAATATGAGGAAAATCTTTAACGAATATTAACATTATCGGTCGCCGATTACAATACAGCAGAAATATCGATGTACTAGTGTGCATTTGTTACAACTCTTTTAAGTACTTAAAACTATACCATTTTACAGTCCATTCCTAAAAATCAGCATTGTAATCACAAAAAATGTTGGTTTATAGTGAAATTTTTATATAAAAATACTAGATGTTGTCCTGTTATAACGTTGAATTCCAAAAATTATAGAATGTTTTTAAATAAATTATAAATTGGATCATTTTGGTGGAAAAGTAAAGACAAAAAATTATTTAAAAAATATTTTACTCCATCCCTACAGTCATCACAAACATAATTAGATTAAATTAAAATTTCCACATCGCCTATACATGAATTCAATTCTGCGAATTTTCGTATTGAAGTCCGTTGCGCTGACTACTGAGCCACAGATACGTTGGCAGCCAAGGGTTTCAAGCAGCATTATTATAATTTCAATAATTGCGAAATTATGGATTTTTAATAAAAAACTGTTTCTATCGTATCAAATTATGAATATAAACCATTCTTCAATCAAATTAATTACATACACATAATTTCATCAAAATCAGTCCAGCCATTTAGGAGTTCTTTTACAAAAACACGGACAGAAGAATTTTATATACAAAGATGTGTGTGTGTGTGTGCATTGTGCTCTTTCTTTAAAACCCTAGACGATATCATAGACATCTGGATGTTACCCTGTTGCAAATAAAAGTTAAAAAACATGTTTTGAATAAAATGTTTTTAAATAAGTTATAAATTGGACCGTTTTGGTGGAAAGGGCATTAAAAAATTATCTTAAAAATACTTGACGATACCACGCATACAGTCATCACAAACGTAATTAGATTAAATTAAAATTCCTACTTCCCCTGTACGGGGATTCAATCCTGGGACTTCTCGTACTGAAGCCCGTTGCGCTGATCACTGCGCCAAAGATAAGTTGGCAGGGATGCGGTTCAAGTGGCATTATAATAATTCCCAATAATTGCGAAATTATGGATTTTTAATTAAAAAAACATTTTATATCGTATCAAATTGTGAATCTAAACCATCCTCGAATCAATTTAATCACATACACACAATTTCATCAAAATCAGTCCAGCCGTTTAGGAGGAGTTCTATTACAAACACACGGACAGAATATTTTTATATATAAAGATGTGTGTGTGTGTGTGCATGATGCTCTCTCTCGATATCAAAGAAATTTGGAAGTTACCCTTTTACAAATAGTGAAAAAACATATTTTGAATGAAGTGTTATTAAATAAATTATAAATTGGACCTTTTTGATGGATAAGTAAAGACAAAAATTTATTTTAAAAACACTTGACTCCACCATGCGTACATCACAAACGTAATTAAATTAAATTAAAATTTCCACATCGCCTGTACGGGGATTCAATCCTGGGACTTTTCGCACTGAAGTCCGTTGCGCTGACAATGAGTCACAGATACGTTGGCAGCAAAGGGTTCCAAGCGGCATTATTATAATCTCAATATGCACGCAATTCTGAATTTTTAATAAGAAAAAATTTTCTATCAGATCAAATTGTGAATCTAAACCATTCTCGAATCAACTTAATCACATACACACAATTTCATCAAAATCAGTCCAGCCGTTTAGGAGGAGTTGTATTACAAACACGCGGAAGAAGAATTTTATATATAAAGATGTGTGTGTGTGTGTGTGTGCATGATGCTCTCTCTCGATACCAAAGAAATTTGGAAGTTACCCTT
>CM063508.1:56773043-56809034 GCA_032207245.1 Pardosa pseudoannulata
CACTGTTTATTCTTAATGTAATTCCCTTTTCCCTTTGTTTTAAAATGCTTTGTACGTGTTAGAAGCTTTTATAAATATATCTAGTGGTGCGTAAATGATTCAAGCAGCATATTAGTAGGCATTTCATATTTATAGGCTGCATTTTAGCTTTCTTACAAGTGCAAAAGTCCCGCGGTCACATTAATAAATGACTTGTTTGTGATGTCACAATGTGATATTTTAATGAGCTACCTTTATATCTTGTCTTTGGCAACGAGTTAAAAATGGTTGTTGAGAGGAATTGTCTTGAAATGGTGAATTTTCGGCTGTTCTACTGACTTATGTGTTATAATACATAAATTGAGTTCACGACTGATAACAAGACTGAATATTTTTATTTTGTAGATAAATATATATTAATAGGTTGTCAGTTTGAATTTAGTAAGTACTTATATGGGTATAAAAACTTTAAACAAGACTTACTAGTTTTATATTTGTGTTAACAAACGTAATCTCAATGAATCATTATGTATTTAGCCATTTTGTTTTCAATGATCATTAATGTATGAAACAGTAGCCATTCAAAATGTAAGGAGCTCTCCAGATTTTGTTATCCGTATGGAGTCAAAAATAAAACATTTCAAAGTTTTAAGATAGGAAATCATTTTAAAACTACGATTTAAAAGCCTTAGCAAGAAAATTTGATAATGCTTTGATCAATTTTTCAATAATCGAGTAGACACCTGCTGCTTAAGGGCACATTACATCCAAACAGTGTTCAGCATCATATTTATCCCCGTGGAATTTGGTAATAAAAAGTTGTACATTTTCAAAAACTGTTCTTCATATACATTACATTTTGTTTGGCAGTTTATCTTTGTACTCTACATTTCTTGCGCTTTTGTAGAAAGGTATCCCTATTAATAATCATTGAATTTCCTGAATCAGCTGATTGAATCCATTGTATTATTTGAAACAATATATATGTATTTATTGGTAATGATATCCGTTGGTAATATTTATTTACTTATTGTATGATTTATAGAACTTATCGGCCATATGAAAGCTTCCATATCCTTAACATGTGAGGGCCAAAATTATTTATAATTGAAAATTGAAAATTCATTAAGTGCATTCTACTTGTTGGAGGAATAACCCTAAAAGTTTTTTAACATTTAGAAGTTTGTGTTATTTGTCTGTGTTCATGTTTAGAGGAACTAACACTAAAAATATTTCCTTTGTAATTGAGCTATTGTACGATTTATTTCGTTACTTTCATGTAAACATTTCAAGTCCAATTGTACCCAATGGAGATTTATTAGTATATGTGTCTGTTCCAAATGCACATATCTAAGAAATCTCTTTTCGGTTGGATCACTTTCAGAATTATTTACATTTCAAGAGGTAAGTATTAGATATTTTAGTACTGGTTTCTTTACTAACATACACATTATTACAAATATCTCGACTGTTCGAGTAAGGGTCGATCCTTTTTTGAATATATTACCGAACTTGCTTGTATATCAACTTTTTAACTTTCGACGTCAAACGTCCTGTCGACAGTAATAAAGTATCAATTTTTGAGCTAATATTTATCTACTAACGATATCGTTTTAAAATTCTCATAGTTGTCCCAATATAGCACAGTATGAATAAAATCTGTTAAGATGGAAAAATTAGTGTAAAAATGTTCTTTGTTGTGATACTTATTTTTTATGCCCAGATTATGTAGTATTTAGCATATTGTGCTTGGGTCGATGTATTTTTGCTGTCCCTTCATAGTAAATGTTGCCTACTCCATAATAAAATGGTCAACAAAATCTGCAGCTTTGTTAAAGGACAATGTTAAAATCTTAATTGCAAATAGAATGTTATACTTTTCTGGCTATCTCTATTTTTTTCACTGCAGCTAGTAATGCAGACAGATCTTAATACCAAACACAACTGGAAAGCTGTTACTGATTTCGCAGTACCCGGTGAATATGTGTAGCTTAAGTAATGTCTGCCCTCTCAAGAGGACATGGGGACTACTAATCTATTTTACATGCCATTAATGAACATGGTGGATCATTAGCCCCAAACCCTCCATGTATGAGGTCGGCGTCTTTACCGACTTAGCTCTGTTATCAATTTAACTAATAGTAAAAATTAAAAGAGCGTATTACTATAGTGAGTTTCACTGTCGACCACTAGGGAAAAGAAACTATGATGGAAGGTTGGGAGCTTACCATATTGAAAGGTTTTTCCCAGAATTTTATTTGATAAAGTCCACTATGCTATAACGGAAGAAAACAGCAATTCTTAATTACCCAACTATGTGTAATTGTTCCCACAAATTGTCTAACATAAGATCGATAGAGGGCGTTGTCATCCGATTCCTTTCGGCCGCTAAATGGCTTTTAACACCGAAAAAGTATAGAAGAAGCTGCATCTAAGAGGGCTTGAGGGTCTTAAAGTCATGTTACAAAACATTTCAAACAAATGGATTTTCACAACACCGCTAGGTGGAGCTGTTATGGAATTTCTTGGTGTCCGCTAGAGGGCTTTAAACAAGGAAAATGTATAAAATTACAACACCTGGAAGGGAGGGTGGGTTGGGAACTCTTTTCATGGCCAGTTACGTCTGCTTTCTTTGTATAATCTTTCCCGTAGTTTTCCATGCAACTGGATAGATGGCGCTGTTTTCGTTTTTTTGACCGCTAGAGGGCTTAGTAACATAGAAGATGTATAAAAGTAACTGCACCTAGAAGGGAGGGCGGGTTTGGGATTTTCTGAAAGTCATAGTACACGACTCTTCAACCCAATGAACTTTCGTAACAATGCTAGGTGGCGCTGTTATGCAATTCTTTGGTCTCCGCTAGAGGGCTTTTAACACGGAAAATGTATAAAAGTACTACACCTATAAGGGCGGGCGGGTTGGGAACTCTCCTCTCGTCCAGTTACATCTGCTTTCTTTGTAAAATCTTTCTCATTTGTTTGCCATGCAACCCAACCGGATAGGTGGAGCTGTTTTGGTTGCCGCTAGAGGGCTTAGTAACAGAAAATGTATAAAAGTAGAAACACCTAGAAGGGAGGGCGGGTTGGGAACATTCCTACTACCCAGTTGTTTGACTTTAACTCGTTTTTATATTTATAGTTTATCAATGTTCACGGACTCTCCTCAGGATCTTATATATTTCATCTTGTTTCTTGTAGTAGAGGGCGCTGAACTGTATTATTGGAAAATTGACAACAAGGGACTTACTAATGGGGTGAACACTTCCTCCTAAGTATGGTGAACGATTTTAAAGTTTGTCAATAATTGTAATTATTGTGACTTAAGATGGCAAACTATATTGACGATAGAATATTCACTATATTTGTACGAAAGAAATCTAATACGGCCGTCATTTCAGAAATCACGAAAGAATACATGGACAATATATGTATTTAAATGTAGATAGTTCTTAGAATTTGAAAATTTATTTCAAAAGTATTACAGATATAGATTTACCACAATCGAACACAATCCTTTATTTTTGGATTTACAATCAGAATGTAAGTATTCAAAAAACAACAATAACGTGACACATAAACTTCATTTTACATATTATGATGGTGCCTTTCGCTAGTACAAATCCCGTCGCCAGCATGTAAATCTTGTAATTTCAAAGGTAGAGTTCGAAACAGACAAAATAATTCACTGTTCAGCCCTACTAATTGAATATAAAACGCCTTAACATCAAGAATAACAGTGATTTCAAATTGAAGGAAGCATTAGGATATTTCAAGCTCTACAGTCTACTGTTTTGCTACAACGAAACCTATTGTTCTTGTAGAAGGTGTTCAAAATGTTCTACATCAAATACTTTTATTAATTACCAAAATTCGGAGGCATGTTTTCTTTTTTAGATTTTAAAAGGATAAATGACAATTTCTCCTTTTGATACAGAAACTTTTTGACAAATCAATTTTGGATATACCGAAGCTCACAGTGTTTTCAAATTGTTCTAAGTATATCTTAAAATGACTTATAATAAGAAGGCATAAAAATAATTCACTGAAGAGATCAGGTTTAAAATGTTTAATACTTACCTTTCCAGACATAAAATATAAAAATGTGATCCAACCGAAAAGAGATTCGTTAGATATGTGCATTTTGAGCAATCACATATACTAATAAGTCTCCATTGGGTACATTTGGATGGGAAATAAACTAAACATTAGCTCAATAACATTTATCATTAAATAAATTTCTAATTATTTGTTCATCCGTTAATAAAATGCAGTCAATAGAAAAAGTTCAACACCTTTTAAATAGTAATAGTGTTTACTTACATACGAGATTAATATAATCATACATTACTGGTCATTTTAAAAAAAGGCTAAAATGTAACGAGACTCATTTAGATCACGCTTGTTAACAAAATATGTCTTAAATCTGTTAATAGACATTAAACTAAAAGAAATCTTGTTAGAAGCAATTATACTCGTATAAATACTAAAAAAAATCAAGCAGTAAACGTATTCATATATACTTAGTATAGAATACGAACATTTATCCTTGTTATTAAACTGCAATGTAGAAATAAAGCAAATATACAATACTTCACGTAAACCCGTTTGAAAAACAGAAAATGTATATAAACACTGTTCAATTTTAAGGCTACATGACACTAGTTTTAAAAAAATTACAGCTAATATGTGAAGTGTTTTGTAATTTAGAATAGAGTTTAAAGCTGTTTAGAAGAATAAAGTCTAATTCAGTCAATCATTTTTAAAACCTGTAAAATGCTTTTATAATCTTTGCATCTCAAGTTCACTACAAATGAGTTCTATAAATGCTTTCTACGAAATTCTGTGCAGACATTTTTTTATACCCCTAGAATTATATTTTATAAAATAACTGACACAGTAAAATACAAGCATTTTGACAGTTTTTTAACATATTTGTGTGTAACAAAATAATGAGTCAACTTTAAATCTATTCCATTCACAGTTTTATCCTATACACGACAGAAAATTCGTATACATGCTTAAACACTTGCGTGTTCAACACACAATAATACTTGGACACAGTTTGAACAAAACATGGGAAAAAGACATTAACAGTTTCAATTTGCAAAGAAATGCTATAAATTATATGCGCGAGTAATTTTCAAAATAGTGAAAATACATAAGTTTTTTACATACATGTTTGTAAGTGTAAGAATGCTATGACTCAATTGAAACAATCCCACATTGTTAATCTTAAACCTCCTTTCAATTTACTTCGTTGTGTTAAATTGTAAAACAGTAAAGAATTCAGAAACTTTTGAAAAAGAATTATTTACCTTAAGTGTCCGTTTGATTGTTAACCATCGTAAACGTCGTGTTTCTAAGTATGAGAACCCTGTAACTACGACTCTGTTGGAGCTATCGACTCTTGACGATCTAACAAGTGATTGCGTCAGAAAAACCATGACGCCATTCACTATCAAGAAACTCTCACTCATTTAGGGCGCTCTCACCAAAGCCATTTAACGGATAACCGCGATTAACCACTGAAGCCAACCAATGGCGGGACTCAATTCTCCGTTTGAACAGAGATTAATCACGGTTAGCCGTTAAAAGACCGGCTCTATAACATTTAAAAATGAAAAATTAAATTTAACCCAACGTTAAAGCCACTGCTCAGTCGAGAACAAGTCGAGAGGTGTGGCAAGAAATGAGTTGTTTAGAGCTTGCACACAAGTATAGCCTCCTTTTAAAAAATTAGATATAACCACTATCAAGAAAAGGGCAAAGCACTTTATAAAAGCCATTTTCATCTTATAAAAATATAACAAAGACCTGATCTTACCGAGATAAACTACTCATTTAATTATAGCGAATTAGTGGTAATCTTAAAACTAATGTTAAAATCTCACGGATCAATTGCATATTGTTTAATCTCCGGTTATTTCTAATCAATTGTTATGTAATGCATACTTGATTTGTCACACGCAATTTTTTTTTATTTTAAGAGGGGATGGAATCATTAGGATAAAAATAAATTTAGAATTAATAGAGTGGAGTCATTGTCACGTTTATAGTCCTCTAAAAATAACCAGTTTCTTATTTCTTTTTTATACTTCTTACGTTTGCTAAAGACAAGAAAATTGTGACAATTACATAAAAGACTTTCACCCCAAATTTAAAAAATAACCTTATTATCTTTTGCTCTCTTATTAAAATTTGTGTCACGCATAACTTGTAGTACAATTGTATATTAATTTTCTGCTGCATTGAAAGTATTTAAATAAATCTTTCCATACAAACTGTTAGTTCGCCGAGCGGTCTCGCTGTTTCTGTTCCGATAGTCAGTCACACCCTCGTCATTTTCGATATTACTTCACATGGGTCCCGTGCAATAAAGCAGGCATGCAGAAGAAATAACCAGAGCCGTAGATGATTAAAACTTAACAAGGTTGACTTATTTAACAAAAAAGAAACATTTAAAGAAACATAAAAGTGTATGCAGATGCAGCCTATCATCCAGAGAGGAGATCACTCTAGATCAACCTGCTCTCTCAGATTTCAGCCGGCAGTTTTTTCTGCTTCTTCTTTCCCAAACAGGAAACCTCGATTTTAGGGGATTTCGACACTCCTCCGTCTTTGACCCTTGACTTTGGGGTAGCTGAAGTGCCCTTGGCGCATGGCCGACTCGATCAAAGTAAAATTCCTTTTATCTGTCGGTGCTTTGACAAACGACACGATTGACACCTCCGTACGTCAAGAAAACCATTACGGGCACAATACTGTCATTTTCAATTGTTAAAATGAACAAAAGACAACCTACAGAGACGGACGTGACTCTTACACAAACCTTCCAGATGTACAATGATTTCCTCTATAGATTAACACGATAGCTTCGTTTGGGGCACCTTGTTCTAATGCTTTGCTGCACGAGATTGAGACCTACGGCTTAAAGTTGATTCCGAACTTTCGAGTCATAAGCGGTATTCGAATCCGCGAACTCCGGTATCAAACACCAGCACCTTACCATTTGGTCACCGTTCAACATAGATTAACAAGTAGCTGGAGAATCCAACAGAGCCGGTACTCAAACACTTTAACATAAACACATATTTAATAAGGTACGAGAGAGTTTTATGTTTCTATGTGATAATATTTTGTAATATAATGAAAAGCCCAAATATTATGCTCCTAAAAATGACTTGTTTACTAGGTGTTACGAGTGAAGTTTCGGGTATTTAGGAAACTAATCCAGTTATATCTGACAGAAAATTTATTAAATTTGTTTATGGTGGATACACATATTCATAAGAGTTTTTTGGAGATTCAACAGTGAACTTTATAAACTTATTACTTTCCTAAATCACGGTATGCTTTTCTCAGATGCACATGTTCAGAGGCTACTCCAACTAACATATAGCTGTTGGTTCTTAAACATGTAAGTCATTATTTTTAAATATCTGTGACACGCTGTGACATTAAGTTATTGGAGGAGTGAAGCCATTTCTCTGTGACAGATAAAAAATGTGGTTAGTGGACAGAAAATTAGCCTTTATTCTAGCGTTAGTTTTGGAGACGGGTAAAAAGTATCTAAGTCGGAGAGAAATCTTTTGAATCTTTGATTTTACGGATGGGAATTTAAACATTAAAGAATGAGATGGGTAAAATCTTGAGGCTACTCCAACTAAGAGATAGCTATTGGTTCTTAAATATGTAAGTCATTATTTTTAAATATCTGTGACATTCAGTTATTGGAGGAGTAATGCCATTTTCCTGGGACAGATGAAAAATGTGGCCAGTGGAGAGAAAATTAGCATTTATTCTAGCATTAGTTTTAGGAACGAGTAAAAAGTATCTAAGTCGGTGAGTACTCCTTTAAATCTGAAATTTTACAGATGGGAAAATTAAACATTAAAGAATGAGATGGGTAAAATCTTGAGGCTACTCCAACTAAGAGCTTTTGCATCTTAAACATTTAAGTCATTATTTTTAAATATCTGTGACATTAAGTTATTGGAGGAGTGAAACCTTTTCCTGGGACAGATGAAAAATGTGGCCAGTGGAGAGAAAATTAGCATATATTCTATCGTTAATTTTGGGGATGAATAAAAAGTATCTAAGTTGGTGAGCACTCCTTTGAATCTGAAATTTTACGGATGGGAAATTTAACATTAAAGAAGGAGAAGGGTAAAATCCTAAGGCTACTCCAACTAAGATATAGATATTGGTTCTTAAACATGTAAGTCATTATTTTTAAATATCTGTGACATGCTGTGACATTAAGTCATTGGAGGAGTAATGTCCTTTTACTGGGACAGATGAAAAAAGTGGCCAGTGGAGAGAAAATTAGCATTTATTCTAGCGTTAGTTTTGGAGACGAGTAAAAAGTATCTAAGTCGGTGAGCACTCATTTGAATCTGAAATTTTACGGATGGGGAAATTAAACATTAAAGAATGAGATGAGTAAAATCCTGAGGCTACTCCAAATAAGATATAGTTATTTGTTCTTAAACATTAAGTCATTATTTTTAAATATCTGTGACATTAAGTTATTGGAGGAGTGAAACCTTTTCCTGGGACAGATGAAAAATGTGGCCAGTGGAGAGAAAATTAGCATCTATTCTAGCGTTAATTTTGGAGATGAATAAAAAGTATCTAAGTTAGTGAGCACTCCTTTGAATCTGAAATTTTACGGATGGGAAATTTAACATTAAAGAATGAGAAGGGTAAAATCCTAAGGCTACTCCAACTAAGATATAGATATTGGTTCTTAAACATGTAAGTCATTATTTTTAAATATTTGTGACATGCTGTGACATTAAGTTATTGTAGGAGTGAAGCTATTTTCCTGGGACAGATGAAAAATGTGGCCAGTGGAGAGAAAATTAGCATTTATTCTAGCGTTAGTTTTGGAGACGGGTAAAACGTATCTAAGTCGGAGAGAAATCTTTTGAATCTGAAATATTACGATGGGGAAATTAAACATTAAAGAATGAGATGGTGAAATCCTGAGGCTACTCCACTAAAAGATAGCTATTTGTTCTTTAATATATGTCATTTTATATATGTGAGATATGCTCTAATTAAACAATTAAGTATTAAATGTTAAGTAATACACTTTGATCATTTGAATTAGCTAGGAAACTACACAGGCAGAATTTATTTATTCTAGGAGTGAAATTATTTTCTTGGGAGAGATGGAAAATGTGGCTAGTGGACAGAAAATTAGCCTTTATTTTAGCGTTAGTTTTGGAGACGTGTAAAAAGTATCTAAGTCATCGAACACTCCTTTAAATCTGAATTATTATGGATGGGAAATTAAGCATTAAAGAATATGAAGGTTAAAAAAACAATTTTAATACATATTTTAGGTGTAATGGTTTTGATAAATTACATATATGTTTAACTGTTAATTTTTAAATAACTGCATGAAACAATCTCTGAATACATAATTGTAGCAAGATTTGCTTTCTTTATTAATAATATAAGTAGAATCTGATTTTTAAAATATCTAAATCAGTTTAAAAAAAGAATCAGCAGAATGTATATATTAACTCAATAAGTCTCCATATCTGTTGCAAATTATTTTACCTCCTTAGTTAATTTTTTATTAAGTAAAGAAGCGAGGATAAAGGAGATCATTAAAAGCGAAAGATATAAAAATCTAATTTTATCTTAAACAATATTGATGTATAAATTAAATTAATTATTCTAAACTGTGAAGAGAGAAAATTAGACATGAAATTTTTGTAACGATGAAAATAGTTATATTTAGCAACGGTTTTATGTGAAAAAAAATGAAATTTAAAGACTGGAGATATTTTAAACTGGTATAAAATATAAAGCTCAGGACATAAAAGTGTTAAGTGCTTTTAATTTTTAATAAAAGATCACGCAGTGAATCCTAGTAGGGAATAAATTGTTATTGACAATTGAGAAAATGAAATTGGGCAAAATAGGCCAAATCAACTTACAAAAATTAAAATAAACTTAAGAAAAATTTAACCTACCTAAAACATTCCCTATTGCAAACTGAATTACACTGAAAAGCAAAATGTGGCATGCATATCCCAGATGCACTCATCTAAAAAAAATTAATTCACCAGATTAAAATTTATCCAAAATTAATGAAGATTAAATTAATGTATATAGAGACAGTAATTATTTTTATCAATGTTTCTAAACCATGTCCAAAAGAACGTTAGAGATAATTATTTTCTACTTTAATATTATAAATAACGCTCGTGTTTGAAATGCCTAAAATGGTTTGAAAAACATTCACCAAAACGATTAATATTAATTTAATATGCCTTCACACATGTTGCACATTATTTTCTGAATAGCAATGGTCGAATGGTTAGAGCGCTGGTCTTCATATCAGGAGTTCTCGAGATCGAATCCCGCTACGGGTATGGATTTTCGTAGCCGTTCGGAAGCGGGTTTAGGCAGTAGGTACCTGTCTCATTTTCCCTGGTGTGTAAAGCAACAGACCGTGGCGCTCCAAAGCAAACCAAATAATTTTCTCTTCCGTTAATTTTTCTTTAAACAAAGGTGCATATTTTATCTATCTATCTATCTATCTATCTATTTCTCTCTCTCTCTCTCTCTCTCTATATATATATATATATATATATATATATACATATATATATATATATATAATATATAATATATATATATATATATATATATATATATATATATATATACAGAAAGAGAGAGAGATTGAGAGAGGGATATAGAGATATAGATAAAGGGGTTATAAAGGAATAATAGAGGGTTACACACACACACACACACACACACATATATATATATATATATATATATATATATATATATATATATATATATATATATATATATATATATATGTGTGTGTGTGTGTGTGTGTGTGTGTGTGTGTCAGGATTTAAAATGTAGATTAATTTTAAGAGATTTTAATTAGGGATTCTTTTACTGAGAGTGACGCGGCGAGAGGAGTTAGCTGCATAAATACGGCCCACGCGCAGTGATCTGGGCAGAGAGCATAATGCACAGTCCACGGTCAGACCTGTAGCTACCCGAAGCAGTTAAGCCTGCCTTTGTTAGAAGTTGGGCGCCAATGTGAGACGCCATTAAAGATGATTGTCGAATAGTGTGGTTTGAGATTTGAATAAAGGATGAAAATGTACTCAGGACTCTAGTGTTGTTTAGTGAAACGTGTCATTTATATATATATATATATATATATATATATATATATATATATATATCGAGAGAGTGAGTTATAGAGATATATAGAGACAGAGACATGAGAGATATAGATATAAATAGAGGGTTATAGAGATTGAGACATAGACACGAGAGGTATAATACAATTAGAATCAAATTTAAAATTGTTACGTTATCAAATAAGTTGTAATTAATGATACCATTCTTCAAATAAAAACTTACATCAAGAAGATCGACTTCATTATTGTCATTATAATTATTTTGAATTGATTTTAAACTATTAGGTTAAAAATTGAAAATAAAAACATTCTTCTCAACTAAACAAACCAGAATATCATCTACATATCTAATGTAATTAACACCAGTAATTAGTGGTGTATTATATTCATAATAATGGAGATATATGTCTGTCAATGATGACGAGCAGCCCCCCCCCCCTATTGGAAAACCTTGAATGTGTTTATAGATTGATGTACCATCACAATGATAGGTTTCATTAATAAGCAGTTGAAGTAAGGATTTATATTTATTGTACGATATGAATTCTATTAGGTCACATCTTTCATAACGATTCAAAACTATATCCATTAAATTATTTATATTTATAGAATTGAACAAGTCTGCAAAATCAAGAGTTTTTAAATTTATTATATTATCTAAAAGTTTAATTTTATTCACAATATCAAAACTATTTTTACTATGTAACAACCATTTCTATTTATTTTCTTTAAAACTCTACTCAACAATTTTAATAACATATTGTTGGCCTTCGTCAAGTAAGTATTGGATCCCATTGTAACCGAACGGAATTTAACTGGATTCTTATAGAATTTTGGAATTAGTATAACATAAGGAAACCTGGCATTACACTTATCGATTCCTAACGCTTATACAAAGCTTTGATACGATTAGTTATTGAAGTACGAGAGCTATTAACTAAATTATAAATTGAAGTGTCATTATAGGAATTTATTAACAAATCACAATATTTATTATAAACGTAGAAAATTCACATTTAAATTTTTTACGTACCCTTAAGTGCCCTGTGTAGCCTTTTGTTATTAGAATAATATTGAAGGTTTAATACCTAATGTTGCCAAGCTTCAGTATATAACTCTTTATTAGTTAATTGCTTTTAAAAAGTAAAATTACTTTTTTTTAACTATTGATCTGTTTAGACACAGACCTATTAAGGAAATTCTATTACTAACTTTAAGAGATACTTTCTAAAAGATTCTAACTCATTGACTCTGATATCAAAAGTATCAGTATTTCGAAAGCATTTTACTATAAACGTACACATTTAAGATTTAAATCTTTTACGTACCCTTAAATACCCTGTGTTGCCTTTTGCTATTAGAATAATACTGAAGGTCTAATACCTAATGTTGCCAAGCTTCAGTATATAACTCTTTAGTAGTCACTTAATTGCTTTTAAAGGGTAAAAGTTTTTGCAAATATTGATCTGTTTAGACACAAACCTATTAAGGAAAGGCTATTACTAACTATTAAGAGATACTTCCTAAAAGATTCTAGCTCATTGACTCTGTTATGAGAAGTATCAGTATTTCGACAGCATTTTATTACAAAAACGTACAAATTTATCATTTAAATCTTTTACTGAACCATTAAATGACCTGTGTTGCCTTTTGCTATTACAGTAATATTGAAGGTCTAATACCTGATGTTGCCAAGCTTCAGAGTATAACTCTTTAGTAGTCAATTGCTTTTAAAGGGTAAATTTTTTTTTTTGCAAATATTGATATATTTAGACACAAACCTATTAAGGAAAGTCTAACACTAACTATTAAGAGATACTCTCTAAAAGATTCTAACTCATTGACTCTGTTATCAGAAGTATCAGTATTTCGACAGCATTTTATTACAAAAATGTACAAATTTATCATTTAAATCTTTTACTGAACACTTAAACGTCCTGTATTGCCTTTTGCTTTTAGGATAATATTAAAGGTATAATACGTAATGTTGCCAAGCTTTAGAGTACAACTCTTTAGTAGTCACTTAACACATTGTATGCAGGACACATACTAGTACGTTTTCTGAGAACTGATACTTGAGAGCGGGTCACGTACTAGTACCGGTTAGTGTAACAACATGGTTTGTTTGCGGGTGCAAAACTAACGGTATAACAGGAAAACGAAACCGAATGTTCTTGTCTTCTACATAGATTCTAGAAAAATTTAGAGAAATAAAAACTAGTTTTTACATTATTAGTTTTATGATTGCTCTTTTAATTTTTTTATAATGTAAAATGTTTATATATAACATAATTAGAATAAATTAAAACTATATACTATTATTTCTATTTGATTTTTCATATTTACGATACTATTATATATTTATCCACTAAAAATATTTTTTTGTTTACAAAAATCTTATGGTTGTTAGTTATATATTTCTATTTATGTATTTGTTTATATATTTCAATATAAAATACGAAAAGTTGGTTAAAAAATGAAATAATTTTCGATCTATTGAGATTTAACTGAATAACTAAATTTACGCACAAAACGTCCGCTTCCGGTACAGTTCCTCTGAAAAATGTACCCGCACACAATGTGTTAATTGTTTTAAAAGGGTAAAAGTATTATTTTTGCAAATATTGATCTGTTTAGACAAACCTATTCAGGAAAGTCTATAACTAACTATTAAGAGATACTTTCTAAAAGATACTAACTGATTGATTATGTTATCAGAAGTATCAGTACTTCGACATGTTATTATAAACGTAGACATTTAAGATTTAAATCTTTTACGTACACTTGAATACACTGTGTTGTTTTTTGCTACTAGAATAATATTGAAGGTATAATGTCTAATGTTGCCAAGCTTCAGGGTATAACTCTTTAGTAGTCAATTGCTTTTACAGGGTAAAATTAATTTTTTTACAAGTATTGATCTGTTTAGGCACAAACCTACTAAGGAAAGTCTGTTACTAAATATTAAGAGATACTTTCTAAAAGATTCTAACTCATTGACTCTGTTATCAGAAGTATCAGTATTTCGACAGCATTTTATTATAAAAGTAGACATTTAAGATTTAAATCTATTACGTACCCTTAAATACCTTTTGTTGCCTTTTGCTATTAGAATAATATTGAAGGTCTAATACCGAATGTTGTCATGCTTCAGATTATAAATCTTCAGTAGTCACTTAATTGCTTCTAAAGGGTAAAATTAAATTTTTTGCAACTATTGATCTGTTTAGATACAAACTTACTAAGAAAAGACTATTACTAACTATTAAGAGATACTTTCTAAAAGATTCTAACTCATTGACTCTGTTATCAGAAGTATCAGTATT
This sequence comes from Pardosa pseudoannulata, assembly GCA_032207245.1. NCBI lineage: Eukaryota > Metazoa > Arthropoda > Arachnida > Araneae > Lycosidae > Pardosa > Pardosa pseudoannulata. The sequence goes on from CM063508.1 coordinate 56,787,538, forward strand.
TCGACAGCATTTTATTATAAAAGTAGACATTTAAGATTTAAATCTATTACGTACCCTTAAATAACCTTTTGTTGCCTTTTGCTATTAGAATAATATTGAAGGTCTAATACCGAATGTTGTCATGCTTCAGATTATAAATCTTCAGTAGTCACTTAATTGCTTCTAAAGGGTAAAATTAAATTTTTTGCAACTATTGATCTGTTTAGATACAAACTTACTAAGAAAAGTCTATTACTAACTATTAAGAGATACTTTCTAAAAGATTCTAACTCATTGACTCTGTTATCAGAAGTATCAGTATTTCGACAGCATTTTATTATAAACGTAGACATTTAAGATTTAAATCTATTACGTACCCTTAAATACCTTTTGTTGCCTTTTGCTATTAGAATAATATTGAAGGTCTAATACATAATGTTGTCATGCTTCAGATTATAACTCTTCAGTAGTCACTTAATTGCTTTTAAAGGGTAAAATTAATTTTTTTGCAACTATTGATCTGTTTAGATACAAACTTACTAAGAAAAGACTATTACTAACTATTAAGAGATACTTTCTAAAAGATTCTAACTCATTGACTCTGTTATCAGAAGTATCAGTATTTCGACAGCATTTTATTATAAAAGTAGACATTTAAGATTTAAATCTATTACGTACCCTTAAATACCTTTTGTTGCCTTTTGCTATTAGAATAATATTGAAGGTCTAATACCGAATGTTGTCATGCTTCAGATTATAAATCTTCAGTAGTCACTTAATTGCTTCTAAAGGGTAAAATTAAATTTTTTGCAACTATTGATCTGTTTAGATACAAACTTACTAAGAAAAGACTATTACTAACTATTAAGAGATACTTTCTAAAAGATTCTAACTCATTGACTCTGTTATCAGAACTATCAGTATTTCGAAAACATTTTACTATAAAAGTAGACATTTAAGATTTAAATCTATTAATTAATCTTAAATAACTTTTGTTGCCTTTTGATATTAGAATAATATTGAAGGTATAATACCTAATGTTGCCAAGCTTCAGGGTATAACTCATCAATAGTCAGTTAATTGCTTTTATAGGGTAACATTAAATTTTTTTCACCTACCGATCTGTTTAGATACAAACCTACTAAGGTATGTCTATTACTAACTATAATGAGATACTTTCTAAAAGATTGTATTTCATTGACTCTATTACCAGAAGTATCACTATTTCGACAGTATTTTAATATAAACGTAGAAATTTAACATTTAAATCGTTTACCTAACCCTTTAATGCCCTGTGTTGCATTGTTTTGGCAACATACCAAATTTAGTCTTAAATTGCTATTGGAATAATATTGAAGGTCTAATACATAATGTTGCCAAGCTTCAGAGTATAACTCTTTAGTAGTCACTTAATTGCTTTTAAAGGGTAAAATTAATTTCTTTGCAAATATTGATCTGTTTAGACACAAACCTATAAAGCAAAGTATATTTCTAAATATTATGATATACTTTCTAAAATAGTCTAACTCATTGACTATGTTATCAGAAAAATCAGTATTTCGACAACAATTTATTATAAATGTAGACATTTAAGATTTAAATCTTACGTACCCTTAAATAACCTGTGTTATTTTGCTTTTAGAATAATATTGAAGGTCTAATACCTAATGTTGCCAAGCTTCAAAATATAACTCTTTAGTAGTCAATTGCTTTTAAAGGGTAAAATTAATTTAGTTTGCAAATATTTATCTGTTTAGACAGGAACTTATTAAGGAAAGTCTATTACTAACTATTAAGAGATACTTTCTAAAAGGTTTTAACTCATTGACTCCGTTATCAGAAGTATCAGTATTTCGACAGCATTTTTGTTTAGTTTGGAGTGCTACGATCTACTTTTTGGAACACGAGGGCTAATGAAATCGGGACTTTCTGCTTAAAGCCGATTCCGAATGGCTACGAACATCCATGCCGCAATCGGATTCGAACCCATTAACTCCGGTATCGAAGGCTAGCACCCTGACCGTTCGGCCATTGTTCCGCACACAGCATTTTATTATAAAATTAGAAATTTAAGATTTAAATCTTTTACTTACACTTAAATAACCTCTGTTGTTTTTTTCTATTAGAATAATATTGAAGGTTTAATACTTAATGTTTTAAGCTTCAGGGTATAACTCTTTAGTAGTCAGGTAATTGCTTTTACAGTGTAAAATTAATTTTTTGCAACTATTAATCTGTTTAGATAGAAACCTACTAAGGTAAGTCTATTACTAACTATTAAGAGATACTTTCTAAAAGATTTTAACTCATTGATTCTGTTATTAGGAGTATCAGTATTTCGACAGATATTTATTATAAATGTAGAAATTTAACATTTAACTCTCTTACTTAATCCTTATGTCTCTGTTGCATTGTTTTGGCAGCATACCCAATTTTGTCTTTTAAATTGCTATTGAAATAATATTGAAGGTCTAATACCTAATGTTGCCAATAAAATACATATTGAATATATTATAAAACATTTTCAATTTGTAGATGGCACCTCTATTTTTAAGAATGTAGATAGATATATTTGTTCATTTGTTTGCTACAAATACTTTTTTTTAACCTCGGTCATTTAAGGATTAAATTATTTTCTTCACTAATAGTTTTTTCAAGTATATTTTACATATTTTGTATTTTTCAAGCACAAAAAATAAAACCTTTTACTGAGACTGATTATATTCAATATTTTCTGATTCTACATATAACATTTCCAACTATCCCAGGTTTTTCAATTTTAGAATTTTCCCAGATATACCATTATGTGTAAATGTTTCATCGGATCAGATATGTCTTTTATGATATCAAGCATAAAAGTTCAATAACTTTTAAAAAATATTGATCGCTTTTACGTTGTTTTGGCTGACCAGAGCAGAACTTACGAAATTCGGCAAAATGATACCCCGCCGAATAAAGAAATACACAAAATATGGATACACTCCCCTGAAATTCAAGAGGAAAAATATATAGATATAATATTTTTGTTGAAACTTTTGAAATGTAAGTATGCTTTGAAATTTTCTATTGTATCGTATGTTCCAAGGCGTATTTACTTTTTCAGTCGGTAAATAACTTTTTGTGGACATCTCTAGGTTGCAGGCATTACATCAGTCAAAATCTCAGAGTCCATTTTTTTAAGCTGAATATGTAATATGCATATTTAAACGGACTGTTTTTAAAGTGACACACGTATTAAATGTGACTTCGTGTTGAATTATTTCTGTGTACCTCACAGGAAATGTACAATAGTTGTACGTTATCTTTAGGTATAGTATAAGGGAGTTTTTATCAGTTTCTAATTTTTACTTCGAATTTAAACATATAATGTTTTTAGAAATATTTTGACGGATTAATATTAGTTTCTGGAATTAAGATTTTAGCCTCTGATCAGATTTGAGAGCCTTATTAAACTGTTATTTTAAGTAATAAAATGTGTATATACATTTTTTATCATCAAGCTTTGGGTTTTATTTTGTTTGACTTAGAGCATTACAGCATTCTGTTTTGCTATATTAGGGCTAACATGACACAAAACACATTCTTAACATATAAGAATATCCATGCCAGTAGCTCGATTTCATACTGCGATACCAATGAGGATCACCCTACCCATTCGGCTTAAACTTTAGAGTTCAAAATTAAACTCTTTCTGTTGTTATTTTATTCAAATTGTGCTGCTATTTTATGCAATCTTTTCTGTTATGTCCCGTGCTCTCGCGTGTGTGTGTGAGAGAGAGAGAGAGAGAGAGAGCTATGATGAAATTGAAATAAACATGGAAAAAATCTGGTGATTGATTTAGATTATTTTACGGAAATGATGCACATTGTAATAATATATATAATAAATCCGAGAGCACAATAAAGAAACTTAGACAGTCTTAGTCAAACAATTTTTATTGTACGGAAATTTAAAAATTAGCCATTTTACCTTGAAACGCATGAATTTACGTCTAAACTACGTTCATGTAGAAGTAAAAACAAAATTTCTCACTGCCTCAGGGTCTAAAATAGACTTTCAAAATGGGATGATTTGCCAATTTTACACTTTTACAGTATGAAGGTGTATAGACAACGATATAGACAACGATAGCACTGTTAAAAAATCTATATTTTTTTTCTATCAGAAAACCTAGTTTATAAATTTGACTAAGCTATTAGGAACAAATAGAGTTACTGTGCTTCCATAAATATATCACTTTAATTTATATACATGTATTAACAAGATCATTGATAAAATATACATGAAATATATCAAAATTATTTCACTTTAACATTTCTTTAAAAACCTCTTCTCTTCCATTTTAATTCCTTAAAATCTATTTTTCTAGTCACAAAATGCCTTAATCAAAGGAGTGTCTTCGATTTTAAATTTTTCCAACACATTTTTCAAACCTTTCTGTGCAAGCTAGATGTAAATTTTCTGTCCATTTAACAATTCTGTCCATTAATTTGTGTCTTACAAATGGCTCAGTTTTTCCCCTGATCTAACAGCTAAGTTTCTTGTCCCTTGGGAAAATTATATCTATCTCTCTCAGGTGTACACCTCTGTTCCAGCAAAGTGTTTTTGGTATCTTTCTCTTGTCTTCCTTTGACTGGCAAAGATGTCTTTTTAGCAGCTCCTCAAAAAAGATTTAAGTTGCTCTCAAAATTGTGCTTCTCTTCAATGTGGCCCGACTGCAACATTATTCATTAGTCTAACTGCTCAGGCTGCTTCTTAACCAGTAACCCGGGCAAGTAAAAACAATAGGGAATACATAATTACTGTGATCGGCAGTTATTATTTTGCTGAATTCCATACAAAACAGAAAATATTTGCAAGACATAATCCATATCATTCGTACAACTAACAATCTCAAGTCTGATTTATTTTGACCGTATATCCTCATGTAAACTGTTGTTGTTGAGTATTTTCATTATTTTGTCCTTCTTTGTACAGAACAAAAGAAAGTGTTGTATTCGTAGAAAAATTTTAATACTCAAAGTTAAAAAGAAATTCTTTTTTTAAATATGACTACTGAATCAATTTCGATAAATTTGTATTGCGATTTTACTCACGTATCAGGTATGTTTAATTATGAGATTTGACATATCCATTCTCACCCTTATTAACTGGATTTTACTAGTTGTGGCTTGACGTCTGTATATACGTACTCAAAACTGATTAGATATAGAAATATCGTGTTCAGGACTGTTGTAATCTTGTTGTGCACCTAATATTTTAATTGTAATCTGCATTATACATAGAGTAAAATTTCAATGTATAATGTGTTGTGGTGTAGTACATTGCATTGTCATTCGGAAGACATTCATAACCCCAAGTTGCTTTACATTGCTTTTAATTATAGTATAGTATCACTGTTCTATATTACAATGTTCTAAATTAGAAGAAACGACAAGAAAATATGCAAAAATATATAAAAATTAAAAGGTAAAAGGAGCACTCCACGTGCTACGCCTAAAAGAAATTGCCAATGTCCAAGAGAACACTGCATTCTTTACCTTTCTTCTTTCGACTCAGGCAACCCTACACTTTTTCCATTATCCTGTTCGTTGTTCCATTGTCCTTTTTACAATGCTTCCTTTTCCGGCTCTGCGCAGAAGGACCGGGACACCAAGGATGGTCCTGAATCGCCTCCTGGAGACCAATCACAATTCTCCAAAACTTGGTGAAGTTTAAGTGCACTTATTTTCTCTGGTCACACCACACGCTTCTTGGAGTTCCGAAAAAAACTTGGGCATTCAACCCACAACGTGTGAGTGCGGCGAGCAAATCAGTTTCGCAAACCTAAACATAGCTGCACTATCACATAATGTTTTAATGTTGTAGGGCATAACTCAATGATTACCGGCAAAACTTTCATTTAGGTCTGTTAAAAAATTTAGTTGTGCACCTCTATTTTTAAATTAAATCTGCACTCTACATAACAAATGTTTCAATGTCATGGACGCCACGTGGCTGATCAATAACACTACAACTCAATGGTTTAAAATATCTAAAAAAAGTGTTTATCTTTAAGTGGAATTTAGTGAAACTTGATTTGGTATTGCTGCCTCTCGAAGCACGAATTTTCACAAAGGACAACACACCACATTACTGAATCTTTTACATGTTTTTGTCTTTAATACGCTGCTGGAAATCGTGATTCTTCAATTTTCTTGTAGATATTTTTTTTAATATTAGGATCATCATATATAGCAATGCAACATATCACGAACGCATATAAGAGAATTTTATAATTAAGAAAACTAAAATTTGTCTATGAGAGGCTCTTAGATTTAACTTGGTTTTGACGCAAACCCCAACTTAAACTAACATTATAAACCACTACTAAACATATCTAAGATTATACCACAAAGCAAGAGCTTGATCTATTGCAAAGAGATAGTTCATCCCAAAACAAGTTACCAGTAGAAGTATTCTAAAAGTTAATGTAGTCAGAAATTCAATATATACACTGTGCATACGTAGTTTACAAGACTGTGCATGCAAGATTTATAAATGTAGAAAGGGTATTAAGTAGAAACTATATATGGAATGTTGACGGAAATTTTTAATTTTCATTTTAAACTTATTTATAAGTATATTCACACATTACCATTTTGTAAACTTCTATAATCACTGTCAAGGTAAATATAGCCAATGTCAAAGTAAATGATGGCGTAAACATTTTCTACCCTAACCGACTAGGAGACGAATATTATAAGTTAATTTGGAGCATCTCTAATGTAGTAATCCAAACGCGATATTATGCACTGACTATTCTTGTCCAAAGCTATCACGAAGAAACTTTACTCTCAGTTCGTCACTCAAGAATAAAATAACGAGTTACTCAAAAAAACTGGTACCTTGAAGGTACAATTTTAAACAAAAATAGAACAGGGATGTAAAGTACCTCAAAATAACTTGCAAAACTATTTACCGATTTATGTTAAAAGAAGTGAAAGGGTAAACAAGAAAGTAAGAAAATTAACAGCATGAAGTAATTTCAAAAGCATAATACCGACAGAACGTGATCGTGTCTAAACATGAGAATTTAGAATAAAGTAAGCAGAAACAAATATTTAAAAAGGTCCGAAATCAGAACTGTGTAATTTTACAAGGCTAAGGGAAAATGTAAAGAGGAAATGGGTGGAAGGTTTTAAATATTTTTATAGATAAATTATAAATATTATAAAAGGCTTAAGAATATAATCATACATCAAAATTATTGATGCATATAGCTTTTATATTTGTGTATTATAACTGGATTAAATCAGAACTAAATTTATATTTGAATGGTGAGTAATATCTAAGGACTGTAATTAATTTAAGCTTCTATAATTTTTCTAGTAAGCTATCACGCTTGCTTTTTTTGTTCCAAATTGTAAAAGCAAAAACAAATTGTGTGTGTAACTTGATTGAGTCAGAACTAAAGTTATATTAGAATTGTGAGTGATATCTAAAGACAATAATAAATTTAAACTGCTATAATTTCCTATAAAACTGTCACGTTTGCAAATATATCTTTTTTTTTGTTCCCGATTGTAAAAAAAAAAAAAATGCGTATTATAACTGGATTGAGTAAGAACCAAATTTCAATTAGAATGTGAGTAATATATAAGGACAATAATAAATACATATACACCCCTCTTTTTGTTCCAAAAAAAAATCGTGTATTATAAATGAAATGAATCAGAACCAAATTTATATTAGAATGGTGAGTAATATCTAAGAACAATAATAAGTGTAAACTTTATAATTTTCTAATAAACTATTTCGTTTGCGAATACTTCACTTTTTTGTTCCAAATTCTAAAAACAAAACAAAAAAAATTGTGTATTATAACTGGATTGAGTTAGAACTAAATTTGTATTAGAATGGTGAGTTATATCTAAAGACAATATTAAATTTAAACTTCCGTAATTTCTAATAAATTATTGCGTTTGCAAGCACATCCTTTTTTTCTGTTTGAAATTGCAAAAACCTGCTGTCGCAATTTGTTTCCAGAATGAAGACCCATCAATTCCAACTTATCGCTCAGAGCCATCGGGCGTGTGTATTATTTGAGCAAAACGAAATCCCTGCAGGTGCCGCGAAAATTGAATACGGGATTATCCAATTAAGATTTAAGAGATCAAATCTGTGTGAATGATAGAGCATGAAATTTCCTCATTACAGTCCTCTTAATAGGATTCGCAGTCTGTCGATGCGGAAAACATTGCGCAAGCATATTATGCCGTCTAATTCTGGTGGCACGCCTCGCGGATTCCGCTCCTGATGTTTGAATGGATTTCAATACAAAAACAATCGCAGTCGAATAAATCATTTATTTATTTTTAATCCTCCTCAGTAGATAAGACATCCTCGCTTTATCGCTTTCTGTCTTACAAAAACAATATCGCGGTTTAATGGAAGATATGCTGTAAATGTAGACATTTTTCAAAAATGATGATAATTGAAAGGAAAGGGGATTTTTAAAATTAATTTATTTTAGCTTTTTTATCTGTATATTTGAAATTTAAATATTAGTGATACTTTTATGTAAAACTGGTCAAAATATTAAATATTATTAGTTACCAATTATTACTATTTTCTTATTGTTACTTCATTAACCCCTTCCGGTAAAATGACGAGTCTATCTCGTCATTGGTTTTTGATTCCATACCGCACAATGACGAGCTACCCTCGTCACGCGATTAAGTTACTCTTAAATATGATAATTAATTTAGTTTAAAATTTCTAGTGTACTGAATTTGACAACACTTTTGTTACTTGTGGAAATCCCAGGTCACTATTACATATTGTTTACTTAGAATTTCTTGATACAAGTCACTGCCAATTTGATGAATCAGAATAAAAGAAAACCTAATAAGAAATGCCGTGTATGTTACAAGAATCAAATTAGAAGTGAGACTACTTGGCGGTGTAAACAATTCAGAATTCCTTTGCACTTTGTTTTGAAAAGTACCACTAGCTTGAAGACTATTATCTGTATACCCTATTAATGTTTTGGTTTGATATTTTCTTAATTTTACCGTTTCTGGTATTATTTAACGCTATGTAAAAAGTGGATTTTAATTAAAAATATGTAACAATTGTAAGATGAAACAAATTTTTAAATAAAAAATAAATTCTTACTTCATACACAGTTTTTCATTATTAAATCGCACCGGAAGGGGTTAAAAATGCATCATGGAAAACTTTTATGTATAACACAGGCCTTCAAAAAACTTTTTGTTTTTGGTGATTAGGATTTCAAAACTGAATTTAGCTATGTTTTGGGTGCTGATTCTAAATATGAAATCAGTTTTTCTCTATCAGCTCTACTTTTTAGATAAGCATTTTTTATTGTGCAGTACTACAGGAAATGTGAACCATATAGCTCCGGGAAAATCCGCCAGATTGCTAAAATTCCGGTAATGTAAGTGAGCCTCAAAGTTTCAACTACAGTTGAGAAATCCTTTTTCAGTTGAGTAAACACTTAAGTAATAAAGTAATCACTTTTTGAGTTTAATTTAGTTTGAGATTTATCGTCGTGCAGAGTAGATAGAAATTAGCCTCTTGTAATACTTGAGTTTAGGAAAGAGATGTTATAAAGTTAACCTAAAACGTACTATGATGTAGATTATTGTGTAGATTATTATGTTATATGTTGTAGACCATACTTCGTTTCACTTTACTAAAATAAAATTGGGGAAGGCATACGAGCCTATTTACACTAGTTTCTAGGTAAATTATTGAATATTTAATTGTATTAATAAATTTTTATCCCTTACATTATTGTTATAAATTTAAACTTAATTTTTTATCATTATAATAAATATTTGAGACAATATATTGATTTCCTCGATCCCTTTTCCTCCTATCATTGTATGCAATAATATTTGTGTAATATATTTGTACCGAGGAACTTTCCCACGGTGATCTGCACGTGCATGCACAGCTGTGGGAGGATTTTCCTAGAGGAATTTAGGACTCCAATTGTTCGCGTCAAGTTTAGGGACCCCTGCAGAGAAGATATAGATCACGTAATGGCAGCGTAACGGTCAAGCTCGCACAGAGATGTAACCGTGAGTTATGGGGGCAGGGGCTAAAAAGTAATGTCAGCTTGCACAAAAGGGGCTACTTTAATGAGCCCACCTGCCCACCCCCGAAGGGGATGCAGATGTAGGAAAATTTCCCGAAAGCAAGCGATAGGAGAGGGAAAAAAAGGGCGTTGGAACCGAGGTGAGGAGTTTGGAGACGAAGTTAAGGAGTGAAGTTGAAGTCGGGAGTCGAGAGAAGTGGGACAAGGATCCACCAGCACCAACTCGTCCCGTGCGCCCGGACCGACACCACGGGAGGAAAGTCCCTGACTGATCATTTGGACCCACTGAAGGACCAGCACCGTCCCGCTCACCATCACCAACTGGTCCCGTGCGCCCTGACCGACATCGAGTGAGGAAAGCCCCTGACTTCTCCCCTATGCCTTTAATATAGGTAAAGATAAAATAATATTTACAGTCACTTAACTTAGGCCTCTTTTAATAATTTAACAGTGTGATAGAATTGTAATAATTATAGTGTAAATTGAAGACATAAATAATTGATGATTATGATATATGATAACCAAGGATCTATTTGTAAATGAATGTACAGAATAAATGTCTGAATCTCAATATAAAGTATTATATTCTTTCTGTATTTCCTCCTTATACAAAAATATTAATAATATAAAAATATATTAATAATTAATATATTTGTATAAGATATTAATAATATTATAATATATTAATAGTATATTTCCATGTTTAGTTTTTTTATTTGATCTATGGATTCAACTTATAATAGTGTAACATATGTTTTACCAAAATGGTAAATCTCAGAAATACGAGCTGCTAGGCAAAATCTAATGCTGTATTTGAATTCAGGGCATCAAACTCATATAAAATCTGCTCTAAATACCCAGGCACCAAAACTACTGTTCACCTGCTTCATATGATCATTTTTACTGTCTTATACGACATAAACGTATAATGTTTACAGAAGTTTACAATGAAATATCTATTTTATCAATACTGAATCAATTTTGACAAGTTTAGTTGTTACGTCTACGAGTACATTAAAGGAAACTGTAATTTTAAAACTTTAAATAACCTTTTTAACCATTCCCCAACGCCTTTTAACAGTTTTGTTGTGATGTCTGTTTTTAAGCTTGCGCATAAGCTTGCATAACTAAAGATAATTAAATGTAGAAAAGTGAAACTTTGTATTTATGAACGTAGCAATAACTTTCTATGATAAAATTAATTTAATTGAAATATGGATTGTTTAGAGCAGCGTATATTAATGTTTCTGGTCTCCTATAAGGCAGTAAAAGTGTATACGTAATATATGACTTAAGAATGTATAGTAATGGTGAAAGTTTTCAGTGAAAACATCTATCAAGATGTCCAAGCCTGACCAAGCCTCAATCAATTTTGACAAGTTTAGTCGTTACGTCTAAGCGTACATTAAAGGAAACTGTAATTTTAAAACTTTAAATAATCTTTTTAATCATTCCCCACCGCATTTTAGTAGTTTTGGTGTGATGTCTTTTTGTAAGCATGCATATTGCATAACTAAAAACATTAAGTGTAGAAAATTCAAACGTTGTATTGACGAATGTAGCAACAGCTTTCTATGATATTCCCCTTTTAATTGCAAAATGGATTATTTAGAGCAGCTTATCTTAATCTTACTTGTCCACAACTACAGCAGTACGACAATTTTAGATATCGATGTATTCATATTTATGTAATTATTAAATAAAATCCGTTACTGGTACTATTAATAAAGTATAAGGTAATAAAGTATAAGGTGTAAGTATAAGGTTGATTTATAATCAGCTTTTTGGAATTTAGATGTTAAGAAAGAGTTCTTAATTAGAAACATAAAGATTTATTATTGTTGGTAAAGCAGCTGCGTAGTTTACAACCATGGCGGACATCGACAACCATACATATGTCGCCAACACTCGTTTACACAAGTTAACATAAACTAAACGATTACAATTCTTTCATCGATATCCAAGCTGAACCTTACATAAGTAAGTAGAAATAGTATTGGGATTTTGAAAAATGTCAGTACACTGAGTGAGGATGAAAAATGAATGTTAGAGTTTAATAACACATCGACCTAATTTTTATCATTCTATGCATGAGCCGTTTTCTTTGAAAGCGGTGTAAGTCCATTTTGACAAAAAAATTAGTTAATGATAAAAATGAATACAACTTACTACTTATATAAAAACTTTATATAAAACTTTATATACTTTATATAAAAATAAGTTTTATATAAAAAATATAAGACTAGTGTAATAATATATATCCATGTTTTCAAATTATTCAATTGTAAAACCTTAAATATCTCCACATAAAATATAATACACTTACTGTGGTGAGGCGATTTAGATCATTAATATAATCGATAATTAATATAATTGATATTATTAATATAATTGATTAATTAATATAATTGCTATAAATAAAACGAGAAGTGAATTGCTTGGGATCTAAATCTGACCTCATCACATATTTTGTAAAGGGGAGAGGACCATAAAATATATTCAACGGATTGTTTTCGTCGTATGCGGTATTCTCGGGCGGGGTTCTGATCCCAGTCCGTGATTAGAATCCCGTCTCCGTACTTGACACAAAATAAAAATATACTTTTGTGGAGTTATTTATGAGTCCCTAAGGGACAGTGCCCAATATGAAGGGGCAATGTTTTCCCATGTTTGCTGTTTCAAGGCGGGGTAAAGGAGACCAATTAGTTTTATACAACTCTCCCGACTGGACGAAAAGAAGTAAGAAGGGATAGAGAGGAAAATAATATAAAATAAGAAACGTCAAGAAAAGAGGTCGAGACGAAGTTTCCGACAAAGAGAGCAATCGAGTAGAGGAGAGAAATCCGACTGTCAGAGGACAGAAGTCGGAGGAAACGATTGTAACAGTGAGACTTCTGGAGTCCAAGGAGAATAGCCTTGAGTTCGACAGAGACTCCGGAAACGTGTGGAACCTCTCGCGGCGGACAGCAGTGTTTCTGCATCAAATATTAGGCCGCAAGGAAGCCCCTGACCAGAGTTGATACTGAAGATTGAAAATTGCTACCACACATACCCAGTCCTGGATAGCTCCCCACCAGCAGTGTTCCTGGCATACAAAATAGATCCACAAAGATACTCATTATAAATATTTGAATTTGAGATTGGGTCTCCTCTCTCATATATATAGTTCCTAAGTGATAAAAAATTATTATTGTCAAATTAGTGTGGCACCTAACTGAACGTGTTGAAAAAGTAAATCTTATGATACTCGATCAAATATTTGTATATTAGTCATGTATATATCATTATAATAAATTTGCTTTTTTACATTAAGCTGATTTCAGTTACTCTTAATTTAGCTTATTAGTATATGTTTTATTTTAAGTCTGTAGTCTCTCAAAACCTGTGGTTTAATTTAAACTTAAATACTCTACACAACGGAACCCAAATAATATTTAGTCTTTTTGGCTAACAAAATAAATAACCACTATAAATTTGATCATAGGTAAATACATAAATTTAAACGATAGCTACACGACACTTACACCACTTTCAAAGAAAACGGCTCATATATAGGGGAGAATAAGGATGAATGGGACATCAAAATTTCTGCTTAATATACACATTGTTTTTAATTATTAAACTCTTTCATCAAATTGAGAATCCATAGCCCCATACGTGTTTCTATGAATCATTTTAGTTACATTGTTCAGTTTATATGACAACAAGACTATTTATTATTTACAACATCAAAAATAAATACTTTATTTTGAAAGCAAATTTTCAATCTTATTGATGTTAACGTAATTGTTCTTACTGTTTCACACACTTATTAATATTTTTTTATAAATTAGTACTTAAATTCAGCCTAAGAGTAGCATTCTTCTTGTAATAAGCTGTATTATGGGAATGCTGCATAAAGGGTGAATGGGACAGTATGGTTCAGAGAAGGATGATGCATGGATTCCCAAAAGTAGATGATTGTCCTATAAATCATAAAACTGTTATTATTGCAAAGTTGCCTAAAACGAAATTGATTGCTAAAACTAGTCAAGCACAGGAATATTTTTTATTGAATGTTGAATTTATTATAGTATAATGTTAGATAAAATGGATGTTATGTTGTTGTTTTCTTAGTTTGGTTTGGTTTAGAGAGCTACAGTCGACTTTTTGCAACACCAGGACTAATGCGACCGGGACCTACCACTTAAAGCCGATGCCGAAAGGCTACCAACATTCATGCCTCAATGGGATTCGAACCCATGAACTCCGATATCGAAGATCAGCTCTCTAACCATTCGGCCATCGTTTGTTGTTGTCTTATGCCATTTGGTTAAACCAAGCACGATTAAGGCAAAAGAGGTGTGCCTTTAGTTTTAAAATTAAGATTCACTTTACAAAATTGTCCCAATAGTAATAAATAAATACTTTTCAATATATTTAATGCTTTATTTCTTATACCACTTAAGTAAAGAAGTAAATCATTCGAATAGGTTACATTCATCGTAATGAACAAAAGCTAACGTTGATGTTGTTGACTTATGCCACTTGATCTAACCAAGCACGATTGAAAAGGATGTTACTCGTGTTAAGGTATCCGTCTACGTTAAAAACGTCATTTTTTTTGCCAAAAATCATATATTTTTTTAATTTCTCTATTGTAAAATTTCAACTTTTAGGCTTCTAAATCTGCTTTTATTTTGTCTCTGTGGCATTTTAAAGAAACGTTACAGCTGTTTAAACATCAGTGACAGCTGTCAAAACAAAACGGAATTAGCGACTTCATAACCGGAAATTGTGAATTTAAAGCCTTTTAAAGAGCATTTTTTGCACAAAACTTTTTAAATTTTCATGAAGATTAGTTTAAACATTTTTCTAGTATTTTTAATAATTAGCAACTAGGCAATTAGAAAGTTTGGAAGCAAGAAAGTGTGGGGAATTTTAAACATGTATTTTAATTTTTTAATAGTTAAAGTTGCTTTCATAAACTTCAAATGCGTTTTTCTCAGAACGGTATTTTTAATAAAATGTTGATACTTGAAATGTGATTTCTCAAAAAGTTCTTAAAATATTTTGTCGAAAATTATTATGAATGCTTTTGATAGTATTTACTTGTAAATGACTTAAAAACTTTAAATTTGGATAATTTTTAATGATGTTACACTCATAGTTAGTTACTCATAGTATATTAAAGTTACTTTTCCTGTTAATTTACTAATTATACCTGTTAATTTATAAGTTACTTTTCCTGTTAAGATTTTATGTCCATTAACTCCTGAATGAATGAATCTTTTTTTATCAATATGTTAACTGCAGCTCACATCTAGCAAATAATCATTTCGGTGCTCCAAAACAAATATTTTGTAACATAATATACAATTAGAAATAGTATAAAGGTAATATACTCATAGTATAAAGGTAATGAAAATTCGTTAAAAATTCAATGTGTATGATTTTGAAGAACCAAATTTTTTACCAAATGTAAATTAAGCTAAGATTTTAGGGGATTTACTAGTCCAGTGTATAAGAAATGTGTTGCATCAAAAAATATTGAAATAATTTAATTTATTAAAAAATTAGACCTTTTGAAAAAGCCGATTTTTTTACTAAATTTTCTTCATTTATTAGAAATTTTATAAACACTTCTCCAGGAATAAATTTTTTAAGTGCAATTCTCTATGATAATATAAAAAGTATATCTAAAAATGTAAAAACATGAACTAGTTTCTTCGTTTAAAGAAAAAAGTTATCCGAACGTAGACGGATACCTGAAAGCAAAGGGCGCCTTTCGTTTTTAAAACGAAACAGCACGAGTGTGAAAGCCCCACAAGTGTGAAAGTATGACTTATGCTCAATTGAGTCCTCGTAATTTTTTGAAGCAGGGACCAAACAGAAGACGAGTCTTCTACAATAACGAGAAAGACTTGCTAACCGTTTTAAGCTATGGTAACCCTAGTAAGGGTATGGTTGTTATATCTTGCTCTGTATCAATATTTTGGCAGTTTAGGGCAAATTATGTATCTACAAAATTCATTTGTTGATATGTTACTCGGGGAGATGTGTTTGTTTACATAATATTTGAATCTAGTACGCATGTATGACCTATGTTTACTAACCGATCGTAAAGGATAAATAAATTAAACCTTGTTAATCTTTATATTCTATTAAGTAAAAATAATATACTATGTATAAACAAAAATTAAAATTATTGTTACTGAATTTTTACGATGTTTTTTAACTTTATATATTTTAGTAGTAATGCTAAAGTTACGTTAAAACATGAATATTTTTATATGAAAATCAATATTTTAAACGCTACATTCTATTAATGTTATTCAAAGTTAAGTATAGAACATTTAAAACATGTGACAAACAAATTTTTAAAACTGTATTTCAATTTAATTAGGAATTACAGTTGTATCTTTATTTAATACAGAACATTTTTAATATAACATTGTATTTTTTAATTCAGTGTGTATAAATGAAGATTATTTTCCATTTAATATTGAGTTTCTTACAATATATATTCTGTACTTGTTAAGTACTGAACTCCCAAATTTAATAAGGTAAAGAGACTAAGACATCTTTTTTCACATAAACGTTTATTTTACTGATTACAATATTTTGTTTGAGTATATCTTAAGGGAAAAGTGAAATTAGTTACTAAATTAAAAAAAGGCTCCCAAACTTACAAAAAAAAAAAAAAATCAGAGAATTAATAGATGATACTACGCGTAATCCCAAATGCTCGTACACGACACGCATCCGTGAAAAATTATCAACGTTGGCGTGAAATCTGGTTTTTCGCCAACTCGGTTGATCAACTCCAAATTGACGCCAATATGTTTTTCGCCAACGGTTAACAAGTCTTTCTCGTCATTGTATAAAACGCAACAGAAGACCCATAGGCTTGGCCTGCCACCCCCTCAGGCATTGTGGTCAAAAATATATAATACTAGCATATAGCCCGTCATATGACGAGATCAGTAAAATTTTTAATTTTCCAGAATTGTAAAGGTACCCTATGAGGCAGGTAAAAAAACGGTTTGTTTTTTGGCTGAGAATTATCGTTCTACAAAAATAATCGATTAAAATTATCACTTATGTACCTAATCTATTATTTAAGCCAAATATAAAAGTAAATTATTTACGTAATATCTAAGTTTAGTGATAAAACGTATGAAATAATGCAAACAATATTTAAATAATCTAAAATAAATTATTAAATGAGATAGTTGAAGGAATGACGTAATTATGATAGAAAAAAATTGTTATTTTTACCTATTTATTATGTGATAAATTGATAAATTTAATAGCCTGCTCCTAAAATAGCGCTTGATATAATGGCATTAAATGATCGAAAAGGGGGACGACGGGGAATTTCGAACATTTTAAATATGACAGTATTTTTCGCTGTGATACGACGCTTATTCATACCCATTTATTTTAGAATCTGATCTATAGTTTAGGAAAAAATAAACTTTACTCGCTTTGAATTTTGCTAACCCTAACTCATCAAAAATCCAATATGGATGCTCTATCCATTCCAGGTCCAACCGCTTCATAAATTCGAGGACAGATAACTTAGGCTCTTATTACATTACGAGAAGAAAGTTTAAGTCATAAGAAGCTGAAAAAATAATAAACATTTATTTTAACAATAATAATACAATTTTGAAAAACAACTTTCGGAATAAAAATCCCCTATATAATAATAGCCTAAGGTGTCTGTCGGCAAATTTTTGAAGCGGTTGTGCCTGGAATGGATTCCTCGGCTAAGGGCAGGCGATTAAATTTATCAATTTATTCACGTAATAAATAGGTAAAAATAACATTTTTTTTCTAGCATTATGACGTCATTCCTTTAACCATCTCATATAATCATTTCTTGTTTTAAATTATTTAAATATCGCGTGCATTATTTTCATACGTTTTATCGCTGAATTTATCGCCTTTTAGTTAATATATTAGTCAATAGATGGCGCCAACGAACCAAGTAATTTTTTTTTTTATACTGTACCGCAGAAATTTGAATGTAAAGAGACATCCATTTTGAACTCTTGATCAATCAGGGTTAGGAAAATTCAAAGTGAGTAAAGTTTTATACGAATAATTTTTAGTCAGCCTGATTGTAAAATGGAACAACATTTATTAAATATAAATGGTAAAATGGTTCCCCATACTGTCTTTCCAATAGTTGGGGATGGGTCATGTTTATTTCGATCGCTTTCTTATGTTATGTTTGAAACACAGTCTTTTAGCAGTGACATTCGAAAACAAATTGTTACTCATGTAGTACAAAATTGGGATCATTTTAGTATTATGTCACATAATGAATATGGCCATAATTATAGTTCGGCTGCAGTTTATTTTTCCGAAATGTCACGATGTTCAACTTTTGGAGGATTTTGCGAGTTGTATGCAGCAGGTGAAATTTTTGAGTATGTGTTTGAGGTTTACCGTGATTGTAACCTTTATTACAGTTTTGGAAGTGAGGGAAACCCCACTAAGCGGCTACGCTTTTCCAATGAATTATCAAGTGGCCATTTTGACGTTTACGTTAATTCTGTGTCAAATTCAATAAAGTATAATCGCCAAATAATCCGTAAAGAGAAAGATGCAACACATAAACGAAGAAAAAGGGCTCAAGAAAATGCGTTTGTAAAAAAGGCTCGCCAACAAAAAGATGCTGAACGTAAACGTGAAAAAAGATTGAAGATTCAAGAAGATAAAATTGAGGCAAGTGAGCAACGTATGTCGGAACGAAGACTAAAGATTCGTCAACTTGAAATAATTGAACAACAGATTGACACTTTTGAACCACAAAATATTAATATACATAACTGTGGACCCCTTAATGTTATTTGTGAGTTTTGTGGAGCTAAACATTTTGTTGGTGAAAAACCACAAGATGGGAAATTTACAAGTTGTTGCCGAAAAGGCAAAGTTGCACTCAGCAAACCCTTGGATGTTCAAGGAAAGAAGTTAAGTTATCCAACTTTTTTACAAGATCTTATGTCAAACCCTGCAAATTTACATCACAAAAACTTCAAACAAAATATTCGCTCCTACAACAGTGCTGTATCTTTTGCCTCCATGGGCGCCAAAGTGATAAATTTTAGTGGTCGGGGACCATATGTCTTCAAAGTTCATGGACAGATATATCACCATACAAGTCACCTTCAACCTATAGATGGAGAGACACCCAAGTTTGCTCAACTTTATGTGCTCGACAGTACCCAAGCTACCAATTTTAGAGTATCGCATCCAGCTAATGAGCAATGTTTGACATGTATTCTTGATAATATTGATCGATTCTTTAGACAGAACAACAGACTGTGCCATACCTACCACATGTTACGAGAAATTGAAGCTCAAGCACTTGAAGAAGCACGACAAGCAGCTGAAAATGTTCCAGTAGTGAATTTGGTGTTCAGGCGAGATAGGCAATCGGACAGACGACGTTATAATGAACCAACGCATAATGAAATCGCAATGGTTTTTGTAAACGATGATGGCGAACCTCCTTTTGAACGGGATTTACGAATTTATCCAAATAATCCCAAAAACCCTAAACAACAGTTTGTGAATATCAACATATTGAGTCCTAATTTAGATCCTATGTGTTACCCTTTATTTTTTCCCTTTGGGGAACCAGGGTGGCTGCCTAATTGGACTTGTGATGCTTATGAAGGGGTCCAAAAAAATAAGATTCGAATAAATGTAACTATGCTGCAATATAAAGCTGCATTACTGGCAATTAGAGGCGACTTCAATCCAGTATTAAATGGTGGCAAGCTGACACAACAGTATATTGTAGATTCTTATTTACAAGTGGAAGCAAACAATTTAAATTTCATCCGAACTCGTCAGAACAAGTTGCGTAGTGAATATTACCAAGGTTTGGCAGATCATATTGAACAGCGAGAAAATAATAGTACGGTTCCACCAGGTATTCCAGTAATATTACCTTCATCTTTTGAGGGTTCTCCAAGAAATATGCGTGAAAGATGTGTGGATGCCATGTCCATATTTGGAAAATTTGGGTCACCCGATGTGTTTTTAACATTTACAGCAAATCCAAAGTGGCCAGAAATAACAGAAAATTTACTGATTTGTGAAGAAGCACATGACAGGCCTGATTTAATTGCTAGAGTTTATAACTTGAAGCTGAAAGCACTCCTTGAAGATGTAACAACTAATGGCGTTTTAGGCATTTCGGTTGCACATGTATATACCATAGAATTTCAAAAACGTGGTTTGCCACATGCACATTTGTTACTCGTATTACGCTCTGAAGATAAATTATCTACTCCCGAAATGATTGATCGGATTGTGTGTGCCGAAATTCCAGACCAGAAGGAGAATCCACTCTTGTATGATATTGTGACACGATGCATGATGCATGGACCTTGTGGTGTCAATAGAGTAGGAGCACCGTGCATGGAACAAGGGAAATGCAATAAAAACTTTCCAAAGGATTATCAGTCAAAAACTGTTATACATGACGAGGGTTATCCTTTATATAGACGAAGAGTAGGTGCAAGTAGTTTAGTTAGAGGGGTGCAAATGGACAACAAATTTGTGGTGCCCTACAATCCTTATCTTTTAATGAAGTATGATGCCCACATAAATGTTGAGGTATGCACATCAGTCAGGGCTGTGAAATATATTTACAAGTACATATACAAAGGTTATGATTGTGCTAATTTAGTTGTGAGTGCAGGGGAAGTGCAGCAAAATGAAATTGCTAATTATATTAGTGCACGATATGTTAGTGCTCCAGAAGCAATGTGGCGTTTGTTAGAATTTAGAATGCATGACAGATCACATGCAGTTATCAGACTCCCCGTACACCTTCCAGAAAAACAAAGAATAATGTTTACCGAGGGTCATGAAGAAGAAGCATTGCAATCTGCAAGAAGTCGCAGGACGAAACTTGAGGCTTGGTTTGATTTAAATAAAGCAGATATAGATGCGAAAGATCTTTTGTATACTGATGCTCCTTATAATTATGTATATGTTGGAAACAATTGGCTGAAACGAAAAAAAGGTGGATCCAAGATTGTTTCAAGAATGCATATAGTTAGTGTGAAAGATGAAGAAAGATTTTACCTAAGAATGTTGCTGCTTCATGTACCTGCTGCTACAAGCTTTCAGTTTCTACGAACAGTTCACAATATTGTTTACGACTCCTTTAAAGAAGCAGCCTTCCATCTTCACTTACTAAACTCTGATGAAGAGTGGTATAATTGTTTGCAAGAAGCTTCCGTTCTTCAAATGCCAAAACAACTCCGCCAGACATTTTCATTCATACTGATATTCTGTAATCCAACAAATGCACTTAACCTGTGGAATAAGTACTCGAGAGAAATGTGTATAGATTTCTTCCGCAATTCAAATGAAAATGAAGCCCTAAACTTTGCTCTT
>CM063508.1:56809134-56816634 GCA_032207245.1 Pardosa pseudoannulata
TTTGAAAAACAACTTTAGGAATAAGAATTTAAAAGAAAAAGCAGAAAATATTAAATTAATTAGACATTTAGAAAAATTTGGCTGAGTCGGGAACAGAACCTTCAACCCGAGAAGTACGATGATCAAATGGTCAGACCTCTTCCGAACGTGCTAAGCCTATACCCGACGAAAGAACTAATTAGAGCATATGAGGGCCGAGTAAACACAATCCAGTTTAAATATTACGCTCCGCCCTCGCTGCTCCCTCTTCATACCAAGAATGAATTTAGTATAGAATAAGAGGGAGAATAAGACTTGGTTTGGCTTGGTTTGGTTTGGAGCGTGACGGTCTACTGTTTTGCACACGAGGGCTAATGAGACTAGGACCTACAGCTTAAAGCCGACTCCGAACGGCTACATACACCCATGTCCGCGGCGGGATTCGAATAAGACTTGAAATAATAGCATTAGCCCTCCGAGTGGTACACACCAAGGAAAAATTTTCCAAAAATACGCTAAAGTTTCATTGTGTCAGTGACCAAAGTGTTCTATGATTTTTTACTCTACCCTTTTTCGACTAGATTGGAATACGGGAAACCCACCCTCGTTACTGTCTCTTTACTTCCGGTTATAAATAGATATATAAATAGACATTATAGATTGTTAATTTTTAATACACATAAAGCTCGTCAAGTCTCGAAGATCATTCCATAAGAAATAATGGGTTCTAAAAGTACAAATAAAAATATTCTTTAAGAGAAGGATTTCTATCTTTTTTACGAAATTCATCCAAGATATTTAAATGGTGCAATTAGAGATACATCTGTTACCGCAAACAAAATACTTCGAAATAGAGATTTACAAAGCCATGAAAAGCTATCAGCGTCTTTGTGCCTCAGAGAGTAGGTGTGCAGTTCCTAAACAATCGACCTGACCCTCCTACCTCAAAACTCCATAGGGGAAAACACTGGCCAAAATGTACATTACAACCATTTTAGGAACGTTTTGGAAGTCGAAAATTGTACGTGACAACCGCTTTGAAGACATCATCGGTTTGGCGGAATTGTACGTGCGAACCGCTTAGAGAGTTAAACTCTCGAAAAGAGGGAATGGGATGGATTTCGAACTCGCTTTGAATTTTGCTAACCCTAACTCATAAAAAATCCAATATGGATGCCTGTATCCATTCCAGGTACAACCGCTTCCTAAATTCGCGGGCAGACCACTTAGGATATTATTATATAGGGGATACGTACCCCAGTCATGTTTAAATAACGAGGCGGTTCGGGATCCGAACCCGCAACCTACCAGTTATGAGAGCGTAGCCATGGCCGACTGAGCTACCACGGCTTAATAGATGTTATCAATAAACCATATACATAAGTGATACTGTATTTGTTATTTTTCGCAAAATTTTTGAAAATTATGTATGTACCTTAACATTTAAAACGTGTTCAAACTTTCATTCGTATAAGGCTGATTTGGGACATTTTTACTATTATTATACATGCTTTTTAAACATATATTTTTATAATTAACATCAAGTTTATATTTTTTAAGCATGTTAAAATGTTTCAGTTTTTTTTAACTTACAATGTTGTACTTATTAGAAAATAATTTTTAAGAAATATTTTTGTAAAAATTGTTCCAGCCTTCTATAATCTCCCAATTTGCAATTTCAATTTGCAAATTATTAGAAAAAAAAATTATAAATGAACTTTAACTTCCATTAGGGCTTGTGGTATACATATTCAGTAAATCGTTCAGAATAAGTAATGTCCGCTTATGTAATCAGAGTCAAAAAAAGCGTTTTGCATTATTATTTTTTTTTAAATCGTGTAGTAGTATTCAAGTTAAAAATAAAAGGTTACTTTTCCTGTTAAGATTTTATGTCCATTAACTCCTGAATGAATAATGAATCTTTGTTTAGCAATATGTTAACTGCAGTTCACTTTTAGCCAAATAATTACTTCGGTGCTTGAAAACAAATATTTTGTTACATAATATACAATTAGAAAATTTATTCGTACCTCGTAAGTCAAAATACATTTATGTAACTTTGTGACATAGTAATTCCTTGGAGAGTATTTAATGAAATAACTGCAAACTAAAAGACGGTATTTTGTAACAATTTTAGAAACGACATGTATGTATAAACATGTAAAAATTTAATTTTCTAATATGTTCATTCCTAATTCATTCCTTGTTCATAGATTCTTTTATCATATGTTCATAGAATTGTCCAGCTCTTATGGTGAACAATCCTATTACATCTTCCTTTCCATCATCCTTTCAGCATTCCTCTAAACTTCAAAGATTGTTTTATTCGATTCCTCCTTTACATTCTCTCGGACTCCATCCATTTTTTTCGCCGGAAGATGGTTTAATTGTAGTATATTTTGTACCAGAGTTTGCAGGCCCGAATTCCTCTACTGGTATTAGTATTCGTAGATGTTCGGAATCGATTTTAAGCAGTAGGTCCTGGTCTTATTAGCCCCCGTGTAGCAAAACAGTAGACTGTAGTGTTCAAACCAAACCATCCAATGTTTTAGGATGCTGCTTATAAAGAGCATGTTTTTAGAGCCAAAAAACTGAGTAATACATTATTAGCACATCAGAGGATTTGGGTGAGATTTTTTGAAGAAAATAGCTTCGATTCCGGATTCCTTCTTAATTTAAAAAAAAATGAGAGGTACGATTGTTAGCCTTGTCCAGATGGGTAAAGATATGGAATTTCTTCTTTGAAAATAGGTGTAAAGTTACAATTCAGGTTGTAATCCTAGTTAATGTTGACATTTTTTTTTTTACTTTAAGATTTCTGTTTTAAGTAAATCCAGCAATAACCATAAAACATTTATCCAAACTTTAATTTTTTATATGAACTAATATTTAAAGCCTGGTTTTAGTCTTTTTAGATGGGTCAATGTATTTTTTCTGTTTCAATGAGATAAGCTGCATTAATTGTAACAATATTTTTTCATTTTTTAACCTAACGACCAATATTAATACAATAATCTGCACACAGTTTCATGAGAAATAACTTCAAAGTTAGTAAAAAGAATTGAGCAGTAGGCTTAGAGGTACGATTGTTAGCCTTGTCCTAATGGGTAAAGATATGTAATTTCTTGTATGAAAAATAGGGGTTAAATTTAATTCTGGTTGTAATCCTAGTTAATGTTGACATTTTTTTAAAGTTTACTTTTTAAGTGAATCCCGCAATAATCATAAAACTTTTAGCTAAACTTTCCTTTTTTATCTGAACTAATATTTTAAGTCTGGTTGTGGTCTTTTTAGATGGGTCAATATATTTTTCTGTTTCAGTTAAATAAACTTCATTAATTGTAACATTATTTTTCCATTTTTTAACCTAAAGACCAAATTTAATACAATAATCTGCACACAATTCCATGAGAAATAACTTCAAAGTTAGCTTTATTCCATTCGTCCTTTACATTCTTTCAAACTCCATACATTGTTTTTGCTGAGAGATTACTTGTAGGGTCTTTTGTACCAGAGTTTGCAGGTTCGAATTCCCCTACTGGTATCAGTGTTCGTATATGTTCGGAATCGATTTTAAGCAGTAGGTTCGGGTCTCATTAGCCCACGTATAGCAAAACAGTAGACCGTAGTGCTCAAACCAAACTATCCAATGTTTTCGGCGCCGAACGATGGCCGAATGGTAGAGCGCTGCTCTTCGGAACCAGAGTTCGCGGGTTCGAATCCCGCTGCGGGCATGGTTGTTTGTAGCCGTTCGGAATCGGCTTTAAACTGTAGGTCCCGGTCTCATTAGCCCTCGTGTGCAAAACAGTAGACCGTAGCGCTCCAAACCAAACCAAACCAATGTTTTCGGCTGTCGCTTATGAAGAGCATATATTTAAAGCCAAAATCTCTAATACATTACTAGCACATCAGAGGACTTGGGTGAGATGTTTTTAAAGAAAAGCTTCAAATCCGGATTCATTTCTAATTTTAAAAAAATTAAGCCGTAGGCTTAGAGGTATGATTGTTAGCTTTATCCTAATCGGTATAGATATGGGAAGTCTTTGAAAATAGGTGTTAAAATATATTTCTGGTTGTAATCCTAGCTAATGCCAATTTTGATATATTTTTTTATTTTAAGTTTTCCTTTTTAAGTAAATCCAGCAATAACCATAAAACTTTTAGCAAAACTTTCATTTTTTTAATCTCAACTAATATTTTCAGTCTGGTTTTCGTCTATTTAGATAGTCAATATATATTGTTCTGTTTCAGTGAAATAAGCTTCATTAATTGTAACAATATGTTTCCCTTTTTTAATCTAAAAACCAATATTAATACAATAATATGCACACAATTTCATGAGAAATAACTTCAAAGTTAGTTTTATTCCATTCCTCCTTTACATTATTTCAAACGCCATCCATTGTTTTCACCCAACAATGGCTTAATTGTAGGGTCTTTTGTACCAGAGTTTGCAGGTCCAAATTCACCTACTAGTATTAGTGTTCTCAGTTGTTCGGAATCGATTTTAAGCAGTAGGTTCGGGTCTCATTATCCCCCGTATAGCAAAACAGTAGACCCTAGTGCTCATAACAAACATCCAATGTTTTCGGATGCCACTTATAATGAGTATGTTTTCAAGCCAAAAAACTCACTAATACATTATTAGCACGTCAGAGAACTTGGGTGAGATGTTTTTTAAGGAAATATCTTCAATTTCGGATTCATTTCTAATTTTAAAAAATTGAGCCCTAGGATTAGAGGTACGATTGTTAGCCTTATCCTAATCGGTATAAATATGGGAAGTCTTCTTTGAAAATAGGTGTTAAAATGTATTTTTGGTTGTAATCCTAGCTAATTTTGACATTTTTTTTTTACTTTAAGTTTTCCTTTTTAAGTGAATTCCGCAATAATCATAAAACTTTTAGAAAACTTTCCTTTTTTATCTGAACTAATATTTTAAGTCTGGTTTTGGTCTTTTTTGATGGGTCAATATATTTTTTCTGTTTCAGTGAGAAAAGCTTCATTAATTGTAACAATATATTTCTATTTTTTTTAACCTAAAGACCAAATTTAATACAATAATCTGCTCACAATTTCATGAGAAATAACTTCAAAGTTAGTTTTATTCTATTCTTCCTTTTCATTCTTTCAAACTCCATCCATTGTTTTACCGGAAGATGGCTTAATTGTAGGGTATTTTGCACCAGAGTTTGCAGGTTCGAATTCCCTTACTGGTTTCAGCTTTCGTAGCTGTTCAGAATTGATTTTAAGCAGTAGGTCCTGGTCTCATTAGTTCCCGTGTAGCAAAAAAGTAGACCTTAGTGTTCAAACCAAACCATTCCAATGTTTTTGGATGCTGCTTATAAACAGCATGTTTTTCAAGCCAAAAAACTCAGTAATACATTATTGGCACATCAGAGGATTTGGGTGAGATGTTTTTAAATAAAGTAGCTTCAATTCCGGATTCATTTCTAACTTTAAAAAAAAATTGGGCAGTAGTCTTAGAGGTACGATTCTTAGCCTTGTCCAGATGGGTAAAGATATAGAATTTCTTCTTTAAAAATAAGTGTTAAGTTATAATTCTAATTGTAATCCTAGTTAATTTTGACATTTTTTTTACTTTAAGTTTTCCGTTTAAAGTGAATCCAGCAATAATCATAAAACTTATAAAAACTTTCTTTTATTATCTGAACTAATGTTTTAAGTCTGGTTTAGGTCTTTTTAGATAATCAATATATTTTTCCTGTTTCAGTCAGATAAGCTGCATTAATTGTAACAATATTTTTCCATTTTTTTTAAACCTAAAAACCATTATACAATAATCTGCACATAATTTCAGGAGAAGTAACTTCAAAGTTAGTTTTATTCCATTCCTACTTTACATTTTTTCAAACTCCACCCATTGTTTTACTGGAAGATGGCTTAATTGTAGAGTTTGCAGGTTCGAATTCCCCTACTGGTTTCAGGGTTCGTAGCTGTTCAGGATTAATTTTAAGCAGTAGATGCCGGTATTATTAGCCCCCGTGTAACATCGTTAAATGCTTAACATCATGTTTTTATTTGAATTTTTATTGTTAAATGGCATTATTATATTTCTTTCATAAATATTTAAATATTTTGTCTGAGCTCTATCCCTGAGTGTGAAAAGGGAGGGGTATTATATTTTCTTTTTAAGCATGAGATGCGATTTTAGATTTCATAACAGGTATACGATGTTTGTTGGTAGCCATTTATTTTTCTTTTCCTCAATCAAATTTAAACTTTAATGTTTCGTTCCTTTTTTATTAGCTATTTTTTTTAAGTGTAAAAATATTAAAATCATTGCTTTTCACTTTTTCAATAATCAAATAAAACCATATATATCAGTAAACCGCCAAAATATAGCCTTCGGATCGCTGTTAATTTCCTCATAGCATTTTAAATCATAGAATATTTTTAATGTTGGGGACAATATTCAATCTCTATTCTAATTTGACGTCAGTCACGTTTTTATTGAAACATTTTATTTAAATTCGGGAAGGAAGTCAAGCTTGTTACAAAAATGTGAGAACAACCTATGTAGATTTAATTTGAGAAGGGGTCTGGCATTCTTCCGATGAAACCAATTATTCGTATCTCGCATACGATAGGATACTCTGAATACCTTCTTAAGATGTAATTAATATAGTACTATGAACTCATAAACTCGGAGAATTGAGAATTTCTTAAAGTATTTTCAAAAACTAATTTGAAAACATTTTTGTTAGAAAATGTACAAATTTGAAGACTATTTTATATACATTGAAGGAGTTTTAAATTTGTCCATTAATTTTTTAATTTGAAACCTGTACAGAAAAGATGCTATAACTCATATGTGCATATCAGACTATAAAATCTGTTATTTTTTTTTCTTAGTGTAGTAAGATATTACACCTTATAACAACTTTAGCCTCTGATTAACTGCTTAACAATTTTTGACCTTTCGTTTTCTTCGAAAAGGAATTTCCTTCATATATCCATACTCTACTTTGACAACGCATTTAAGCACAATAACATGAAGTTTCTAAAAAATGTCTGTAATTCTAGCAACAACTGGAATTCAAAATAATATGTATATATGTATACACACATATACATATACATATACATATATGTATATATATATATATATATATATATATATATATATATATGTGTGTGTGTGTGTGTGTGTGTGTGTGTGTGTGTGTGTGTGTGTGTGTGTGTATACACGCACACACACAGGGCAAGTCTTGGACTATTACTTCAATGCCTGCTAGGAAGTATTTGCCCTTCCCCTATTACTGCCTGCCAGATAGTATTTGGCCGCCTGCGTGCATACCCTCACCGTACAAGTAATAGTATTATCTCTGTATGTATGTATATATATATATATATATATATATATATATATATATATATATATATATTGTATATATATATAATTCAAGAATTACTGGATAAATTTGAAATCATAAGCCATATTACTTTTACTTACCCGCGCTATTGGGCAAGAAGAAGCCTAATCAGTTAGTAGTAATA
>CM063508.1:56821634-56836634 GCA_032207245.1 Pardosa pseudoannulata
GTGTATGCACGGAGTGTGCCGATAATATATTGGAATGCATTTATAAACATGATACTTTTTAAGATGTAAATATTTATAGTACAAATATTAACAGCTTGGAAAGTGTAAATAAAGAATTCCAAGAAATAAAATATTAGAAAAATAATCTTTGACTTATTTTCTTGTATATGGATCTTAATCTAGAACTATTTTTTTTGACAAGTATTAATACTAACTACCAGCATTTTGTCAAAATTCTCTTCCACGACTCTCTTTCTAGATATTTAATATCTATGGCTGAATATCTTTTTCTAGGTAACAACATAACACCTAATCATGCATTGATAATTCCAGAAGCTAACGGACAAATTCAATAAATAATAATAAGTAATTATGTTTGTTTTATATGTCTTATTACAATTTCCAAGTTCCCAAGAGTGGTCTTTGAAATTTTTAAAAATCTACCGAAGAATTATACTGGAAAGCCTTCTTGGCATGTTTTATAATAAAAAAAACCTGGTTTATCACACAATTTTTTATTATCGCATTGTTTTGCAGAACAGGTTTAAGGTATATTTGCACAAAGGAAAGATGTTTAATTTCGCTCTTAAAGTCAGAGTATTTTTGCCAATGAAGGAAGACAGGAAAATTTGTTTGTATTCTCTTGAATTTATGTAAAAGGTGGCTATAATGTATCTTTTGGTATGTCAAATACATATGAGATAGTAAAATATGTTTTAGACAACATGTGTTTGGTCTTATTGATAATTATTGTTTTTTCAATTCCTAAATACTTACTTAGGTTTAAAACAGTTTCAAATATTTAGTTTCGGGTTATACTTAAATGAGGCACAAAAAAGGGAAAAACTTCTTGTATCATTGGGGAAAAGGGATTAAAAAATGATAAAATGATATAAATAAGATTTAAAAATTTGATATTATTATTTAAATATTTTAACATAAAAAGTCCAATATTTAAAAGTTTGCACATCAAGTTTGGAATTTGCAGTTTATCTATCCCAATATGTACAGAATTTAAAAACCTCAATTACCCAACAGACTTTACAGATATGTTAAAATTTGAAATTGGAAGGCTGCCAAACATTGTTAGATTCTGCATTTGTAAGTGTTAAGGATAAAGTGAAGGGGCAAGTCCTGTAGTGCAAAGAATTTCACTAGAAGGTTAGAGAGGTAATGAAATTTCAGTCCCTTGGGCAGGAATGGAGAGGATCGTGCAGCTTCTTTGATAACGATACTCTGTTGTTAAAGCTTCTTCAGAAACACGATGAATGATCGAATGCATTTAGTAGAGAATATCTAAAAAGGAATTGAATGCTTATACAATGTTCGGAAATAAAAAGAAACTAACATTGCTCCGATTTTTTTATAAACTAAATATTAGTTTTGATAACTATTTCATTTTTGCGGAAAAATATATTAGAAGTTTGTTGCAGCAAAAGCAAATGACTTAGAGGTTTGTAAAAGCTTCAAGATTTATTAGTACTTGTAAAAGCTCCATTAACCCATAATTTAGTAAAATACGAAGCGCATCCAGAAAGTAAGTTCCCCGATGTTTTCCCCTTTAAAGTAAACTTAATTAGCCGTGTCAATTGGACGTGCGTAATATATCTATGACTTATTAATCATATGCCAATCCGGATATTCATCATAGACAAATCCGGATTCGTGTCAGTACCGGGGTAGAAGTGGTCCGAAATGGAAACTCATTCCTTCTCCCGCCGCCTGCAAGGTTCGGTCGGTGAACTTGAATGCACAAATTATTGCACCAATTGAATTTCATCGTCAGCTCTGTCAGGTCTATAAACCGAAACTGACACCCCAACTCAAAATTCAACGCTTATGAGCAGCACTGACATTTCTGCTACGGTATCACGATGGCGGCGACGTGTTGATACTTGGATTCCGCACTTTACCCCGGAAACCAAGCGGCAGTCAATGCATTCGCATCAAAGTGGATCTTCGGTCACGAGCAAATTCAAACAGACGCTGTCGGTGCGGAAAGCGATGTGCACGGTGTTCTGGGACAGGAAGGCTGGTTCCATTCACAGGCGGAAGAGTTCTACGACAGAGGTATACAAAAGTTGATCCCACAATACGACAAGTGTCTCAATTCTGGTGGTGACTATGTTGAAAAATAGCTAAAACATTGCTGTACTTGTTGTCAATAAATATTTCCATAAAAGTGTGAGTTCATTTTTTCTTTTAAATAGGCAAACTTACTTTCTGGATGCACCTCGTATGATTAATTCAGATTAATTAAGAAATAATTTTTTCCGAATAATTACGCCAAACGATGACCGAATGGTTTGGACGCTGACTTCGGTACCTGAGTTCGTGGGTTAGAATTCCACTGTGGCATGGTTGTTCGTAGTCTTTCGAAATCAGTTTTAACCAGTAGGTTCCGGCCTCATTATCCCTCGGGTTTTAAAAATGTAGATCATAGCACTTCAAACCAAACCCAAAAAATTTACAGAATTATGAGACAGCAAACTTTTATCAGCAATAATTTTTAATGCCCGTCCTTATAATTTGAAAAGATTTTTAGTGTATATTTTGCAAAAAATATTTGAATTAATAAAGCAAATCTTTCAGATAATATAGTAAAAATTACTCATTCAAAAATTTTAAAGAATTAAAAGTTAATAAAACTTAGTATGTTATAAATATTTCTCAGTAAATTTAATATTTATGTTAGTAGACGATAGAGAAGAAAAAAAAGGTATTACTTGTAAAATTGTAATAAAGATCAGCAGTCTTATCCATATATAGAGAACGATGATAAAATATGGGTTAATTTGAAATAGTTAACTATTTATCCTTCAATGCTTATAGCAAAGTAGCAAGCAAATGCATAGCATATGCAAAGTAGTCAATATATTTAACTACTTTGGAGATTAAATTTATATTAAAAAAATAATTTTAGAACTTAGTGATTCATCCTCTGACCTTGGACATATATATATATATATATATATATATATATATATATATATATATATATATATATATATATATATATATATAGAACATGTTATGGTTGTTGTTTCTGATGCCAGTTGGTCAAACCAAGGACGATTTAGCCATATGCTACTCGTATTACGGCAAAAGGGTGTGCTTTTCGTTTTTATCGAGCACCGATAGTGTGTAATTACCACTTCCGCTCAAGAGGGTCCTAGTAATTTTTTAAGCAGGGACCAAGCAGAAGATCCGGTGACTTTGCCTGCCACCCCCCAGAGGTACTGATTGAGAACTTTTAGGACTTTATGATCACGAACATATTTGACGTGCCTAAGTCACCTTTAACGAACACGGCTCGACCTACGAACCCGGTTACATCTTCAAGTAAAGTTTCAGGATATTTAGAACACCATCCACGTATTTACGAAGAAAAAACATTTTAAACTACCCTGTATTATAACTAGGCTGAAATAAGTTGTAACTTTTGCATAACCTTGATCTGACTGTTAGCAATGTGTAGCTCATGTTCCGAAACACAGCTCATGTATTAAAGAACATATAAATGTTCCTTTAAAACATTGCGATTATTTTAGATTTTTTTCGTAAAGATTATTTCATCAGCATGCGAAACTTACAGAAAAAATGTAAATGTGTAAAACATAATAGTGCAAATTAATTTAAAAAATATTATGTTGTTAGTTTTAATAATGGACGAGGAGCTATGGACATGCAAAAGAAATACTCTTTTACTGCGCTTGTGCAACGTTTACCCATACTTTTATTAAATTAATATAATTTATCATCTATTACTAGTGGGAAACTTAAAAAAGTGGAAGGATTATTATAAAAATTCATAAAAATATCTGCCTTATATTGAGCCGTAAGTTGAAAGCCAATGAGAAGATAATATAAAATTTTAAAATCTTATTTTACATTGAAGTGAGAAAACTTTGATCACCAGTTTTGGTGCTTCAGGGTTATATATTTCATAGGAAGATAAAATAAAGCTTGTACTCCAAATTTTAAAATTTTTGGCAGGTAAATGGTTAGAGGGTTTGTTTTTTGAAACTTTTTTTTCGTATTTTATAATTTCAAACAATCTCAAAAAATGATAAAGACATACTTTTAATATGGAATTAAAGGTAAATGAACAACAATAAGTAGTAAATAACACGTTCATAAAAGGAAATTTAAGTATAGTTAAAAGATACAGAAGTGTAGATTTTATTGTAGTAATAGTAATGATATAAACGACTATTTCTACAATGGTGAAAAGTCTTTCATGTTTTTTTTCAGCAAAATTACGCATGAAAGTTATTAGAAATATTTAGAATGATTTGGTAGAAAGAGTAGTATTTCTATATACATAGTATTTGTTTAAGAATGATTGAATAAGTTATAGAAAAAGAAATTCTTTTCGGTGTTTCATTTTGAATTACAGGTTTCAAAATGTATTTAAGTGTAGCAGCTTATTATATAATTTTCCACTTATTTATAAATATTTTAATACATTTACTTTTTATTTAAATTCTTGTTGCCTAAAATGTAGTAATTTATTGCAATTTTTACTTGATTGAAATGTGATTTTGTTATGTTATGCGAAATTTATTTGGCTTTATTGATTATATTTGGTATTCAGATATTATCTATTTATAACTTCAGTAACAGAAGAAAAATATGGGAATATTGTAGTGCCTTACATTTTACCTATTTTGATATTACTTCGATGTGATTTTCGGGATAGGTAATATTATTCTATTTTTGAAGTATTTACTAAATTCTGTCATAAGTATTACTAAAGGTTTGAATAATAGAATGGTGAAAAATTATTATTATCATGACTGTTTTGAATGTGACAACTTATATTGAAAAACATTTAGTTATAATTAAGATATATTGCTTAATTCAATTAAAATTCCTAGTCTGTTCAACCATTTAACAAATCTGCTTTAATTTCTTAAGCTTATATTTAAATAACAGATCTTTGCGTTACAAAATAAATTTGAATAATTTGTTTTAAACATACAAACTGTATTTACATCTATATTTGTTGGTAATTCACAGAGCATGGATTATTTTAGTTACCTGGAATTGTTTTTTCTGATGACTGTCAGAACAGTTTCTATGGGTTTCAATATTATTATCACTCTTTATTATTTCAATATTATTATCACTCTATTGCTATTCATTTGACATTAAATCCA
Organism: Pardosa pseudoannulata; assembly: GCA_032207245.1. Taxonomy (NCBI): domain Eukaryota; kingdom Metazoa; phylum Arthropoda; class Arachnida; order Araneae; family Lycosidae; genus Pardosa; species Pardosa pseudoannulata. Next base: position 56,826,797 of record CM063508.1, read on the forward strand.
TTTCTGAATTATGGCCGAATTCTTAGGAAACTGATCTTTTGTACCAGATTTCGTTGGTGTGAATACCACTGTGAAATGGATGTCCGTAGCTATTTGGAATCGGCTTAAAGCAGTAGGTCCCTGTGTCATTAGCCCTCGTGTTGAAAAAAGTAGTCCGACCGTAGCGCTGCAAACCTAACAAAACCTAGCCTTAAATCCACTGTGTGTTATGGAAGATCTTAGTATCTGGCAATGCATTTTTATTGCGCAAACTCTCAAGAAAGATGTGTAGTGGTATATTTAATTAAATTTGAGAGAAATTTGGACAGAATAATGTCTTTACCACAATGAGACTTGGATGGAATGGAAATTCGAAGAATCTGTTCAGTAGTAACCGATTCGAAACAATAATGTTCGAACGCAGTGAAATATTTGCTGTAATGAAAGACTCAGTGACTGCCTGATGACAAAGATTCCATAAAAATAAAAGCAGGCACATGCTCAATGTCGTATTTAAAAAAAAAACAAAAAAACTAAGCATTTTATTAGGTACCCTATATTATCCTGAGTTAAAGTAAATTCATGAATTCTTAAATTGATCAATCAGTCATTACAAAAAATAATAAGTATAGCTTTATATTTTTGAACTAGTGATTTTACTTGAAGATATAAACATGTAATAACCTTTTGCCATAAATAATACGACTCAGTGGATTTAGGAAATTGTTTTGCATTGCAAGAGCTACATAGGTTTTAAAAAGTGTTAAAATAATAGGTTTGTGTAAAAATATGCAATCAGGACTATTAGATCTTATTACACCAATGCAAGGAAAATACTTGAGAAACATTACAGATAAGAAGACAAAACGATGTTTTTATCGTTTATTTATTGAGAACAACCACATACAACATTTATTTTGGTATCCCGGTGGCACAAAAATAGCAAGGAAGAAGAAAATATACTCTCTTTCAGTCAACAAAATTTGAAATTTGGATTAAACAAAGGTCATGATCACAGGGAGAGCAAAAAAGACAAAAATGACTTAGCCAATTTCACAAAAATACAAGCAAGTACTTCAAATGAAGTTAAAAGAATATAATACGAAAGAAAAGTTTAAGATGCTTTCAAGTGAGAAGAATTGTTTAACAATATAGTTGATTTTACTATCAAAATTATAGAATTATAAGCTATTTTATTACAAGTATACATAATGTTAAAGAAACAAAACCAATTCCAGTATACAGATTAATGAAAAAAAGAAATAAAAAGGAATTATTAAATGAATTATTTTTTATTATTGACTAATTGAAAAACATTTTAGTAGTTAAACAATGAAAATAGTTTTCTGTTTTTTATAGTTTTGCTCTCTCTGTGATCTTAGGTTGGATTTTAATCTTAATTTCAGATCAGAAAATCGTAATGTATAATGAGAAAGTTAGACATACATTAAAGAACTTTAATAGATATCCTGAAAAATTCTGGGTAGATTTATATCTAAATAAAACATCTTCAATAAGTACGAAATTCACATAAAGTTTGAAAATCTATCAAATACATTGATTTTATCATAGGAAGTAAATATGAAGATAGTTTTTTAAAATATTATCTACAGTAGTATTTTGTAAAGGAAGAGGTAAAATAATAAACAAGAAAATGTTACGAAATGAACAAGATACAAACATGTATAAGAGTTATTTGTTTACATATTTATTATTTATTAAACATAGGTGGCGGGATATTTGAAGTTTGAATAGTTGTATTAAAAATAAAAGTGTATTATAAATGCTAAATATAAGATTATAATTTAAAAGCTCAAAAAGCTGAAATAATGTACACAAAGATATTTTATATTAAAATATACCAATCTGAAAATTTCTTTAAAATTCAATTAGCCTCGTATTTAAATATTTAAATCTTACATTTTTTTTACCATGTAGTGGATATGATTGACTAAAATATACTTAAAACTTTAGATGTTCTTTTGCTTTTCCTTCAAATTATCTGGATTTTTCTGCAGTTTACAAATATATATTTAGTAATAACTTTAGAAAATTTTCAATAGATAGTTTGATAATATACATGATTGAATTTTCTATTACATTGGAAAATTTAGTGTTATAATACATTTCAAAAGATTTTATTCCTAAAAGCGTATGACTTCCTGAATTAAACACATTCGAGACGCTTTGCTGAAATATCAATTCAAAACCTCAGTATAAATGACAATTTTTAATACAGTTATGAATCATAAAAGTCAAATTCTGATTAAGGCTGTAAAATTAGTCAAAAGATTTTATCAAAGCAATTCCTCTTGCTACTTGAGATAAACAAAATATTAGTGAAAAGCTACCCCCTGCTATATTTGACACGCTATATATTCTTGTAGTCCGTGTTCAATAAGCTGCCAAGGATGAATGTAAAATTAGGCAATGAAGACAAAAATGCTGATAGTTAAGGTAGCAAGAGGAATTTCAATACTGACCTCAGAAAAAACTGCGGTATCAAATAATGTACATGTGATGAAAACGTCTGAAAATAAATTAAACAAAAAAAAATTTCGATGATTGAACATGACAGCTTTCTTGCCTCCGACTACGGCAAATATATAACGCGCTCTATGTGAAAACAAAAGCAGGGGAAATTATGAAAATGGCTAAAATTTGACACCGCAGTTGAATATGGGAAGAATTACGAATTTATCGATTGCAGAAGAATTTCCTGCAGTAAATTTAGATGAAACATGAGCAAATGTAATTTGCGTGTTATGGAATTTAATAATTCCAAATGTGTTTGCCACATTGTTTTAAATGTGAAAATTCTATCTGCATGTCATACGTTTTCAGTAATTACATCTAATTACAAAGCTTTAAACTTTTTTTAAGAATTGACATTCAAAATATCTAAATACATTTCAGTTGGTTTGAATTACAAAGTTCCATATTGATGAAATAACGTAACAAGTGTAATTTATAGCATAACATAAAATTCAGATTTTGAAAAAGACTTAAAATATAATTTTCATGTCTGTATTTTAAAACTAGTTCCAAGTATTTGTTACTATTTAAAATTGCTCATATATTTAATCTTTAAGTGAAATTAAAATCAGCACTCCACTGGGAAATACCATAACATAATAAACTTTTATAATTATTTTCAAACATTATATAGTTATCTTTGTTGTAACATTCCTGCTATTACTGGAGTTTGAAGAAACGATGCAGTGATATATCTGGTATCAACATTTCATAAAATATGTGCAATAAAACAGACTTAAAATATAAATGCTTATTTTGTGATCTGCTAACCTGTGCTCATTTACTTGTAATTAAAAAAATAGGATTACTTTTTTAAGGATGTTTCGTTTTCATAGGCAATGCACAGTAAAGGAAATGCTGAAACTTCCTGTCGAGTAAATGAAAACAAATAGCTAAAATTAATCGTAAGTAAGCATCAGCTTTATGCAGCATCTCTGCATAAAGACCTAATTCATCTGCAGTTTAGTCCTAAATATAAAGTAAAAGCAATTCTAAGACTTTGTTCTATTAACCCTTTGCTCTTGAGCGTTTTTCTAGTTCAAACAAGTTTTATCGAAAAAATAAAGAGATATACGTTAAATATCGTTATAAGCTTTAAATATATTGAGTTAGTTGAAAAAAAATATGGTTAATGAAATGTATTTTGATTTTAGTAAAGGTAATCTAAAAGACGCTATAGTCTCTAACCAAAGTATTCATTACACTATTTGAAAGCAAACCTATTGACTGTATATATAAAGAAACTACTTCGTCACCGAAAAGACGACATTAGCATAAAGTCGTATGTACGGTGGCTTTCTTGAGCAAAGGGTTAATTCCTAAGCTGAATAACCAATACTAATATATAAAAGCACGATAAGAAAAGCACAAGAGGAAAATTAAGGAAACCATTTAAGCTTTTATTTTACTTTCATTACTAGTTATGTATGGAAACAAGCTATAAACAGGTAAGCAGGCGGGAAAACGTTTATGCATTACAACTCCATGTTTTCCCTAATATGAGCGAATGATCAGCGGCCACGTTTTTTGGTTAAAATGCAATTTCGTCCCTATGTTGTGCTACAGGTTTTGCAGATGAATTTGGCCGGGAGTTCATTAACTCAAAATATTTTAATTTCACTGCACTTGAAGGCATGTAAAAGGAATGTTACATTACTGCAAACAGAAGTTTCATACATCTAACAGTATGAAGCGTCTCAAAATTGCTGTTGGGCATCTTTATATCAGATAGATTTTTAAATAAAAATCTGTTAAACTAATTCAAATTTCGGAAGGGACAGGTTCCAAATGGCATCTTTGGAAAATCTACCATCTATTTGCACGCTTCTGCTTCCAGCGTTTACCGGAAAATAGATGATCATACTTAAATAGATAGGCAGATAGATGCAATCAGATTTTAATAATTAAGAATTAAAAAAATAAATGATTCTGAAATTTTTTTTTTATTTGCGCATTAAATATTGATTACTTTTTTACAACCTTGATATTTTATATTCCAACATTTAGAGATATATTTTTCAATTGGAAATTGAAAGCGTTGAATGTGAGGAGAAATCGCTTTCTATAAAAATCTGCATAGAACTAACCTTATAATAAGAAGTAAATTTAAAAAGTCATCTTTAATAATTGAAAATAAACAATCCTAATCAAATTTTACCCTTCAGTATCTCAGTAGACACTTCTACAGTATATTATAAAAAATGTAATTTATACTTCAGTGTCTGCAGAATTTAATAAATTTGCTGTTTGCAAAGAAACAGTTTAATTTTTCCTTTTATATATTTATATGAAAAACGCGATAGTTGATTCTTATCTTTTATATAGAAAATGCCCAATAACAAGTTTGAGATATGATATAATAGAAAATAAACAATGTTCACATATCACAACCATGTTTAAACATTTAACACAAAATTAAAGAAATGAATGCTTGTAATCACAGCACAAAAAATGAACTTATAAATCCATAATTATTTGTAATTCTTTAAAGAAGCTATAAGTATTTAAATTTAAACAAAACGCTGTAGTTAGAACACTTTGATTTAGCTTTGCCATTAAAAAATATTAATTGAAACTCCGCCTTTGAATACCTAGAATTAAAATAATGAGATCAATAATAAATGCTTAAAACTATAAACTTATCAATGAATCACAAACAGCATTTATTCTGATAAATGATCTATCAGTGCTATGTATACAATCTAATGGTCTACTCTAGCTATTATAGTTTAGATTATGGTAATTTTCTAACTAAAATTGAAATTTCTGAAAACGAAATCAATTTTATATTGGCATGCATAAGTGCAAAAACTGTGCGAAGTGCGAAGATTGAGTTAAATTTCAAGTGCCAGAGAGTTGAAAGTGTGCAAATATGTGCTGTATTTTTTCTAAATTCTACTGATGCCCAAAATGCAAAACAGTGCAGTAAGAGTGAAAAAATCTAATCTTCCTACGTGCATAATGTGCTCCCTTTAATCTACTGTGCAAATTTCAGTGCAATTATTTGTGAAAATGTGCTGTCGTGCAGTAGTAAATTGTGCTATGCTAGTAATCTACTGTGCAGTAATGCTCTATTTACAAGAAATAACATGCTTGCCCATTAGACTGATGTAAAAACGTTATGCCTTGAATGCAAGCTGAAGTTTTACAAAATAAAGTAAGCAAATTCAAATTTATAATAGCAAAATATTAATTGAATTTTGAACAAAATCAGCAAGCGAAAAATATTGTTACTATTGGTAGAGGTGTTTAAAATGTCGAGTCACGGCAACTGAATCGAATTCTATATAAAACCAGACTTTTAGATATTTTGTAGAATACGTCTTGCATACAGACGGATAAATTTATTATATAAGTAATATAAATGGCCAAAATTCTTAGTTAAATATCCCCTGTCATATCACATTTTTAAAAATTCGTCATATCTAATCTAATGTTATCACAAGAATGTAAAGTAAAATCTGAGTAAATGTGATTTTACTGCTAAATATCTACATTGTGATTATGTCAATGAATGTGAATGAAACAGTTTGAAATCTATCCGCATTAGAAATAGGCAATATTTTCTAAATTAAAAACTGCATGATAAATTACTGTAATATTCTTCAACTCAAAAGTGAATTGAATGTTTAATCCTCTAGCCTATTTAAAAGTAAAGTATTTTAAAGTATTTAATCCCTAGGCGTCTTAGGCATGCTTTAGGCGTCTTCATATTAAATTTGTAGTGTTTCCACACTCAAATGTCTTTTAAAAAAAAGTAGTAAAAAGACATTTTTTTGTTCTTTAAAAATGTATATCTCTTCACACCTTATGGTTCTCTATTGGAGACATTGATTCGCTGGAAAAGTCGGCATTTATCATATACTTTCTTGGACATTACCACATGTCTAAGAGAGATAGATAAATTTTATCACAGAAATTTATAGCGTACGCTTGTTCCTTCAAAACATATGAAGAAACACATATTTGCTTACTGAAACTAACAATAAATTAAAAATGTAAACGCAAATATTATTCATACACACGTCAATTATGTTCTTTAATTTCCTTTTAACAATTTACTTGTAAGCAATTTCTTCCTTCTTTATATTTAAGAAATGACAATAAAAGAAATATATATTTGTTTTTTATATTTTTAAGACAGTATTTTTCTTAAAATACATTTGAATCTTTTGTTTAAACTGCACCGTATACATAAATTAGAATGATAATTTTTTCTACATACACACATTTCAAGAAATAACATAGGTGAAAAGTTTGATTTTATTGAAATGTTAGCATTCAAAATAATTATCGGAAACCTATGAAAAGTTAAAAAATTCTTCATTTTAAATTTAAATTTTCTTTTAAGAATTAAAATTGAAGCTTTAACTCATTTAGTTTGATTGGCGAAAGCAGGGCCAAACGTATAATACATAAATACATAAGCGTATTGTTGTATTGTTTAAGCTTTAAAATTCCACTAGTTTTATCTATGAATGTACGTGAAAATTCACAAAACATAAGCATATACATCCATATACTTATAAATTATCAAAACTAGGTGAGCAAACCGGACAAAATGTATAATGTTATCACATTCAAAAGATCTATGCAGGGATGAACAAACTTTTTTCGGAGCTGGCGAATATACATTACTTTGAAATGTTAATAATAAAAAAATGTACAGATCCATCCATCTTTAAGAGCAAAATCTTTGAACAGTATTTCCTTTTTAGAAGATTCGGCAATTATTATAATTTAAGAATACCTACAATAAGCCAAAAATGCATTAACAACAATTTTACTTTCTAATAATTTCAATAGCTATCTACAGTGATGTTATGTGTCCACCGTTTGTAATAATTAATAGTAGAATCTTTGTTAAAAGTGAAATCAGTGAATGATTACTCACTCAAATACAAGTTCTAATTCATATGTTGAATTCGTCCAGTTAACAAAAAAAAGTTCCTCACATATCTGTAAGGTTTTTAATTTGGAATGGAAACACCATTATGCATATAATTAAACCAAAGCGAAATGCAATTTGCATAAAAGATAATCATATTTTTCTTCTAGTAATTTATTATATTATAAATATATTATAATTCTTTTTAATTTTGACCGTAATTTGAGCATCCCTGATAAGACAGTAACATCGTTGACGAACACAGTTTCTATCTACAAACGGAAAGAAAATAACACAAGAAATGACATTTTATCTCACTATGCGTCAGAAGTAAGAACTGCCCGAGAGCAGTTAAGCTGAGCTCTATGTTGCGCTTTGTATTTGTTGACAGTCCAGCTGCCTCAGTTAACTAAACACACTGCAAATTTATTTTTATTTCCATCATTAAGGACAGCCTTAAGCATGAACTGCAGACCAGCTGCTAAATTATGCAAAATATTTCGAACAATTACTTATATACTATAAGGGATCTCACAGCAGTTAAAAATGAAATCGAAGAACAATTGAATTGTTTTCGACACATTTAATTGTAATAGAAGTTAATTTAGAACATTTACTTACTCGTACTATTGTGGCTTTATTTAAGCTGCAAAATATTACTTCTAACTTAATTTTGCAGTATCAGTTTTGTTTCGAACTTAATATAGTTACTTTGTAGTCTAGATTTTTTTAGTTGGTTTTAAAGTATTTTAAGATGCAATTATTTTTAATGTGAAAATGATATATCTAAAATTGAAAAAAGGTTTTAAATTCTGAAAATATTTTATAAAATATACGTTCTGCAATTGAAAGTAATCGTACAACTAAGGACTAAATATCACGTATTGAGATAAAGGTTTTTTTAAACATATATTCTCAATAAATCCTCGGTGTATTTTGATCTACAGCTCATTAAGTAAAGTTGTAAAATTGTTTCAATTAACTGTACCAACATAATCATGATCCCGTACATAATTTTTTCTGAACAAGGTAGATATTAAATGGTTGAAAGTTGAGGAGATCCCTTATAAAGTTATTTTAATCAAACATAAATATAGGGCTAAATATTAAGTGTAAATAAAATCTGACTGATTCAGTAGATTTTAAAATTTTTACAAACTGTAAATGCTGTTTTGGATAACTGAAGTTCAATTTTTACTTTAGAGATTTGTTTTTAAAATTAAAGCTTGATTAATACAATTGAAGTACGGTTAAAGGTATCAAGAGACCTAAAATGCAGCCTAAGAATAATTTTTGAGAGTACACAAAAGGAAATTAAATTTAGCCATATTTGAACTAAAACTAGTTTATGCTACACCTTGCATCTTACAGCTCCAGCTCAGAATTTATTTCTTTTTCTTTTTTTTGTATGAATTTGTTTACACTACATCCAGCCAGTGTGTACCGAGTATAGATGAATGGTCTGGGTGGAGGTTAACATAAACATTATCACAAATGCATTTTTTAATTTATATATATCGTGTTCTTGTATTTAAAGGAAAAAAAGTCTGCCTTCCATTTTGAAATGAAAGAAGTATTATGTACATGATTAATTCAGAGTGGAAGGCAGTTAAGACTATACTGGAATTGGAGATAATTTTTATATTGCAAGTTATTCAATTGTAAATATATATGTATGTATGTATATATATATATATATATATATATATATATATATATATATATGTATATATATATATATATATATATGTATATATATATATATATATATATATATATATGTATATATATGTATATATATGTATATATATATGTATACATATTTATATATATATATATATATATATATATATATATATATATATATATATATATATATATGTGTGTGTGTGTGTGTGTGTGTGTGTGTGTGAGGTCTAAAAAAGGGGTAGTTGGAAATTACGTGAGTTAAAAGCGATTTTAACAAGGGAACTCTTTTATAATAATAAAATAAATAAAAAAGATCCACGCTCGAGTAAGCATTTAGGATCTTCAGGCAGAATCATTTTTGAACTATTTGATGATCTTGCAAACAGAAGAGCAGTCAGCGCGTGGACATGGAACTGTGAACATACTCTACGAGTGTCTCCGCTTCGAACAATGAAAATGGCGCAGGTTTTGATTTTAGAAGAAACGGTTATTTAATAAACTTATTATTTTCAAGAAAGACTGTTTTCCATTCGCTTTAACACTGGATAACGTCATCACACACACACACACACATACACACATATATATATATATATATATGTGTGTGTGTGTGTATGAAATAGAATACCATTAAACTAGAGACGGCCGGAGCAATTGTCGGTTAATGCTATCCTATAGTAATTTATATGTCAACTAAAGGAACATAATATGCTTCTGTACACAAGGTGTTGCTAACAGTATGCGAAA
>CM063508.1:56841634-56861634 GCA_032207245.1 Pardosa pseudoannulata
TCAATTTTTTGCTTAACTTTTAGACATGACAATTTAACTTTTTTTAATTACATGTAACATATCGGGGTTTCATCAAAGATATACTGGAAATAATTAAAAATATTATTCAATATTTCCGTTGGCTTTCTTTTAAATATGGAATTCCGTTTAATTAGAAAATTTTTTACCAGAATTGATTATACATATTTTTCTTACACGTTTATCGTTATTAATTGTCATATTTATATTCTGAGTAATAAATAATACCCACTAGAAGAATTTAATTACATTTCTGTTGTAAGTAATACAAACTAAAACAAAATAGTGATAATACCTTTGTTTTAACCATCCCAGCTCTTTGATCACGCACATGCTCCAAGGTAGCTGCTATATCAATCTCTTTAGCTCCTGCAAGGAAAAATATTAAATGCACCTATAATATTAACAAAAGTTTATTTTTTTCATATTAAAACTGCATTGCTTTAAAACTCCTATTTTTAAAAGAGTCATTGTATTCTGATAATATGTTTAACAAAAATTCTATCCGTATCAAAACAGATTTCACACTAAATAGAACGTTGCTGTACTATAAATATAAATTCCAGTTTTAAGTAAAAATATAACTAAAAAAGTAGATCTTCGGAATTTTTACTTTTACTAAATAACTTTAGAATATCTTTTTTAATATTTTGAAAAAAAGCTTTTAGGTATGATTGGATATTTTTAGCACAATCATTTCAAAAGCATTAACTGAATTCCAAATCGTATTCATCGTTCCCTGGTCTTGAAATGTTCTTACAAAAGTTTCAAAAGTCGTTTTAAATAAAGCCTTTGTAAAATATTCATACTCAAAGTAAGATATAATAATTTTTTATATTAATTTTTAAAATTAAATTTTGATAAATTTCTCTAGTCATTTTGTATTTATACACATTAAAAATTGAGTATAGTACTTTTTTAACTGTACATATTTAAAAAATAATGATCTAAGACTTCGAAATGTTATCTTCCCTTTAAAGTAACTGATTCCTTCAAAGAATGATTTTCGTTAACGAAAATCGAGAATATTTATTCGCAACACTTTTCATTTGTTGTTAGAGTTATTTAAAGTCTAGAAGTAAATGTTCATTTACCGCGGTAAGTGCCGAAATGATATCGGAAGAGCGCGGTTTTAGGAAAAGATTTTGTCAGTTAGCGTAATGATACAGTAAATATCTTATTATAGCCTTTAAATAAAGAAATAAATTACCCCCGGCATATTTATTAATAATTATTAAAATATCAAATACTATTTTCCTCCTTATCCAAGAAAAGCTATAATTTGGATATCTTAAAAAATAGTTTTTACAAAATCACCATACCATTGCAGACATAACTTTATGGTTTTAATGATATTATGCATGCATTGAAGGAGCCTTGATAGGTCAACGCATGAATCGTCCTCTTTCATTTCAAACAACTAAATTATTTGTTAATCTGTTTTTTAAACAATATAAGGTTCAACATTCTACGAACAAAAGATGAAGAATTTGGTTGAAGAGAGAGCTGTTCCCAGCTTTCCGAGAAAGATTGCAGTGACTTTTCTTAGAGGTCTGACTGAACATGACTTTTACAAGACCATCTCTACAGTGTTGGGGTGTGGTTGATTTACCGGACTCGGTTTAGTGTGACTCTTGTTGTGGAAAAGGGAAAGACGAACTATGATCCATGGTTTTTTCCTTTTGTATTTTTTTTAATTTTTCCCTTGTCGAATGGCAACGGATAAGAGAAGAACGATTTTTTTATTTTATTTCATTTTTTGAGTTGTTCTCTTATAATCTATATATAATGTACGTGTTTTAGTGTATCGTCGTGTTAAACAAAATGTATTATTCGTTACGAAAGGCTTCATCTTTAAATCGTGAATGAAGAATACATCTTTCCAGTGCATCCCACGGAACCTGAAGATGATAGGGTAAGACCCTTTTGATATTTATTTTTTTTGATAAATGCTCTTCCTTAAGGTCGAAATTTAATACTTGTCATCCAATGACTTTTGAATATTTCAATAAATGTCTTACACTTTCTCAGTGCACTATTAAAAAGTTTTGGAGAGCCTCTGAACTAATGAATAAGGCGCTAATTGTTCATCATTTGTAAAATAAAAATATAAATGCATACATTGAACAATAAAATATATTCATTTATGGTTGAGATATTATCATTTATGATAGAAAAAAAATTCTGATTTTTCCTCTAAAGTAATCGAATTGCTATTGGTTATTTATACTTTAGGACATTTTCATTCTTTCGGTTCAATGCTATATATTGAATATATGTGTATATTAATCTAAGATATGTTTTTTAGAACTGTTTGGAGTTAACGTCAAAGTTCTTTTTCTTTTCAATTTTTGCTAAATTTTAACAAACAAATCTGCATGTATTTATTTATATTTTGCCATTTTTCAATACTTATGCCCTAATAATGGAATATTAGAACAATTTTCTATAAAATCTCAGTTTTGGCTTCAAAAGTGGTCTGATACCTTAAGAAATAGAAAAAATGCATACCTTTAGCCATTCGGTTTAGAACCATATCAATTAAGCAGTATGTCCCAGTTCGTCCAATGCCGTCACTATAAATAAAAGAACATTTTTTTACTATATATATATATATATATATATATATATATATATATATATATATATATATATATATATATATATAATTATTATAATGAACAAAAATTGGATCAAAGAAAAATATTCATAAATTCATATTCATCTCTCCTATTTTTATTAATCTTGTGTTATGAAATTTTATTTCGCTCTTCTGCATGTAAATACATAGCAAAGTTTTATCATTTGTTTTCTTAAAAAATGTTTTCTTGATCTCTTAAAAATTACGAAAATTGTATTTAAATATTTCATTTTAAATTAATTATATATTACTTTATATAGATATTATAAAGTATTTCTATAAACATTATATGATCTACATGATAACAGCAAGTCTATAGTTAAAAAATATTATAATATATCATATTTATAGGACTTAATATCAATTGCAAATATATATATATATATATATATATATATATATATATATATATATAAATAAATATATTTTATTCAATATATTTTATTCTGTTAACAGTATTTTCTACTCAATTTTAAGTCGATTTCTTTATTACTTATATTTTATTATAAAATCCGAGAAAAAAAAACATAATTTATTTATTATGTATAATTGCTCATTACCATACCAATTTTGTAAATATTGTTATAATAGGATTTATTATACGCACTAAAAAAACTTAATCTAGCATGAAATTTCAAACACACGTAAACGTATAGTGTACAATCTGTTTATGCAATTGTTAAACAACATTTTTATTTTGTTATATTTTCGTTCAGTATAGCGTACCAAGCTCTACAGTAGCTAAGCAACATTCGACTCAGGTATCAATCAAGAAATATTAAGGAATTAATTCTAAATTTATGTATACATTTTCTCTTGTCATTTGTGTGGATATGATTAAGTGTCTATATTTTATTATAAAATCCAAGAAAAAAAGCATAATTTACTTATTAGGTATAATTGCCCACTACCATACCAATTTTGTAAATATTATTGACATTATTTGTAATAGTTACACGTACTAAAAAAACTTAAAATCTAGCATGAAATTTCATTCCCACGTAAACGTATAGTATATAATCTGTTTATGCAATTGTTAAATAACGTTTTTATTTTGCTATATTTTCGTTGAGTACAGCTTACCAAGCTCTACAGTAGCTAAGCAACATTTGACACAGGCATCAATCAAGAAATATTAAGGAATTAATTCAAAATTTAATAGGATAGCATAGTGTGGATAAAATTAAAACATCTAACATAATTTAATTCTCACTAAAAGGACTAAGATTTTGATTCCGAATTATAATTTCATAATAACTTATATAAAATTATGTATGCACTATAATTTTTCATTATGTTTTATTCAAAATACTAAAATTTTAATTCAAAAATATTCACTTGCAGTTAATATAAAATTGACCTTAACGACGAATTAATATGCTAATGATATATATATTCCTCTCCGGATGATGTTCAATTGACTCTACATCCAGATTGTTCAGTATTTTTGATGTTGAGATTGAAAAGAATCTTTGCATTAAGATGATACTTTGAAAGACATTGAGTGCTAATTAATACGGTATCCGCATACTTAACTTACACATCTCAGTTTAATTTACGCACTTGATACCAAACTTCTCAAAATCCCCGCAAATGATTATTAACACAAGAATTTTGCAAAGTAAACCAATACCCATCCAGACCAAGTTGTACGAAAATTGCGTCCGACTTTAAAATTACCCCGATTTTTATTTTGTGCCTGAAAAGCGAGATGTCTGAAGGGTGAATTTTTATTCGAGAATGAATAGTTGATAAGGCTTCTTCCCCCCTCGAAACTCTTCAGCAGGTTGAAAGGCGACTGCAACAAGAGCCTTAATTGTGCAGTTAATCCCCGTATCTCAACAAAAGGCAATAAATAACTCTCTCCAAAGGAAAACAATAGATTTAATGGGCTTAAATCATCTTTTTCCGCCCAAGTCATCGGCAAGTCTTTTACGCAGATCAATAATGTTTCCGTTGTTGTGCAGGCTAGGAAAAGGGAGGCTTTTTCCAGGCTTTGCACTTTTACCCCTCTGTCTCTGAAAAGCGAGTTACAGTTCCGCTAAAGCTGATGTTGCCTTTCATGACCTTCGACTTAAATTGATGAAATTACAGATATAAAACCGAATGATTTTGTTTTGTTGGTGATCAGTTATATGCCTTAGTGTCAGGATTAAATTGAGTGATTTATTTTAACGATAAAAATTATTATTAGTCTGTGGATCACTAAGTAATTATGTAATACCACTTCCCGCAAAGGCTGTTTTTACTTTTACATGAGAATGAATAATAATTTGAATCTAGAAGAATATAAATTAAAATGCTGAAATTACAGGTATAAAACTGAATGATTTTGTTTTCTGGGATAAGTTATACCCCTTAGTGTCAGGATTAAATTGAGTGATTTATTTTAACAATAAAAATGATTATTAGTCTGTTGATTACTAAGTAATTATGTCATACCACTCACTGATAGGCTGTTTTTACTTTTACATGAGATTGAATAATAATTTGAATCTAAAAGAATTTCAATTAAAGCACTGAAATTACAGATATAAAACTGAATGATTTTGTTTTGTAGGATAAGTTATACACTTAGTGTCAGGATTAAATTGAGTGATTTATTTTGACGATAAAAATTATTATTAGTCTGTTGATAACTAAGTAATTATATAATACCACTTCTCTCAAAGGCTGTTTTTACTTTTACATGAGATTGAATAATAATTTGGATCAAGAAGAATTTCAATTAAAATCCTGAAATTGCAAATATAAAACTGAATAATTTGTTTTGTAGGATAAGTTATACCTCTTAGTGTCAGGATTAAATTGAAAGATTTATTTTAACGAGAAAAAATATTAGTAGACTGTTGATCACTAATTATTCAATACCACTTCCCTTAAAGGATGTTTTTACTTTTACAGTGAGATTGAATAATAATTTGAATCAAGAAGAATTGGAATTAAAATCCTGAAATTAGAGATATAAAATTGATTTACTTTGATTTGTAGGATAAATTATATTTCTTAGTGTCAAGATTCAGTTAATTCATTTTTACGAGAAGAAAATTTATTATCCTGCTGATGATATATACTTATGTAGTAAAATATTTCATAAAAACTGCTGTTATTTTGCTTGAAATTGTACTTTTACATCTATAATTTCAGGAATTTAACTCGAAAAATTTAATTTTGTGATTAAGTTTTCAGTCTTAATATATTAAATGGAGTTATATATTTTTACAATAAAAATGTATTGATTGCTCCATAATAATGAATGTGTATCTTGATAGCCGTCTGAATTTTAAAAAGACAACAAATCCTTCCACGGGTAGATTTTTTTAAGCATACAGAAATTTTGCACACCTTTTTTACCCTAATAGAATGAGTATGTGAAATAAACTACTTCTACATAAGACTGACCTAAGAATTTATGTTGCCTCGATTCGGGTACCGGCAATAGAAAATCATATTCAAAAGGTGATAGTGCAAAATATAACACTTCGGACAATGTGCAGGGATTCCTGGTACTGTACTAATGTATCTGTACATCGTGACACTAAAATGAATCCAATCAGAGCAGTTGTCAGAAATCTTACTTTCAACTTTTTTGGATACTTTAAAACTTGTACTCAAAGTAAGAAACGAATAAATAGGAAATCTGTTGAACTATGATCCCAGAGAATTTGTCAAAAGACTGGGAGCTGCAGGAAATTTACATCTCTGTATTAAACCTACTTAAAATTATAGTCTCATCGACATTGATACCTTAATCTGAGTTTTGCTTACTAATTTATTTGAATTCCATTTCTGTTAATCAAAACTTTGCACTTTTCTAAACTTATTTGTCAAAATAATGATATATATTTCCTATATTTTTTAAACTATTTATGTCACGAGTCAACAAAAATCCGTATCTTAATGTGTCCATGTCTAAGAGATAACTGCCGTGGATATAGAGTTGCAGCTCTGTGGTGCAATTTCACTTTGCAGATTTTTAAACTTATTATTATTTGTCAAAATAATAATATATATGTACTATACATATAATAATATATATTTATCTACTATACAAAATAATAAAATAAATCTGCTATAATTTTTTAAGCTATTTATGTCACGAGTCAACAAAAATCAGTATCTTAAAGCTTTCTACATGTCTAATAGAAAACTACTGTGGATATGGAGTTGCAGCTCTGTGTTGCAACTCCACTTTGCACTTTTTTAAACTTATTATTATTTGTCAAAAAAATTATGTATATCTACTATAATTTTTTTAAACTATTTATGTCACGAGTCAACAAAAATCAGTATCTTAATGAGTTCTACATGTCTAACAGATAACTACAGTGGATATGGAGTTGCAACTCTGTGTTGCAACTCCAATTTGCAGTTTTTTAAACTTATTATTATTTGTCAAAACAATAATGTATATCTACTATAATTTTTTAAGCTATTTATGTCACGAGTCAACAAAAATCAGTATCTTAAAGCTTCCTACATGTCTAACAGAAAACTACTATGGATATGGAGTTGCAGCTCTGTGTTGCAACTCCAATTTGCAGTTTTTTAAACTTATTATTATTTGTCAAAACAATAATATATATCTACTATAATTTTTTAAGCTATTTATGTCCCGAGTCAACAAAAATCAGTATCTTAATGTGTCCTACAGATAACAGATAACTACAGTTGATATGTTGCATTCTGTGGCAACTAAACGAACTTATTTAATGTCAAAACAATATATATATTACTATATTTTTTAAACTATTTATTGATCAACAAAAATGTATCTTAATGTTTGATAACAGATAATACAGATATACAGTCAAAATAATATTTCTATATAATTTACAAAAATAATTACTACTCTAATAAACCTTTAAGTATTAAAAGAAGTACCTTAAAAATAAATAAGATATTGCATGAGGAACTGTCTTATATTATAAACACACAATGAATAATACAAATTCCTACCATTGAAAATTAATTTGATCTCTAATCACCTTGAAGTTTTTAGAATTAAAAACAAGCTAAACTTTTACTGATAAAAATCTATCATTTTTCAAGATTTTATTGATAAGTAAGCGTACTTTTATCTAAAATAGTTCTGCTCATTTTAAATTAAATGCCTTCCTAAAAATATTATTTCTTAACAGGAATCAAAATGATTTTATTAAAAAGAAAATCTTGTGACATTAAGAATGGGGTACGGATATTATTTCTCTTCTGTGGAGTTTACTATTTTTAATGAAAGTGCTCATTAAATTGCATTGTTAAATGTACGATTTATAAAATGTTTGTTTACTGAAGAATAAAAATATTATCTCTAAAGGTATATTGCGAGACAATGCGAAATCGAAACAATCGACTTAGTATCGGGAGAAATAAACGGGCATCGCAATCACAGACGTTTGGGATTAAGTCGTAATCCAGATTCACTACGGTAATCTTCTCCGAGTTGGTCACTATTTATCTTGTCGATTGCCGAGGAATTGCAGAGAAAATATGCAAACCTAAAGTAGAGTTCCCTTACAATTTTATTTTAGCATGTTGTTCACAATTTATGTTGATAACTAAGTAATTATGTAATACCACTTTTCGCAAAGGCTGTTTTTACTTTTAAATGAGATTGAGTAATAATTTGAATTTAGAAGAATTTCAATTAAAGTGCTGAAATTACAGATATAAAACTGAATGATTTTATTTTGTAGGATACGTTATACCCCTTTGTGTCCGGATTAAATTGAGTGATTTATTTTAACGATAAAAATGATTATTAGTCTGTTGATCACTATGCTATACCATTTCCCCGAAAGGTGTTTTTAATTTAACAATAAAAATGAATAATAATTTGAATCAAGAAGAATTTGAATTAAAATCCTGAAATTAAAGATATAAAATTGAGTTATTTTGATTTGTAGGATAAATTATATTCCCTAGTGTCAAGATTCAGTTCAGTAATTCAGTTTTAAGAGATACAAGTTTATTAGCCTGTTGACCATATATACTTATGTAGTACAACATTAAGCAAAAACAGCTGTTATTTTGCATGAAATTGGACTTTTATACCCATGATTTCAGAAATTTAACTGGAAAAATTTAATTATGTGAAACCTAAACAATCGACTCAGTATCGGGAGAAATAAACGGGCATCGCAATCACAGACGTTTGGGATTAAGTCGTAATCCAGATTCACTACGGTAATCTTCTCCGAGTTGTTTACTATTTGTCTTGTCGATGGCCGAGAAATTGCAGAGAAAATATGCAAACCTAAAGTAGAAGTCCCTTAGAATTTCATTTCAGCATGTTCACAACTTTTTTTTCCTATTTAGCATTTAGAAAATATCGTCTGGCGTTTATTACTAAAATTTATACTGTGTTGACATTAATAAATACAATACATTTTCGATTTCCTGCTCTTAATATTTTGCATCCTGCTGTGTAATTTACAAAAATTATGACTGAAAGAAATATCACAATGACTATTAAAAATATATTATTCGACCGTTTAATTATTTGTTATTGTTACGATTATTTAAGTAGTTCTAAGTGGTTAGGCTCTGTTTTGTTATTTTTTAATAGTGATACAAATGATACTGTTGTTAACCCATTAAAGCCAAAATTACTTTTTTTTTGACGCAATGACATATAATTGATAAATTGGGTGTCTTTTACCATCAACATGAATATTATTATCGAATTTTATCAATACGTACCTTAGTCTTTTAAAAAAAATGCTGGTCTAAAAATAGATCACTGGGCGTTCGGAGGATATATTTTAGCAAATACACAACAATCATTAGTACTTCAATAACGTGGTAAAATCGAACCAAATAGATAAAAACTAATGCATTTTCTTTTAAAAAACGTTTATTTATCCAGAATTTCACTATATTACAGAATGTACTTAGTAAAGTTTAATTATTTTAAAATAATAAAATTTCAATGTTTCTACAGTTTAGTGTGGAATTTGAAGAAACACTTCTTGCATAAAGTTTCATCGCACTTCACAGAATATGTTAGGGGGCTTTCTTGGCATCCTACAAGTCGACAATGTCTTTGGCCCTTTCTTTGTCCCATATTGTGATCCCTTCTATAAAAGCGAACATCTTGACTGAGATTAGCTTTTGAGGATGAAGGAAAACTGTAAGGTCGACCTTTCAAAACATTTTTTCCGATTCCCAATTTTAGATATTTTACAGCAACAGCTCTTCGAAAATCTTACATGGGCATAGAATCACCTTTATGAACATTTCTGTGCAGAATACTTGCATTTACTACAGCCATATCAATTATTCGAGTGAATAGACACCAGTACCATGTTTTACCTCTTATTCTCTCCAAAAGGAGTTTTATCTTGATTTGTCATTCTTACGTTCAGCTGCTTTTGAAATGTCTTGGAAATGAATATATGACTCTATTTTTAGGTAAGCATTTCTATTAAAAGAGTTCTGTACAAGACCTATCACTTAATCTTCCACATCACTCCAATAATATCTTTCACTTGAAAGAGTAAGATAGCCAAAATATATCAAAAACCCTATAAATATCTTTATATCTTCTTTAGTGATAATTAAATCATGGTCGTTTTTAACATTTTTAGCATAGAGAATAGTCTCATCCACAATTACGTTATATACTTCATCAGAAAAAATTTTTTCAAAGCAATGATGCAAGATGCATTTGCAAGATCATTTTCCATTGCCAAAATATTATTCTTATCAGTTTCCATTAATTCCGACCATTTGGTATAATTCGGTTTTTTTTTCAAACAATTTTTGGCTTTTCTGTTTTTAATATTTTAGGTTTCCTCTCAAACTTTGAAGGTAAATCTGTTTGATCACACTCATCTTTTGATATTACTTCTATTTTACCAACAATATCATTTACAAATGGAGCATGTAACTTATCATCTATTTTCTCTTCATCTGTCAGTTCATCTACATTAGTGGATATGGCAATAATATCCTGTTTAATTTGTTCAGAAAACAGATAATCAACTGCATCCTGAAAGCTATTAAAGATTTTTCGACTCATATTTTCATCTAAATGTGAAAAAACGTAATATTACCAGGGTCAGGAAAAAAAACGCCCGAACGCCCAGTGATCTATTTCTAGATCAGCAGTATTTTTACACTAATTTTTACTATTTATATTTCTTTTAAGATAACATCGATTTATATTCTGATAGCTACATCTATGAAGATATTAAATCACCAAAAAAAGTTTAACTTACGCGTATTACTTAGCTGTTTTCAGTGTTTATGCTAAGAAACGTAGAAAAACGGCGGAACGAAAGGGCGATACAAACTTTCTCTTATAGCTTAAGATCAATGATATAAACAAAACAAGAAAACCACGTGTTGGTAAACAGGTGCATGCCTTGTCTTGCCCCCTATGCAGTGTAGAATATGTGGGGTGGGTTTAAGGTCATCTAAAAGCGAGTTTACCACGCTATGTTTAGCGATCTAAAAATAGATCACTGGGCGTTGTTAATATCAACTAAAATAATCTAACAAAAAAAGATCTTCTCGTCCAGACCATTTGGCACCCCCCCGCCCAAAAAAAAGAGGGAAACCTAAACTTAGGTGGCTCGACTGTTTGGAATCAGACTTAAGACTTTTAAAAATTACTAACTGGATGTCCATGGCCAAGGCTAGAAGAGCTTGGAATTCGATTCTGAGGAAGGCAAGGGCCCATCCTGGGCTGCCTGTCCATTGAAGAAGAATAACAATCTATTAAGTTTCCCTCAGTAAAAGTAATTTGTATGACATTGGAGTTTTGATAACTGTATTATATTAAAGTATTGCATTCAGAGTATCACTGTATTATATTAAATCAAATCCAAAAGATGAAATAAATTTTGAAAAGGAATCGCCATTTTATTTAAGATCATGGCCAGCAAATTACAGTCAGATTTGCAAGAAAGAAATATGAAATGCTTCACTGTGTTCTGATTTATAGACCTGAAAAATGATGATCTGCCACATTCATCTCTCAGCATTGTACGTGTGAAATACACAAAAAGAAATCCAGGATTCAGGAGTTTCTCCACGTTATATTTCTTATGAATAAATTTAATTTTTAATTCAGAGGAAAATGACGTTTGACTTAAGTAAACTCGTACTATTTTCTACTATTATTTGTATATGTGTATATATGTATACGGGACGACCCGTAGCCGTCACAACATCAACATCAACGGAATGTAGTCGTGTCTATTGGGAGTGGCAAGCAGAGGCACCAACAGCTTCGGCTAACTTCGTTTATTCCTATTTCCCACGATTATAATGAAAGCACATATCGAAGAACAACTCGAACTACCAGAATCACGACGAACAACCAGAATCACACCGAACAGTAACGAAAAGCCCCCTCGAACCTTGGTGCTCGCCTATTTAAAAACATTTCAAAACCGGAATCGAAGTCATGATTGACGCCAAGAGACAGCCAATCATGCCGCATATAAAGTTCTAAAAACCCATCCCACTGACACAGTGCCGTGAGCAAATCCCAAAACCAGAAAACGCCGCCATTTTAAAAGAATAGACATATAGAATTTTGAAACCAATACCGAAATATTTTAAGCAACATGCCCCATTATTACACATATATATATATATATATATATATATATATATATATATATATATATATATATATATATATATATATATATATATATATATATATATATATATATATATATATATATATGTGTGTGTGTGTGTGTGTGTGTGTGTGTGTGTGTGTGTGTGTATGAGAGAGAGAGAGAGAGAGAGAGAGAGAGAATAAGTGTCTGCAACGATATTTTTAGCGTAAAAAAACCAACCAAACAAACAACAATCATATTTAAAAATAATTTTACGGCAAAAGATGGCTATTGTCTCTTGTTCTTTCTACGATTTGACGAGTACAAACACACCAAACATAATTCATGCTTTAATCAGCACTTCTGATAAAATTTAGTGACACTCCTTCCCATGTTATAACATGACTAACCACTAAAACCCTGATTGTCTGGCTTACACACCTATAAATTACTATCGCGAGATATCGTTATAATAAATGTTATTTCTCTATTCCACATTTCTATGTTTTTTATTTGGGCTACGTTTTTGCTTATGATTACACCCTCGCCCCAAATTGGATTCTTTTACCTTTGGGATGAGATAAATTGCCCATTTTACCCACACACATATAAAATATGTATATGTGTATAAACACGCGTTTAAAAAATTTGATGTGTTTCACACATTAAGTGGTCCTCTTAAATAAAATGCATTTCCGATGTGGCCCGGAAATATTTTGTGTTGAACAGGTATTTTATGCAGATTGTTGGACATAATATGGAGAAATTGTTGTTGTCTTAAATCCTTCTTTCAATTTGTTGTACATTTATAAGCTTAATGTTCTTTACACAATGAGCTTACAAGATGATTTATATTTTTTGTTTTTGCAAACATTGCAACTAACACAATGTTATCATAGAGTCCGTACCGAATGAAAATTATTCTTTTGTCTCAATATTAAACGGGTTGTTTGATATGATGCAAATGAGTATTTTTGGAGTAAAATTTGAATTTATTTTTTTAAAAATAGGCGGGAAGCCAAAATTAATTTATTGCGAAGGCATTTTAAAATTTTTACATAAATATATGTTTAGAAAATGATTTCAGCATTTATAAGGAATTTCTACATTTTGTATTTAACAAATACTCCTTTTCCAAGAAATTTTAAATTATTTTCAGTTTTCATTAAACTATTGTATGCATATTTCAAGAAATATAGATTAACAGGATAAAAAAATTAATTCTGGATTATTGACAAAATGTTAATGTTATCATGAACTGTAAGCTATTTTATCCGCTCATAAAGCTTCATTTAATAATTATACAAAACAGCATCTGATCATCAGTAAATGTTTAAAAAATTATTTTTTTTTATTCATAGAAAAGAGCATCGAAAAATATTATCTTATCTATTAAAGCGTAATTATCTCTATTAAAGTAATTTAAAATCTTCTTACGTAATATGTACCTGAAAATATTTCGTTTTGTTTAAAATATGAATAGTTTTCAATCAATGATATTTTTCTTACCTGCAGTGCACAACTATTGGGCATGATCTTCCTCGATATGACTTGTTCACTTTTCTGGAAAATAAAACATATATTTTGTTAATTGTACTAAGCAACTTTGTTATTTTAAGCTGTGGAAACATTCTATATAACACATTTTTTTCTATTGGTGGAACAATATTTTTTCATTACAAAACAAAAATCTGCGTAATAAAATAGGCTTTTAAGGGGAGAAGATAATTCAACTAAGCTTGTGAAAAGGTTTTTTTTCAATCTAGACATAAGATTCCATAGTTAAGTCAAATTTTGCAACTATTTTATCTCATTAAAAGTCTAATTTGTTTTCTAAGTATGTATTATTTTACGACTCAAATCAAAATTGAGTTTATTTGAAGATAGACTTATTTCAATTATTAATGAATCTAAAATGTTCAAAATGTATTATTTTTAAATTTCTTGACAAATTCTAAACATAGTTTAATAATTCATTGTTCATCAAACTGAGTAAGCGTTTTTTTAAACTTTAAATGATTTGTCAAGTTTTAGTGTGTTGTAGAGTAAACTAACGAAAAAAGATGTTAAAAACATCTTACAGATATAACTGATTGTTTTATATTGATTTTACTCAACTTAAATTTGAAAATCAGTTGTTCCTATACAAGTTCTAATCATATTCAGGAAAAATATTAAGGTGATTAAATAATACTCAATAAGCTGGAATATTTTTAACCCTTAATTTGGCTATGTCTGGCCACTACACCCGACATGTATATTTATAACTACTATATAACATAATTGTCAGTGTTCCCCACAGCGGATATTAATTATCTCAAAAATGGAAAATAATATTTTTTTGTTTATTTTACAGAGATCCTAATGTCTATACAGACATGGGAAAGTAACAAAAATTAAAAAATATTTGAAAAAAAAAACATCTTTTCAAATTAAGGGTTAAAGAACTTTGCTAAGCAGCTCAAGTGACATATTAACAATATATATTTTAGCCAGACTAATTTTTAACGCAAGTTTAGTCTATATATTAAATATGACATAATCATCTAATCTCATTACGAAATGAGTTAAAAAATTGAATAGTTATAAAAACTTAGGTCCCTTGTCCCCTTAAAAGAATACATAGTTTATTTCTTATATTAAGTAGCTACAATTATATTTTTAACACAATCAATTGCCTTTAAGTTAGTTACAGTAAAAAAGGAAACACAGTTTTATACATAAAAATATCTTACAATACAAAATAGTTTTGCAGAAATTCATTTTATAAATGGTAATAAAATATATGTTCTTAGTAACATGTATAAAAATTTATCAAATAAAACGATTAACTTATTTATTTAGCATACATCTTATCAATTCGTAAAATTTAATGAACATATTTCTAAAGGAAATGAGAAGCTTAAGAAATGTATTAATTGGTAAATTTAAATACAATATAATGATATCCAGATGAACTCTGTACTATTTCATTTCATATTTAAACAACTTAACAATAAATAGTAAAAAGGATATTCATTGGAAGAGGATTGCCTTATAGAACTATATGTCAATCAGATTTATAAAAATATGAGTCGCTTATTTATTTATGATTTTTAGTGTTTAGAAAGGATTTTAGATGGCTATAAGAGTCATGTAACATGAATTACTGCTATATTAATGGGTAAATAACGTTAAATGTCTTTTAAGATTTGTAAATGATTTGTTTAGTTAAATGTTATTATTTTTTAGTTGTAAAATTATCGGAAAGAAAATTCCATATCTCATTTAATTCCAAAAAAAAAGTTATGCAAGAACTATTTTACATACTACCGAATAGTTTTTGATTAACAAGAACTTTTATAGATGTATAGTTCAATTAGTGACTGAAAATCATTTAGAGTTGATTTAATTTTTAGAGCAATATTAGTGTTCTTTTTTTTACCAGAAAGTAGAAATAAAGCAAGATATACTTCAAATATTTTCAAATAATTTTCGATCAATAAAAACTATTGCGCAGGTTGAACAAAGCTAAATTATTAGAAGAAAAATATTAATTTTAGAGTTATACATATTTTTAGAGCAACAATACGCATTTATATTTTAACATATTGAACTTTGTGTCTTTAGAAGCTCTTACAATTAACAAAGTATAATTCAGGAATATTAAAATTAACATAAGCTGTAAACTCTACGGATAGTTATTAACAGGTATGACTTTATTACTACTATCATTTTAGGGCATTTTTATATTTAAAAAACAAAGTGACATAAGATAAAATTATTGATTTTAAGATGGATTTTCATGTATTTAAAGTACGTGTACTTTGCATAGTATAATAAAAAAAATCATTTTTCAGTTTTACTTAATCAAAAGTCGTCCTCCAGGACTTTCCTTTCAGTTTTTGGATATATCAATACACACTTTTTTCATAAGTGGAACAATTCAACAAAAACGAAAAATAATTCTTTCCAACATAAACATTTATTGTGCAATTCATTGATCAATGCAATTCTTCATATTAATTGTTCACCTTGTTTTGTATTTATTTACAAGCAAAACATTTTTCCTCTGTGACTTGAGTCTTTCGATGAGCTTGCAACAGCATATCATTAACAATGCACAACGAATCTTTACTGTAGATTGACGATCTGCACTGTTAATGATGTACTGCCGCGAAAACATTGTACGAGCTCTTAAACTTCTCTTTCACAGTAATAAATGGCAAATTTTCTGTACCGTAATTTTGGGTAGATAAGCCTTCTTAGCGTGTTATCATTGACCTTAAAAAATGAAAGTTCATCAGATAAGTGGCGATGGCGTATACGTTGCAAATTAGATAATTTTCTAAAAAAATGAAAGTTTGTTGGAAAACCGAGGGTCTATTGGAAATTTAAATTTTCCTTTTATCAGAAATTCCTTTTACTCGAAAGTGAAGTCTAGTTGTTGAGAAGGAACACCCTTTTCCCTTTGTTCTATTGGTAATTTCTTTTTCTTTCAACACAGCCGGTTGATGTACAACTACTACACTGAAAGAAAACTAGCAGTGAGTGTTCAAAAGCATAAAAAAATAAGACTTACGGTTCTTGATACTATTAATTTACGAACTAGTTAACTGCGTTCAATGTTTATATACGCCAATCTCAATCTTCATTTTAGTACGGTCGACATATGTACACATCGTATATAATAAAATATCATCATTCGGTATGAAAATCAGAATTTTAATAAGACTAATTGCAAATATCATTTAGTGCAAGTTTTCTTTTATAATACCAGTAAGTTTGTTATAAATTTAAAAAAAGGTTAATTTTTTCATAGATAATTTTTTTATTCAATGTTATACAATTCTTATAGAATTGCTTGTTTTTGAAAAATATGATAGATTATTTTTTTTCAATATCTCAAGAATTCTCAGTGCGTTACTGATACCCGACATGTAAAATTCCGCTTTCTGTGTTATTAAAATATCCCACTTAAATCATTTGAATTTTTTTTTAACATTGATATTTCCTGCTTTTTACGCAAAATTCAATAAGCTACCATTTATATTGCCTTTGACTTGTATACACCTCATCGCTTGATTTTGATTATGTACAGTGTAAAGAACTTTTAAAAATAAATTCCTCAGTTAACTGGTTAAAATTAAATGTTAGAAAAAACATTGCAGCAGAGTATCAATAAAAAACTAAATGATATAAATCGTGTAACAGAGAGAGTTTAGGATAGTGAAAAATTCTTTGGGACAATATACAGAAAAAAAAAATTTCCGGTACACCATGAACTTTAAGTTTCAATTTTTTAGCATATATAAATTCAGCTTATCTACCTGAAATTACAGTAAATTCATTTTAAATATTTAAGATGTATGTATATGGTAATATATACAGCCATAGTAAACATAGTACATGACATATTAAAATAATGAGATAAATATATATATAAGTTAATGAACTTATATGAAATTTACACAATTAGATCATTTTAGAACAGAAACATTTGAAGCAAATAACACATTATTAGAAACAGCTAGCTTATATTCACTATTTAGAGCTAGCTAAAAGTTTTGATTCAATTGAAGAAAATAACCATTTAGAAAATACGATGTTCTAATTTTATATCAAAGATTTGCATGTAGTAATCTGTTAATTTCTAAGCTTCAAATTTTATTATTTCCAAATTTTATTTTCTTTCTTTTGTGTATGAAGGTAACTTAATTTTTTCCTAATTCACTTACACCTATCGTTCCTATTTTACACTTATTTAAAATTAATCGTTTTATTTAAAAATTGTTTAGAATTTTTATATTTTCTGGAAATAAGTTTTCCTGTTTAGTGATGATAAACAGTAACGATATAAAAGATCTCTCAAACATTCCAGCATTTGTTTTATTTATAATAATTTCGTTTGTTCATTAATTATGTATGAATAATAATATTGTAATAACTAGCATATAGGCCGTTATATGACGGAATCAGAAAATTTTTTTAATTTTACATAATTGTAAAATACCCTATGAGGGGGGAAAAGGGTTTTCTTTTTGCTGAGAATTATTTTTTAACAAAACATAATCGATGATTAAATTAAAAATTATCCCATATGTACCTAATTTATTATTTAAGCTAAATAAAAAAAATTGCGTAATATTTAAGTTCAGGAATAAAACTTATGAAAATAATAAAGACGATATTTAAGTAATTTAACATAAAAAATGGTTAAATGAGATGGTTAAAGGTATGACGCCATAATGCTAGAAAAAATGCTATTTTCATTTATTTATTAGGCTATAAATTGGTAAATTTAATCGCCTGCTCTTAACCGGGGAAAATGAAGCTGGAAATGACGACATTAAACGCTCGAAAAATAGGGAAGAGGTAGATTTCGAACTTTTTAAAAACAACAGTATTTTTTTTCTAACCCTAAGTCATCAAGATTCCATTATGGATGCCTTTATTCATTCCAGGTCCAACTGCTTCATAAATTGTACGATAAACTGACAGATAACTTATGCTATTCTTATATAAGGATGTAAAAGTAGTAATAGCTATAATGCCAATTATAATGTATAACGGAAAGTTCTTATAGCCAAAAAAATTCTAAGAATGTGAAGTTAGTAGTAATAAAAAATTTATATAATGAGAAAATTTAATAAAAAATATTTAATATTTCGAGGAAATAAATACTATACACAGAAAGGATAAAAGTTCTTTATATAATTTTGGTCATGGCAAATCATTTTCGTTCAAATGAAAATATATTTCTCTCTCTGATTTGATATATACATATAAATTCATTTTCTAAGAGTTAAAAGTTAAATATAAAAATTAAATATGAAAATTATGTTCAATAATGAATGAATCATTGTTTACCGATGAATTATTGATCACAATATTGATTTCAGGGAACGAGTTCGTGAGAAGTTTTCGAGAAGTTCCAATAGAAGTATTTGTGCCTCTATTAACAGCTATAGTCTCTGTATGACTCACACAAATTGATATAGCTATTTTACATGACTAAACACAAGCTTGTTTCTCGTTGTTACTACGTGCTCCCAATCGTCTTGTTAATGCAAGGCTACATATTGCTAATTACATTGCTACTGAAGAATGAAGTAGATATATCATACTCTCACTATTTTTTTTTATCTTCTATGAATTTTTTGTCTCTTTTGTTATCCACGGACGCAACTAAAAATCAGCCGTTTCAAAAATAAAGCCATGTATATGTTTTTGAAACAACTTAAAACACAGGCTATCACACATGTTTAAGAAGTGGCCCGAAAGTTAGGACAAATTCATAGTACAATACTTAATTAAAAAGCCATTTACATAAGGGCGGTTAATGGTAATTTTCTGTTCTGTATAAAAATTGTAGTATTATTTATTGAACAGCGATTGTAGATATTGTGCATAGAACATGTATAATTCTGAATTTACTAATGAAAAATAGCATTACATACAAATTAATCCTTAAATTATTTTATTGATGAAACTCGTTTATTTAATAATAAAATACTTAAAATTTTCATTTTTGAAAGTTTTTTTTTTCTGAAGTAAGAACATAATATTGGTACTCGTATTTTTTAATTTATCTTCCTGGGAGACAAAATCAGTTTTATAAAAATAGTAGTATTATTTATTAAACAACGCTTGTAGATATTGTACGTAGTGTATGTATAATTCTTAATTTACTAATGAAAAATAACTTTACATGCAAATTACTCCTTAAATTATTTTATTGATGAAACTCGTTTATTTAATAATAAAATACTTAAATCTTTCAT
>CM063508.1:56866634-56936634 GCA_032207245.1 Pardosa pseudoannulata
AGACTCCTAGACTTTTATAATAACAATTTCTTGTTAATACCGGTGATAAAATTTTCATTGCAACAAAAAATAATCGATGATGAAATTATCACATATGAAAATTATCACATATGTATATAATCTATTATTTAAGCCAAATATAAGAAAAAATTATTAACTTATTATCTCAGTTCCGTGATAAAATGTATGAAAATAATGCAGACGATATTTAAATAATTTAAAATAAGAAATGATTAAATGAGATGATTAAAGGAGTGACGTCATAATAATAGAAAAATGTTATTTTCATCTATTTATAATGTGATAAATTGATGAATTTATTCCTTGCTCTTAACCGGAGAAAATAGGGCTTGAAATAATGGCATTAAACGATCGAAAAGGGAGGAAGGGGTAAATTTGGAACTTTTTTGTACTCGCTTTGAATTTTGCTACTCTAATTGATTAAGAATCCAATATGGATGCCCCTTTCCATTCCAGGTCCAACCGCTTCATAAATTCGAGGGCAGACGGACAGATAACTTAGACTATTATTATATACAGGATGAGTAAATTTGGGATTTTCATCTTGTATTATGTCATTGCAAATCAGTATTAAATTTAACCTCTGGCTTTGACGCAAATGCGACAATTTTGGAATTCACGACCTTAGTACGGGCAAGAGAAAAAAAAGATATTTCAATGTCGTTAAGCACAAAATCAGTTCGTCTAATACATAATATTTAACTTGCCATTTTCCCATTAGATATACTTTCCCACATAAAATTCAGCAGTCTCGTTGTCGGGTAATGTAAAGGATTTGTGCAATTCAATGGAATCTGAGGGATATGGAATTCATGACAGTTGATATACGTAATAAAATTGTATAAGTTTATTTATTATATTTTATCCAGAAAATTATATCATTTGATTTATTTTGCTGTAATCTGAACAAAAATTACATTTCCCATATACATGAAAATATTGAAAATTGAAATTATTTAAATTTTTTTTTCAAAAATAATTTATTTCTAATATTTTGATGATAACGAACAAAAAGAAAAAAAAATAAAGTTCCATTTTTGGCACTTTTTTTTCAAATATATTCCTTAGGCAATGGGTTAAAAACGTGTTCAAAAAGGAATTTAAAAATACTTAAATTATTTTAATATGGAATTTATAGTATAGTTTAATTTTAAAATACGAATAAAATGTAATAATAAACAAGAATTTTTTAGAAATTAATTTATTTTAAGCAATACAATATATGTATTTAGCAGATAATTTTCCAGCAGTTTAGAAATGTCTAAACACTTACTTGCTGAAAGCTCTCTGAATTTATAAGGGAATCATATACACTCATACTAAGTCTAAAAATCTGTAAGTAAATGCTTTAAAATATCAAAGCTGATAATAGAAATTGACTATATCCTTCCCTACTAAATGGCATTTCTACATCAGGTTTGCTAGACTAGTTGCTAGACTAGACTAATTTGTGGTAGAAATTAAAAAATTTCACATTGAAGTTATCTTTAATATGTTTTGAGTAATAAATCTGTTCAAACGTAGAAAAGGATTAGTGCACAACTATTCTTGTATTAAAGACGTTTTAAGTATGTAGTTTCCAACCCTAAATTGGTTGAGTTTTATTTTCAACATTAATAAAAGTAGATAAAAACAATTGATTCCGTAACACTCTAAAAACAGTTACTATTAGCAAGTTTCTACTTCTTACTAATGCTAAAACTTCTTGCTATATAGTATATAAAAGATATATTTACTATAATGTATAAAAAATTAAATATTCTGCTTAAGATTTTGTAGATTACATTTAAATTGAGTCTCGATATTTGTCAAAAATAGGTGTTTAAATCCTAAAATAAATCACAAAAAGTGATCAATTATTTGAATCAGAGCTGACTGTTTAGGAAGGTAAAAAACCGTAGAAAATATTTTATGTTTCAATGCAAGTTAGCAAACTGTAAAAATCATATAATAAAATTTTAGGTTTTCTAAACTTATAAATATTTGAAAAATAAGAATATTAAAATTAAGAATACCAGTTTTAACAAATGTGGTGTTTTTTTATCATGATATTAATTTTACTTTTTGTCACATTTAAAGCATCCACGAATATTTTCTTTAACTGGGAACATATTGTATGCTTTGGTTAAGTATCAAGCACTACGGTCTACTTTTTTTTGCTACACTAGGTCTTATGACAATACTATTCACCATATCAAAAGTGTAAATGTCTAAATATTATAAGTGCATTCACCATATCTAAGTATATTTCATTCTATTTACTTTTTTCTGTTATAATACCTTTAAATAAAGTTGTAATTAATTCATTAAGGCCTGAATTTCCCATGGGAATCAGTTATCTAAAATTATGAGTATTTTAAAAATAAAAAAAATATTAGAAATAACAGTTCTAATTTTAATGGAAGTGGTGAATACTTTCATTCACAATTATATATTTTTCCGATATTAATCCTGCTTTCATTATAGAACATCCACGAATATATTTAATGTGAAACATATCGCGAAGTTCGATTTGATTTGGAAAGCTTGGGTCTATTGTTTGGCTACACGAGTCCTTATATTAGGACTTACCTTCTTATAAGTGTATTTGAGTTATTTCATTTCGTTTTATTTTTCTGTTTTAATACCCCTAAATAAATCTCGTAATTAGTTCATTGGGGGATAAATTTTCTAATGATAATAGACCTAAAGCTCTATTTTACAGGTTATCTAAACTCATGATTATTTGAGAAATAAATAATTTTAAAGATAAGGTTGATGAAAATAAGAATATCAATTTTAAAAGACGGTGTAAATCTTCAGTTCTAATTACAATTTTTCCATGATAATTATTATGCTATTTATTCTAATATTTAAAACATCCCCAAATATTTTCTTAAACTTTGAAACACATCGTATCTATATATGAGATATTTCATTCCTATCACAAGGCCATAGTTTTATTTTTCTGTTATGATACCCTTAAATAAAGTCGTAATTAATTCATTAGGGGATAAATTTGCTGAGGAAAGTAGTTTTAAAGCCCCGCTCAAACATTTGACTTCCCTAATTACTGTACAGCTAACAAAAGTGCATTCTTCCGTAAATGACGTTATTTAATTACGATAATTGTTACCTTCGGAATAAGGCGAAACACGCGTTCGACATATTTTTCATCGGTTTTAGAATACATCCTTCAAAATGTTATGTACAGCATTACTAGATGAATATCTAATGGAGTTTTATTGTTTTTTTATTATTTCCCAGAACTCCTTACATGCCTTTTACCTGATTTTTCATCAACTTACTTCAATGTCAACATTTTTCTTATTACAGATACGTTTCTAAGGTGGCCGTGAACATTGTTATTACTAAAAATCAGCCAAATATTATTTTAAAAGTTTTTAAAATATTGATTTTCAAAGGGATGTAATGCGTATTAGAGATTTAAAATATCTAATATGCATTAAAACAGTCTTGATTCGTTATAAAATAAAATGTCCTGCACTTTTCAGAGTAAAATTTTACAACTTCTTTAATAACGTTCTACTTTAAATATTTTTTTTTTAGTTTTTTTTAGTACAAGAAGTATAATTTTATAATAACATATATATTCTAAACTAAAAATTAAATTCAATTGCGCTCAAGTTAATTTTTTTATATGTATATCAGAAACTAAATTTTCATATAACAATTAAGTAAAATATCAGTTTTATTCTGTAAAATTTTAGAGGTGTACACCTTTTTAAAAAATAAAAATTTTCAAATTTTATAAGAATTTTAAAATGAAAAAAAAATTATTATTAATCATTATAAAATTAAATATATTTTGTTTATAAAACAAAGAAATGACTATATATACTATTAGGTAGAAAAAAATATGTTAGCATGCAGTATTTTTCAGATATGTAATTAAAATTTAAGAAAAGTTCGATTTCTTAAGACGTCCACATAGTTCTAAAGCAAGATTTAACCTTTTTTACTTCCTTACGCGAAGAAAATAGATATTTTTCCTATTTTTTCCCTTTTCACTCGATGAAATTACTACTTAAAGCGATTTTTTATTATTATGTGCTAAAAACATATGATCCCTACGAAATTCTATATTTGAAAAAGGTTTCTTCCAGTTCGGGTAGTTTTTCGAGGAAGCCAAATTTGAGAGTTGTCAAGACTGTTAAATTGCCTGAGCTACCCAAATGTGGTCATTTCAGCAAGAGTAGAAGAGGTACAATATCATTATGGTTAAATGTTTTAACACTTTGACGGATACTTGCATCTATAGCCGTCAAAGTTTTTTTTTGAGTGTTTCGGTCTATTTTTTTGTAACAAGAGGGTTAACCCATTAGCGCCCAGTGATCTATTTTTAGATCTCTAAACATGGCTTGGTAAACTCGCTTTTAGATGACCTTAAACCCACCCCACACATTCCGTACTGCACAGGGGGCAAGACAAGGCATGCACCTGTTTACCAACAAGTGGTTTTCTTGTTTTGTTTATATCATTGATCTAAAGCGATAAGAGAAAGTTTGTATCGCCCTTTCGTTCCGCCGTTTTTCTACGTTTCTTAGCATAAACACTGAAAACAGCTAAGTAATAAGCGAAAGTTAATTTTTTTTTGGTGATTTAATATCTTCATAGATGTAGCTATCAGAATATAAACCGATGTTATCTTAAAACAAATATAAATAGTAAAAATTAGTGTCAAAATACTGCTGATCTAGAAATAGATCACTGGGCGTTCGGGCTTTTTTTTCCTGACCATGGAAATATTACGTTTTTTCACCTTTAGATGAAAATATGAGTTGAAAAGTATTTAATAGCTTTCAGGATGCAGTTGATTATCTGTTTTCTGAACAAATTAAAGAGGATATTATTGCCATATCCACTGATGTAGATGAACTGACAGATGAAGAGAAAATAGATAAGTTACATGCTCCATTTGTAAATGATATTGTTGGTAAAATAGAAGTAATATCAAAAGATGAGTGTGATTAAATAGATTTACCTTCAACGTTTGAGAGGAAGCCTAAAATATTAAAAACAGAAAAGCCAAAAATTGTTTGGAAAAAAAACCCGAATTATACCAAATGGTCGGAATTAGGGGAAACTTATAAGAATAATATTTTGGCAATGGAAAATGATCTTGCAAATGCATCTTGCATCATTGCTTTGAAAAACTTTTTTCTGATGAAGTATATAATGTAATTGTGGATGAGACTATTCTCTATGCTAAAAATGTCAAAAACGACCATGATTTAATTATCACTGAAGAAGATAAAGATATTTATAGGGTTTTTGATATATTTTGGCTATCTTACTCTTTCAAGTGAAAGATATTATTGGAGTGATGTAGAAGATTTAGTGATAGGTCTTGTACAGGACTCTTTTAATAGAGATACTTACCTAAAAATAAAGTCATATATTCATTTCCAAGCCATTTCAAAAGCAGATGAACGTAAGAATGACAAATCAAGATAAAACTCCTTTTGGAGAGAATAAGAGGTAAAATATGGTACTGGTGTCTATTCACTCGAATAATTGATATGGCTGTAGTTAATGCAAGTATTCTGCACAGAAATGTTCATAAAGGTGATTCTATGCCCATGTAAGATTTTCGAAGAGCTGTTGCTGTAAAATATCTAAAATTGGGAATCGGAAAAAAAGTTTTGAACGGTCGACCTTACAGTTTTCCTTCATCCTCAAAAGCTAATCTCAGTCATGATGTTCGCTTTTATAAAAGGGATCACATTATGGGACAAAGAAAGGGCAAAAGACGCTGTCGACTTGTAGGGTGCCAAGGAAGGCCCCTAACATATTGTGTGAAGTGCGATGAAACTTTATGCAAGAAGTGTTTCTTCAAATTCCACACTAAACTGTAGAAACATTGAAATGTTTTTATTTTAAAATAATTAAACTTTACTAAGTACATTCTGTAATATTGTGAAATTCTGCATAAATAAACGTTTTTTAAAAGAAAATGCATTAGTTTTTATCTATTTGGTTCGATTTTACCACGTTATTGAAGTACTAATGATTGTTGTGTATTTGCTAAAATATATCCTCCGAACGCCCAGTGATCTATTTTTAGATCAGCATTAAAACTAAAAATTAAGGTACGTATTGATAAAATTCGATAATAATATTCATGTTGATGGTAAAAGACACCCAATTTATGAATTATATGTCAGTGCGTCAAAATAAAATAATTTGGGCATTAATGGGTTAATGAGACCGGGATCTACAGCTTAAAGCCGATTCCGAACGGCTACGAACATCCATGCCGCTGTGGGACTCGAACATATGAACTCCGGTACCGAAGGTCAACACCCTAACCAATCGGCCATCGTTCGGCATAGCCGTCAAAGGGAAGTACACTATGTGGCATGATGGCAATAGCCATCCAAAACGAAACGGTTGGTATTAGACACTAGCAGTGATTGTTTTAGACACTAATCGTTGTTTTTCGACTTAGATTATAGCGGCACTAATGCTTATTTACCGGCGTACAAGAGGAAGCCTAATTTCCTGTTTTGGAAACAATTTTTTAGGTTGAATTTCGATTTCCACCTATTACACGACTTGCAGCTTCAGTTATGCACTTGGTTGTGAAGGTAGTAGAGCGATCGTGTTTTCTCTTGAATTTACTTTTTTTGTTTGATTATGAACTAACAATTTGTGTAAAACTCCCAAAAATACTTTGTTGCACTTAAAATATTGCTTATTTAAGCCATTAAACCTATCAATTACATCTTTAAATTTTTGCTGTTATAGCCGCCATCGTCCCATTAGTGTCTAGAGTCAGCTGACGCCATGACGGTTATAGCCGCAACCTAATTAAAAATTCTGAATTAATCAAAATTACGTTTATTTAAGCAGGAAGAGTAAAACTTACTTCTAATAGTCTAAAAATTACAAAAACATATAGTGTTAATTTTCGAACTTCACTGGTTTCTAGTGTCCTTAAATGTGTTAACATTTCTTCATGGTAACTTTTGAAACACCAACTTACGAATCATCCTTCAACTACCTTTTACCTTATAATTCCTCAATATGGGTTATTCTTTTGCCTGCGACTCCCGAACTGAGTTCGGGCAATTCAAATGCGCCAATTTTGGAATGTCTGAGTTCGAGCAAGAACGGTAAAACACGGTATTTCAATTCCTTGAACCACGAAATAGGTTCGTCCGAAATTGAATATTTAACTTGCCATTTTACCAGTAGATATACTTTTCCCGCGAAAAGTTCAGCAGTTTGGTGCTATTTATCAGATATTGTAAAGAATTTGTGATATTCAAAGGAATCTAAGGAACATAAAATTCATAACAGCTGATATAGATAATAATATTGTTGTATTAGTTTATATTTATTCAAAAAATTATGTCGTTTGATTTATTTTGTAGTAGTTTGAACAAAAATTACCGTAATTCATTTATTTTTTCCATGTATGTGAAAATATTGAAAATAGTAGTGTTTTCTTTTAATTTTTTTAAAAATATTCTATTTTTTCCAATTTGAGGGTAATAACTCACGAGGAAATTTTTTTTCTATATTTGGCATGGTTTTCTCAAATATACTCCACATGCAATAGGTTAAAGGCTTCGTTAAATTATATGCGAGTATATATTAGAACTCATACATTAAATAATACCTTTATATTTTCATATCTTTATTTTTAAATTTTTATGCCAAATATTTAAGCTATTTTCTGATTTTTTAATTTTTTAACTTAAGATAGAAATAATAATTTAATTATTTCAAATACGTATAGTGTAGAGATATAGAATTATGATTATATTTGGGAATGAAATTGAATGTAAATTTTGTAAATGTAAAAAAATTGTAATAATTTTACATTATTTTACAAAAAGTAAAATATTTATTGTAAAATTTAAGTTTTCATAAAATAAATGTTTAATTTATCTAATGTTAAATCCTATATATTTATATACGCGTATGTAAGAGACAAAAAGAGATTAAGAAACGAGATTTAGAAAATAATTCAGTATGTTTTTAAGAATTTTAAAAAGACTATTTTTTGTGCATTTTTCTCTTATGCGTACCCTTGTCCCCTTTTAGTAGTAAAGCATATTCTTTAAGCAGAAAATATGAATTTGATTAAAGAAATTTTATGACTGTAACTTTTGACTGTTGATTTGTAATCATGCAATTAATTTAAGCGTAAATTGTTATCAAAAGTAAGCTTATTTTCAATCATAACATGGCAGAAAAAAGAATAATAAAAAAACTGAAACCAACACATAGATTATTGTAAATTCAACAACATCGTTATATCAAACACATTGATTTGTCTATCATAAAAAGTAATTGAATAAAAAAAGGCTATTTGAAAATTCACAAAGTAGTTTGTAGACGATTGAGGGAAAAATTTGTTACTTTTTGCAGTCTATTTTTAGTTTTTTCATAGTCAATTCCAAATTCCACATGTCATGCTAAACTATAATTCTATGCACATGCTCCACAAATACTATTCTATAAAATAATGTTATTGCGAAAATTTTGTTTTAATCATAACAAAACAGTAACCTAATGTATCTAAGAGTTCTAAGTGACTATTGGCTTATCTTTACTATTAGTAAAACATTCTTCATTACCTAAACATTTAATTTTTAAATTAAAAAGTATCCTCTTTAGAAATATGTGATGCCAGATATAGAAATATGAATTGGATACGAACTAAAGCAACATTTAAGAAAAAATGTATATTTATACTATAGACTGGAGAATGATAGAAAAAACAAATGAATTTAAGAGTGAGCCAAATGGAAATTACTTAAACAACAATACTTTAGTGTTGTTCTAAGAGTACAACTTTATATTAAATGAGTTGTTTATATTACTAAAACTTATTAAAATATTTAACCTAAAATCTATTTATACAATATTTTTTTCTTATGTAAATATTTTTATATATCGTTAAAACTAATATTTTGCCAAAATATCATTACAGCAATTTTAGGGATCTTTTAAATTGTATATAGTATTTATCACGTCCATCTTGAGTGAAGAAGAAACTTCTTCTAAAAAATCTTATAAATTTATAAACGTCAAAATCAAACGTAAAAATATTTAAGAACTTAAATATTATCTTATTTCAATCTAGCTCACCCTTATGATTTGTTATGCAATGCATGCAAATAGGGTGTTACAAATTAATTTTCACATTTTTAAAGTTATAGCAACATGTAATATAAGTAACATACAAACATATAGTACAATAAATGTCCAAGAAACATCGATATTTTCTAATAATATGTTCAAAATTTAATATTTCTTGTTGCATAAACGTACTCTCTTATTCTGTTTACACACGATATGTTACTTCATATTGTTTTTCAAAATGAATATACTTTAATTTAAGCATCTTCGTTAATTCATTCGCTGTAGTTCAGAGCTTTATAACATCCATCACTTTTGTGACTATGCAATTCTCCAAATTCAAAATTGCAGCAATCACAAAAATGATGGGTGATATAAGCAAAACAGTTTCATCAGTGGTCCACCGAAATGAGTGCCTCTTCAGAACTGTTCACAACGAGCAGAGTTTCCCACAGTTTCTGTTTTGACATTATACTTGACCATGTCTTAAGATATTTTCATTGTTCAAATACGCTTGGTAAAGTTGGAAATCTTCCTAGCTTTGTATTAAACATGTGTTATGTAGCACTTTTGCATTATCGATATTGTCCCCAATACAAAACCGCTATTTTACACCCAAAGTTTAGAAATATTAGATAAAGGAATTCATAAAGAAAAAATTATCGAATTTAAAAAACGCATGTAATATGAGTAGCAATATTTTGATGTCCGCAAAAATGTGAAATTATATTCAAGATGATCTCTTTTAAAATATTATATTTTTTAAAAATATTTTTAAATACAAAAGAAGATATAAAATATAAATAGTGAAACCTATAGAGTAGTTATTGTCTCCATGTTTATATTCATTATGATTATAAAATTTTGAATAGAAGGTAAATAAAATCATTAATAAATCTTAAAGGTCAAAATTAATCAAAACTTTCAAAAAGGCTAAACATTAAATTTCCATCAAAAATAATCTTAAAAAAACTTTAAACAAAAGTTCCATAAAGTAATCTGAAATTTCTAAATTATGTGGTGACAAAATATATTCTGTCTTTATAAAACATACACACATTTTTAAAAACTTCTAAACAGTGTAAAAGAATTAACAGATAATTTTGTTGAATTATAATTTAATATGATGAAGAGTATAATTACAATCGCTACCCAAGATAATAAAAATTGCAATTCTACGTTTTAACTAACTTCTATTCATTTATTAATTTAAAATATCTCACAAATACGGGTTTATATTCCTCTATTGATTAGTACCTTATTTGATTTACATTAAATTTAGCTACCTTCTAGAAATTTTAACGTATAAGAAATTTGCTCATAACTAATGACTTTTCTTTAAAAAAAGATTTTTAAACTAACAGATAATTTTTATGCTCGAAACACGGATACTACTGAAACCTTGGGATACACTGCTTGTCTGTTACAAATATACGGATGTCAAATGCAAACATACAATAGTACATAAAAATGACAAACGTTATTAATGCAACATACGATAAAACTTAAAAACATGAATTAAATGAATAGAAAATGATGTTACAGAACACATATTTAATCTTACTGTTAGATGGAAGTCAAAAGCTACATACAAATTTAACATAATTTAATTTTATCTTATATCTCATTTGTCATAATTTAGTAATCAAATGGAAACAGAATAATACTGGTCTTTCAATGTAAAATTTATCAAATAAAGCAAGATAATAACAAATGAACAAGATATTTACTACGATACAACAGCAAAATATAGTTTTATTTAGCTGACTTTAGGAATATTATCTTAATACAAAGTATTATAGTTATTCTATTTCTTGTAGCTGTCAATAATTAGAAATTTTGTGAGTATTTTACCCTATAAAATACAATAAATTGGTTTGTTATAGTTTCTATGCCACAAATGTGAGATAAAAACTATTTGGATAATACGCATATTAGATATTACATTGTAATATTTAAAGAGAAGTTACGAAGTAAAGAATTTTTGATTTTACTGTGTCTCAAAAGAAATCTTTAAGTTCCAAGTTATAATATGCAGTTTGTTTGAGATTGAATTATATGAAGTTTTATTAAAGAATTCTAAATTGTACTTTTTACTCAATATTAAATAATATACCAAGTTCCTTTTCATACTAGTTTGTTTTTTTCTTTTAAAAATTGCATAAAAAATAGAGTTTGTTTTTACATTAGTCTCAGCAATTTGACAGTATCTCTAATCATAAAATTTTAATCTTAAATTAGTTGTTTCTAAAACATTTAACTTTTGCAATAGATATAATTACTTAAATTTTCTTTTAAAGTTCTTTCTATTCTTCAAGAAACGTGGGATGGTATTTTAAGTAAGTAACGTACATAATACCTTATTTTGTTACTCGATTTAAAAACTCTGACTAGATAGAATTGTACCTCCAGTGCTCATTTTATAAGAAGCAGAATAAATTAAAATCAATCGTATAATAATTATAGAAAAAATTATAAATTGGAAAAGAGGTTTATTAAACTACAAAAATAACTAGTTTGCTTAAGGTTTCCTACTTTTGTGCAAACACTTCTCACTCAAAATTCAAAATCAAGATTAAAATTAAACCAACGAAATTATCCTTCTCGTGTTTAGTCATATGTTCTGGTTACATTGTACTTAAGACGAATTTGGGGAATTTCAAGACATGTGTAATTTGCTGTATTCAGTGATCTTAACCCGAAAAGTGCTTTTAAGTGTTTTTAAAAACTAAGTTCAACCTAACATATACATCTGACATACATTAATTTAAAATAGAGTATGTTTTAAATACTTTAGTCATCTAACTACTCTAGTCTCTATGTCATTTTATTATATCGTGTGGTACCCGCTGATTTACCAGACTGTAATTTGTTGTCTTGATAAATGTCTACAAATTTTGATTAATCCAATAAAATATATATATTAAAACAATATTTCAATCAATACCCAAGTAAAAATATAAAGATTAGTGAATACGTAGAAGTTAATGTAGCTAAAATATTACAGAATTCCGTAAAGTTCCCGAAAATATTTTAATGAATTCCGTGATGAAAAGAATTTAGGAAACACTAAACTAGAAATTGAAAAAAAAGTATTGATAACCTAGATCTAAAAGTAAACAACTCGAAGTTTTGATATAAGTAATAAACTGTTTTAATGGCTGATACTGCCCTGGAAAACTCAGTTCAAATCACGTGAATTTGTAAAATAGGTAAACCTTTTTCACAAATTTAATATTGGTATGACGTAATCAGAATTTGCATAGAAATATTAAGTATTAAAACAGCAAAATCTAAAAGCTTATAATTTTAAGTTATTGCCCACCTGTAGACCTAAACCGTAAATATATAAACTGATAGGAAAATTTATGTGAATATGTAACCACTAATATAATGAGAAAGGGCAGAAAAAAGACGAAATAAAAAGTCATGTGTCATACTTGTCACCTTAAAAAACAGAGGGCAAACCTACTGTGTTCAAATGGACCAGCCTACAAAGACAACTAAATCTAAAAGACCAAAAACGGTAGGTGTTTTGATTGAAAGTTTGACTGTCGGGGGTATTAGGGGTGAAGAAAACGCGTCCCTGCAAAACCCAAAACGCCTCAGATTGAGAGAAGAAAATATCCTCAAATATCCCTCGTAGATTTAATCTCTCACATGAAACATCAAAAAGATTCCCTTCTAAATCCCGGGATCGAAAGCGTCTACCACTCCCCTAGAATTTTTTTTCTCGATCTTTCACATCAATAGAACACTTGTTTCTTCCAATCCAAGATAAAAAGTGGACATAGCAAAGAATCAAGTCAGCCATGTTAAGATATATATCATCGGTGAGAAATGAATCCTTCAACTGATCAGGACAGCTGTAAAATATTTCCGGTAATACGGCTCCCTTTTTAGCTCTCAACCACGTTTGCTTTAGAAGAAAAATAAAAAGGGGGATATTTGTTATTTTTAAGCTTATATGGTTATTTAATATCATTTAATATCTCATCCTATTATGTGTGCAGAACTAATTATGAAGGTAAGCATTTATTTTCAAATGTGATATAAATGTTGTTAGTAGTAAAAGATATTCCTATCAGTCCATTTCTAACAAATCATTCATTTTCTGAATTTTTTTGATAGATATTTGGGGTCATTTAATAATTAAAAGATTTAAAAACTGTTACATTATTTAAACCAAGCATAACTTTATGTTACAATGTAATTCCTAAATATTTTCTTTAAGGTACCGTTAATAGGACTGAAATTTAAAGAGAACTAAGTCAAAACATTAGTCAATTCAATGCAGTTAATCGGGTTAGCTTAGTTTAAAAAGTATAATAATAAATTAAACACATTTTAAACTTAAAAAAATATTTAAAACACGTATTAAAATAATTATTTAGATGAATTAGCATACTTGTTTACTACACAAATTCTGAAATCATTTAATAATTAAAAGATTCTGGGATCATTTAATAATTAAAAGATTTAAGAACTGGTACATTATTTAAACCTAGAATAATTTTATGTTACTATGTAATTCCT
Source organism: Pardosa pseudoannulata (assembly GCA_032207245.1). Lineage (NCBI taxonomy): Eukaryota > Metazoa > Arthropoda > Arachnida > Araneae > Lycosidae > Pardosa > Pardosa pseudoannulata. Next base: position 56,880,288 of record CM063508.1, read on the forward strand.
AAATATTTTGTTCACGGCACCATTAATAGGACTGAAATTTAAAGAGACCTAAGTCAAAACATTAGTCAATTCAATGCAGTTAATTGGGTTAGCTTAGTTTAAAAAGTATAATAATAAATTAAACACATTTTAAACTTAAAAAATATTTAAAACACGTATTAAAATAATTATTTAGATGAATTAGCATACTTGTTTACTACACAAATTCTGAAATCATTTAATAATTAAAAGATTCTGGGATCATTTAATAATTAAAAGATTTAAGAACTGGTACATTATTTAAACCTAGAATAATTTTATGTTACTATGTAATTCCTAAATATTTTGTTCACGGCACCATTAATAGGACTGAAATTTAAAGAGACCTAAGTCAAAACATTAGTCAATTCAATGCAGTTAATCGGGTTAGCTTAGTTTAAAAAAGTATAATAATAAATTAGACACATTTTAAACTTAAAAAAATATTTAAAACACGTATTTAAATAATTATTTAGATGAATTAGCATACTTGTTTACTACACAAATTCTGAAATCATTTAATAATTAAAAGATTCTGGGATCATTTAATAATTAAAAGATTTAAGAACTGGTACATTATTTAAACCTAGAATAATTTTATGTTACTATGTAATTCCTAAATATTTTGTTCACGGCACCATTAATAGGACTGAAATTTAAAGAGACCTAAGTCAAAACATTAGTCAATACAATGCAGTTAATTGGGTTATCTTAGTTTAAAAATTAAATAAAAATTAACACATTTTTAAACTTAAAAAATATTTAAAACACGTATTAAAATAATTTTAGACAATTAGCATACTTGTTTACTACACAAATTCTGAAATCATTTAATAATTAAAAATTCTGGGATCATTTAATAATTAAAAGATTAATAATAAAATAGTCCTAAAAATTGATACAGAATATTATATAAGATGGATATTACTATACTATACACAAACTACAAAGTTTTGTGTCACAACAGACCTCCAACTTTAATTACGACTTTTGTTAGTCCTTTTAGGATGATGTCTAATTTTAAAATGTATTTGAAGTGGTTCTGTATGAGCATGTGCACAAAGTTTGGGAATTACTAATTTAATAAATGCGATAAAAATATTTCTGTAAACAAACATAGAAAATTATACAGCTACTGTATTATATAAAAAATACCTAGATGATTTTGTTAGGATATTTATATTAATAACTACAGATTTTATTTAAAAAATATCCATATACATTAATTAAATATTTTTTATTAGATATTTAGATTTCAACTTAATTCTAGATTATTTGTTACTTTTAAGTGTCTATGATGCATTGACATATTTGACACAAGATTCTAAATCTAGATTTTAAAATATTTCTGTAAACAATAGAAAGTAGCATTATTTCTAAAACAATAAGATAATAATAAAGAAAGAAACTTTTCTCTGTTTTAACATTTATTTATATATATATATATATTTTTTTTTTTTTATATTTTTTATATTTATATTTTTTTTTTTTTTTTTTTAAATTTTTTTTTATATAAATATATTTGTATTATTTTTTAAATATAAAATATATTTATATGTATTAAATATTGTATATATTATTTTATTTTAAATATATTATTTAAATTGATAAACATTAAATACTACAGGAGATTATAAGATATTTAAAAATATATTATATTTATTTTATAATTAAATAAGATTTTATATTATATTTATATATTAATAATAAGATATAATTAATATTTTTTTAATTTTTTTTATATATGTATATAAATATATATATATATATATATAATATATATATATATATATATATATATATATATATATATATATATATATATATATATATATATATATATATATTTTAATAGTGATGTAAAATTATTAAAACTAAGCTAATTCCTTTGATGACATTTACAATGTGCCATAAGATATTATAAATTTTGGTACGCTTTAGACTTAATTTACTTGAATTTTTAAATTTTAGCTATTTTTACTTTTGCATATATCTTTTTAATTGAAAATGCTCATTTATCACTCGTAATTCATTTTTTCACTAAAGTAAATTCATAAACACTTTCAAAATTTAATCATTTATCTCTTTTATGCTAAGTACAAATATTTTATCTTGTAACTACTTCTTTTTTAAGCGTATGTAATTTAACGTAAGCAAAGTGCAATTAAAAATCGCCAAATATTGCCAAGTAATATGCTTTCTTTAGTATGAATTTAATTAATTTAAATTTAGTTCATTTTATAACTATTTTCACTATTTGTAAAGAAATTAAATTTCAATGAAATTGAGTTATTTTGATTTTGAAACTGTTTATACTGTTGGTAATATAATCTAAAAATACATTTAAATTTTGAAATAAATCTTGCATTTGGAATTTTAATCAATTATTTGGAAACCTTGCTCACTCACCCAGACCGGGCGTGAAGCAGATAGTAAGTAAGAAATGAAAGATTATTAAATTAATATTTTTCGAAAAACATAATCAGATTTTGTACTTAAAAGAATTATTATGTGCTTATTGTAGTAACTAAGTTTTATTTTGAGGTTTTAAAAGGTATCACATAGACCCTAAACCAGATATGTGGAATATGAGTACAAGTGAAATATATTGCGATAAATATATTTTTATTTAATTAAATCTTAATATGCTTTAAATAATTTTGTTTCCAAAATGTTAAATAATTTTAAATAAATGTAACTCTTATGACAATAAATTTATATACATATATTAGACATGAATAAAATAAATTAGTTTTGATACTTGCTTTGTAGTCATCGTAGTAACTTACTCTGCCTCTGTAGTAAATTACATTTAACATAAAATTAATTCATATCAACTAAAGACGTTAACCATTGTACTATAGGTGTGACACAAAAAATGAAGTATTTTACACAAAATGAGATAAAAAAGCGTATTTTGATAGAAGTGTCTTACCGTCTGAATTCCAACAAGGCTTTGGTGGAGTTCGGTACTCCATTATCCGGCCAAGACATAAAGTGGAATTGTGTAACAGTTCGAGTCTCGTTTGTCCGTAAATTCTTGAGATAGAAGCTGCGCACTAAATAGTCATCGCACCAGATGTGCTCAGAAACAAGGTGAACCTGTAAATGACAATGAGTTACGTACTGTAATTGCACTTATAAATATTGATACGTAAATTAATGTCTATTTATATATACATAAAAAAATATTTTAATCCTGTAAATAATCTTTAACCCACCAGTTCTTAGCTTGTAAGGTGTAAGGTAATGACATTAAAAGAGGTTCATCGGCATATCGATAAAACTATTACAAAAAGATTGAGTCATCTTCCAGCTCACGCAACTCCTCAAATTTTTCGATGTATTTAGTTTTAATGTGCTTTTTCCTCCAGATCATTGCTGAGAAGCCTGAACGTCATTTCTATTCCTCCTTTGAACCCTTTCCTATTTCATGGAATATGCAAGTATCAATTCACATGACGATTATTTTTAACCGGGAAACGCGGAACAAAAATCAGAAAACATTCTTTTCTCATCTGTTCCGCAATTTTGTGTTAATTGACATGAATATTTTTGATTTGTATAAAGTCAAATCTACAAAAATTCTCAAAAATTTATACCTGTTTCCAAGTTAAAAATGTATACAATTAATCGATTTTCTCTCATTCTACAAGAATTATATGATGTAGAATTATAATGATAAAAACATTTGGATTTGAAGACGATAGCGATTTGACCGAAGAAGCTTTTTTTCTATTATTTTCTCTTATTTATTGTCTTAGAAATAAGTAAAACCATTAAAACTAAAATTAGTTTTTGCAGACCGTTATTTATTTTCTTGACTTGTTTCATAGAAGTAATTTGCTTTTCAGAAGTAAGTAATAAAAAGAATAAATTTTTTTACTAAGACTGGTCGTGTATTTTCCTTTTGTACTTGTCTCTATACTTGCCTTAAAGAAATACTAAACTATTTTGAGTTTTAAAATATATTTAAATAATAAATTTTAAATTTTCCATAACGAAATATTTCATAGCCTTTTTTTTCCTGAGTAAGAAAAATAGTTTAAAGTAGTTTACTATAATTTGAATGAGATATAATTTGTATTTTGCAATACGATGGCTAATGTTTTTAATTCTTAATAAATCTATTATTAGTATTCATTCATTTCTATAGTTTTTCTTTCTAAAATCAGCAAAATAACAGTCATAAATTCATGTAAAGATCCTGAGAGTGCGTGCTTTAATGTAAATTTAATGAAGGGAAAGTATAATAAAATATATCCTGATACAATAAAAATTAAAATACAAACGTATGTAGTACACTTAAAATACTGAATCAGAACTTGAAAATGCATTTAATAATAACTGAATGTGTGATTAAATACATTACAAGATTCTAAAATTTAGCAAATTAAACGCAGACAAACATTTGGCCATTTTTTGAGTAATCTATTAACAAACTGAAAATTAAAATTAAAAATACTTTAAAAATTTCTTATTTCACCTAATAATGAAATAGCCAATTCATTGTTGGGCGTATTCAGACACAGTTCTTTAATCTATCCACTACCTTCCTGGTATCTTATTCTTATAACAATAACCCATTTAACATTTTAAACTCCACAATATGATTGAAGCTTAATAAGTAGTGTTTATTTATCTAAACTTTCATTTAGATGCAATTATAAACACTACTCTAAAGTAAATTTCTGAAAAGAAAATTAACTTTTGGCATGTTCCCGTTTGAGAACATTGGTATGTTATTTTGGATTGAAAAATATTAAGTAATTTTGTACTGTGAAACATGCCTATACTTCCATTTAAAAACATGCGGCTTTATTTAAAAAAGGCGTATTTCTTTATATTAAAGGATCTGACATTTTATTAATTAAAGTAAAAGCTTATGGTACCAGGATATATTATTTGAATAAATCTGATTTGAGTTTCCAGATTTGGGGAATTTTTCAGTAATGCTGTATGAAAAGAGCTGAAAAAAGCTGTTTTTATGAATTTCTGTACGATACAGAATTTATTTCTTGAACATAAGCTCCATATAAAAAATTTAGCTTGTCTTTGTTTACAATAAAAAAATTAAACCAGGTTTAGAAAATAGTTGTTTTTAATGAAATTTTAAGTTGCATGTTTCCATATAGGAACATTGAATTGCAATTGGATTCAATAACTTATCAATTCTAAATTAAAAACAAGTTTAATAATTATTGATGGCCGTCTTTGGAACTGATATAGCTGACGTAAAAGAAATAGTCAGATGACGTAAAGTAAAGAAGACTTGATTTTGGTTTTATCAGTGATACGGATCGCTGCTTCCGGTTATCATCAACTTTACTTATTCAAGGAAATTTGTAAAATTTGCTGTTAAGGACGTAATTAAGGACGTTTTAAACTCCAAACGTCCATTAGTTAAGGACGTTTTAGCTAATATTTAAACTATAACATTATTCTATTAAGGGGAGGGGAAAGTAAAAATTATAATAAAATTTGGGTCCCAAATACGGAAATATAACTTTATTAACGTTAAATATTCCGTAATGAAGTATCGCATTCGAGAATTTAAAAGTATTTCCTCAAATATTACAATGCATCATATGAATCGTATACAAGTATAACAAATATTTTGATAAACAATATAAAATATCTAAAAATTCAAGCATACCCTTGTATAGAAGGCTTTAATAAGCTTCAATAAAATTTTTGAGCAAATATATTAAAATTTCAAAACATTTAAAAATATTTTTTTTAAATCGTTATAAGTTTTAAAAGCTAAAAGTTTTAACTAACTGAACGATTCTAACTAACTTTACTTTCTTCAATATCAACAAATTCTATGCTTATTTTTTGAAAGATTTCTGAACTACACTGAATTATAAAATGTATTATAAATGTAGAAATGTGTTGAAAAACTCATTTTCACAAGAAAGTATTTTAGATTGCAATGAAGTCACCTTCATTTTAATGTTTTTGCTAAAAGTTTCCACTATTTTTGCAAAGCCACAAATGAACTACCCAACCATCTATCAAAAATCACCTTTTTTTCTACGAAAAAATGTGCTATGGTAGTTTTTAAAGTAAAATTGATCAAAAAATAATTTTCATGGGATTTTTTTTGTTTGATATCAAAAGTCAAGCAGAATAAATGAAATATTAAACGCATAATAAAAAAATCATTCCTAAGCCTAAAAAAGTAACACAATTTTCTGAAATGATTATTTAGTAAGTAAGAAAGATAAATACTTCAAAAACATTCTTCTTTTATGCCTTAAGTTTTACAGTTAATTAGTTGTGTTTTTAATGAGGTATTGCAATGAACTCTATCAGTAGATAAATTTAATTAAAACAATTTCAGTAAATTCGAGTAAAAAATGTTCTTTTTTTTTAACTGAAGATACTGTAGATGCACGAGCGTTCCGAGGAAGTTTTTAAAATAAGTAAATATTTGAACGTTTATTTAACGCAAAATTCTTTTTTTATGAAGTTTTTTAGTAACTTTGAAATATCATGACACTCTAATCATACATTTTGATTTCAATTCTAGAATTTTTTTGCATTTTACTGAATATTCATAAATTCTTTGAAGGACAATATCCTGAGACATATTGCAAGTACGTATATGATTGTACAGATATAACAATGAACTCAATTTAAAAATGTTTCAATAGTTATTGTACCGAGGTTATTTCCCACGGTTATCTGCACGTGCATGCACAGCTGTGGGAGTATTTTCCTAGAGGAACTTAGGACTCCAACTGTTCAAGTCAAGTTTAGGGACCCCTGCAGAGAAGGTATAGATCACGGAATGGTCAAGATCGCACAGAGCTGTAACCGTGAGTTACGGGAGCAGGGGCTAAAAAGTAATGTCAGCTTGCACAAAAGAGGCTACTTTAATGAGACCACCTGAACTCCCGAAGGGCATAGAGATGTGGGAAAATTTCCCGAAAACAAGTGATTGTCAAGGAAGGAAAAAGGGGCGTTAGAACCGAGGTGAGTTTAGGAAACGAAGGTAAGGAGAGAAGTCGGGAGTCGAGAGAAGTAGGACAAGTATCCACCAGCACCAACTCTTATTAGTACTCTCTTATTCTTAGTAGTACTCTCTTGCGCTGCTATTCATTTCCGTACTTAATTAAGATTAATAATATCTAATGCGGCAGTCATACAGAATGTAAGCTTCCCACATCGACAAAAGATGGCACTGCAAATGGCACAACGATGACACAAGCCGGGTACATTAAAAGAATGTGGCTATCAGTTTTGACAATTTTACATTCCTAATCCCCCACAGTCATGTTTTTGTACTGCGCTAACCTATCGGCTTTCCTTTCTACTTCAGCCGTCCGTTTACGAAAGCAGAAGGTATAGCATCAATTGAAAACCACCGTCAATTGTGTTTAACATAAGAATTAGATGTGATGAACAAGCAGATAATTCGTATTTGGTGTCTGACTTTCCAAGAAGGTAGGGGAAATGAGATCTGTGATGGCCATTTGTCATTAACCAAGCGTTCTCACGTATAATTCTGCCAAACCACTGACGTCTTCAAAACGTACAATTTTCGACTTTCAAAAACGCTCTGAAAATGGATGTAATGTACATTTTTGCCAGTGCTTTCTGGAAAAACATGGAATTTTTGCAAGTAGGAGGATCAGGTCGATTGTTTAGAAACTGCACCCCTCTTTGACTGATATTTATTGACAGATGCACCCCTACCTCTCGAGGCACCAAAGATGCTGATAGCTTTTCATGGCTTTGTAAATCTCTATTTCGAAGTATTTCGTTTGCGGTAGCAAATGTATCTCTAATTGCACCACTTAAATGTCTTCGATGACTTTTGTAACAAAATATAAATAAGTCTCTTAAGGAATATTTTTATTTGTTCGTTTAGAATCCATTATTTCTTATGGGATGATCTGCGAGACTTGACGAGCTTTATGTGTATTAAAAATTAACAATCTATAATGTCTATTTATATATCTATTTATAACCGGAAGTAAAGGGACAATAAGGAGGGTGGGTTTCCCGTATTCCATTCTAGTCGACAAAGGGTGAAGGAAAAAATCATAGAACGTTTTGGCTACTGACACAGTAAACATTTAGCGTATTTTTGGAGAGTTTTTTTCCTCGAATGTAGGGGAACGCTGTGACTGGCCATTTGCCATTAAAGATGGCTTTCCATCCTGTATTCATGTTTCCATAGACTTACACCTGAAGAAATTCCTCTTCAGTCCCAACAAACGACCCGCTCCAATGCCAAGAGGAAGACTTCTATGACATTGGATTACAAAAACTTCTCCCCCTGCATGACAAATGTTACAATTCCGGTGACAAATATGTTAAGAAGTAGCTGAAATAGTGATATATCTTTTTCAAAATAGTTTTCCAGGTAACAATGTTTCGTTTTCTGGCAAACTTACTTTTTGGATGACTCTTTTAACTCGAAAGCGTTATTGCATGCAATATTCATTTTGACCTAAACCCCCTATGGTTCAAGCTATATTTCAAGTACTTATCTTACATTTCATTCATACTCAGCCATCCAGATAAGTACCAGTAATACAATCTAGATTTATTAAAACTCTTCAAAATATTTAAAGTAAAATAAAAGAATAGTCAAGTCCAAATGACATGATGCTTGTGGTGATGGTTAAAAATGTTTGGAATCCATTCCATTCGATTTTGTTAATAGATATTGTAACGGTGTGATTTAGCGGTGTATCGTCATCAAAGAACTTTGCTTTGAGAGGTGGACTTGAGTGGATACAAAAGGATTGTTTTCCCCGGAACCAAGAAGTCTACACTGCTGTGCCCTATAGTAAAGGAACAATATGCCAGACGACACGGCACCTTCACTGACAGCCGAAAAAATGATCGCGGGAACGACAAAGGATTTGCCGCTACTCAGATGTAGCCGCTAAGAATTCCAGGGACCCTGGCTTTGCGGCCGATGATTGCTTAACCCGGACCAATCCAGTTGGTCGAAGGTGAGGTCATCGCTAGGTGACCCAATAATGAAATTGTGGATGAGGCCCCTCCCCTAGAAAAACACAAGAGAAGATTTGTTTTTTTAGAGAAGTTAGCTAGCAACCAGCTAATTCAGAGGTCGCCTTGACCAGTCTCTCTACCGGAGAGGTTTTTTTTTTGCTATAATCCCCCCTTGGGATCTTTTCTTTAAGGAGTAGCCCGCATCGGCTAACTCGGAGGTCGCTCGATCAGTCTCTCCATCGGAGAGTTTCATTTAGCGAAATCCCGTCTTGGGATATATCTCTTGCTGAGACTGAAGCGATACCTTGTGTTTTGTGTTTCTTTCCTTTTCTAATATACTCCTCTTCAGGATTGTTTGCAGTTCTTCAGAACTAACTGTGCTCAGATCTCCTACCTATACTTCAGAGAACTTTCGAGAGAGCTACGAATTGTTCTTCCGTCTAATCACCCATATTTCGACTGAGACTGAATTTAGTTTAGGTACCCGTGTATACTCAGGCCTATGTGTACTAATCACTTACTTATGATTAGAAATTGTTTTTATAGTTGTGAAATGATGTATATAGCAGAAGTGTAAATAAATTCATTATTCAAGATACACCTGATTCTTCCTTGTGTTACCTGAAACAGGAACCGGATACGTTACAATATACGTCTTTTGTCAAAACAAAGGTGCTTACCTCGTAGATATGATAGACTTCACTTCCTTCTTCAGGCCAGTAGCGGTGACACATGGCAACTCCATTTTCCATGAGTCGACTTAACATAACAATTACAACGCTTCCTTGTTCCCAAATCATCTGCGGGCAAATAAACTGAGTTATAAAAAAGATGCATTATATACATACATAACATATATGCTGTCTTGAATTCATAGATTTATTTAACCGCAAATCTATTTTTAAAAGGGTTTTAATTTTTATAATGTTTACAAATTAGTAAAAATGAATTTTTTAGCCCTTGATTCCTTTATAACTTAAACAACTAAATCTGAAAACCACCCTCCGGTACACAGAAAGATTAAAACAATGAATAACTTTAAAAAAGACAATAAGGATCAAGAAAATTTAAATAGATTGATTTGACTGTATTACAAATTACCCTGTAAAATACGGTATTTCGATAAAATATTCAAGTCTTTTCAAGGGTACATTTTACTATTGCATGTTTTGTTTCATCGTTATACTGTTTTGTGAACAAAATTTAGTAATTTAATAAAGAGGGAGGTAGTTCATGTTAAATGAAATCTTGCAGCCTAATTTTGTGCATACATAGCCTTTATTTTTAGAAATATATATATATATATATATATATATATATATATATATATATATATATATATATATATATATATATATCGTGATCCAGTGTTAAGGTGAATGACAAACAGTCTTTCTTGATAATAATAAGTTTATTTAATCATTGTTCCATTTGAAAGCAACTTGCGATATTTTAATTTTTCGTGGCGGAGGTAAGAGCGGAAAAGGTGTTGACAGCTCAATGTCCACGCTCTAACTGACACTTATCTGTTTGCAAACTCATCAAAGTCTTTCAAAATGCTTCCGCCTGACCAGATTTTCCTAAAAGCTTAAAAGGCGTGGATTTTTGATTTATTTTATTATTATAAAATGTTTCCTTTATAAAATCGTTTATAACTCACGTAATTTCCAACTACCCACTTTTTAGACCTCACATTATATCTATCTATCTATCTATCTATCTATATATCTATCTATCTATCTATCTATCTATCTATCTATCTATATATATATATATATATATATATATATATATATATATATATATATATATATATATATATATATATAACATACATGTATTCTGTTATGAGTGAATAAATTTTCCTTTCATGGAAGATGTCATCATTTCTCGAATCATTGTTTTTACTGAACATTCAAAACATTGAAAAAATAGAATCTATAGTGGCATACAAAAACCTTTCGATGAGAAAGATACAAACTTTTATTTTTCATGCTGCAGGTCAAAGAATATTTTTTAATGAAACGTTTAAGTACATCTATTGAAGTTTTATTCGAGAAGGGTGAGAGGATTCATTCTGTACCGTGTTGTAACAGCGTCAATGAATGATATCCTTTTGCAACTGCGTTGGAACCGACAAGTAACGGTGTGCTTAAGCCAGAAATCTATTATTTTTAACAAGAAAATTTAAATATAATGTGCGAATCACCTTGCATAGGAAATCCGAACATGTTTGGTTGTCAAACCTTTCCAGCATGAGAGCTAATGAGACTGAGACCTACTGCTTAAGGTTGATAGTGTGCAGCGTCTAAGCTAAGTGGCTTATCTAACTAAAAATCATGGTTACCTTTTTGTATGTTGGTGTGTCTCAATGAAATGCAACATGGTGAAAGAAAATCTAGCGTCGTGCAAGTGAGAGAGGTCTATAACTGAAAATCGTATAACAGAGATATTTGCCACTACATCCTTAGGACTTCCATGTGTTAAAACAAAAGTTATGCGTATAACTGAGATTCATAAAATAGAGTCACTGTATTATTTGTTACAATGTTCCTGTGAGAGTGCAGCTATGTTTTACATAATGTTTGTGAAACTGATTTGCTCGCAGCGCTCACACGTTGTAGGTTGCATGACCGAGTATTTTTTCGCTACCCCAGGAAGCGTGTAGCGTGTTTAGTGGAAACGACTGAACTTAAACTTCACAAAGTTTTTGAGAGTTGAGATTGGTCGCCAAAAGGCTATTCAGGACCATGCTTGGAGTCCAGGTCAATCTGGAGATACCCGAGAAAGGACGCATTGCTCAGAGGACAATGGAACAACGGACACATCAGCACAGGATAATGGAAAAAATATAGGGTTGCTGGAGTACTTGAGAAAGAATGAAAAGAATGCCGCATGCTCTTTTACTTTGGCAATTTTTCTTTTAGTTGTAACACGTGCTTCTTTTACTTTTTGTTTTTTTTATATTGTGTCAGGATACGCCGTCTTCCAGGCGAACAGTTGCTCCCTCAATATACAGTAGGTCATGCACAGGTCGGTGGTGGTGGTATTATGATTTGGGGGACGTTCTCTTTTGTGTCTCAGGGACCCGTGGTTGTGGTAGAGCAGACCATTAATGGTACAGTGTATCTGAATATCATTGCGGACCAGTTGCACCCTTTCATGGCCTCTGTTTTTCCAACTGGAAATGGAATTTTTCAAAAGGACAACGCCTCGTGATACAAGGTTAAAATTGTGTTGGAGTGGTTTCAGGAACATGATGCTGAATTCCAGTTAATGTCCTGGCCGCCTAACTCGCCGGATTTCAATCCGATAGAACACATTTGGAATGTCATGGGACGACAGCTCAGAGTTCAAAGACCACCAATCCACAATATATAGGATTTGCGTAACCGTTGCTTAAATATCTGGTACAATCTGTCTCCTGCCATCTACCAAGGACTTGTGGCATCCATGCGAAGGTGGGTTGAAGATGTGTTGGAGCAAAGGTGGGCCAACTCGCTATTGAAAGGTGGTCATAATGTTTTGTCTCTTGAATATATATGATATGCCAAGCAATGCTGACAGTTAAACTATAACTATTATTTCTCGAATTTATAAAGCGGTTATATAAATTCGCTCGTATAAGTATATAGCAGGCGTAATCTCTTCAACATTCGGGAGAAAATAATCAAGAAAGAACTGTTTTGAAACTTCTTGTTATCATACTATAGCTGAAAATCTGGGATGGACCGTCCATCTAAGTAGACATTTGCCAAAGATATGATTGAGACCTATCTTGCCAGAACAAGACATATGTACATTTTTTCACGTAAATTGGTCTAATTTAGCCTTTGCTTTTATCTTTGTGTGACCAGATGGTTAATTAATAAGTTTTACAAGCTCTCAAATTTCACTACTTATTCTGATTTTGTAAGAGCCACAAGAACCGAAAAAAAAAATAAAAATAACATATATTTACTAAATATAAAAATATAAATATTTTTATCTATGGGGAAAAGCGGAGAAAACCTACTGTTCTTTCCATTGCGATATGAAATTCAGATTTAAAAAGAAATTTAGTCATATTTAGAATAAAATTAATTATACGCACATATATACATACATATATGTACATACACACACACACATATATATATATGTATATATATATATATATATATATATATATATATATATATATATATATATATATATATATATACATGTACACACATACACATATTTATACTCACATACATACAAAAATGTTCAGAAAGTAAGAGAAATGAACATTTAAAGGAAGTTTTTCAAAAACTGGAAAATTTTTATTTTCATCTGTTCATATTCACATCTTTGATTTCATGAATCGCACTAATAGTTCAATTTGAAATATAATTCTACGTTTCAGGTATTCCAAGAGTTACATTTATCCATTCTCTAACCGTACTACTATCAGCATAATTGACACGAGAAGCGAATATTACAATGCACATAGGCTCTCAGAAAGCGAGAGAAGGTATTTAAGTTTAAGCTATAAAATATGTGATAATAATGATTTCTTATTGAGTCAGCAAAGTAGTAATGAATATTATAATTTACTTCCCATTCGCAATTAATTAAACTGAAGAATAAGGGAATTATATGCTAATTGCAAACATTCGGTACATAGGAAACGTTAAATTAGGCTTATATTTAAACTTACACAAGTGATAGGAAGTTTCTCTTTGCAAGTTTTTTGCTAAGAATACTTAAGTGAATAAATTTTTTACGCCTGAATTATCCAGGGGAATGTGGATGATAAAATAATTTATAGTTAAGAGGTCCATTATTAGTTAAGAGGTATGGAATTTAGTATAAAATATCTACTAAAGTGTAATTTAAATAACAATTTTTTATTCATACCTTTATTAAAAAATATTCAATACTTTTTAAATTACTTAAAATGCTCAATTTTTTAACAGTTCTGCAAATTTTTCCAAACATTTTCAAATATTCATTAAAATAAGCAAGTGTATTAATTTTAAGTTTGAATATTTTTAAACTGAATTTACCTTTTTTACGTAAGGCTTAATTTTAAATTGAGTTCGTTTGTTTAATTTTTCGTTAACATTAAATAATACATACGAATATCAAGAAATAGTTAATTCACAGTGAAGTTTTAAATTACAAACTTCAAAATTCATGAGAAACTCAACATACGGATATTGTAACATGGCTTTTAATATTACTTTTATTTAACCAGTTAACAATATAACTTCTCAAAATGTTTAAATCATATTTTTTAAATTTATAATAATTTGAAATTCTAAGAAAATAATTTCTTAAGGCACAAGTAATATTTAAAAAATTAATCATCTATCCATTTATTGTTAAAAAAAACCATTTTTGCATTGTTCTACTTAATAGGGTATTCTAGAATATGCATAAAAATGTTTAGGGTTCTGAGGCATTTATTAAATATCAAGGAGCCTCATAAAATATATGAAATGGGTAGAAGACTTCAAATAAATGTACATTTCAAAAAATAAAATAAAACAGGAAGTGAATTTAGATAATAAAATTTATTGTTATTTTGCATTGTTATAAATTATATTTTCTTTAATCATTATTTAAAAAAAACACAAAATCAAACAGAAAAATCTCGTGTCTGTATTTACTGTTTCACAAATGTGAGACGAAGTGTTATGGAATAAACTTTAAATCCAGACATACGGCTTAGAGGTATGAGAGATTTCAAAGAAAATATAATTTTGTGAAATAATTATTTTTAACTGTATTTATTATTTAAATTTAGAGATTTATATGAGGTGAACTCATAGGTGAATGATAAAGTTACAAAAATATTAATTTAAAAAATTCTCCTGATTTAGATTTTAATTTTGTTCTAATTTAACTTAGAGCTGTAAATATTTACATAAGCTGATAATTTGAATAACTGCTTTGTAACATTCATAGTACCAGTGACAAAAGTGGATTACAAAGATTTATTATCAACAAGACAAAGGTATGAATAAAGCGTTACTTACAATACTGCTGGCGTTTATGTAGTCGGAGCTAGAGACGTTGGACACTTCGGTCAAAAGTACACGAGAATGGTCGTCTAAAAAAGGAAAAAAAAATATTGTTTACTTTAAATAAATAATTGTAAAAGATAGAAAATGCCAATATTCGGCAGCTTATTGATTACGAGAATTTAAAATATATATGTAGACCAGGGATGGACAAACATTTTCGGCCGCGGGCCAAAAATCGAAAGAAAATAAGTTTGAAATAAGATAAATTTTTCTAAAATTTTAAAAACAATATACAAGTACCTAACGGTTTAAATACGTTAATGAGATGAATAAAAATGCGATTTTATTTTTAAAATTTCCTTATACTGAGGTTCGAAGTGAGATGTACTGATTTTAAGGAACGATGCTAAATGCTCAGCTTCTAGTCTACTTCTGAAATTATTCTCTCTAACGTTCAAAGTTGAAAACACTTGTTCACATATAAGAAGTAAATATACCACTGATCTTCTGGGCGTGAGATAATAAATTAAGGCTATAATATTTAAGCAAAGTAGAAAAGGAGATGGATATAAATATATATTTCTTTTAATTTGCCTCGGAATGACAATTTAAATTTCTATCCTCGAGCCGGATAAAACCTTCCGGAGTGCCGTAGTTTGCCCATCCCTGGTATAGAGCAATGAATGCAAAGATTTTAAATTTTGTGAAAATGTTGCAAACTTATCAGGAAAGTACATAACTGACAATTTTAAACGAAAATTTGATAGTCTCTAAGAAACGTTGATGCATTAGTATTTAATAATGAAATAATAAAAATCAATTATTTGTTCTTTTCGTTATTATTATTTGATATTCAGGGTAATGTTGCTGCGCCTTATTATGTGTAGAATGACAGAAGTAAGCAGAATTTGATACTAAATTGTTGCATTTTTAACGTTAGAAAGAGATGTAAAGTAGACAACTTTTTCATAACTTCGAGCAAACTCAGTGACTGAAAATGAAGACTGCAATTTTCAAACCAGTGACAGATTTTTAAGCCAATAAAATTGCTTATTTAATACATTTTAATTAATGTATTGTAGTCTGATCATCACGTACAATATCAATTTGGACATAAGTGCCACTGTTGCTCTGTCATGAAAAGCATCAAATCTGTTATCCAGCTTAAACCTGATAAAGATACTAATGGTGGCTAAGGCATGTGAAATAGGATCTCAAAGTTTAAATTATACCTTTGGTGGTGTCTTGCAATCCTTATGGATATTCTGTTTGGACCCTATTTATAAATTATGAGAACCCGCTTTGAGCTAAAAGTCATTCTTTCACCCTAGTGGTGATCTTCAAAACGAAAAACTCAACTGTTTGCTTTAAACCGAGTAGTCTACAGCTATGAGCTTGGCTCATCCAAATGTCATTAGAAAAGACGACATAAATTTTTTTTGTTAAAATGTACTTATTTTTATTATATATTTTGTGGTAGATAAAGAAATAGTTTAGTAGTTATCGTTTAGAGAAATGATGAGTTGGTGTGGTAAACCATTTACTATGACATAAAAGGACTTTCTATATAATGTTAAAAAAATGGTAATATATAAAAGCTTGTTAAAATTTCAAGACTTAAACATTCTATTTTAATATTAATATATATATATATATATATATATATATATATATATATATATATATATATATATATATATATATATATATATATATATATATATATATATATATATATATATATATATATATATATATATATATATATATATATATATATATATATACATATATATATATATACATATACATACATATACATATACACACACATATACATACATATACATACATATACATATGCATATAAATATACATACACACATACATATACATATACATACACATATACATACACACACACACACATATATATATATATATATATATATATACATACATATATATATACACATATATACATATATATATACACATATATACATATATACATATACATATACATATATATATATATATATATATATATATATATATATACATATATATATATATATATATACATATATACATATATACATATATATATATATATATATATATATATATATATATATACATACATACATACATACATACATACATACATATACATATATATACATATACATATACATATATACATATATATATATATATATACATATATATATATATATATATATATATATATATATATATATAAAATAAAATTTATATGTGTATATATATAATGCAAAAGTTTCGTAATCCTAAATTGTTATTGATACTTTCAAAGCGATAAAAGATAATTTTGGGAAAATTATGTATATGCTCATTTTTGTATGGAGTCCGAAAAGGAACTGTAAAGTGCAGTTTATTTTAGAAATTTGCATAGTTACGACATACTTTTTATAATTATTTTTAGTTACAGATGTAGAAAATTATGTATAGCGATAGGTTTATAGCGTAAGAAAAATTCTCATATCAGAAGTAATCCACTATGTTTAATAAAAAATACTTTATAATATTTTATAAAGAAATTATCGTAAGATCATACTGAAGCATAATTAAGAAATGTTCGTAAAAGCGGATTAAATTTTTGGAGTTTCGTAAAAGGAATTAGCTGTAATTAATTTTTGTTAAATCGTCTTTACATCTTAGATTTTTCATTTTAGAGGAATAAAGAAAAATATTCATGTATAAATTATTAGAACAAATTTCGTACATAAATGAAATTTCAAGTGAAAACACTGAATTTTCTCAGTTAAGAGAGTTCTCATTAAGGTAAATGTATTAGGGAAACAATTTTGGTAAATAGCCTCTAGGCATGAATTTATGCTGCTTATTAACATTCTCATTGATTTTAAACGAAGGATTAATGCTCTTAGAAAACCGTAAATTATTATATCTAGTTAAAAAATCACGGTAGGGTGCATTTTCAGAGTTACCATGAATAATTTTGCTGACAATGAACATGTGGTGAAACACGGAAATTTAATGGTTTGAAATATAAAGCAAAATATTAATGTTGATTTGAATAAATGTTATGAAATTTTTAAAGCAGAGTTAAAAAATTTCGATTCCAATTAATAAGATCTTGTAGATGTTTACTGAGTAAGAAATAAATTAATTACTTTAAGCTATAACAAAAAATTATACACTAAAAATTGTGGTAACATATTCTCAGCTCTGTCGGTTTCTGACGTATTTCACAGGTGATTTTCATGTCATTATTATGACATGAAAGCCGCTTGTGACATATTTTAGTATATAGTGACATATTTAGTATTATAATGTAGTATTCCCCGATATCTTAGAAGGAAAACTTAACTCTTTTAGGATTATTAACGTTTTTAAATTGTTATCTATTAAAGGTGTAACTAACTTAGCCACATTTATAAAAAAATTAAGTATTAATAATTTTTATTATCTTTTTCAGCTTCTTTTACTTTTATTATGTATGAGTTAAGTAAAACAAAACTAAAACTTATACAAAAAAGTTTATTTAGATTTAGGAAAAATATTTCACTGACTAAACATTATTAAGCTTCATTTATTAGCTTTAAAATTTTACCTACTGTAGAATCAACGTCAATTAATTTTGTACAAAATTTCTTTTGATAGAAAATAAATTTAAAATAAAATTATACCTTATTTTATGATAAGTATTGATCAGTATATAATTTCAAAGCGTTGGCACATAAATAGGTAAAAACTCTTTTTTAATATTTATTAGTTATTTATTAGTCCGGGGAAAATTGATCTTTAAGTTTATGTCTGTGAATCATTTCTTAAACTAATCTTTTCTGACTAGGTCTTAGGTAAATAAAGATAATAATTTTACTACTCTTAATAATGTTAAATGTTCATTTAAGTTATAACAAATTTTAACTTCATTTTTCAAAATAAAATTCCAGAGGAGAAAATGTATTAGTAATTTAAATTATCTTCTGGAATTTCCCTTTTTCCACTTTATAAATATGAATCATTTGAAATAAGAAATAAAGATTCATTTTTTTAATATCTAAAAACATACAATAAAATTTCATTTAGATATGGAATACATATCACAGACTAAATTGAGTTAAGCTTGAATTAGTGGATTTAAAAATTTTCCTACTAAAAAATAACATCAAAGTAATTTGATATCTAAAAACTTTTTGATAGAGATAAATACAAAATAGCATTTTTCTTTATTTCTCTTCAGCACTGATCAGTGTTGTGTAGAGATTTGAAATGTTTTGTGGCACGTAAATAAGGGAAATACATTTTGCATATTACTTTCAGTTAGCTCATGAAAAAAATCGTTCGAAAAGTACAATCAGTAGAAATAGGCAATAAAAATGGGTTAAGAGTGTAAGTTTGCATCTATGTCTATTCGTAAAATGGCTTTATAGGTTAGGTTAGTCTGTACCATATTTTGTTAGTTTATTAATCATTAATTATATATGTGTTAATCACTGGATTAACTAATCTAATCTGATTGCCTTATCCAGATGAAGTAAATCATTTTAGGGCCTTTAGATATGTTCATTTGTTTATAACCAAGTTTAGACCTATTTTGCAAAATGAAATTCCGGACAAAAAAATATTTTCCATCTTTATCAATTTTGTTTTTCCACCTCTTAAGTCGTATAAAATGAGAATATGACTTTATTTTTAAATTATTAAAAAGCATACAATAAAAATTGTATAAAGTTATACGAAATGCATTTTTCAGATTAATTTCAATTAAACTTGAAATAGCGGATTTAATAATTTTCCAACACAGAAAATAAAGTTGAGGAAATTTTAATATTTTTGATAAAAATTAAGAATACAAAATCATCATTTTTCGTTATTTCTGTTCAGCATTGATCAGTGTTGAATAGATATTTTAAAAGTTTTAGGAATGTAAATAGGGAAACTGTCTGAATATTTTTTTCAACTAGATCATGAAAATATCATTAGCAACAGGCAATCGTTATTTAGGCAATAGAAACATAGCTTCAAAATGTAAGTTTGCCGCTGTGTCTATTTAAGAAATGGATTTATAGGTGAAGATTAGACTGCCACTGATAGTCTTCATACTTGAAGCAAGTGTGAATTTTTCTGGATAATATCTTGTCATAACAAATTTGACACGACAAACTGGCAGCAAAACTGCTGCAAGTTAGACGGAACATAAAGCGACTACTCCTTTGCAAAGCTATTTTGCTGCAAAATTGTGGCAAACTTGTCATGACAACCTTGAACCAAGCGAAAATTCATAGCCTAGCTGCAGTCTTGTTTGAAACTTGCAGACTTGTAATGCCGAACTTGCTGCAAGTTTACAGGCTTGAAACTCAAGATTGCTGCAAATTTGCTGCAAATTAAATTCCTATTTGGGGCGCTATATATTGTTAGAGGTAACAATAATTATGCCCCCGATTATTTGTCTGTTGATCACTGGTTAAATTAATCTATTTTGACTAGGTCCTAGCCAAATAAGAGTCATTTTAGGGCTTTTAATAAGGTTAAATGGTCATTTGTCAATTTATTGCTTATTTTAACCATTATTTGTATTATTTGTAAGTAATATATTTGAAGAGAAAAATGCATTAATAATTTAAATTAGCTTTAGTTTCCTTTACCACTTACGTATGAGTCATTTGAAATAAAAATAAGACTCATTTTTCACTATTAAAAAACATACAATAAAATTTCATTTAGTTATATGCAAGACATTTCACATACTAAACTTAATTAAGCTTGAATTAACGGCTTTAAAAATTTGTCTACTGAACAAATAACGTCGGAGGATTTTTGTATTTAAAAACCTTTTGATAGAGATTAAATAAAAAAAATTACAAAATCAGTTTTTTTAAACCTCATTTCAGTTCAGCACTGATCAGTGCATAAATTCAAAGTGTTGGTGCGTAAATAGGGAAAAAACATTTTTTGAATATTCGTTTGCGATTAACTAGAGAAAAAAAATCATTAGAAATAGGCACGCTACTTAAATGAAAGATAAAACATTTAATTAATTTGTTACCTAAAACTCTGCAAGACATCCCTCCTATAGCTTTTTTACTTTTCCACGAGACCAATCAGGCAAAGAGGATTACATGGGTTATAAGAAATGAGATTAAAATATAAATATCGAATTAGAAAAGCCATAATCAAAAATAAAAGCGTAGCGTTACAAGGACGACCACCAAAGTAAAAATGAATAAAATCCATTAATTTTTTTTCCTGTATTTGAATTTTCGTGGAGCAAGGTGGGTGGGTGAATAAAATAAATTGAAGAGTTGCCGAGATGAAATGCGTGTAATTTTATTTTTGCCTTTAAGTGAAAACCTTTGGTATTGTGTGTTGAGTTTATCAAAATCCTGTAAAACATTAAAGAAGCTTTTTCTTTCGTAATTCATTATTTGGTGAATGAAAGGAAAACACCGCTTCGTACTTTAATAACCGAGAAACAATTTTCCCAATATGCGAATATTAGTTAATACTTTGGGAACATTTTTGGCATTTTTAAAATAAATAAATCTAAAAGATGTATTTTACGATTCATCCATTAAATTAAAATCCATTAAATTTAATAAACCCCATTTAAGGGGAAGATGACTATTAACATATTAAGTTCAAAAGAATGCAGTGGTTTGAAATTATTTCAAATAATAATTAATAAGTATTATATGTTATAGAATTATTTCAATAAGCTTGTAAGTAGTTATTTGGATTTTGATTACTGACAATATTATCAATTCCTTTAAAAGGACCACTTTTAAGCTAAAACATTTTTTTGGCTCAATTATATTAGAAAAAACATTTTAGTATTTACTTTTAATGCGTTATAAAATTGAAATATGTGATTTTCAAACACTAATCTGTAAATACGTGATTAAACATCATTTAATACATTTATGGTTTATTTCTACTGAAAGGAAAGAAAGCATTAATGTTCCTAATAAATGAATATTGATTTAATCTTTAGGATATTTTTGGATGTTTTTAAAATAAATAAATCTAAAAAGTGCACTTTACAATTTTTCCATTAAGTTCAAATAAATTAAGTTTTACAAACGCCATTAAAACATTTTAGAGAGTGATGACTATTATCTTACAAAGTTCAGTAGAATGCAACAGCTTGAAATTAATTCAAATAATAATTAATAATCATTATTTCATATAAAAAATTATATCAAGGTTTTTGAATTATTTCATATACAAATTAATTAGCATTATAGGCTACTGAATTATTTCAAATAATAATTAATAAATATTATAGGTTATGGAATTATTTAAATACATTTGTAAGTAGTTATTTAACTTTTGACAATATTTGCAATTTCTTTAAAAGGATCACTTTCAAAATAAAGGTGTTTTTGGCTCACTTATATCATAAAAACATTTTAGTATTTACTTTTAATTCGTTATAAAATTGAAATATATGATTTTAAAATTCTAAACTGTAAAAATGTGATTAAACAGCATTTAATATATTTGTGATTTCTTTCTACTGTAATGAAATAAAGGTTAAATCATTTAACTACAAGTATTTTTTCAATAAATTACAAAACTATTATGTTATATTCAATGATATTAACAAATATTGTAATAACTTAAGTATATCTGAAAATAGATTTATAATGTAATTAGAGACGAAGCCAGTTTAAATTAAAGGTTAGAAATTTGAAGATTAATTAATTAGTCAATTCATTTTGTTTTCTGGATATTATTTTAAATATTTAGGTCATTATACGGTGAATTTATATTTTTGTGATTCTTGTTAAAATTAATATCACATCTTAAATCTCCTGTGCGTTTGTAACACATGTAGCTTTGAAAATTTGATTCAGTAAATATGCTTTAATTGAATATTATTTTTACATTGCATTTTATCTGCATAACAAGCTCATTAATAATTTATCAGTGATAAGAAGAAAATATTCTAGAGAAATATTTCTCTACTCATATTGATAACTTGTGATCATTTGTAAACTATTATTTAAACGGATATTTTTTAAAAATACATTTTCACGAATAACCTTTAATTTAAAGTACATATTTCAAGGATTTCTTTTAATTATAAAGCGTAAGTGAAACCTTTTATAATTATTTAAATGGATTTCATTGTAAAATAATTTATTACTTAGTCATTATTACTATATATATATATGCCAATTACTAAGCAATTATAGTTCATTATAAATATGTTATTTTCTGTCTAAAGATCAGAACATTTTTGCGGAGATTCTAAAATTAAAGAAGATGGCAAAGTGCATTTGAAAATGAAAGGTTTTTTTTAAAAACCATATTGGAGCTTTTGCTGTAAAATTATATTTAATGATTCCTTTCCTTATTTTAACTCAATATAGCCTACATTACTTTGGAGGATTATGTTTTCATGAATATCTGAATTATAAGTTATAAACTAATAAGGTGATAAAAATGTGAAATTCAAGCAATACCCATATTCATTTTTACATGCAGAATATCTCTATTTGCGATCGTGCTGTAGTATAGAACATGGTAGGATATCGCTTTCAAAAAGAAAATTACATATAAGAGATTTAGTGTAATATGTTAACACAACTTTTCAGTGCTGAAATGGAATATAGAAATTTTATAATGCAAAATGATACTTATCTTCACTGATTTTAGTTGATGTACCTGCACTAAAAATCAAATTGTTGTGCGAGGTCTGAAAAGGGATAAATTGCCGTTCCAAATTTAAAAACACACTCATACCTTTTAACAGTTGCATCCCGTGATATGGAGTGAAAACTTCCTACACTTTTATTGTTCAGATTTGGCATGCTATCTGATAAACTATTTTAATACTCAATAAGTTTTTGAACATAATATGAGGATTAAAGAAGTTCATTCAAACAAGAATTTACAATAAAACAAGAACTGCAATTAAAAGGTATCTCATAAAGTGTAAAAAAATCAAATCATAAAAAATAACATACAAAAATATAAATCATTACTTATGTTTTTATGCTTACCTGATCCTATAACAATAATTAAATTTGAAATAATACCAACGAAAGTTAAAATATATGTCTGAAATAGTTTATTTAACCTAGAGATAAATTTTAAATATGCAACTAGTTTTAAAACATTTTTTTTTGTTTAATTATATATTGCACATGCATTTCTAGACTGTCAAAAACTATAAACTTTTATCTTTTATCTATAATTGTTATAAAATTAGATAAATATTTCTTAACCGAACGTCAGATGTGCACAAATTTAGTATCAAATCCTGCTTTCCAAAATGCATTTCTTTCACTCTACGCAAAATAAAGGGTCACCATGTTTGAGCAACATTACCAATATCAAATAACAATAACGAAAAGAACAAATAATTCATAATTTATCATTTTAATATTAAAAAACAATAATAAATCCATTTTTCTGAGTGATTATTAAATTTTGGTTAAAATTATCAGTTATGTACTTCTTTTTTTGGTAAGTTTTCTACACTTTCACAAAATTTAATTTTTGAATTGTTTTACTTTAGAAATACATGTGAGATACTCATAGATAAAGTTTCAACATACAGGGTAAGACGTCTGTGTATCGATTTTTTTTAATATTCTGCGGCATTGTAGATGCAGTTGTAGCACAAAGTTCAGCTTCGTAGGCGCAGAGGCCTTCCCATTCCCTGTCGAGGCGGTCTTTGTTTTTTAAGTGGTCCTCCATATAAGCCTGAAAATATAAATATAGTAATTCATTTAATTAACTTTTTTTTAACAATTTTATTATTATTAAGCATTTTTAAGTACATTAACTTATTAGTAAAACAGGTAAAAAAGTATCATATTCGTAGCTTAGACAATTTTAAGCCCATTGCAATAAGACAAAAAAATTAAATCTGCATTTTATAATACAGTAGAACCTCGATTATACGAACCTCCATTAACCGAAACTCTCTGTTAACCGAAGTCGGTTTCATCTTCACTTTTATATCAACCGAAATTTTCTCTTTACAAACATGCATTTTCACAGATATTCTTTTTCCCCACATTCCTTTTGTATGCAAGTCTCCTTTTCAAACTACTAGGGCATTTAAATATTTTAGAATTCCCTTTTATAGAATTCATTCTCGGAAGCACAATTCTCGGTATGAGTTTACTCTTCCCCACTTTCAAACATCCCTGTTCTAAACTAAAACACACCCCATTTCAAAATTTGGAAGGTCATACTGCCGAGTCCCAGAACAATTGAATGTTATTACACCAGTGATGATACTGAGTATTAAATAAAATGATTAATGATGAATTCTCATTTATCCGAAAATTTCGATTATCCGAAGTAGGTTCGGTCCCAATTACTTCGGATAATCGAGGTTCTACTGTATATACAAACTCCCTCTATGGATTATATTTAAATTTTTTACGTTTACTTACTAATTCAAAATATAAATATGCTTGTAAACTGTCGTGTAAACAGAGATTAAAATTAGTAAAGCATTATAAAATGTAGAATATTTTACTCGTCATATGTTTTAAAATATATCATATGTCATATGTTATAAATAATTTTAATCATCTACCACGCTATTTCAGAAAGCTATATATTTATCAATTACTATTATACTTTTGTCTACAATGTCCAGAAAACGTACTCCTTGTGCCACTGATCGGCCGACCACTCTTCCCCCTCACATTATTGAGTGCACTGGTGAATCTGTGATGCAGCTGGTAAGAGAAATGGGGGTTAATCTTCTTGGGCTACAGGATTTGCTAGACTTAATTTATATTGTTTTTTTTTAATCAGGAGAACAAGAAACTAAAACTATTTTACTAAGACATTTTTATTTGTTATACACTTCTTGCACTCTCTAGGTTACTCCTAGTGGACAAAAGAGTAAGTTTTAGGCATAGGATGTTAATAGACAATCGCTTATATACATTAACGCTAAAAGAATTATTGATATTGCTTTCAAAAGAAGCAATTTTCGGGAAAATGGGTTGAAAAGGTTTGAAAATTTTCGACCGTCTGCCTGGAATTCAGAAGCTACAAAATTTCCATGCCATTGGGATACAAACAGTGAAAAGTTAATCTGATCTTCACAACAGAAGATCAGACAATATTATAATACAATTGTTGGCTAATAATATAATTGTTGCGTTAACACTAGATTGCCCGAGATTTCTTGTATACCTATATTGCCCCAAAACAGTCAAAATGACTGCATTGTGAAAAAATAACAAACATGTAAAGAAATTTGTTTAAAATTAATTTTTAATATTATATAATAAAGGAGGGCGAAAGTAACTACAATTATTCATAAACCCATTTATATGTTATAGAAAAAGTCACCAAATTCTAAGAAATTGTGTCATTATATTTCATAATTGTTTTTCTAATTGAAATTAAAAAACAGTCAAAATGACTGCCTTGGGCAATCTAGTGTTAAATATGACAACATAAAGTTTCTTTGCTTATACAGGATGAATCATACAGAGGATAAAGTGGATAACGGGAAAATTATACATATATCAAGTCAACAATATACTTTCTACTGGGGAAATTTAGCTGGAAGTTTTGTTTCATGAAATATGTTAAATCATGAAATGAATCATAAAATGTATTAAAAAACCAGACTCAAAAAGCTTATTTTCAAAATAAAATAGCTCTTTAATCTAAGTAACCAGCATCACAATATTATAATATAATTATTACTAAAAATTCGTTTTCATAGCAAAAATTTTGTATTTTATAAGCATTTGAAAAAAATCCATGCGCATTTTAAACTTTCACAGCTTCTTAAAATGTGTACACTATTCATCATAATAACATATGAAATTAAAATTAATTTTAATTATTCTGTTACAAAATGCTTAATCGGTCAATTTCCTCCTTAAAAACAGCATTTTCTGATATTTTGTGCATGAAAACTGTTCCTATAATTTAATGCTATTTTTTCTTTCAAAATTTGAATTTATTCAAAATTTGAATTTTGCTCATAATAAAAGGTAAAAATAAAATGCTCATAATAAATATTTCATTATTATTTTCAGCGTGAATCCTACAAATAAAAATATCTATATTAAGCAGTAAAAGCTATGTGTATTGCGAAATCTTGATTAAACTACTTTTAAAGCAATTAAGTGTGAATAACTATGATAACAATTAAGCGCTAATAACCATTAAAACTATTAAGAACTAATAACTATTAAAATAATATTCTAGCGTGAAACTGTAACACTTTTTCAGAAATATATTTTTTTTATATTTTCAATTGACCCTTTGCTTTAAAATTTATATTCAGTATAAAAACATGAAGCACATAGGAAGAAAAAAAATTTCTGCTCCAATTTCAGTAACGGTTAAAAGTTAAATTCTAAAAGATTTATATGAAATAATTCTATCTAATTTTATATTTTAACGCTCATGTCAAAAATGTATATTAGTCATATTTTACTAAAAAAATATATATTTAATTTTGTGACAAAAATATTTCACTTTCATATTTAGGAACATTTCTTTCACAAATTTTGTTTTCCTTTAAATCAACCCTTAAGTCCTTTAAATGCACGTACCTTATCGTATAGGTCTCTAAGTATTTTGAGTATATAAGTACGGAAGTGTAACATTTGTTGTTAACCAAGTAATATGATTTAACTAAGCGTGGTTGAATCAATCACATAGCTACCTGTCTAGACATACCAAGTTGTTTATTTAAACAGCCGCTATTCGTGCCTTTTTCTTTTTCTCTGTTTTATACGATGTTCTTGTGAAACACTGACCTTCGTAGATAACTCTGGATAAAATATAACCACTCTCATTCTCACATAAAATGAATATACATGAAGTAAAAATGCTGCAATATATCCTGAAGATAATTATTATCTATTAAATGCCTATCTAGAAATAAAATGAACTCAGTTCATCCCCCTGGAAATAATTTATTTTTCAAGTTAATTTTGGTGTCATTAATATTACCTGTATTAGATTTAGGGTGCACTGGCAAGGGTTTAAAAACAAAATAAATTATTTTTGAAAATTCCACTGTCGGCATAAAAATTAAATTTTCTGAATAAATGTTCAGTGGCTAATCGTTTAGACTAGTACACTTAACTTCCACTACATTGCATAAAGGGTATTCATTATTAGCAATTATTAGCTACGTTCATAAACAGTAAAGAATAGTCAAAAAATTTCGTAATTACCAGAATAATGTGGCCAGTTGTTATATCCATGTTGGATGTTACAGGTTCTTCGTTCCTAAACAAAAAATAAATTCATTAATACTTACAATTACATTCAAATTTTCATAATAAAATGATCAGATAGAATAAACATTATTATTGCTGTATATCAGTTATATTATCCAGTAAGAATATAGAGATATTTAGACAGAAACTATACATATCATACTTAAAAGATCGAGAAAAATGAATGAATTTCTAAAGTCAATTTTAACCAAATAGGGCCGATTTAAGACCAAATTTCTCATAATCTAATTTAAACTACCTTTGCATTTTCGTTGTCAGTTCATACAGTATACACGATTTCTGTATTAGCATCTTAAATTCTAAATTTAACACGAAATATTAAAATATTCAGACCTGTAGCATTATTAAAAGCTTCTAAGTTTTGCAAGAGTCGGTAGATGTATCACAGCCATTAAAGTTTATAAATTAACTTGTATTTTTTGTGCTATTGTAATTCGTTATTGAAGAAAATAAAAATAACTTTTACTTTTAATGTATAACAATAATATGATTTAAAATAAATTAATCTCATTATCATGTCCAATAAGAATTTTATACGTTAATGGTATGGTTAGTGAAATTTTTTATTTTTTTTTACTTTTCAGGTCTTAACATATTTTTACCACCTGGGAGTATATATTCCGGTTTCTTTAAAAGGTATTTAGAGAAAATACAATAAAATATGAAAAACATATAATTTACTACTTATGCCTGAATGCTACTCTTATATATGTAATTAATCCTGCTATAAAGCATGCAATAAAATTCAATGAAACACTCGTTGTAAAATGTATTACCTACAAATATTTTATTTAACCGGATGAATAATCTTAGATAGTTCCAGAAATTTTTATTCATCTCTTTGAAATCTAAATCAGTTTAATTCATTCAACCTCAGATGCTTCTATTCATTTAGACTTCATAAATGTTTCTTGTTAAGTTTTTGTTAACAATAAACTTAATGCAGAGTGTTTCAGATGCAAATATTTTGAACTTGCGAATTCTTAAACAAGTGCTTTTAGAGTGGTGTGAACTACATGAGCTTAGAAGTAGATTTTAAATTTGCATACAGACAAATAAATTGAGAGCGAATGAAAATTTTATTGACTCTCAGAGGGGATTGAATAAATAACTTCCCAGAAGAATTTAAATTCAGAAACGAGTAAATTTATAAGAAATTTCTTAAGTTATTGTGTAGAAGGAATTTTTTTATGGGATAATTTTCTTCTGCGAGTAAAAGTAACCTTGAATTTCATAGTTTCAAGGAGTTTATGAAGTTCTAAAATCAAACCTAACAATAGTATGTAGTATTTTAGTACTTGTGAATATTTAGCAGTTACGAATAAACAAGCAAAGTTAGCGTACATGCTTTTTCGCGAAAGTGACACCATACTAAACACATTGTATGAGGGACACGTACTAGTACGTTTTCTGACGACTTCACCTCGGGTCACTTAATAGTACGGGTTAGTGTAAAAACATGGTTTGTTTGTGGGTACAAAAATAACGGTATATACAGGAAAAAGAAGCCGAATAATCTTGTACACTACATAGATTCTGGAAAAATTTAGACAAATAAAAACTAATTTTTACATCAGTCGATGCGGAACCACAGAATGGGAAGGTTGATTAAAAAAATCAATTTAGATTTAAAATTAACTTTTCATTTATCCTCGCAAAAAAGATATTACATATATATATATATATGTATATTTATAGATATATATATATATATATATATATATATATATATGTATATATATATGTATATATGTATATATGTATATATATATATATGTATATATATATATGTATATATATATATATGTATATATATATATATGTATATATATATATATATGTATATATATATATGTATATATATATATATATGTATATATATATATATGTATATATATATATATGTATATATATATATATATGTATATATATATATATATATATATATATATATGTATATATATATATAAGATATATATATGTATATATATATATATATGTATGTATATATATATATATATATATATATATATATATATATATATATATATATATTATATATATATATGTATATATATATATATATATATATATATATATATATATATATATATATATATATATATATATATATATATATATATATTAATATTATATAAATATATATATATATATATATATATATATATATACTTGTTTATTTGTCTTATTATATATTTGTTTATATATTTCAATATAAAATACGAAAATTTGGTTAAAAAATTAAATAATTTTCGATCTATTGAGATTTAATTGAATAACTGAATTTTTGCGAAAAACGCTTGCTCCCGGTACAATTCCGCTGCGAAATGTACCCTCAAACAATGTGTTAAGAAAAATTAAATAGGATTATTACCAGAGTACGTTCAAGCAACTAAAAAAAATGTTCTGTAATTGCATAAAGCATTTTTTTAAAAATATGTTAAACCTATTAATTATAAGCAAACTTTTCCAGTAAATCAGTAAAAAAACTGAAAAAACTTGAAGAAAATCAAAATAGCATTATATAAAGAAGGAAATAATGAAAATGTTTTGTTTAAAAAATAAAACTGTTAGGAATGAAAGGGAAAGTAAATTTAGTATAAAACAGAAACTCACATAATTTATATAAAAGGAAGGTTATATAATACAATGCTAAAAATAATACAATACTAAAAATGAATGTCTGAAACTTAAAAACCTGAAACACACAGTAATAAAAACACAATATCACCGGGTAAACATTGGTTAAAACCAATTATAAATCAAGCTCAAAATCCATGGGGTATATTTAAAATTAATTGCTATGCTTAAACCTATTACTTTTAAAGTTCAATTCCTTATTAATATGACACAGATGTTTAGTCGCAATACATAGTTCTTGTGGGTTCATCAGGAGTTGCCCTGAAGGCGATTTCATTCATTATTAATATCATGAAACAGCAAGTACACGTTATACCAGATATTCAAGAATTTTCTTAGAATCAGATAAAAACTTGCAAAAACTTATATACTTTCTACATTGGATGAGAATAATTGAAATGTATTGAAATGAAAACATGTAAAAATGATAACAATTTTAATAACTTTTTATAAAATTCCAAATTCCATTAGTTCTTAAACTCAAAAATTAATGCTTTTCTGATCAAAACTTTTTTTTTACTGCACCAAGTATATTGAGGTTATAGATAAGCTTCTAATGTGAAATACATCCATTAATAAAGGTTTGTAGAGGCAGATGTATTCAAACCTCCAGACAAAATTATAATTAAATTTTAGATTGCATTTCCTACAAATTTTGAAATTGCGGCCGGTCAATTTTTAGCAAATTTTCATATTTAGTTAAACAGTTTCACTAATATTTTCTCCATTAATAAATAATAGTTATATGACATACTTGTTAATACCTCCAAATGAACTGAAGAATACAGCATTAGAAATTTTCTTTATAAATGTTAATTTTATCATTAAATGTTTTAAACTGTTAATACAAGTTTTTAAGTATGATGCTCTATTGTTCCGCAATCAATATACAAATGTTTTATAAAAAATTTAGTTTA
Organism: Pardosa pseudoannulata; assembly: GCA_032207245.1. Taxonomy (NCBI): domain Eukaryota; kingdom Metazoa; phylum Arthropoda; class Arachnida; order Araneae; family Lycosidae; genus Pardosa; species Pardosa pseudoannulata. The sequence goes on from CM063508.1 coordinate 56,912,115, forward strand.
GAAATTCAACATACTCTCCTTAAATTACAAATATTCTTTATGTTTCTTTCGTCAATTGAATTTACATTTAGAGATATACACTGATATATTTCTAAATAATTATGCTTTCTTTCATAAAAATAGGAAATACATATGTTATAAGAAGCAGTTGAGTCGTTTTTGTGAAGGACATTTAAAAGAGGACATTTTAAATACGACAGTCACATTTTAGTTTACTAAATATGCAAAAGAATAGTTTGAAATTCTGAAATTGTTACAAATCACCGTTATTAAGTACTGTACTTACAAGATGAACTTCAGTTATGGAAAACAAGTGTCATCGTCATTTAACTGTAAACCACTTAAAAAGCCATTCATGCAGAAGTAAACACTTCAACTATACTTTTTTTATCCGATTAGAAATTCAAGTTTAGAAGTCCTATTTTGTTTATATATATATATATATATATATATATATATATATATATATATATATATATATATATATATATATATATTCGACTTTCTGACACGTTTTTCTAAATCATTTTATGTTTTGCAGCCATATATTTAAAAGTTTCTAATGATATGTAAAATCTGTCGATGAAATATTTAATATTTTTGATTTGTGTTCTGATAAGGATTAAGTTTATTAGCTTCGGGCTGAATGCAAGCTACACACATGCAAATATCTTACCTTTCGGTATATTATGTAAACTGTGTAAATGTAATTTGAGTTCATATCTAAAGGGCCAATGAACAAAATTGGATAATTTTTCTTAGTTAATGATTATCTTTTAATCAAAGTCATCGTGAAATTACCAAAGACAAACTATAAAATGTCACCAATAGTCAAATTTTTATGTACACTATATGTGTTACATTGTTGCACATATGCTAGGTCACAAAACTGTTTCATTTTTAAATATGCATACTAGAGTTAAAAAATGATATGCATTTAAAACAAACACTAGGTTTGGTTTGGAGCGCTACAGTGTTTCGCACACGAGGGCTAATGGACCTACAGCTTAAAGCCGATTCCTAATGGCTACAAACATTCATGCCCTTAGTGGGATTCGAAACCAACGAACTTCGGTTCCGAAGAGCAGCTCTCTACCATTCGGCCATCGTTCTGCAACAAACACTAGGAAAGCTAGAAAAAACTTATGGAAATATTCCTTACTTCCTGATACCTTTAACTCATAAATAATTGTTTGGATCCAAAATGCAATAAAAAGTTATATAAACAGTTCCTATCTGGATTGAAAATGATCAAAATTTAAAGTTACCTGTGTAAATAGTACAAGTGATCTTTTTTTTACATCTAATAGGCATGCACAATATACTCTTAATACAAATATTTCATGGGATAAGTGGCAAACAAAGATTTCGCCCCAGAATATCTTACCTAACTCCTGAATGTTTTCAGGCGGAAAAGTGCACATAATTCATTTCCCAAACTGAATAATAACACACGCATATAGATAAAGCAACGGTCATAGAACGCATGTATATAAAGATCATCTCTACTGCGATTTATCAACACCTATTTCTGACGGATCTAAACAAAAGGAGACCTGTCACGCGCGGAACGTATTTTCCAGTAAGAGCTGAAACACATTTCTTCAAAAGATGAATTACATCACTTCAGATGGCAATTCACAATATCCGTATCCATGGTTACTTGAGTGTGAATTCTTTCCCTCACTATCCTTGTATAATTCAGCACTCTGTCCATCGTAGCTGATGGTTTCCCGCTCTCAGCATCCATCTTGTTGTGTCTGACGGTACGATGTAGTGCTAAAGTGGGGTTCTTGGGGGAAGGGGGGGGGCTGATAGAAAACAATGTGTTGCATGTTTTATTCAGAAATCTTTTTCCTTCCTTTTTTGCATGCTCTTTCAGGACTGGTTTTAAGGTGAGGTGTAGAGTAAATGGATAATGGAGACGGAGGGGAAAATGTAGTTTCGTTAAAATTGAAACAAAGAAGAAAGTCCGGAAAAGTAGTTTGAATTCCTCTGCCAGGAAAAAAAACGGTCCTAAAATTTATGGATATGGATACATTAGGACGTAGTAAAACTGTTTACATATTGTGTTAAAGTATTTCACAGCAAGTCTTACTCTAAATTTAAAATCATTAAAATGAATGCGAATACTAGGTTTTATTTTTGTGTCACTTAGTTCAATGTAATCCATTTGTTTAGGATAAATCTTATTCCATCTGTAAAACTTGTGAATGTGTAAACAAGTAGGAATAATTTATATCTTGCTTAACCACAGAAATTTCTTTCTTGAAGGAGACTTCCTAATATAAGGCTTGATGAGGTTTTAATATCTTCTAAAAGATATCACTACAGCTCACATGATTTCATTTAACTTTCTAATTTGCGGGATGAAAAAAGAATAAATTGAAGGAAGTAAAAAAAAGACTCGAATGTCACAATAAATCTGAAGAAAAAATATGTCTTATTGGATAGAGTTCAGTATATAAGGATATCAGATTTTTGAAATAAAAAAGTGGGGAAGCAATGCGAAAATGTTGACAACTCCCCTTAAATCTCACAGTCGATAAAATTATATTAACGTTTAAATTATTTATAAAAAGCTCTTCCTGTAAATTTTGGTTCTCTCAAAATAGTCTGGTTAATTTACAAAATGGGCCGATTTGGGTTTATGACACAAAGAAAAAAGTATGTTCAATAGATTTGAAAAGTGGAGAATTAGGAGGTTCTGTCAGTCTGGCAGATTGAAATAATTTGGTTAAAAATCCAGACTCTTAACACACTGTATCAGGGCCACCTACTAGTACGTTTTCTGATAATAAGGCGATTTCACGCATCCGGGCAAATCTCCATTTTTGACAATCCTGGCTTTAGTTTCAAACGGAAAGGAAGTTTATTGTTTGTCTATTGGCTGTTGTTTATAAGAAAATGAATGGGAATTGCATTATAGCAGTTCGTGACGTAGCGATAAATTGCTCTATTGATACTTGAGCTCGAGACAGGAACTAGTACATTTTCTGACGATTGATACTTGACGCGGGTCACGTACTAGTACGCGTTAGTGTAACAACATGGTTTGTTTGTGGGTACAAAAATAATGGTGTATACTGGAAAACGAAGCCGAATGTTCTTGTTCACTACACAGATTCTGGAAAATATTAGACAAATAATTTAACATATTTTCGAGAAAATTGTTACTACTGGGAAGAAGAAAAATCCACAAAGACAATGTCGTGTCTGTGCTGTGAAAAAAAGTGTGGAATGAAACATCTTACATATGGATGTTTTGCCTTGTATCTCTTTACAGAGGAAAATACTTTGAACGTTACAACACTATAAAACATTATTAGTTTTATGATTGCTCTTTTCATTTTTATTATGTAAAAATGTTTGTATATAACATAATTAAAAAAAGTTAAAACTATATACTACTATTTCTAGTTGATTTTTCATATTTAGACTACTATTATAAATTTATCCACTAAAAATATTTTTTTTACAAAAATTTTATGGTTGTTATTTATATATTTCTATTTATATATTTGTTTATATATTTCAATATAAAATACAAAAAGTTGGTTAAAAAATTAAATAATTTATAAGTCTATCGGGACATATCTGTCCGACTCATTTAACACATTGTATATCGGACACATACTAGTACATTTTCTGACGGTTGATACTTGAGGACGGGCACGTACTAGTACGGAGTAGTGTAACAACATGGTTTGTTTGTGGGTACAAAAGTAATGGTATATATAGGAAAACGAAGCCGAATGCTCTTGTCTACTGTATAAATTCTGGAAAAATTTAGACAAATAAAAACTAGTTTTTACATTATTAGTTTTATGACTGTTCTTTCCATTTTTTTGTAATGTAAAACTTTATATATAACATAATCCGAATAAATTGATATTATATACTACTATTTCGATTTGATTTTTCATACTTACGATACTATTATAAATTTATCCACTAAAAAATATATTTTATGTTTACACAAAAATCATATGGTTGTTATTTATATATTTCTATTTATATATTTGTTTATATATTTCAACATAAAATACAAAAAGTTGGTTAAAAAATTAAATAATTTATAAGTCTATCGGGACATATCCGTCCGACTCATTTAACACAATGTATATCGGACACATACTAGTACATTTTCTGACGGTTGATACTTGAGGACGGGTCACGTACTAGCACGGAGTAGTGTAACAACATGATTTGTTTGTGGGTACAAAAATAACGGTATATATAGGAAAACGAAGCCGAATGCTCTTGTCTACTGTATAGATTCTGGAAAAATTTAGACAAATAAAAACTAGTTTTTACATTATTAGTTTTATGATTGCTCTTTTCATTTTTTTTATAATGTAAAACTGTTTATATATAACATAATCCGAATAAATTGATACTATATACTACTATTTCGATTTGATTTTTCATACTTACGATACTATTATAAATTTATCCACTAAAAAATATTTTTTTACAAAAAATTTATGGTTGTTATTTATATATTTCTATTTATATATATTTTTTATATATTTCAATATAAAATACAAAAAGTTGGTTAAAAAATTAAATAATTTATAAGTCTATCGGGACATATCCGTCCGACTCATTTAACACAATGTATATCGGACACATACTAGTACATTTTCTGACGGTTGATACTTGAGGACGGGTCACGTACTAGTACGGAGTAGTGTAACAACATGGTTTGTTTGTGGGTACAAAAATAACGGTATATATAGGAAAACGAAGCCGAATGCTCTTGTCTACTGTATAGATTCTGGAAAAATTTAGACAAATAAAAACTAGTTTTTACATTATTAGTTTTATGATTGCTCTTTTCATTTTTTTTATAATGTAAAACTGTTTATATATAACATAATCCGAATAAATTGATACTATATACTGCTATTTCGATTTGATTTTTCATACTTACGATACTATTATAAATTTATTCACTAAAAAAATATATTTTTTGTTTACAAAAATCATATGGTTGTTATTTATATATTTCTATTTATATATTTGTTTATATATTTCAACATAAAATACAAAAAGTTGGTTAAAAAATTAAATAATTTATAAGTCTATCGGGACATATCCGTCCGACTCATTTAACATAATGTATATCGGATACATACTAGTACATTTTCTGACGGTTGATACTTGAGGACGGGTCACGTACTAGCACGGAGTAGTGTAACAACATGATTTGTTTGTGGGTACAAAAATAACGGTATATATAGGAAAACGAAGCCGAATGCTCTTGTCTACTGTATAGATTCTGGAAAAATTTAGACAAATAAAAACTAGTTTTTACATTATTAGTTTTATGATTGCTCTTTTCATTTTTTTATAATGTAAAACTGTTTATATATAACATAATCCGAATAAATTGATATTATATACTACTATTTCGATTCGATTTTTCCTACTTACGGTACTATTATAAATTTATCCACTAAAAAATATATTTTAATTTTAAATGTCTCATGTGCATTCTTCTTACACTATATATGTGGATTTTTATTAATATAAGATTTTATTAATAATTAAAGATAAATTTTAAATTTAGTGGCATTCTTAAACATTAATGGAAAATATAAAGATAATAATAATTACAGAAATATTCTTTTTTTAATTCAAAATATCTTTAACATTTATTTTCAACAGAGAACTGACAGATTATATGTCTCAGGGGATATTAATTTTGACTACTATTTTAAAAGATACAAGGTAATTAATTTATAAAGCTTTAAACGATTTGACAGTCAAAAAGAGATTGAAATATTTTTAAAATAGAAAATATTTTATTCGAGAAATGGAATTAAAAATAGTTATTTTATTGCTCATTGTGGTAATAATTATTTTTATTATAGGACTAATAACTTTATAAATTCTTGATTTCTCTTTTTATTAGACGTTTTAAATGAAATGAAAAAAACATTTTTCAAAAAATTAAATTCCAGTGTCGCTTTAGGTTTGGTTTGGAGCACTATGGTCTACTTTTTGCAACACGAGGCCTAATGAGACCGGGACGTACTGCTTAAAGCCGATTCCAAAGGGCTACGAACATCCATGCCAAAGTGGGATTCGAACCCACGAACTCCGGTTCCGAAGGCCAGCACCCTAACCATTCGGGCATCGTTCGACGCCCCCCAATGTCGCTTTAATAGATTATAAAGTGTTTAAAAACCTTAGAAAATATGCAGATATTTAATGCGTATTTTTGATTATTCTTATTTTTTAATTTCCATATTATGATATAGCAATATCGAAATAAGTCCATTTACATTTCTTTCTTTTACCGCTATGTATGTTTTTATACTAAATATAAATGTAATAAAAACAAAGAATGTAAATCTATGTGTATATCTAAATTATATTTATTATGTATAGTTTAGATGGTCTAATAAGATCGCAAAATTTATATTCTGTATAGCAAAGTGATATAGATACAGTAAATAATGAATCATTATTAAAAGCATCCATTTTCGTTCTAATATATATAATTTAAAAAGAATTTAAAATAAGGTAATTTGTTAATTAACATGTCTATTAATCCCGTTTTCGCTAATAAATTTCAAAAATAACTGCATTGATGTATTTAGCTCGCTCACTTTTGTTAGTTTAGACGCTAATAAGATAAAGGCGCGAAAACAAACCGGACAAGGGTCTTAATCAATAATTAATTAGTCCAAATCCTGTAAAATTGATTTCTCCGAGTCAAAATCTCCGAAACAGCATCTCTGGATTAAGAATAAAGGCAGAGCCTCGGGAAACTTGCCCAAATTGAAACTCGTCATACGCTCTGATGGTTATCTAATTTTTCACCGTCATTAGGCCATTAAGACCCCGAAGCAAACTTAATCCCAATTATGCAAAACAGATTACTGCGTGCGCTAAATCCGTAACAACAGTGCACTCTGTAACGGGATCGAAACTGCCATAGTTCACCTTTTGGAAAGTAAAATGTCTTTGGCTGAGAAATTGGATTCCCAAAATGTTCATGGGGCAAGACCAGTCGAGTTTCTTGTACTCAGCTGAAACTTATTTATAACACGTTAAGAACTAATTTAGTTAGTTTTACTCAATTATTTCAACGAAGGTTCAAAATAGTTGATTTTGAAAATTATTTCTGAAGTTAATTTCTTGCAATCCGGTTTAAGAGGAGTAGAATAAACGCTGACGAAGTCGAACATTAATGATGTTTCCCTAAGAATTCCAAAAGGAAGCTATGAAAATTGACTGTTATTTAATCAAGGAAATAACTTCATTAAACCAGACAGTTACGGAGACAAGGGACCTTCGAAATACAAAATTCAACGAAAAAAAAAAATTAATTTGAAAATTCAACTTAGGTATACGCTTTATTATCAAGAGACATTTTTTCAATAACATGATTATTTTAATCTATTTAAACATGTTTTCGTAATGAATCCTTATTTAAAACTAAGAAAAATATCACATTTTTCTAATGAATTAGAAATTTTAAAATGTATCAAATGCATTACTTTTATATATTTCTTATTAAAAATTTTAGAGATTGCCCCTTAATGAGGATTCTCATAAAACTGAGTATGCTTTTTAAAATCACAAAATATTTCTTTGACTTTTAGAGGATTAAATACCGTGAAATAGTAAAAACAATTGCTAAAAACATTGTTTACTGCCATAGTTCACCTTTTGGAAAGTAAAATGTCTTTGGCTGAGAAATTGGATTCCCAAAATGTGCATGGCCCACGACCAGCCGAGTTTCTTGTACTTAGCTGAAACTTATTTATAACACGTTAAGAACTAATTTAGTTAGTTTTACTCAATTATTTCAACGAAGGTTCAAAATAGTTGATTTTGAAAATTATTCCTGAAGTTAATTTCTTGCAATCCGGTTTAAGAAGAGTAGAATAAATGCTTACGAAGTCGAACATTAATGATGCTTCCCTAAGAATTCCAAAAGGTAGCTATGAAAATTGACTGTTCTTTAATCAAGGAAATAACTTCATTGAACCAGACAGTTACGGAGACAAGGGACCTTCGAAATACAAAATTCACCCCCCCAAAAAAAAGAAAGAAAAAAAAAATTTAATTTGAAAATTCAACTTAGATATATGCTTTATTATCAAGAGACATTTTTTCAGTAACATGATTATTTTAATCTATTTAAACATGCTTTCGTAATGAATCCTTATTTAAAACTAAGAAAAATATCACATTTTTCTAATGAATTAGAAATTTTAAAATGTATCAAATGCATTACTTTTATATATTTCTTATTAAAAATTTTAGAGATTGCCCCTTAATGATGTTTCTCATAAAACTGAGTATGCTTTTTAAAATCACAAAATATTTCTTTGACTTTTAGAGGATTAAATACCGTGAAATAGTAAAAACAATTGCTAAAACATTGTTCAACTTTAAATAATTGTGCTACATAAAATTTAACGTAAGTGAAAATCGATATCCAGTTCTGTTTATATACATATTCTAAAGATAGAATGAAAAATAAAACAATTGGTTAGTATGCTGTGCTCTAGGAGTATTTTTAAAGAACGACCATCAGTTTTTATGAAATAAACTCGCATTTTGCTCAGAAATTATTATCTAATAGATTTTAGTGCCTTATATGTTTCAAGTAACAGCTTTCTATATATTTTAACCATAAAAATATCCATAATTTTTAATTTAAAAAGCCGAGATTTAAAGTCCCTTGTACTCTTAATTTAAAGAAAAAGCTAAATTAGTAATATGTGCTTACTACATGCAATTTACATAACGCAAGACATTTTTGTACTAAGTTCTATTTCCATTCTTTTTAATATTTTAGTTCACTGTTTTAGTGTTTTAGTTTGTTTTAATCCTCATTTGGGAACGTTAAACATCAGTATACATAACGGTCCTTAATTAATAAATATTTATTTTATTTTACTTCTGATAAATTGCAAAGCTAAGATTTTGTTTTAAATGTTTACTACCGTAGACCCTGAATATCACTTAAAACATTCATAATTACTTTTACATCATATTTAACTAAATACAATTTCACACTAGTAAAGTTAGGCATTAGACAATTTTTGCACATTTCACGTAACATTAGAAATTAATAATTATTTTCTACTTTTTTAAGTCAACACACAAATATTGATAAATATAATGGACGTTGTTGTTGCTTCAAATTGGACAACATTGGTAATTTTTACTTGGACAAACGAAGCACGATTGAGCCATAAGCTGCTCGTATTAAGAAAAAGGGGTGCGGTTTTCGTTTTAAAGAGCACCATTAAGGTGAAATAACGACTTTTCTCAAGTACATCCTCCTAATTTAGAAGCAGGGACCAAGAAGAAGACACATAGGCTTGGCCTGCGAGGCCTATACAACATCATTTAGCCGTTTATTGGTAAAGTTTTGTATTAATGTTTGTTGTTAACATCTGGTTTTAACCTCCATTTTTTCTATTGCAATCTGAACTTAGTATAATGAACAATATCGATAGAATAAATATTAAAACTACACTTGTCGTCGACAGTGTGAGAGTGCAGCTATATTTTACATAAGGTTTGCGAAACTAATTTGCTCGCCTCACTCACACTTTGTGGGTTGCATGCCCAAATATTTTTTCGCGACTCCAGGAAGCGTGTGGTGTGAAAATGATTGCGCTTAAACTTCTCCAAGTTTTGGAGAGTTGTGATTGGTCTCCAGGAGGCGATTCTGGACCACCCTTGGAGTCCCCGTTCTTCTGGACAGAGCCGAGAAAGGACACATTGTGGACAGGAAAATGAAAAAAATATAGGGTTGCTGGAGTAGTTCAGAAGGAAGGAATATAGTGGAATTAGGCAATTTTTTCCTTTCAGGTGTAGCACGTGGAGTGCTTCTTTTACTTTTTAATTTTTTTATATATTTTTTAGCATATTTACTTATCTTTTGTTCTATATTGAATATTGTAATATAGATCAGTGGCATTTTACTATAATTAAAGACGATATCAAGCAAACTTGGGTTATTAATGGCTTTGAAATAACAACAGCAATGTATTACACCACAGCAGATAGATGGCAATATTTCTGCTCTTTTCATCGTTAAATTAATATTACTGCTCATTGAGAATACAATTCTACTCATTGGTGTCTTAATATTTCAAAAGTTTTTGATGTTATTAAAAGGAGACATTTCAGAAACTCAGCCACAATATGGTAGAACCCTTGTTTAATGTAACAATTTTGAAGTTTATCTCGGTAATAATCATACTCATCTTTTCATGTGTTAAATGAAACTTTTATATAAAAAATAAATTTAGTAACAAATCGTCATTTCACAGAGTAGACAAACAATGGCAAAATAAGCAGCTCGAATCTCACAACTGGCATGAATGATCGCATCTATTCCACCTTAAGGTATGCTACGGATGCAAGTAACATTACCCCCACTGGGTCCTTGTAATTTAGAAGCAGGTACCAAGCAGAAGATCCATAGGCTTCACCTGCCACACCAGAGGTATTGTTTAAGACCTTGGAGGACATTGTGACCACAAATATATTAAGTGTCCCAGTCACCTTTAAAGAACACGGCTGGTCTTAGGCTGGCTCCAGCCCCAAACTCGCAACCTCTCACGAAATCACTGACTTTGCCGACTGAGCTACCGAGGCTGCATTGGACATAAATTCAAAATACACGTCTTCTGCAAATACTGAGAATCCGGCATTATTTTATAAAGTATTTTATAAAAGAAGACAAATAATAAACTTAAAGTATGGGATGAGACACTTTCATCCATTTGGAGTGCGTTAAAGATTAAAAATTACTTCCTGCTCTTTAAATTAATAAAGAAATATTTATAGATATAATGAACCTAAATTCAAAGAAGCCCCTTTATATCTTCTGCAAACATTGTGAATTCGGCATTATTTGAAAGAAAAAAAAGTGTTTTATAAAATTGAAATAACAAATCTAATTTAGCAAGACCCCCGTCTTTTTTTCGAACTATGATTTAAGAATATCACACAGGATATTCATCGGAATACTTCCCGACGTATCACCAGTAAACAAATAGACATGTACCACCTCTGTTAAAGCTCTTAGAGATATCTACATTTTCACATTCTGGTCACGTTTCTGCATTCAAGGTTTTTATTGATTTATTCTCGTATTAAAGTACGTTTCGAGTCCAATCCTCAAAAGTGCCAGTTGAAATAATGATGTTTGCAGATTTTAGTATTTGCTCAAAATACACATATTACGTGTAGGGAAGAGCCGCTATTTTTATACTTTCGATGATGCATTTGTTTATAAAATGGGGAAAAAGATCCACTCCTTCTGTCCTGAATATGATAAAACCTTTTAAAATACTAGCATGAATTTTAATGCTTCTTACTCATATGTTTTGCATTTTCCACGATATTTTCAGTAATATTTAAACGTATGGGATTTTACAGCGTCTCACGTTTAATATTACTTATTTTATATTTTGGACTATATATTTATTTCACTTTACTTACTTGCTTCATGTTTTATGAAGGAGAAATAAATAAGATGCCAAATTGTTAGCATATTCTTTTTTCACTGAATATAGTATTTAATAGGTGACAAAACATCTCTAACTAAAACTAATATTTTAAGCACTTATGGATATCTTTGTGTCTGACACGTGTTCACTGTGAGCTAGAGTGCAAACCACTAGCGTGTTTGACACGTTCTCATTAGTGTCAGACAAGCCACTTACAAATGAAAGTATCATCATAGACGTGGTTTAATCCATTAACCGCCGAGTCAGTTTTGAAAGATATGTAGGGTATCTATAAAATCATCTCTAATGTTGAATTCGCTAAACCGTAAAACTGTTATTTTTTGTTTCTTGAAAATAATCCAGAATATTTAATGTATAGTTTTTGTGATTTAATTCTTAATCAGCAAGAACCCTTTAATAAATGGATTTATGTATTTATCATTTTTCTTGTTCCATATTAGAACTGTATTTAAAATAACCCTGTTATGTTATCCTGATCTCTAAAAGTTACTTGAGCGGTTTTGAGTAGTACCATTTAAACCTGTCTGGTCCTGGGAATTTAAATGTTAAAAATGTAATTTCTTTTCCGAGCAGATAGGAACTTTTTAGTCTGTTTTGACTATAACCTGGTTTCCCAATAACCCTGCCTAGTTGAGTGGTTGGATTCATACTTGCGTGTTTTAAGGATGCCTATAAAAGATTCACACATTTTGAGTTTTATTATTCATAAAATCATGACGATATAAACAAGCCTATGACATTTATACATAAAATAACACCTATATTTACACTGATATATTTGTTCAAGCCCTGGAGTAGGATGATGGGCATAGAAGGAGGAACTTTCAGACATTCATTCTAAGTACGGCCGATGATTATGCTTAATTTCTTAATTGCATGAAATTTTCCGACTAAGGTTTCTTCATCGCTTTGCTAAATTTTTGTCATCTTAACGTATGCATATGAGGATCTGAAAACCCTCAAAAATACCATAAATACAAAGGAACTTCTGAAAGATTTATATATGGTGTAAACTTATTATTAACCCTTTTTCACTAAAAAGACACTTGTATCTGATATTCAATCAGACGTATTGGAAATATTCATATTTCCATAAATAACCTTAGCCACTTGTACTTTTGTTACAAGATAATGTACCACATCGTTAAAGTTCAACTGTTGGTAGTTTTTTTTAAACTTTTAAGTGACGATTTCACAAGATGTATTGTATGAGATATCCTAATTCTTTAGACTGTCAGAACACTTGATATAACATAGCTGAGCTTCTTCCCTTAGGTATTTGTAAAGGACAGACAGAAGTGTCGAACACAGGTGACATAAGGGCAAGGTTTACAACCACAGTAACAATGTGTATACCGACATTCTTGCTCATATTTGATTACCGATATTCACCATGCGATGAAGGACGACATGTTGAAGTTTTTTGGCAAGAACCATAGAATATTTTGAATCTATTAAACACTTATTATTAATTGATATTTTTATTAACCCATAGCCCAGATCTATTTTTAGATCGCTACTAGCGTAAATCGCTTAGATGACCAGTCAACACAACACATTAACTGCACATCAAGACAAATGTACCTGTTTACCAACAGGTTTATTTTTTGTTTTGTTTGGTTATTATCTAAAGCATAAAGATTTATGCCATTTCGTTCCGTATTTTTCGAGTTTCTTAAAAAAACCCTGAAAATAAGAATGCCATAACTTAAACTTTTTTTGGTATTTAAATTATCTTCATAGAATGTAGCTATTAAATATAAAGCTATGATATCTTAAAATAAATATAAATATATAAATTAGTGTCGAAATATTGCTGATCTGAAATAGACACTTTTCTTTCTTCCTTACCTATCATAATGTTGTGTTTTTTTCATCTTAGATGAAAATATTATCGAAAAGTATTTAATAACTCAATGCATTTTATTGTTTTTGAACAAATAAGAATATTATTGCCATATCACCTGATGTAGATGAATTGACAATGAAAAAAATAGATGATGATAATTTACACGCTCCATTAGATCGTAAATGAAAATTTAAACATATGATATTTAGCAAGACCTTCTATGTATGAGATGATTATAAGGTATTATGTCATCACTCTTTAAAACAATTCATAAGAGCTAAACCAAAAGTTTGGTTACAAATTGTACATGTGGTTTGATACTGGATACGCTATAAATTTTTCATTGTATTGTGAAAGAACTATGAACTCGTTCATTACTGGGAGAAAGATTAATAGTTATCTGTTGAAACAAATCCATCTATCCATGTAAAGTTTTTCACTAGTAACTTTTATTGCATAATTTACATGAAAAGGGCTTAGATACTGGTACTAAAAGAGACACTGACTGAGAAATGCCTAAAGTCTCAAAGATTGATAAATTTAATGTCTAATGATTTTCTCGACTAAAAAAATAAAATCACTATAGTTAGATGGAAAGACAATAAGAGCGTGGCTTGGCTACAAACTTTGATATGGATGCACATCAAAAGTTCAAAGATGGTTTCTGATAAAAAGAAAAAAGTATCAAACCCACAAAAATTTAATAAAATAATATAACAAACATATAGACCATATGACTGCCTCTAGAGAAACACGGCATAGCAAAGAGATAAAAAATGTACTTCTATTCACTCGAATAATGATATCTGTAGTAATGCAAGTATCTGCCCAAATGCACATATTATTTATGTCCATAAAAGATTTCGGAAGAGCTGAAATATCAAAATAATCAGAAAAAAGGTTTTGAAATATTATACAGTTTTCCTAATTAAAGCTAATATCAGTGATGATGTTCGCTTAAAATGGATTACAATATGGACAAAGAAAGGGAACTGTCGACTTGTATAAGACGTCCTAACATATTTTGTGAATTTACTTATCAGAAATTTTTCATCAAATTACACACTAAACTGTAGACATTAAAATATTTTCTTTATAATAACGAATTTAGAGTACATTGTAATATTGTGAATTCTATTAAACTTTTTTAAAAGGAAACACATTTAGTTTTTATCTATTTGGTTCGGTTTTACCACGTTATTAAAGTACTACTGATTGTTGTGTATTTGCTAAAATAAAATACAACGCCCAGTATCTATATTTAATCACATATATTTTTAATAACTATGTAGTATATAAAATTCGATAATAATATTCATGTTGATAGAAAAAGACACTTTATGAATTATATGTATTATTAAAAAAAATAATTTTTAATTAATGTATGAACCATTAAATATCAAAATGTATCAGACCTTCTATAGGTACCATGCATTACTATACTAAATCTAAGTTAATATGGACTACATAGAGTAAAACAAATATGAAAATTCAACAAATTTGAATATTAAAGTCTATCATTATTAAGTCACTTTTAAATATCACAGGATGCCATTAATTTAAAAAAACATTTATGGTAGAATATATATTGGATATCACACGTAAGTATAGTACGGTAAATTGAAATTTGTTAATAGGAAAGGCTATCTTGTCATGATATCAGTCAATGTACCTGCCAAAAAACTGAATTTATGTGCGATTCTCAAAAAATTATAATTTCTCAATTCGAATCACAAATTTAGCAGATACTATGAAAATTTCGTAGATTATTTACAGAATTGCCTTCAACCTTCGCTGAAATAGAAAACTCGTTCCTAGAGTTTTGGTTAAATTTACCCCGATTAATATTAATCCCCGGTTATTCAAAAAGTACACTGTATTTATAGAAAATGACATTTATTCATTCTTAAACATTAAATTGTTATAATTTATATTAAATAAGGCATTACAATATCTAAAATATATAGTTAGAAAAAATTTATAGACAACTTTAATGGAATTATTTAGTTTCTTATACAATTTCAGAGCAGTTTTAGCAACTTTGCAAATTAAAAATATGATAAAAGTGTGAATAATTTATAATCTGATATTCACATTCCATTGTCTCTTTAAATATCCCATTAGACAGCAACTCAAATCAGTAAATGGTTAATTCCAAATATTCTGTTAGAGACTAGAGAAAATTGACATATGTAGTTGAAAATTAAAATGACAGAAATTTAAACTATGTGAAATAGCACGACAGATAATACTTAAACACCCACAACTAGCCCGCAGGGTTTAATGATTACGCGAAGGACATGGTGGGTGGAGATGACCCATATCCAAGGCAACGAGAACGCCTCCCGCAAACCCAGTCGGTAGAAAGACCCTGAATTTAATTTTAACTTTAACAAACTCCCTGCACGATGACAAATATGTAACGATGCATTAAATAAACAGCTGGGAATTTCTTCCTGCATAAAATGTAAAGAAAAACTGTACAGCTAACATCAAATGAGATCGTGATTTACCACCTAAGAAATACAAGTAAAAACTGTACGAAATTTAAAAGGACAGCACTATTATTAGAAGACAACGTGCTACTAAAAGACAAATGATAAGGTTAAAAGCTACTTAAATGGACCCTAAGATGAAGATCACTCCTATATGATAACAGAAACAGTTTAGTTCAGCATACTACCATTAAAAAGTCAAAAGATGAATATAAAAGATGGGGTTATTGATAGTCCGTATAAAGAATACTACAAGTAATTCTAGACTGATGCAAAGGCATCAACTTAATCAGAAAGAACTGTGTAACAGTAATAGGAGGAATGTAAGTAGAACAAGACATAGTTATTTTTATAAATTTACATATTAAAATTTAGGGGTAGTCTCACTAAAGTCGTTTGCCACGATTAATCTCTGTTTAAACGGAGAATTCAGTCCCATCATTGGTTGGCGATGTGAGCTAATCGTGGTTTACCATGTAACGACTTTGGTAAGACCGGTCCTTAGTTCAACATCATCCGATCAAGCAAAGCAGTCTTAATACTGCCATGTAGTGAAAATAAACATGAATCCTAGTGCAACATGCAAATTTCATAAGCGATACAAATGGAATAACTAATTTAGGAAAGTTGCCAAACTTTAATGATACTATTGTCCTTTTATCTTCTTCCTGAATCCTTCCTGAATCAAATGGGAAAAATTAAGGATTAATTAAAGTTTACCCATAAACTTAAAACTTAAATTGCACCAAATTTAATTTATTGAACAGTATGATAGATGATATACAGGATTTGTTGGAAATTTATTCTTAAAGACTTGTGTCCCTTTGCAAAAATAAATTAAATCAAGTAGGACACAGTCACAACCTCTGAAAAAAAGGCTTATAAATCTATGGTTAAAATCCATGAAATTTTTTTAAATGAAAATAAGGAATCAAACCATGATAGCGCACCTATCTTGAAGTTCACTAGAAATTCCTCACTTTTTATCAAGGTTTATAATACCGATACAATGGTTTACTGATAAATTCCTAAATATATCATTAACCTATAAATTAAAATAATTTATATACCAATATGAAAGTAATTTTAAATTTTAAAAAACTGGTTTACCCTTAATGACTTTGTGATCACCAGTTTTGATTCTGCAGTGTTAAAAATTAATTTCTTGGTGAATTTCAAATATTTATTTTTAACCGATTTGAGAAAAACTCCAATTTTATTCCAACTACTTAGACTGTCAGAAATACAGCTAATATAACGTCAATATCTTTTTTTTTTAATTTTTATAATATGTACTTAGACTTTGTAAAATTTGTTGCTCAGTAGTATTGGCTACAAAATGTACATAATAAAATTATATCTATTATTTGGCGCATATTCAGTAAGAGAATATTTCCATTATATGTTCGAATCTCGTTGCCAATTCAGTTAATTTGCAAAATTATATTTCTATTACAAAACTACATCTTTTATGTAATTTCGGTTAACTGACTACATAAACTTTGGGAATTATGACGAAATATTTTGCAAAAAATATTTTTCCATTGTTAATTTTTTTTATATCTTCTTTAATATCTGAGCTATGTTTCGCATATATTAAAATAAATATCATTAATAGTCTGATAAATGTTATGCAAAAATTTAAAATATTTTCCAATTGATTATGAGACAAGGTAATGAAATATAGTTTTAATATGTGAACAGTCCCCTAAAAGTACTAGTCCCAGAAACATGACTGGAATGTGCGGGTTTAAATATACTGGTCATATGGCCAAATTTACAGAACTCTAAATATTTATTTAGAAGCACTAAGTACTTGTTTAGAAATTTAAAAAAAATTTAAACTCCAAATTGTTTCAAATGCATATCTAATGTATACATACATATATTATAAACATTGTATATGTATAAAATGTTAATAATGTATAGTATATGGGTATGTCCCTGCTCTTCGGTGTATACTTTTAATAATAGTTTGAAAATTAAATTCGAATTTGTTAATATTTTACTAGAAACATTAATATTAATTACTATTTAGTGTTTTTATTATCCATAAAGTAAAACGAACCAAAAGCTATTATAGTTTCTTAGCATCTATTACCTACTTAGCCTCAGAAATTTTAATGCATGTTAGCTTGGGGGAAATTTTTATATATTCATTAATATAGCAACTTTGTTAGGCATAAATTCAAATAAATATCATTAATAGTCTGATAAATGTTATGCAAAAATTTAAAATATTTTCCAGCTGATTATGATACAAGGTAATGAAATATAGTTTAAATATGTGAACTAAAAGTCCCCTAAAAGTACTAGTCCCAGAAACGTGACTGGAAAGAGTAGGTTTAAATATGTTCGTCACATGGCCAAATTTAGAGAAATCTAAGTATTTATTTAGAATCACTGAGTATTTTGTTTAGAAATTAAAAGCAATAAACTCCAAATTGTTTCCAATGTATATCTAATGTATACATATATATAAAATAAACATTGTATATGTATACAATGCTTAAAATTATTATATATGTGTGTGTCCCTGCTCTTCGGTGTATACTTTTAATAATAGTTTGAAAATTAAATTCGAATTTGTTAATATTTTACTAGAAACATTAATATTAATTACTATTTAGTGTTTTTATTATCCATAAAGTAAAACGAACCAAAAGCTATTATAGTTTCTTAGCATCTATTACCTACTTAGCCTCAGAAATTTTAATGCATGTTAGCTTGTTGGGCTATGTTGGGCTTGAGCTATGTTGGGCATAAATTCAAATAAATATCATTAATAGTCTGATAAATGTTATGCAAAAATTTAAAATATTTTCCAGCTGATTATGATACAAGGTAATGAAATATAGTTTAAATATGTGAACAAATTCATATATATATATATATATATATATATATATATATATATATATATATATATATATATATATATATAATAAACATTGTATATGTATACAATGCTTAAAATTATTATATATATGTGTGTGTGTCCCTGCTCTTCGGTGTATATTTTTAATAATAGTTTCCAAATTAAATTCGATTTTGTTTATATTTTAATAGAAACATTTATACTTATTACTGTTTAGTGTTTTTATTATCCATAAAGTAAAATTAATCAAAAGCTATTATAGTTTTTTAGCATCTATTACCTACTTAGCCTCAGAAATTTTAATGCATGTTTGCTTGGGGGAAAATTATCAATAATCACTTATTAACTGGTAATCAAATTTTCATTTACTAAATTATGAATAAGTCGGTAAATTTAGAAACCCTAATTTAGCTCATCTTTATCTCATGAGGGAATATTTATTTCTCTCCTGATTACTTTACAGGGGTAGCATCGACGTTATATTTTTAAAACAATTTCATTCTGCTATAATCGTTGTACCAATTACCGAAAAAAAGGTTAAAACTGAATATTTTACTATTACACTTCAACGTTCAGACTTTTTAACGAATGCCGAATTAGGCGGAGTCATATCAAATAAAGCCGCAGGCCTTCAGTTTGTCCACATAAGGACAGATATTTTTTAGTTTTTCAAAACAGAATCAGATTAAATGGTATTAATAAACTTCTTTTACTCAATAAAGTACTATTAAACTACTAAGTTCTACTCCGTATAATTCTATTTTCCCCCTCAAATTCTGTGGTACATAATTTAAAAATAATTTCGCTACCTCAAGATAGATTTTGATAATGAGCATTATCTATATCTTTTATTGCATAAATATGCTACAATATGCATCTAAATTTATTGTTTTACAATTAGGGATTTATATCACTAACATTAAAAGTATTATTAAAACATTAAATACTTAGCACGCTAATAAACGTAAATCAATTTCAGATATCAGAACTATCGGGCTAACATAAATAATATATTAAATTTCCAATTGAAACAAATAAAATTTAGTTATCTCTTAGGAAAAACACTACATCAACTTTTTTCTCGTGGTAATATAATCTCTGAAGGAGAAGTGAACATTATCCTTATAAAAAAATTTATTTAAAATGGCATTACAGCTTTCATTCTTAAAAACAATTTCTTCAGTATAACAGCAGTTACCATGAATGATTGTTTATTCATCAAATAATATACAATTTTTTAATAACGATAGAGTTAAACTTTTACTCAATAAAGTACTATTAAACTACTAAGTTCTACTCAGTAATAATATTTTCCCCCTCAAATTCTGTGGTACATAATTAAAAAATATTTTCGCTGTTTCTTTATTTACAATGATTTTACCCCAAGATAGATTTTGGATAATGTACATTATCTATATCTTTTATTGTATAAGAATGTTACAATATGCATATAAATTTATTGTTTTACAATTAGAGATTTGGGTCACTAACATTAAAAGTATTATTAAAACATTAAATATTTAGCACTCTATTCAAGGTAAATCAATATCAGATATCAGAACTATCAGGCTAACATAAATAATGTTTTAAATTTCCAATTGATACAAATAAAATTTAGCTATCCCTTAGGGAAAAACACGATATCAACTTTTTTCTCATGTAAATATAATCTCTGGAGGGGAAGTGAACATTATCCTTATTAAAAAAATTTATTTAAAATGGCATTAGAGCTTTCATCCGTAAAAACAATTTCTGCAGTATAACAGCAGTTACCATGAATGATTGTTTATTCATCAAATAATATACAATTTTTTAATAACGATAGAGTTAAACTTTTACTCAATAAAGTACTATTAAACTACTAAGTTCTAATCCGTAATAATATTTTTTCCCTCAAATTCTGTGGTACATAATTAAAAAATACTTTCGCTGTTTCTTTATTTACAATGATTTTACCTCAAGATATATTTTGGATAATGTACATTATCTATATCTTTTATTGTATAAGAATTTTTCAATATGCATATAAATTTATTGTTTTACAATTAGAGATTTGGGTCACTAACATTAAAAGTATTATTAAAACATTAATTAAATTCCATGAAAATTAAATTGATGTTATGAAAAACAGCTAAACAGAGTTTAAATATATGTTAACTTTTCATGATTTATTTTTAAAAGATAATTAAAGATGTTTAGTAGTTTAATTTTAAATGAAGTGAATTTTTGCTAAAATTGTGTTTATGTATATCTATGTTACATTTTAGATGAGATTTTGTATCGGTATTTAGAAATGCGATTTCTTTATTCCATCCTCTTTTAAAGCATGTGTATTTTTGCTAATTAAATAAACTTAAATAATAAGTGTTCATCTGATTTAAAAAGTGAATTTTCAATTTTCTTATTGTAGAGCATGAGATGTCTTGCAAAACTGTCAATATCAGATCACTATTAGCAAAATATTAAATCTTTTTTGAAATATTTATTTGTAGAAAATGGACAGGAAATAAGTGTCTTGGCAGTTTAAAAGAATATCTTTACAGTTCCATTTCAAATGGTATTTTTGCCACCTAAATTAAGATATTGTGATATTTAGTTTTCACAATATACATGTAACGTGCAAAATTAAAGAAAGTCTTTCACGAAAGATATTAGATAACATTTTGCACCCAAAATACCTTTTGCATGTATAGTTGATAATATTTCTTTATAGTACTAATATATTTTAAATTCCATACATTTATTATCTATATGTAAATCCTCATAGAAATTATATATTAAATTTTATATTAAATATATCAAATAATTTAATAAATATTACAATTATAATAAATTTTGTATTAAATATATTAATTTTTAATATTAAATATTAAAATTTTATAATAAATATAAACAAATTTAATTACTGATACAAGTCATATATGAACTTAATTTAGTTTTTTAACACTAAAATTTCATTGATTTTTTAGAAATAGTCTTTCATATATAATGCATACAATCTGAAAAACCCGAAACCTGAAACTAAGCATTTTAAAGTTTAAAATATGTAAGGACGTGATTAGTTATCCACATTATTTAAGTAGCTAGAACAGTCGTTCCATTTGAGATATGATAAAAATACAGGTTTTCAAAATGTGCTGAAATGTTTTTTAGTTTGCTTTATAAAAATGAAAAATATCAAAATATTTAAAGATTGAATGATTGCGTAAACTAATAAGGAGAAAGGAAATTTTCAAAATGTGAGAATTTGAACAAAAAAAAAAAAAAAAAAACAATTTTTAATTTTGTCTAGAAAAAGTCAATTTATGCGTACACTTTTCCATCAAAATCAAGTTCTTGGCAATAAAATCATTATTGTACCATTAAAATGCAATGCACTCTTCAAGCTTATTTATTTAGAGTATTACAGAAATATTGTAATAGTTTAATATTTAGGAACATAATTTTTAAAGTTTTGTAAGGAGTGTAATGCATATTTGAAAAGCTTATATATTTAAAATTCAAGTTATACTTTTTTTAAGGTTTTTAAAAAACTTTTATACATTTTCCAAACATTAATATTTTGATTACAAAATTTTCTCAGCAGTCTATTTCAAATCTTTCTACAAAATATTGTGAGCGATGTTTGTAACCATGAAATTTGACCGTTCATCTATATATAAATGTAATAAAAGCGAATTTTAAACACAGTATTAGACTATAATTACATTACAGAAATAAAAAAAAATCAATACTTCTATTTTAAATAGAAAAAGATGTTTTAGAACTTTTAATGAATTAAATTAAAGAAAAATCAAACAGAGAAGAAAAATTGAGTTTCATTTGTTGAAAAATCGAAAACAAACTTTTAAAATAATTAAAATACAAATTTCAAAATTTAAATCTGTGTGTAGGCAATTTAAAATAGATAATTTGAGGTAGTACAATAGTTCAATATTTTGGCTGAATTTATGATACTCTTTTCCCTATAAACTTGTTTCTTATTACTTTTTTGTGATTAAAACTTGTCTTTTTTTCCAGTTAGGTGTTATTTAACTGACTGGTGACAGAAAAATGTTCCAAACGAATTATTCCTTAATTCCTTCTGACAAAATTTTATTAAAGTATTCATCATGAAACTGTGTAAGATTTGTTTTTAAACGTTGCGTATGTTGTCAATGTAATGTCATATACCTTAATAATAATAAAAATGTTAAATTATTGTACAGACTTCATAAAAAATTATATGAATTCCCTTTAGCCTATAAAGTATTTAATACTACTCAGTTTTGTTTCTATGTAAATTACATTTAAATGCTAAGTATACAGCAAAAGTATTAAAGTAGTTAATGAATATTCAATACACTTTTAGAATAAAAAAATTGAATCAGTCCATACAACATTTATAACGAGTTTTCTATTTGATAAAAAAGGATCTTTTTTCATAGATTTTAATACTTTATATACTTTAACCAATAAAATTATCTATGCTTGTATTAAAAGTACGTATAAAATTTTAATAATTTATGAATTGATATTTAAATTCCATTTTATACTCAAATGAAAATTATCAATTTTATACTAATTTTGCGAAAATATACCAGGAAGCTTTCATACAAATAAAAAAATACTACTGTAAAAATATGTAAAAAATGCATAATTTTATGTGAAAAGCGAGATAATGATAAGTAATACAGCAAATTTATTTTTATGAAAAAAAAATTATATATAATATTCACATTAAAAATTCATCATGATTCAAATAGAAACAATATCTTAAAGTGAACAAAATATCTTGATTAAAGTATGCATGAAATTATGCATCCAGGAATGTTATACAAATAGTATGATATCTGATTTCTAATGTTATGCATGTTTTTTAAATTATATTTTGAATATTATGGACTGAAATATAACTGAAATTTAAGTTTTGATTTTTTAAATAGTTGTAAAATAATGCCAGTTTAAAACATTTTTTGCTTCTTTCATTTATTAGCTTATTCCTTAATATACAAGTTAATTTTCGAAGTGTATAACTGCAACCAGTGGTAAAATTTTGGTATACTTCTTAATGCATCCTTAAGAAATGGGTAAGGTTTTATTTCAATGACTTTATGCTCTTTTAATAAGATAGTTCATGAACTCGGTTCACACAACTTCAAACTGGAGATTTACAGCCATGCCCGTGGCATTATAGGGAGCTATGGAATAAACACTTTCTTAACAATCAAAATAACTTTATACTGTTTATGTTTAACTTTATACTGTTTATACCATAATATCTGACTTATCTACTTTTAATTTCCTATTCTTCAATCTCTGAAGTACCTTAACACCTCAAACTTATCTTGCTGAATGGCCGAGAGACATCCCATCTGTTAGCCAAAGTCTACTGCTAGCTTACGATCCGCATGTGTATTGATTACTGCCTAGAAGCACTTAGTCCAAACGTTGCCAGTATGTTAGAATGATAGCATACTGTAATGTAACGACTAAATAATACGCTTAAGTAATTCTCCAGTAAAAAAAACTTTTAAAATTATATTAGTTTTGTTGTATTCTTCATGACAACTGAAACACTTTTAAAGTTTCAATGTAGTTTCCTATCATTTGTTCAAAAATAGATAGGTATCTTTATTATTTATTCACAAAGTTTTGAAAATTTTTAAAGTTTGGTCTCTTAAAAACGAGGTACTATCCTAATCTCTCTCTTTTCCTACACTTTCTTTCTTTCTCTCTCTCTCTCTCTCTCTCTTTACACACACACACACACACACACACACACACACACACACATATA